>CM042416.1:6349543-6974543 GCA_023634145.1 Thymallus thymallus | reverse complement strand
GAGAGGAGAGGAGAGGAGAGGAGAGGAGAGGAGAGGGCAGACCAATGTTAGTTAACCCTTACTGAGTCTAGGCCTGACGGTGTCCCCAAACAGCCGCCACCATCCCTGACAACACCACAACCACAGATTCACCCCTCTAGTCTACAAACAGACAGAGAGTGACATCTCTATGGTTTGCTAGAGCTGTAGAATGATCACTCAATGACTTGGTTTTGACAGTGCGAGAAACAATGATTAGTTCCACCCCTTTAAGATGCTAAATGTGGAAGTAAAACATTAATATAAACGCCATCAGTCACATATAGAAATGACAACAAACAGATAATGTTAGCAAAATACTCCTAGAATTCCTGGGTAAAACAATTGCGATAAGAGACGTTCAGGTGGCTAATGATGTGAATCTGAGCCTGTGTCTGAAATGGCACCCTGTTCCCTATGGACCCTGGTCAAACGTAGTGCACTCTAAAGGGAATAGGGTGCCATTTGGGATGCTGAAGGAGAGAGACGTGATAAAAGATGAAAGGATTAAACATGAAGGGAGTGTGGGAACTGTCATCTCTCACTAGTCTAAGATCAGTTGGACTACCATGTTCCAAGCTTCTACACAACATACACTAGGTATTGCTAACTAAATACCTGCCATCCAACTGAGCTTATCATATGGCATTTCTAGTGATGAAAACTCCCCATAGTACTGCAGTCGTTGTCAGAACATTACACTGAATATTTGGTAGTGCACAGACACACACATACATACACTCCCTCTAACACACACACACTCCCTCTAACAAACACACACTCCCTCTAACACACACACACTCCCTCAAACAAACACACACTCCCTCTAACACACACACACTCCCTCTAACAAACACACACTCAAGCACACATGCACACACATAAGAGTAGGAAGCATCAATAATAGAATGCATCCCATAAGGCACCTTTATGGTCCCTGGTCAAAAGTAGTGCACTAAATGGGGAATAGGGTGCCATTTGGGATCCACCCTTAGTGTAGCACTCCTGGTTCCTGGTTTGATCCACCCTTAGTGTAGCACTCCTGGTTCCTGGTTTGATCCACCCTTAGTGTAGCACTCCTGGTTCCTGGTTTGATCCACCCTTAGTGTAGCACTCCTGGTTCCTGGTTTGATCCACCCTTAGTGTAGCACTCCTGGTTCCTGGTTTGATCCACCCTTAGTGTAGCACTCCTGGTTCCTGGTTTGATCCACCCTTAGTGTAGCACTCCTGGTTCCTGGTTTGATCCACCCTTAGTGTAGCACTCCTGGTTCCTGGTTTGATCCACCCTTAGTGTAGCACTCCTGGTTCCTGGTTTGATCCACCCTTAGTGTAGCACTCCTGGTTCCTGGTTTGATCCACCCTTAGTGTAGCACTCCTGGTTCCTGGTTTGATCCACCCTTAGTGTAGCACTCCTGGTTCCTGGTTTGATCCACCCTTAGTGTAGCACTCCTGGTTCCTGGTTTGATCCACCCTTAGTGTAGCACTCCTGGTTCCTGGTTTGATCCACCCTTAGTGTAGCACTCCTGGTTCCTGGTTTGATCCACCCTTAGTGTAGCACTCCTGGTTCCTGGTTTGAAACAATACTTGAAAGAAGTGGATGAGCCTTTCCATTCCTCCACTTCCCTTTCCACTCAACCTTACAAAACCCCTCAGATATCTCCCTGACAAAACACCTTGACCTTCCTCTATCACTCAAAACCCCTCAGATATCTCCCTGACAAAACACCTTGACCTTCCTCTATCACTCAAAACCCCTCAGATATCTCCCTGACAAAACACCCTGACCTTCCTCTATCACTCAAAACCCCTCAGATATCTCCCTGACAAAACACCTTGACCTTCCTCTATCACTCAAAACCCCTCAGATATCTCCCTGACAAAACACCCTGACCTTCCTCTATCACTCAAATGCCCTCAGATATCTCCCTGACAAAACACCTTGACCTTCCTCTACCTCTCAAAACCCCTCAGATATCTCCCTGACAAAACACCCTGACCTTCCTCTATCACTCAAAACCCCTCAGATATCTCCCCTGACAAAACACCCTGACCTTCCTCTATCACTCAAATGCCCTCAGATATCTCCCTGACAAAACACCTTGACCTTCCTCTATCACTCAAAACCCCTCAGATATCTCCCTGACAAAACACCCTGACCTTCCTCTATCACTCAAAACCCCTCAGATATCTCCCCTGACAAAACACCTTGACCTTCCTCTACCTCTCAAAACCCCTCAGATATCTCCCTGACAAAACACCTTGACCTTCCTCTATCACTCAAAACCCCTCAGATATCTCCCCTGACAAAACACCCTGACCTTCCTCTATCACTCAAAACCCCTCAGATATCTCCCTGACAAAACACCTTGACCTTCCTCTATCACTCAAAACCCCTCAGATATCTCCCCTGACAAAACACCCTGACCTTCCTCTATCACTCAAAACCCCTCAGATATCTCCCTGACAAAACACCTTGACCTTCCTCTATCACTCAAAACCCCTCAGATATCTCCCCTGACAAAACACCCTGACCTTCCTCTATCACTCAAAAGCCCTCAGATATCTCCCTGACAAAACACCTTGATCTTCCTCTATCACTCAAAACCCCTCAGATATCTCCCTGACAAAACACCTTGACCTTCCTCTACCTCTCAAAACCCCTCAGATATTTCCCTGACAAAACACCTTGACTTTCCTCTATCACTCAAAAGCCCTCAGATATCTCCCTGACAAAACACCCTGACCTTCCTCTATCACTCAAAGCCCTCAGATATCTCCCTGACAAAACACCTTGACCTTCCTCTATCACTCAAAACCCCTCAGATATCTCCCCTGACAAAACACCTTGACCTTCCTCTATCACTCAAAACCCCTCAGATATCTCCCTGACAAAACACCTTGACCTTCCTCTATCACTCAAAACCCCTCAGATATCTCCCCTGACAAAACACCCTGACCTTCCTCTATCACTCAAAACCCCTCAGATATCTCCCTGACAAAACACCTTGACCTTCCTCTATCACTCAAAACCCCTCAGATATCTCCCCTGACAAAACACCTTGACCTTCCTCTATCACTCAAAACCCCTCAGATATCTCCCTGACAAAACACATTGACCTTCCTCTATCACTCAAAACCCCTCAGATATCTCCCTGACAAAACACCTTGACCTTCCTCTATCACTCAAAACCCCTCAGATATCTCCCTGACAAAACACCTTGACCTTCCTCTACCTCTCAAAACCCCTCAGATATCTCCCTGACAAATCACCTTGACCTTCCTCTATCACTCAAAACCCCTCAGATATCTCCCCTGACAAAACACCCTGACCTTCCTCTATCACTCAAAAGCCCTCAGATATCTCCCTGACAAAACACCTTGACCTTCCTCTATCACTCAAAACCCCTCAGATATCTCCCCTGACAAAACACCTTGACCTTCCTCTATCACTCAAAACCCCTCAGATATCTCCCTGACAAAACACCTTGACCTTCCTCTATCACTCAAAACCCCTCAGATATCTCCACTGACAAAACACCTTGACCTTCCTCTATCACTCAAAACCCCTCAGATATCTCCCTGACAAAACACCTTGACCTTCCTCTATCACTCAAAACCCCTCAGATATCTCCCCTGACAAAACACCCTGACCTTCCTCTATCACTCAAAACCCCTCAGATATCTCCCTGACAAAACACCTTGACCTTCCTCTATCACTGAAACCCCTCAGATATCTCCCTGACAAAACACCTTGACCTTCCTCTATCACTCAAAAGCCCTCAGATATCTCCCTGACAAAACACCCTGACCTTCCTCTATCACTCAAAAGCCCTCAGATATCTCCCTGACAAAACACCTTGACCTTCCTCTATCACACAAAACCCCTCAGATATCTCCCCTGACAAAACACCTTGACCTTCCTCTATCACTCAAAACCCCTCAGATATCTCCCTGACAAAACACCTTGACCTTCCTCTATCACTCAAAACCCCTCAGATATCTCCCCTGACAAAACACCCTGACCTTCCTCTATCACTCAAAAGCCCTCAGATATCTCCCTGACAAAACACCTTGACCTTCCTCTATCACTCAAAACCCCTCAGATATCTCCCTGACAAAACACCCTGACCTTCCTCTATCACTCAAAACCCCTTAGATATCTCCCTGACAAAACACCTTGACCTTCCTCTATCACTCAAAAGCCCTCAGATATCTCCCTGACAAAACACCATGACCTTCCTCTACCTCTCAAAACCCCTCAGATATCTCCCTGTGTCAGGCTCTGGCCATAGAGAAGCCTATTTGCTTCTCTATGTAGCCATGGTCAGAGTCTGACAGTTCTATTCTTTCTGTTTCTGGTGGTGGTTTGTGTGGGATCCCTAATTAGAGGCAGCTGTAGCGCATCGTCTCTAATTAGGGATCCTACATAGGTTTGTATGTTTCACAATGGGTTTGTGGGTCATTGTATATGTCATTGTGTTTATCGTTATCGTATATTTCTCAGTCACGGTGAAACAAGTAAGTGTGCTACGTTACGTTTGAATATCGTGTTTCATTTTGACGTTACGTTTGTACATCGTGTTTTCATTTGTTCATGTAGTTCGTACATTTTACTGAATAGTCAGTAAATAAATATGTCAAACTACTATCCCTGCGCTGCGTCTTGGTCTCTCGATGCACCCAACCGTGACAGACTTTGGGCTATGTATGCGCCCGGTCTTGACACCCTGACAAAACACCTTGACCTTCCACTTCCTCTCAAACCCATCAGATATCTCCCCTGACAAAACACCATGACCTTCCTCTACCTCTCAAAACCCCTGAAATATCTCCCCTGACAAAACACCTTGACCTTCCACTACCTCTCAAAACCCCTCAGATATCTCCCCTGACAAAACCCCCTGACCTTCCTCTACCTCTCAAAACCCCTGAAAAATCTCCCCTGACAAAACCCCCTGACCTTCCACTACCTCTCAAAACCCCTCAGATATCTCCCCTGACAAAACCCCCTGACCTTCCACTACCTCTCAAAACCCCTCAGATAAACATGCAGAGTTTTTACCTGTTATCCACTTGTCCATCAAACAAGGAGGTGACTGAAAATGTGTTGTTTGACGCAAGAAACCACTTTACAAAATATAATGCATTATTATTCCCATACAATTATTATAGAGAATCAGACAAATTATGTCACCCTCTGCCTATTGGCTAATTCGCTTATTCAAGGCTGTCTCAAAATACAGTGGCCCTATAAGACAAAAAAAACCCTCTTTACATTGACTCGCTTTTTAGAAATGTCCATGTTTTGTGCTCTTGTAGGAAGCAACTACTTTACTGACTAGAAATGATCTATAACTGGGCTAATAACTCACTTACAAAGAATATGAACAAAATGTGCACGTGGATAATATTGTGTTGATTCGATCACATTTCCCACAGTAGAGGGAAACGTTGATATTGTTAACTAACGGGGAAAACTAGAAAGTTGAGTGAAGTTCAATCTCGTGCTTCTCTGCGCGGCTGATATTTCTTCTCCCCGGCAATCCCGGGGAGCTGCGTGCCCTGACGTTCCTCTACCTCCATAACCCCTCATATCTCCCCTGACAAAACACAGCGACACTCCTTCTTCCTCTACCTCCATAAACCCTCAAATATCTCCCCTGAAAAAACAGTGACCCTCGTGCCTCCTCTCCTCTCCTCACTCCTTCTATCCTCTCTGGCGCCTCCTCCCTTCCCTTTCCCACCACAGCCCCTCTCCCTGCTCCAGGACTGCATCCCAAATGGCACCCTATTCCCTACATAGTGCAATACATATAGACCTGGTCAATAGTAGTGCACTATAATAGGGAATAGGGTGCCATTTGGGACGCATCCCAGGACTTTGCTGTACAGACCAGTACCAGATGTCAGCCTGGCTGAACGGGGCCGCGCTGAAAGACCCTGCTGTTCTGAACGCCACCCACATGCTTCTCATTCAGAGATGAAGGCTCACAGCTCGCCTTCTTGTGGAGCCAATTTACAAAAAAAGGAAAGGGGAGGGGAGGTTAGGGGGGAGAGAGGGAGGTTAGGGGGGAGAGAGGGAGGTTGGGGGAGAGAGGGAGGTTAAGGGGGTGAGAGGGAGGTTAGGGGGAGAGAGGGAGGTTAGGGGGAGAGAGGGAGGTTAGGGGGAGAGAGGGAGATTAGGGGGAGAGAGGGGAGAGAGGGAGGTTAGGGGGGTGAGAGGGAGGTTAGGGGGAGAGAGGGAGAGAAAAACCCTTCAAGTCCCTTCAAAATCGGCTATATATGAAGCAGATTACATCAGATATATATATGAAGGAGGTTACATCGGCTATATATGAAGGAGGTTACATCGGCTATATATGAAGGAGGTTACATCGGCTATATATGAAGGAGGTTACATTGGCTATTTATGAAGGAGGTTACATCGGCTATATATGAAGGAGTTAACATCGGCTATTTATGAAGGAGGTTACATCGGCTATTTATGAAGGAGGTTACATCGGCTATATATGAAGGAGGTTACATCGGCTATTTATAAAGGAGGTTACATCGGCTATTTATGAAGGAGGTTACATCGGCTATATATGAAGGAGGTTACATCGGCTATTTATGAAGGAGGTTACATCGGCTATTTATGAAGGAGGTTACATCGGCTATATATGAAGGAGGTTACATCGGCTATTTATGAAGGAGGTTACATCGGCTATATATGAAGGAGGTTACATCGGCTATTTATGAAGGAGGTTACATCGGCTATTTATGAAGGAGGTTACATCGGCTATTTATGAAGGAGGTTACATCGGATATTTATGAAGGAGGTTACATCGGCTATTTATGAAGGAGGTTACATCGGCTATATATGAAGGAGGTTACATCGGCTATATATGAAGGAGAGTACATGTTGTCAGATCACTACAGTAGGACTATATTTACATGTTGTCAGATCACTACAGTAGGACTATATGTACATGCTGTCAGATCACTACAGTAGGACTAGATGTACATGTTGTCAGATCACTACAGTAGGACTATATGTACATGCTGTCAGATCACTACAGTAGGACTAGATGTACATGTTGTCAGATAACTACAGTAGGACTAGATGTACATGTTGTCAGATCACTACAGTAGGACTAGATGTACATGTTGTCAGATCACTACAGTAGGACTAGATGTGCATGTTGTCAGATCACTACAGTAGGACTATATGCACATATTGTCAGATCACTACAGCAGGACTAGATGTACATGTTGTCAGATTATTACAGCCTAGTCCTGAACATGCTTTTACTGAACATACTTTTTAGTTTAGGACTAGGTGTACTCTGTGTCCGGGAAACTACCCCATAGAATGTTATAAAGAGGGCACATTATTGAATCCAAAAAGGAAACACATATTATTGAAGATTCCCAAACAACAAAGCCGTAATTATACCTACCAGGTCACCTGCACATAAAATCAGACTTGTCCCACTTGTTGATTTTTGAAAAATAACAAAAAAATAAATCAAAGTTAATCCATAGACTTTTTCATTTTCATTTTATTTAACCTTTATTTAACTAGGCAAGTCTGTTAACCTCTAAAGGATCGTGTCCCGCCCTCGGGATGCTTGAGCTAACGTGCGCTAATGTGATTAGCATGACGTTGTAAGTATATTTCTATACTTTTTCATACTGCCGCTCTATGTATCATGTACCGTGTATCTGCCTTTTGTGTACTTTCGTTGTGGCATTTTGCACCTGCCCTGTGTTTTGTTGTAGCTGCTTGACAATGAAATTTCCCCCCCGGGGGATCAATAAAGTACCTATCTATCTATCTATCTATCTATCTATCTATCTATCTATCTATCTAACAAGAAAATTTCCCAGGATATAGACATATCTTATATGGAAAGAAAGCTTAAATTCTTGTTAATATAACTGCACTGTCCAATTTACAGTAGCTATTACAGTGAAAGAATACCATGCTATTGTTTGAGGAGAGTGCACAATTTTGTACTTGAAAATGTATCAATAAAACAATAGGCAGATTTGGGCAGACTTGATACAACATTTTGAACAGTAATGCAATGGTTTATTGGATATGTCTAAAACTTTTCACATACACTGCTGCCATCTAGTGGTCAAAATCTAAACTGTGCCTGGACTCCTAAGTAATATGAGGTCCTTTCTCTTGCATTTCAAATATAATGTGACAACCCCCCCCCCCCCCCCAAAAAAAAAACATATGTTTCTTTCTTTCTATTATCTTTTACAAGATCTAGTGTGTTATATTCTCCTAAATTAATTTCACATTTCCACAAACTTCAAAGTGTTTCCTTTCAAATGTTATCAAAAATATGCATATCCTTGCTTCAGGTCCTGAGCTACAGGCAATTAGATTTGTGTATGTAATTTTAGGCTACATTTTTCAAAAAGGGTCCGATCCTTAAGAGGACAAATTCTTATTTACAATGACGGCCTACCCCGGACAACACTCGGCCAATTGTGCGCCTCCCTATGGGACTCCCAATCACGGGAGTCCTATAGTGATACAGCCTGGAATCAAACCAGGGACTGTAGTTACGCCTCTTGCACTGAGAAGCAGTGCCTTAGACCACTGCGCCACCCGGGAGCCCAGACTTATTCCTAATTAAATTACAAAGAACAAACCACACTCTCAATCCTGTATTGTATCCTATCCAATGATAACAATAGTAATAATAATAATAATAATAATAATAATAATAATCTTCACATCCTCAATAAAAGAATAAAAGTCTGTCAAGCTATCTTGACATTTAGGTATGTTCTTTTTCCCGTATTGGCACATCCTGAATACTGAAAGTAATCCCTAACTGCCTCTTCCCCAAAGTGAGATATTGTCTGCATCCCAAATGGCATCCTATTTTTTTTATTTTATTTTATTTCACCTTTATTTAACCAGGTAGGTCAGTTGAGAACAAGTTCTCATTTGCAACTGCGACCTGGCCAAGACAAAGCAAAGCAGTGCGACAAAAAAAAAAAAAAACAACACAGAGTATTCCCTGTATAGGGCACTACTTTTGAACAGAGCCCGATGAAAATCAATGGGACCTGCTCAAAAGTAGTGCACTATAAAGGGAATAGGGTGTCATTTGGGATGTAGCCATTCTCCACCTTTCAAGTTGAGTAATAATGGTCAGTGTTGACACACTGCCTCTTAATGCGGTTAGAGCTCAGTGTTGACACACTGCCTCTTAATGCGGTTAGAGCTCAGTGTTGACACACTGCCTCTTAATGCGGTTAGAGCTCAGTGTTGACACACTGCCTCTTAATGCGGTTAGAGCTCAGTGTTGACACACTGCCTCTTAATGCGGTTAGAGCTCAGTGTTGACACACTGCCTCTTAATGCGGTTAGAGCTCAGTGTTGACACACTGCCTCTTAATGCGGTTAGAGCTCAGTGTTGACACACTGCCTCTATATGTGGTTAGAGCTCAGTGTTGACACACTGCCTCTTAATGCGGTTAGAGCTCAGTGTTGACACACTGCCTCTTAATGCGGTTAGAGCTCAGGGTTGACACACTGCCTCTATATGTGGTTAGAGCTCAGTGTTGACACACTGCCTCTATATGTGGTTAGAGCTCAGTGTTGACACACTGCCTCTTAATGCGGTTAGAGCTCAGTGTTGACACACTGCCTCTATATGTGGTTAGAGCTCAGTGTTGACACACTGCCTCTATATGTGGTTAGAGCTCAGTGTTGACACACTGCCTCTTAATGCGGTTAGAGCTCAGTGTTGACACACTGCCTCTTAATGCGGTTAGAGCTCAGTGTTGACACACTGCCTCTTAATGCGGTTAGAGCTCAGTGTTGACACACTGCCTCTTAATGCGGTTAGAGCTCAGTGTTGACACACTGCCTCTTAATGCGGTTAGAGCTCAGTGTTGACACAGTGCTTATTAAAGCTGCAATATGTAACTTTTTGGGCGACCCTGACCAAATTCACATAGAAATGTGTGTTATAGATCTGTCATGCTCATTGAAAGCAAGTCTAAGAAGTGTTTGATCTGTTCTATGGGCGTTATTTTAACTTTCGTTTTTGCAACCTTTACTTCGGTTTAGATTTTGGTTTAGATGCTTGCTTGTTTTGTCACATGAACTGAAATTAGGCGAACAATTTGAATTTTACCAACCAGGAAATTGCGGAGTAATTTCTGCATAGTGCATCTTTAATGGGGTTAGAGCTCAGTGTTGACACACTGCCTCTTAATGGGGTTAGAGCTCAGTGTTGACACACTGCCTCTTAATGGGGTTAGAGCTCAGTGTTGACACACTGCCTCTTAATGGGGTTAGAGCTCTGGGAAGTCTGGCAGAAAGACCATGTTGAAAAGATGAATAAGTCTGTTGTTATTTTGGCATCCGTGCATGTCCCTAATAAGTAGTCCAAAAGTGTGTGTGTGTCTGTGCGTGTGTGTGTGTGAGTGTGTGTCTGTGCGTGTGTGAGTGTGTGTGTGTGTGTGTGTGTGTGTGTGTTGACATTGTTGATGTTTCCAGGGGTGAATAAGGTACAGTGAACCTTCACAGAGCTCTCACTCCCACCGCCCGGTGAATGTACAGAGACCTAGCTGGATAACTACAGGGTTAGTGAATGAAAGAGACCTAGCTGGATAACTACAGGGTTAGTGAATGAAAGAGACCTAGCTGGATAACTACAGGGTTAGTTAATGAAAGAGACCTAGCTGGATAACTACAGGGTTAGTGAATGAAAGAGACCTAGCTGGATAACTACAGGGTTAGTGAATGAAAGAGACCTAGCTGGATAACTACAGGGTTAGTGAATGAAAGAGACCTAGATGGATAACTACAGGGTTAGTGAATGTACAGAGACCTAGCTGGATAACTACAGGGTTAGTGAATGTTCAGAGACCTAGCTAGATAACTACAGGGTTAGTGAATGAAAGAGACCTATCTAGATAACTACAGGGTTAGTGAATGAAAGAGACCTAGCTGGATAACTACAGGGTTAGTGAATGTACAGAGACCTAGCTAGATAACTACAGGGTTAGTGAATGAAAGAGACCTAGCTAGATAACTACAGGGTTAGTGAATGAAAGAGACCTAGCTGGATAACTACAGGGTTAGTGAATGAAAGAGACCTAGCTGGATAACTACAGGGTTAGTGAATGTACAGAGACCTAGCTAGATAACTACAGGGTTAGTGAATGAAAGAGACCTAGCTGAAAGAGACCTAGCTGGATAACTACAGGGTTAGTGAATGAAAGAGACCTAGCTGGATAACTACAGGGTTAGTGAATGAAAGAGACCTAGCTGGATAACTACAGGGTTAGTGAATGAAAGAGACCTAGCTGGATAACTACAGGGTTAGTGAATGTACAGAGACCTAGCTGGATAACTACAGGGTTAGTGAATGTTCAGAGACCTAGCTAGATAACTACAGGGTTAGTGAATGAAAGAGACCTATCTAGATAACTACAGGGTTAGTGAATGAAAGAGACCTAGCTGGATAACTACAGGGTTAGTGAATGTACAGAGACCTAGCTAGATAACTACAGGGTTAGTGAATGAAAGAGACCTAGCTAGATAACTACAGGGTTAGTGAATGAAAGAGACCTAGCTGGATAACTACAGGGTTAGTGAATGAAAGAGACCTAGCTGGATAACTACAGGGTTAGTGAATGTACAGAGACCTAGCTAGATAACTACAGGGTTAGTGAATGAAAGAGACCTAGCTGAAAGAGACCTAGCTGGATAACTACAGGGTTAGTGAATGTACAGAGACCTAGCTAGATAACTACAGGGTTAGTGAATGAAAGAGACCTAGCTGGATAACTACAGGGTTAGTGAATGAAAGAGACCTAGCTGGATAACTACAGGGTTAGTGAATGAAAGAGACCTAGCTAGATAACTACAGGGTTAGTGAATGAAAGAGACCTAGCTGGATAACTACAGGGTTAGTGAATGAAAGAGACCTAGCTGGATAACTACAGGGTTAGTGAATGAAAGAGACCTAGCTGGATAACTACAGGGTTAGTGAATGAAAGAGACCTAGCTGGATAACTACAGGGTTAGTGAATGAAAGAGACCTAGCTAGATAACTACAGGGTTAGTGAATGAAAGAGACCTAGCTGGATAACTACAGGGTTAGTGAATGAAAGAGACCTAGCTAGATAACTACAGGGTTAGTGAATGAAAGAGACCTAGCTGGATAACTACAGGGTTAGTGAATGTACAGAGACCTAGCTAGATAACTACAGGGTTAGTGAATGAAAGAGACCTAGCTGGATAACTACAGGGTTAGTGAATGAAAGAGACCTAGCTGGATAACTACAGGGTTAGTGAATGAAAGAGACCTAGCTAGATAACTACAGGGTTAGTGAATGAAAGAGACCTAGCTGGATAACTACAGGGTTAGTGAATGAAAGAGACCTAGCTGGATAACTACAGGGTTAGTGAATGAAAGAGACCTAGCTGGATAACTACAGGGTTAGTGAATGAAAGAGACCTAGCTGGATAACTACAGGGTTAGTGAATGAAAGAGACCTAGCTAGATAACTACAGGGTTAGTGAATGAAAGAGACCTAGCTGGATAACTACAGGGTTAGTGAATGAAAGAGACCTAGCTGGATAACTACAGGGTTAGTGAATGAAAGAGACCTAGCTGGATAACTACAGGGTTAGATAAGGCCTAGCTGGATAACTACAGGGTTAGATAAGGCCTAGCTGGATAACTACAGGGTTAGATAAGGCCTAGCTGGATAACTACAGGGTTAGATAAGGCCTAGCTGGATAACTACAGGGTTAGATAAGGCCTAGCTGGATAACTACAGGGTTAGATAAGGCCTAGCTGGATAACTACAGGGTTAGATAAGGCCTAGCTGGATAACTACAGGGTTAGATAAGGCCTAGCTGGATAACTACAGGGTTAGATAAGGCCTAGCTGGATAACTACAGGGTTAGATAAGGCCTAGCTGGATAACTACAGGGTTAGATAAGGCCTAGCTGGATAACTACAGGGTTAGATAAGGCCTAGCTGGATAACTACAGGGTTAGATAAGGCCTAGCTGGATAACTACAGGGTTAGATAAGGCCTAGCTGGATAACTACAGGGTTAGATAAGGCCTAGCTGGATAACTACAGGGTTAGATAAGGCCTAGCTGGATAACTACAGGGTTAGATAAGGCCTAGCTGGATAACTACAGGGTTCCATAGGGCTCTAGTCAAAAGTAGTGTACTATGAAGGGAATAGTGTGCTATTTGGGACACAGACATAAATTGTGTGGGTAGGGTCGCTTTGAAGGGGAGTCTACTATACGCTCTCACAGTCACTGCTCTTATTGTGGCTCTAAGATTCACCTGTCACTTTGATCTCCCCGTTATACCAGGTGCCTAGACAGGTATGACTTGTCTCGAACACCTGCCACGAAGCGCCAAGATCTCATCTGCCTGCGTTTCCCAGATAGGGCCAAGTCATCATGCTGCATCACATTCCTCTTTCTTCCTCTCCACTGAAGCCTGGGAAGGAGAGGAGGAATGTGTTTCTAGGGCTGAGAGCCAGCCAGATAAAACCCTCCCTGACATAAAGCCTACTACAGAATCAACACCTGGCCCTGTGTGTTTATGTCGCCATCGTAAACCCTTAATGAATAGCTTGTTAACTATTTATGGATATATTACAAGCCATTAATTTACTATATTTAACCACCAGGAGTATTATTAAAGATACTAGTTTCGGTTTTTGAATCTGAATACCTGTGTCTTGTGAATACAGTTTGTCCTTACCAAATCAATATGACTGTAGTACTGGTTTAGCCAAGTACTGTAGTTATGTTATGTTTGATGAAAAAAAAATACAAATGATCTATAGCAATAACAATCTTAGTTGTTGTGTGTGTTTCTTACAATGACTACAGTGGTGGTGGTCAAACGTTAATATAAAATGGTCAATGAGAGCTGAACAACCGGAAGGATAACCTCAGGGATTCAATAGAGCTGTAATCTCTCGTGGCAGACGTGGAAAGACTACACACATAATTGAGCATCTGAAAGAAATAAAAAAGTGTAAACTTACATTAGAAAATATATATGTACACAGGTGGTATATACAGGTGGTATACAGGTGATATATACAGGTGGTATACAGGTGATATATACAGGTGGTATACAGGTGATATATACAGGTGATATATACAGGTGGTATACAAGTGATATATACAGGTGGTATATACAGGTGGTATACAGGTGATATATACAGGTGGTATACAGGTGATATATACAGGTGGTATATACAGGTGGTATATACAGGTGGTATATACAGGTGATATATACAGGTGGTATATACAGGTGATATATACAGGTAGTATATACAGGTGGTATATACAGGTGATACATACAGGTGGTAAATACAGGTGGTATATACAGGTGGTATATACAGGTGGTATATACAGGTGGTATATACAGGTGGTATATACAGGTGGTATACAGGTGGTATACAGGTGATATATACAGGTGGTAAATACAGGTGGTATATACAGGTGGTATACAGGTGGTAAATACAGGTGATATATACAGGTGGTATATACATGTGGTAAATACAGGTGGTATATACAGGTGATATATACAGGTGGTATATACAGGTGGTATACAGGTGGTATACAGGTGGTAAATACAGGTGATATATACAGGTGGTATATACAGGTGGTATACAGGTGGTATATACAGGTGGTATACAGGTGATATATACAGGTGGTAAATACAGGTGGTATATACAGGTGGTATACAGGTGGTATACAGGTGGTAAATACAGGTGATATACAGGTAGTATATACAGGTGGTAAATACAGGTGTTATATACAGGTGATATATACAGGTGGTATATACAGGTGGTATACAGGTGGTATACAGGTGGTAAATACAGGTGATATATACAGGTGGTATATACAGGTGGTATACAGGTGGTATATACAGGTGGAATATACAGGTAGTATATACAGTTGGTATATACAGGTGGTACCGGTACAGAGTCAATGTGGAGGGGCACCGGTTAGTCTGGCTAATTTAGGTAATATGTCCATGTAGGTATACAGAGCCTAGTGAAAGGTTGGGTATTAATCCTACAGCCTAGTCAAAGGTTGGGTATTAATCCTACAGAGTCTAGTGAAAGGTTGGGTATTAATCCTACAGCCTAGTGAAAGGTTGGGTATTAATCCTACAGAGTCTAGTGAAAGGTTGGGTATTAATCCTACAGAGTCTAGTGAAAGGTTGGGTATTAATCCTACAGAGTCTAGTGAAAGGTTGGGTATTAATCCTACAGAGCCTAGTGAAAGGTTGGGTATTAATCTTACAGCCTAGTGAAAGGTTGGGTATTAATCCTACAGCCTAGTCAAAGGTTGGGTATTAATCCTACAGCCTAATGAAAGGTTGGGTATTAATCCTACAGCCTAGTGAAAGGTTGGGTATTAATCCTACAGCCTATTCAAAGGTTTGGTATTAATCCTACAGCCTAGTCAAAGGTTTGGTATTAATCCTACAGCCTAGTGAAAGGTTGGGTATTAATCCTACAGCCTAGTCAAAGGTTGGGTATTAATCCTACAGAGTCTAGTGAAAGGTTGGGTATTAATCCTACAGAGTCTAGTGAAAGGTTGGGTATTAATCCTACAGAGTCTGGTGAAAGGTTGGGTATTAATCCTACTGAGTCTAGTGAACGGTTGGGTATTAATCCTACAGAGTCTAGTGAAAGGTTGGGTATTAATCCTACAGAGTCTAGTGAAAGGTTGGGTATTAATCCTACAGAGTCTAGTGAAAGGTTGGGTATTAATCCTACAGAGTCTAGTGAAAGGTTGGGTATTAATCCTACAGAGTCTAGTGAAAGGTTGGGTATTAATCGTACAGAGTCTAGTGAAAGGTTGGGTATTAATCCTACTGAGTCTAGTGAAAGGTTGGGTATTAACCCAATTCATCCAATCCCTACACAGAGCATATTCAAAGTCACCTGGTGTAACGAATGCTCCGCGCAGAGCTGCGGGACCTAATGATCTCCAGCGCTCATCCTCGCCGGTGTTCTAACCGGCGGCAGAGGGAAGATGGTAGCAACACCCTACCACTATTTAGCCCCGTATGTTTTGGTTCACCTCTCGCAGGTTATTGTCTTTCTATGTGTATTGCTGTCTTTCTTATTAAATCTATTATTTCGCTAAAACTCTTTGACTATTTCACCTACTCTTTCACTTTCACCCCTCGCAATATCACACCTGGAAAAACAAGTCTTGGCTAGATGAGATTAAACAATCAGAGACCTGGCAGTGTGGTGCCAGGACAACAACCTCTCCCTCAATGTTAGTAAGACAAAGGAGCTGATCGTGGACTACAGGAAACGGAGTGCTGAGCACGCCCCCATTCACATCAACAGGGCTGTAGGGGAGCGGGTCGAGAGCTTCAAGTTCCTCGGTGTCCACATCACTAAGGACCTATCATGGTCCAAACACACCAACAGTCGTGAAGAGGGCACGACAACACCTCTTCCCCCTCAGGAGGCTTGGTATGGCAACTGCTTGGCATCCGACCGCAAGGTGCTATAGAGGGTAGGCCCCAAAAAATATTCAAAGACACCAGCAAGCAGTACCAATACACCAAGTCTGGAACCAACAGGATCCTGAACAGCTTCTACCCCCAAGCCATAAGACTTCTAAACAAGACTGCTGAATAGCTAATAAAATGACTACCTGGGCTTTCTGCATTGACACATTTTTGGGTCACTCTCTTGCACTGACTCTACGCACACACTCACACATACTTACACTGACACCCCAACACACACACACACACACACACACACACACACACACACACACACTTATTCAGAGGGGTTGGATTAAATGCTGAAGACACATTTCAGTTGAATGACTAGTATCCTCCTTTCCATTCTCTTTCCCCATATTCACATACACACATAACATACACACATAACATACACACATAACATACACACATAACATACACACATAACATACACATACCTTCACACTCATACGCTGCTGCCTAGTCACTTTACCCTACCTACAGTACCTAATAACCTCAATTACCTCATAATTGTGTGTGTGTGTGTGTGTGTGAGTGTGTGTGTGTGTGTGTGTGTGTGTGTGTGTGTGTGTGTGTGTGTGTGTGTGTGTGTGTGTGTGAGTGTGTGTGTGTGTGTGTGTGTGTGTGTGTGTGTGTGTGTGTGTGAGTGTGTGAGAGTGTGTGAGAGTGTGTGAGAGTGTGTGAGAGTGTGTGAGAGTGTGTGTGTGTGTGAGCTGGAATTCCTGTGAAGTGGAGGAAAGTAGTCTTTTAATTTGCCATGAGTGGGCGGTAATAACCCTCTGATACGATCCATAACTCCTGCAGTATTACAGACATGACAGCCTTATAGCCACCCACCTTAATAGGACCCACGTCACTACCTCTGAGTGAACCAACTGCTCATAATTCCTGTCTGAAGGGTTCAGTCCCAAATGGCACCCTATTCCCTATATAGTGCACTACTTTTGACCAGGGCCCTGGTCTGAAGGCTCTGTGCCCGTCGCACCCCTCAACATGACATGCTAATTGAAGTGATGTAATGTTATGCCATAAAGAGAGAGAGAAAACTGAGGGAGGGGGTTGAAGGAATGTAACCACTCTCAAACTCATAGACAGAGCTATGGATGCAAGGACTGACCATCCATTATATCTAAATGATAGTTATAACCATGTTTTGAAGCTATACAGTGTTTGTTTACATTTACTTTGTTTACAAACATTGGAGTAAAACAATCTTATATTCTGGGTTCTGATGGGGTACGACAGTTGAACTAAGCTCATTAGGCATTAATAAGTTGTATTCATCAAGAATGTTTAAGTCCAAAAATGAATGTAGCAACTGTAGATGGTTCAACTGTAGATGGTTCAACTGTAGATGGTTCAACTGTAGATGGTTCAACTGTAGATGGTTCAACTGTAGATGGTTCAACTGTAGATTGCCTGTTTAAGGCTGTTATAGCCTCTTCAATATGCAGCCCAGACAGGCTGTTATAACCTGTCCAATATGCAGCCCAGACAGGCTGTTATAACCTGTCCAATATACAGCCCAGACAGGCTGTTATAACCTGTCCAATATGCAGCCCAGACAGGCTGTTATAACCTGTCCAATATGCAGCCCAGCCAGGATGTTATAGCCTCCCCAGCATGCAGCCCAGCCAGGCTGTTATATCCTTACCAGCATGCAGCCCAGCCAGGCTGTTATATCCTCCCCAGCATGCAGCCCAGCCAGGCTGTTATATCCTCCCCAGCATGCAGCCCAGCCAGGCTGTTATATCCTTCCCAGCATGCAGCCCAGCCAGGCTGTTATATCCTTCCCAGCATGCAGCCCAGCCAGGCTGTTATAGCCTCCCCAGCATGCAGCCCAGCCAGGCTGTTATAGCCTCCCCAGCATGCAGCCCAGCCAGGCTGTTATATCCTTCCCAGCATGCAGCCCAGCCAGGCTGTTATAGCCTCCCCAGCATGCAGCCCAGCCAGGCTGTTATAGCCTCCCCAGCATGCAGCCCAGCCAGGGGAATAATCACAGCACTGTTGTCCCAGTACCAGACATGACAGAAACAACAACAACAATCTGCAACTTCACACACGTCAACATGTCTTTGCAAAGGCCTTTGAATGCTTACTTAATGACTGTAGATCACAATGAGTTTGTCTGTTAGTGCGTGGTAGAAAGAACCTTTCATCTGCAGGAAAGGGATTATACAACACTGCACTTCTGACAACCTGGAACTGCCAGACAGACTGAGACCACACCCCAGTCAGTGGCATAGGAACTGCCAGACAGACTGAGACCACACCCCAGTCAGTGGCATAGGAACTGCCAGACAGACTGAGACCACACCCCAGTCAGTGGCATTTTCTAAATTAAGTAGTGCAAACTTTCCCCTTCAGTCACCTTTCAATAGGTCATGCTTTACAGAACTGTACACGTTTCTGGGAGGGAAAAACTGACATGCAAACATACAAAATAAATGATAGAAAACAACCTCAAAATTGTGGATACTAATCTTAATTTGAGCATTAATTATTTCAAATTAATAAATTGCATATTATGGAGCGCAAGTCCCCAAATGAAGTCTGAATCATGAACGAGTTAATTGATTTGAGGCAGCATTAGAGGAACTGTAGACTGTAGACCATCTATGGACCATCTAATGTGGGCAATTTGAAAATACAAACTTCTCAAAATTGACCTCTGTTAAGAGTAACGTTAATTTATTTAAATTATTTAAATAGACTATTATCAAATTATTATTATTAGCATTATTTTCAGTATCCAAATAATGATCATCATTAGCCAAATTCTTATGACTTTTTAGTATAATTTTATCCAAGAAAACACATAGAAAAACATTTTTTTTTAAGTTGTAAAATACCAGTGTTGCGTTTCTTACCTGAATGTTCTTCAGTTTGTGATCTGAGGCGCTGTACCTCTCACATTCTTCCATCCCTCTTCGGAGGAAAGCGTTCACAACAAAACTATCTCCTAGAAATCAGAGGGAATTTATAATTAATATCAATCACACCAACTGTGTCTAGATAACAAGACAATGCAACGTTTAAAATAAGGTTTATTTCTAAAGGCTGATTTATTCTCACCTTCAGGGTTCTCTCTGCGTTTACCCGCTTTAGAGCCCAGCAACATATGAAAATACAAATGAGAGATTCGTTACAATGTCTACAAAATATTCATCAATCATCAATCAGTATGGAATATTCAAATGCATAATCAAATGTTTATAAGAGATTTATCTTACCATGTTTGGACTGAAGTTTCCCCATTTTTACGTGCCTTTTTCCTTGGTTATTGTACAGTTCTTTAACAGTCCGTCATGGATAAACCAGGCTATTGGTCAACATTGTCACATTGGGTCCGCCTTTTTTGCAAGAAAACAGTCAAATCTAACGTTCTCCAAGCGCATTCAATAATACCAAGATACACACGTTTTATTTTGCTGTACAGAAACAACTCTCTTTCTCTCAAAACAAATCCCGAGAGAGGGGAGACTATAGTTGACTTGCTCTTTAGCGTCAGACAAGCCAACTGACTGACTGAATGAAAGAATATGTGTCGGTCTGGCGGTAGCGTAGCGCAGAGCAGGAGCCGCTCAACTCAATCTGAGTAGTATGCCTGGCTATAGGCTATACATCCTCAAAGTGTCTGCTAAATGCCGTCCCCTGTTGGACTGAATTCAAATAGGTATTAACTTTAGCTGGTGATTTCGTTCCAGTACAACAATATACAGTACAGGCAGGAGCTCACCGGAGCTGAATACCGGCACCTTTTGCAGTCCATGTCAAGCACTGATTATCAAGGGTTACGTCCCAAATGGCACCCTAGAATTCTCTAGCCTGAAAACCCCCGATGTGTAATTTCACTGAATTCTACATCGGGCATAAATTAGCATTTGGATCAGGAAAGTGTCCTCTAACAACCTCTACAAGCCAGAATGTTGAATTAAATTATATTTTAACATACTTTACCGATTGTCCGTGAGGTTGGTCCTTTTGGGGGTAGGAATGTGATACAATATATCCACAGGAAAGTAAAATTAAATCAACTTTTCAAAACACTGGTAGTGCATTCAGATTTATATCACCTGAAGCATGCTCAGAACATGTACACACGTTCGGCAAGTAGTCTATGCATGGGTTGCACGCATGTAGTTTAATTTTGTGTGCATGCTTGAGGTGAGAGCGAGAGAGAGAGATTGACCACAGTGTGACATCACAGCAGCAAGATGAGACAGAGACAGAAAGAGAGAGAGAGAGAGAGAGATTGACCACAGTGCGACATCACAGCAGCAAGATTTGTGACCTTTTTCCACAAGAAAAGGGCAATAGGTTATTTTGAAACTTTTGTGAATGTAATGTTTATTGTTCATTTTTTATTGTTTATTTCCTATTTCACTTGCGTTGGCAATGTAAACATATGTTTCCCATGCCAATAAAGACCTTGACTTGAATTGAGAGGGAGAGGGAGAGGGAGAGGGAGAGGGAGAGAGAGAGAGGGAGAGAGAGAGGGAGAGGGAGAGGGAGAGGCAGAGGGAGAGGCAGAGGGAGAGGGAGAGAGGGAGAGGCAGAGGGAGAGGGAGAGAGGGAGAGAGGGAGAGGGAGAGGGAGAGGGAGAGGGAGAGGCAGAGGGAGAGGGAGAGGGAGGGAGAGAAGGAGAGGGAGAAAGACTCAACTAAGCTCTGTCTTGTGTAAGAGAAATTCCTAGTGACATTCATCTTCCAATCCAAACAAATTAAACTGAATTACCGTACGGGAAAACAAAACCAAGATTGAAGACAAATTAAAGCTGGCATCAGAACACAAGACAATGGAAAAACAGCCTTCAATCTAGCTGCAATGAATCAGTATGATGACATGTTAGTAGCTGGACGTCCTGACAGCTCTGAAGCATGCTTGATCATAAAGACATTGACTTGTCTTCTGACTACATACCAACAACCATTGAAGTATGTCTGTGTTTACACAGCCGCTATGATGCACTTCCCATTCTGTATCTAACAGTACCAGCCAACATCAAGACCCACATCTCCCATGACGACTTAGTCCTTCAGAGTCCTACATAGAGTTGCAAAATTACGATAACTTGTCCAAAATTCCCTGGTTTTCTAGAAATCCTAGTTAATAAGGAGGAAACCCGGAATCCTCCGACTAAGATTTCTGGTATTTCTGGTATTTGGGAACGTTACCAGAATGTTGCGACCCTAATCGTGCACCAAGGTTACACAAATGCTGTTATTAATACTTAATAACGTCCCTACTAATACCCTCCAATGGGCCTGTAGCCAGACAGGAAGCTGAGATGAGGGAGGCTCTCTCTCAGATCACTCTCTGGGGTTGACAAACATTTGCACAGCAGGTCATTGATGGCAGCTTTCTTTGATACTTGTTACAGTGCCCAAAAGTAGTGCACTTCATAGGTAATAGGGTGCCATTTGGGATGCACGTTCAGCCGGGCTCTCAGGCTGCATGCCTCTCTTTAGAAGATATCAAATGTTCATAGATGACCAGCAGGGTCAAATAATAATAAAAGTAGTTGTGGAGGTTGCAACAGGTAAATACATCAGGAGTGAATGTCACTTGGTTTTTCAGTGCAATAGAGCAAGAGCGAGATGAAAACAGCAGGTCTGGGACAAGGTGGCACGTTCAATGAACAGGTCAGGGTTCCATAACCGCAGGCAGAGGAGTTGAAACCGGTGCAGCAGCACGACCAGGTGGACTGGGGACAGCTAGGAGTCATCAGGGCAGGTGGTCTTGAAGCATGGTCCTCCGGGTAGGCTCAGGTCCTTTGGGAGAGGAGGTAGAGTGGGAGAGAGAGAGAATTAGAGGGAGCATACTTAAATTCACACAAGACACCGGATAATAACATCAGATTTAACAAACTGACCCTAGCCCCCTGCACATAGACTATTGCAGCATAGATACTGGAGGCTGAGACAGGGGGGGTCAGGAGACACTGTGGCCCCCTCCGACAATACCCAGACAATACCCCCGGACAGGGCCAACCAGGCAGGATATAACCTCACCCACTCTGCCAAGCACAGCCCCTACACCAATAGAGGGATATCAACAACCACCAACTTACTACCCTGAGACAAGGCATAGATCCCCTCCACTGCACAAGCCAGAGGGGGCGACAAACCGGACAGGAAGTGACTCACTCCTCCTAGGAATGGCATGGAAAGCACCAGTAAGCCAGTGACTCAGCCCCCGTAATAGGGTCAGAGGCAGAGAATCCCAATGGAGAGACCGGAACCGGCCAGGCAGAGACAGCAAGGGTGGTTCGTCGCTCCAGAGCCTTGCCGTTCACCCTTGCACCCCTGGGCCAGACTACACTCAATCATAGGACCTACTAAAGAGATGAGTCTTCAGTAAAGACTTAAAGGTTGAGACGGAGTCTGCGTCTCTCACATGGATAGGCAGACCATTCCATAAAAATGGAGCTCTATAGGAGAAAGCCCTACCTCAACCTGTTTGCTTAGAGATTCTAGGGACAATAAGGAGGCCTGCGTCTTGTGACCGGAGCATACGTGTAGGTATGTACGGCAGGACCAAATCTAAGAGATAAGTAGGAGCAAGCCCATGTAATGCTTTGTAGGTTAGCAGTAAAACCTTGAAATCAGCCCTAGCCTTAACAGGAAGCCAGTGTAGAGAGGCTAGCACAGGAGTAATATGATCAAATCTTTTGGTTCTAGTCAGGATTCTAGCAGCCGTGTTTAGCACTAATTGAAGTTTATTTAGTGCTTTATCCGGGTAGCCGGAAAGTAGAGCATTGCAGTAATCTAATCTAGAAGTGACAAAAGCATGGATTAGCTTTTCCGCATCATTTTTGGACAAAAAATGTCTGATTTTTGCAATGTTACGAAGATGGAAAAAAGCTATCCTTGAAATATTCTTGATATGTTCATTAAAAGAGAGATCATGGTCCAGAGTAATGCCAATGTCCTTCACAGTTTTTTGGGAGACGACTGTACAACCATCAAGATTAATTGTCAGATCCAAAAGCAGATCTCTTTGTTTCTTGGGACCTAGAACTAGCTGTTAACTGTTTTGTCAGAATTTAAAAGTAAACAATTTGCCGCCATCCACTTCCTTATGTCTGAAACACAGGCTTCCAGGGCAGGCAATTTTGGTGCATTACCATGTTTCATCGAAATGTACAGCTGTTTGTCGTCCGCATAGCAATGGAAGTTAACATTATGTTTCCGAATGACATCACCAAGGGGTAAAATATACAGTGGGGAGAACAAGTATTTGATACACTGCCGATTTTGCAGGTTTTCCCACTTACAAAGCATGTAGAAGTCTGTAATTTTTATCATAGGTACTCTTCAACTGTGAGTGACGGAATCTAAAACAAAAATCCAGAAAATCACATTGTATGATTTTTAAGTAATTAATTTGCATTTTATTGCGTGACATAAGTATTTGATACATCAGAAAAGCAGAACTTAATATTTGGTACAGAAACCTTTGTTTGCAATTACAGAGATCATATGTTTCCTGTAGTTCTTGACCAGGTTTGCACACACTGCAGCAGGGATTTTGGCCCACTCCTCCATACAGACCTTCTCCAGATCCTTCCGGTTTCGGGGCTGTCTCTGGGCAATATGGACTTTCAGCTCCCTCCAAAGATTTTCTATTGGGTTCAGGTCTGGAGACTGGCTAGGCCACTCCAGGACCTTGAGATGCTTCTTACGGAGCCACTCCTTAGTTGCCCTGGCTGTGTGTTTCGGGTCATTGTCATGCTGGAAGACCCAGCCACGACCCATCTTCAATGCTCTTACTGAGGAAAGGAGGTTGTTGGCCAAGATCTCGCGATACATGGCCCCATCCATCCTCCCCTCAATACGGTGCAGTTGTCCTGTCCCCTTTGCAGAAAAGCATCCCCAAAGAATGATGTTTCCACCTCCATGCTTCACGGTTGGGATGGTGTTCTTGGGGTTGTGCTCATCCTTCTTCTTCCTCCAAACACGGCGAGTGGAGTTTGGACCAAAAAGCTCTATTTTTGTCTCATCAGACCACATGACCTTCTCCCATTCCTCCTTTGGATCATCCAGATGGTCGTTGGCAAACTTCAGACGGGCCTGGACATACGCTGGCTAGAGCAGGGGGACCTTGCGTGCACTGCAGGATTTTAATCCATGACGGCGTAGTGTGTTACTAATGGTTTTCTTTGAGACTGTGGTCCCAGCTCTCTTCAGGTCATTGACCAGGTCCTGCCGTGTAGTTCTGGGCTGATCCCTCACCTTCCTCATGATCATTGATGCCCCACGAGGTGAGATCTTGCATGGTTCCCCAGACCGAGGGAGATTGACCGTCATCTTGAAATTCTTCAATTTTCTAATAATTGCGCCAACAGTTGTTGCCTTCTCACCAAGCTGCTTGCCTATTGTCCTGTAGCCCATCCCAGCCTTGTGCAGGTCTACAATTTTATCCCTGATGTCCTTACACAGCTCTCTGGTCTTGGCCATTGTGGAGAGGTTGGAGTCTGTTTGATTGAGTGTGTGGACAGGTGTCTTTTATACAGGTAACGAGTTCAAACAGGTGCAGTTAATACAGGTAATGAGTGGAGAACAGGAGGTCTTCTTAAAGAAAAACTAACAGGTCTGTGAGAGCCGGAATTCTTACTGGTTGGTAGGTGATAAAATACTTATGTCATGCAATAAAATGCAAATTAATTATTTAAAAATCATACAATGTCATTTTCTGGATTTTTGTTTTAGATTCCGTCTCTCACAGTTGAAGTGTACATATGATAAAAATTACAGACCTCTACATGCTTTGTAAGTAGGAAAACCTGCAAAATCGGCAGTGTATCAAATACTTGTTCTGCCCACTGTATAGTGAAAACAAAAGTGGCCCTAAAACGGAACCTTGAGGAACACCGAAACTTACAATTGATCTCCGGCAAATAAGATCTAAACCAGGCAAGAACTTGTCCGTGTAGACCAATTAAGGTTTCCAATCTCTCCAAAAGAATATGATGGTCGATGGTGTCAAAAGCAGCACTAAGGTCTAAGAGCACAAGGACAGATGCAGAGCCCTGGTCTGACGCCATTAAAAGGTCGTTTACCACTTTCACAAGTGCAGTCTCAGTGCTATGATAGGGTCTAAAACCAGACTGAAGTGTTTCGTATACATTATTTGTCTTCAGGAAGGCAGTGAGTTGCTGCGCAACAGCTTTTTCTAAGATTTTTGAGAGAAATGGGAGATTCGATATAGGCCGATAGTTTTTTACATTTTCTGGGTCAAGGCTTGGCTTTTTCAAGAGCGGCTTTATTACTGCCACTTTTAGAGAGTTTGGTACATATCCGGTGGAGAGGGAGCCATTTATTATGTTCAGCATAGGAGGGCCGAGCACAGGAAGTAGCTCTTTCAGTAGTTTAGTTGGAATAGGGTCCAGTATGCAGGTTGAAGGTTTAGAGGCCATGACAATTTTCATGAATGTGTCAAGAGATATAGGATTAAAACACTTGAGTGTCTCGATTGATCCGAGGTCCTGGCAGTTCTGTCAGACTCAGGACAGCTGAGCTTTGGGGAAATATGCAGATTCAAAAAGGAGTCTGTAATTTACTTTCTAATGATAATGATCTTTTCGTTGAAGAAGTTCATGAATTCATCGCTGCTGAAGTGAAAGGCATCCTCTCTTGGGGAATGCCGCTTTTTAAGTTAGCTTTGCAACAGTATCAAATAGAAATGTAGGATTATTCTTATTCTCCTCAATTAGGTTGGAAAAAAAGGATGATCGAGCAGCAGTGAGGACTCTTCGATATTGCACTGTACTTTCTTTCCAAGCTAGTAGGAAGACTTCCAGTTTGGTGGAGCGCCATTTCCGTTCCAGTTTTCTGCAAGCTTGCTTCAGAGCTCGGGTATTTTCTGTGTACCAGGGAGCTATTTTCTTTTTGCAAATGTTTTTTGTTTTTAGGGGTGCGACTACATCTAGGGTATTACGCAAGGTTAAATTTAGATCCTCAGTTTGATTGTTAACTGATTTTTGTACTCCGACGTCCTTGGATAGGTGGAGGGAGTCTGGAAGGGCATCAGGAATCTTTGGGTTGTCCGAGAATCTATAGCACGGCTTTTGATGATCCTTGGTTGGGGTCTAAGCAAATTATTTGTTGCGATTGCAAACAAAATAAAATGGTGGTCCGATTATGAGGAAAAACATTTAGATCCACAATATTTATTCCACGGGACAGAACTAGATCCAGGGTATGACTGTGGCAATGAGTAGGTCCGGAGACATGTTGGTAAAAACCCACTGAGTCGATGATGGCGCCGAAAGCCTTTTGTAGTGGATCTGTGGACTTTTCCATGTGAATGTTAAAGTCACCAAAAATTAGAATATTATCTGCCATGACTACAAGGTCTGATAGAAATTCAGAGCTCAGTAAGGAACTCTGTATAAGGCCCAGGAGGCGTGTAAATAGTATCTATAAAAAGTGATTGAGTAGGCTGCTTAGATTCCATGACTAGAAGCTCAAAAGATGAAAACACTGTCCTTTTTTGGGGGGTAAATTGAAATTTGCTACCGTAAATGTTAGCAACACCTCCGCCTTTGCGGGATGCGCGGGGGACATGGTCACTAGTGTAACCAGGAGGAGAGGCCTCGTTTAACACAGTAAATTCATCAGGCTTAAGCCATGTTTCAGTCAGGCCAATCACATCAAGATTATGGTCAGTGATTAGTTCATTGACCATAACTGCCTTGGAAGTGAGGGATCTAACATTAAGTAACCCTATTTTAAGAAGTGAGATATCACAACCTCTTTCAATAATGACAGGAATGGAGGAGGTCTTTATTCCAGTGAGATTACTAAAGTGAACACCGCCATGTTTAAGTTTGCGCAACATTTAGGTTTGAGGCACAGACACGGTCTCAATGGGGGTAACTGAGCTGACTACACTGACTATGCTAGTGGCAGACTCCACTAAGCTGGCAGGCTGGGAAGGTATCTCTCTCCTATCCTCTCTATAGAAGGTATCTCTCTCCTCTCTTTAGAAGGTATTTCTCTCCTCTCTTTAGAAGGTATTTCTCTCCTCTCTTTAGAAGGTATTTCTCTCCTATCCTCTCTTTAGAAGGTATTTCTCTCCTCTCTTTAGAAGGTATTTCTCTCCTCTCTTTAGAAGGTATCTCTCCCCTATCCTCTCTTTAGAAGGTATCTCTCTCCTCTCTTTCGAAGGTATCTCTCTCCTATCCTTTCTTTAGAAGGTATCTCTCTCCTATCCTCTCTATAGAAGGTATCTCTCTCCTCTCTTTAGAAGGTACTTCTCTCCTCTCTTCAGAAGGTATCTCTCTCCTATCCTCTCTTTAGAAGGTATTTCTCTCCTCTCTTCAGAAGGTATCTCTCTCCTATCCTCTCTTTAGAAGGTATCTCTCTCCTCTCTTTAGAAGGTATCTCTCTCCTATCCTCTCTTTAGAAGGTATCCCTCTCCTATCCTCTCTTTAGAAGGTATCTCTCTCCTATCCTCTCTATAGAAGGTATCTCTCTCCTAACCTCTCTATAGAAGGTATCTCTCTCCTCTCTTTAGAAGGTATTTCTCTCCTCTCTTTAGAAGGTATTTCTCTCCTATCCTCTCTTTAGGCGGTATCTCTCTCCTCTCTTTAGAAGGTATCTCTCCCCTATCCTCTCTTTAGAAGGTATCTCTCTCCTCTCTTTCGAAGGTATCTCTCTCCTATCCTCTCTTTAGAAGGTATCTCTCTCCTATCCTCTCTATAGAAGGTATCTCTCTCCTCTCTTTAGAAGGTACTTCTCTCCTCTCTTCAGAAGGTATCTCTCTCCTATCCTCTCTTTAGAAGGTATTTCTCTCCTCTCTTCAGAAGGTATCTCTCTCCTATCCTCTCTTTAGAAGGTATCTCTCTCCTCTCTTTAGAAGGTATCTCTCTCCTATCCTCTCTTTAGAAGGTATCCCTCTCCTATCCTCTCTTTAGAAGGTATCTCTCTCCTATCCTCTCTATAGAAGGTATCTCTCTCCTAACCTCTCTATAGAAGGTATCTCTCTCCTCTCTTTAGAAGGTATTTCTCTCCTCTCTTTAGAAGGTATTTCTCTCCTATCCTCTCTTTAGGCGGTATCTCTCTCCTCTCTTTAGAAGGTATCTCTCCCCTATCCTCTCTTTAGAAGGTATCTCTCTCCTCTCTTTCGAAGGTATCTCTCTCCTATCCTCTCTTTAGAAGGTATCTCTCTCCTATCCTCTCTATAGAAGGTATCTCTCTCCTCTCTTTAGAAGGTACTTCTCTCCTCTCTTCAGAAGGTATCTCTCTCCTATCCTCTCTTTAGAAGGTATTTCTCTCCTCTCTTCAGAAGGTATCTCTCTCCTATCCTCTCTTTAGAAGGTATCTCTCTCCTCTCTTTAGAAGGTATCTCTCTCCTATCCTCTCTTTAGAAGGTATCCCTCTCCTGTCTTCTCTTTAGAAGGTATCTCTCTCCTATCCTCTCTATAGAAGGTATCTCTATCCTAACCTCTCTTTAGAAGGTATCTCTCTCCTATCCTCTCTTTAGAAGGTATCTCTCTCCTATCCTCTCTTTAGAAGGTATCTCTCTCCTATCCTCTCTTTAGAAGGTATCTCTCTCCTAGCCTCTCTTTAGAAGGTATCTCTCTCCTAGCCTCTCTTTAGAAGGTCTCTCTCCTATCCTCTCTTTAGAAGGTATCTCTACTCCTATCCTCTCTTTAGAAGGTATCTCTCTCCTAGCCTCTCTTTAGAAGGTATCTCTCTCCTAGCCTCTCTTTAGAAGGTCTCTCTCCTATCCTCTCTTTAGAAGGTATCTCTACTCCTCTCCTCTTTCCTGTTCTGATATTCCCATCTCCCACTTATAATTAACTAATCTAACAAGCTTTTTGATTGATGATAATTGGACGCTCATCTCCCATTACGTGAGATTTTACTTCTGTGTTAGAGATTAATGTGAAACCACCCACAGTGGTCTACTTACTATAGCAGATGACAACTGATTATAACCAATCCCTGACATCATGAAAATGGTGGTATGCAGAGATAGTGGTGTCTGTTGCCTTTGTAAATCAGCGTGTCTAAGACCCAAATGGCACCCTATTCTCTACAGTGAACTACTTTTGATCACCTATGCCATTTGGGACTAACCCGGTGTCTCATTAAGATAAGAAGGCAGGCGTGTTATCAAAGCTGCTTCTGTAGATGAGAGGAACGTAGGATGAAACAGAACCAACCCACTAGCTGCTCTCTCTGACAATTTACAGGGGCTACATCCCAAATGGCACCCTATTCCCTATATAGCAAAGGCCACCATGGGTCCTGGTCAAAAGTAGTCTACTACATAGGGAATAGGGTGCCATTTGGGACGCAAACAGGCTTTAAGGATTTTTATTAAGAATTCTTACAAAATGTGGATTATTATCAGGGTTTGGTCGGTTCGTTTTCAGATAATATTTAAGGCCAGTTTCCCCGACACAGATTAATAAAAGGCTACTTCTGGACTAGAAAGCATGCTCAATGGGAACATTGCCACAGAATGAAATGCTTTTAGTCAAGAACTAGGCTTAGTCGGTATCCGGGAAACTGACCTTTAAAGCCTGAAGGAAATCTAAAGCGTGGATGTATATACAGTACAGGTTGGGCTGCCTCTTATAGGCCCTGGTCAATTGTAGTGCACTATATAGGGAATAGGGTGCCATTTCAGACACAGACACTCTTTTTTTATTTGAAGAAGCTTCCAGCAACAATCTGTTGTAATGCATAAACCGATGTTGTAATCATCTCACATTCAGAACAAAAGGATTTGTCAGCAAATGTTTAAACAAACATCAAATCAAACCGTCCTGCAGTCAATGTGTCCACATCACATCCATGTGTCTCCACCCACAGTGATTTACCATTGGCACTGGTCCTGATATTCCATTGCTTTCGGCCATGTACCTGATCAACCGTCGACAGGATCAACACAAGACTGTTTGTTTTGTTTGGAGTTTTCATGGCAGTTTTCTAACCGCTTTAGAACAGTGATAAAACGGTGCAACAATAAGGCTTTTGAATTTCTCTCTCGCTCTCTGTCTTGATTGCAGTTCAGCAGACGCCTGATTTTTGGAGCGACAACAGAGAGAGAAAAGGGCCTTCAGACAGTGCAATTATGGTCTTATTTATCACGCCAGTTTCTGCCACACGCACACACACACACACACACACACACACACACTCACAGGCTTCTGCCTCTGCCAACTTCATAATCGTTAATCAAATTAGTAGAAGGGAAAAGCAATACGCTGATGGGTTGCAGGTGTTCGTCTCTGTTGAATGATTACATTTCCACTAAGGGCTGACGTAGAGAAACAGGTACAGTATGAATGTAATTATGAATGGTGTTGAGTTAAAGACACTGTAACCAGTGTGTTACAACACTAATGTATCTGAGGAATATGACAGGTAGAAAGAAACCGAAGAGTTACCGAAGGGCCTTTTACACTAACAACATGTAGTGCACTACATAGTGAATAGTGTACCATTTGGGATGCACACCAGATGAACCTTTGAAGTGAAGTTAAAGCTTGTTGGCCAATGACAAACAAAGAGCTGATTGTCTGAGCCATTCAGGCTGCAGCTGCCATGTAAACCAGACCAGCACAGCATTCACAGAATGACAAACATGCAACATATGGAGAACGGGTAGAAATACCAGTCTGTATATAGAAACTCCATGTTAGAGATAATATGGAGAACGGGTAGAAATACCAGTCTGTACATAGAAACTCCATGTTAGAGATAATATGGAGAACGGGTAGAAATACCAGTCTGTACATAGAAACTCCATGTTAGAGATAATATGGAGAACGGGTAGAAATACCAGTCTGTACATAGAAACTCCATGTTAGAGATAATATGGAGAACGGGTAGAAATACCAGTCTGTACATAGAAACTCCATGTTAGAGATAATATGGAGAACGGGTAGAAATACCAGTCTGTACATAGAAACTCCATGTTAGAGATAATATGGAGAATGGGTAGAAATACCAGTCTGTACATAGAAACTCCATGTTAGAGATAATATGTGCCCCCAAATGGTACCATATTCTCTGAATAGTGCATTATACCCTATTCCCTGTATAGTATATGATACCCTACTCCCTGTATAGTATATGATACCCTATTCCCTGTATAGTATATGATACCCTATTCCCTGTATAGTATATGATACCCTACTCCCTGTATAGTATATGATACCCTATTCCCTGTATAGTAAACCCTATTCCCTGTATAGTATATGATACCCTATTCCCTGTATAGTATATTATACCCTATTCCCTGTATAGTATATGATACCCTATTCCCTGTATAGTAAACCCTATTCCCTGTATAGTATATGATACCCTATTCCCTGTATAGTATATTATACCCTATTCCCTGTATAGTATATGATACCCTATTCCCTGTATAGTATATGGTACCATATTCCCTGTATAGTATATGATACCCTATTCCCTGTATAGTATATGGTACCATATTCCCTGTATAGTATATGATACCCTATTCCCTGTATAGTATATGATACCCTATTCCCTGTATAGTATATGATACCCTATTCCCTGTATAGTATATGATACCCTATTCCCTGTATAGTATATGATACCCTATTCCCTGTATAGTATATGGTACCATATTCTCTGAATAGTGCATTATACCCTATTCCCTGTATAGTATATTATACCCTATTCCCTGTATAGTATATGATACCCTATTCCCTGTATAGTATATGATACCCTATTCCCTGTATAGTATATGATACCCTATTCCCTGTATAGTATATGATACCCTATTCCCTGTATAGTATATGATACCCTATTCCCTGTATAGTATATGATACCCTATTCCCTGTATAGTATATGATACCCTATTCCCTGTATAGTATATGATACCCTATTCCCTGTATAGTATATGATACCCTATTCCCTGTATAGTATATGATACCCTATACCCTGTATAGTATATGATACCCTATACCCTGTATAGTATATTATACCCTATTCCCTGTATAGTATATGATACCCTATTCCCTGTATAGTATATTATACCCTATTCCCTGTATAGTATATGATACCCTATTCCCTGTATAGTATAGTATACCCTATTCCCTGTATAGTATATGATACCCTATTCCCTGTATAGTATATGATACCCTATTCCCTGTATAGTATATGATACCCTATTCCCTGTATAGTATATGATACCCTACTCCCTGTATAGTATATTATACCCTACTCCCTGTATAGTATAGATACCCTATTCCCTGTATAGTATATTATACCCTATTCCCTGTATAGTATAGATACCCTATTCCCTGTATAGTATAGATACCCTATTCCCTGTATAGTATATTATACCCTATTCCCTGTATAGTATATGATACCCTATTCCCTGTATAGTATATGATACCCTATTCCCTGTATAGTATATGATACCCTATTCCCTGTATAGTATATGATACCCTACTCCCTGTATAGTATATTATACCCTATTCCCTGTATAGTATAGATACCCTATTCCCTGTATAGTATATTATACCCTATTCCCTGTATAGTATAGATACCCTATTCCCTGTATAGTATAGATACCCTATTCCCTGTATAGTATATGATACCCTATTCCCTGTATAGTATATGATACCCTATTCCCTGTATAGTATATGATACCCTATTCCCTGTATAGTATATGATACCCTATTCCCTGTATAGTATATGATACCCTACTCCCTGTATAATATATTATACCCTATTCCCTGTATAGTATAGATACCCTATTCCCTGTATAGTATAGATACCCTATTCCCTGTATAGTATATGATACCCTATACCCTGTATAGTATATTATACCCTATTCCCTGTATAGTATATGATACCCTATTCCCTGTATAGTATATGATACCCTATTCCCTGTATAGTATATTATACCCTATTCCCTGTATAGTATATGATACCCTATTCCCTGTATAGTATATGATACCCTATACCCTGTATAGTATATGATACCCTATACCCTGTATAGTATATTATACCCTATTCCCTGTATAGTATATGATACCCTATTCCCTGTATAGTATATGATACCCTATTCCCTGTATAGTATATGATACCCTATTCCCTGTATAGTATATGATACCCTATTCCCTGTATAGTATATTATACCCTATTCCCTGTATAGTATATGATACCCTATTCCCTGTATAGTATATGATACCCTACTCCCTGTATAGTATATGATACCCTATTCCCTGTATAGTAAACCCTATTCCCTGTATAGTATATGATACCCTATTCCCTGTATAGTATATTATACCCTATTCCCTGTATAGTATATGATACCCTATTCCCTGTATAGTAAACCCTATTCCCTGTATAGTATATGATACCCTATTCCCTGTATAGTATATTATACCCTATTCCCTGTATAGTATATGATACCCTATTCCCTGTATAGTATATGGTACCATATTCCCTGTATAGTATATGATACCCTATTCCCTGTATAGTATATGGTACCATATTCCCTGTATAGTATATGATACCCTATTCCCTGTATAGTATATGATACCCTATTCCCTGTATAGTATATGATACCCTATTCCCTGTATAGTATATGATACCCTATTCCCTGTATAGTATATGGTACCATATTCTCTGAATAGTGCATTATACCCTATTCCCTGTATAGTATATTATACCCTATTCCCTGTATAGTATATGATACCCTATTCCCTGTATAGTATATGATACCCTATTCCCTGTATAGTATATGATACCCTATTCCCTGTATAGTATATGATACCCTATTCCCTGTATAGTATATGATACCCTATTCCCTGTATAGTATATGATACCCTATTCCCTGTATAGTATATGATACCCTATTCCCTGTATAGTATATGATACCCTATTCCCTGTATAGTATATGATACCCTATACCCTGTATAGTATATGATACCCTATACCCTGTATAGTATATTATACCCTATTCCCTGTATAGTATATGATACCCTATTCCCTGTATAGTATATTATACCCTATTCCCTGTATAGTATATGATACCCTATTCCCTGTATAGTATATTATACCCTATTCCCTGTATAGTATATGATACCCTATTCCCTGTATAGTATATGATACCCTATTCCCTGTATAGTATATGATACCCTATTCCCTGTATAGTATATGATACCCTACTCCCTGTATAGTATATTATACCCTATTCCCTGTATAGTATAGATACCCTATTCCCTGTATAGTATATTATACCCTATTCCCTGTATAGTATAGATACCCTATTCCCTGTATAGTATAGATACCCTATTCCCTGTATAGTATATGATACCCTATTCCCTGTATAGTATATGATACCCTATACCCTGTATAGTATATGATACCCTATACCCTGTATAGTATATTATACCCTATTCCCTGTATAGTATATGATACCCTATACCCTGTATAGTATATTATACCCTATTCCCTGTATAGTATATGATACCCTATTCCCTGTATAGTATATGATACCCTATTCCCTGTATAGTATATGATACCCTACTCCCTGTATAGTATATTATACCCTATTCCCTGTATAGTATATTATACCCTATTCCCTGTATAGTATATGATACCCTATACCCTGTATAGTATATGATACCCTATACCCTGTATAGTATATGATACCCTATACCCTGTATAGTATATGATACCCTATTCCCTGTATAGTATATGATACCCTATTCCCTGTATAGTATATGATACCCTATTCCCTGTATAGTATATGATACCCTATTCCCTGTATAGTATATGATACCCTATTCCCTGTATAGTATATGATACCCTATTCCCTGTATAGTATATGATACCCTATTCCCTGTATAGTATATGATACCCTACTCCCTGTATAGTATATTATACCCTATTCCCTGTATAGTATAGATACCCTATTCCCTGTATAGTATATGATACCCTATTCCCTGTATAGTATATGATACCCTACTCCCTGTATAGTATATTATACCCTATTCCCTGTATAGTATAGATACCCTATTCCCTGTATAGTATATGATACCCTATATAGTATATTATACCCTATTCCCTGTATAGTATATGATACCCTATTCCCTGTATAGTATATTATACCCTATTCCCTGTATAGTATATGATACCCTATACCCTGTATAGTATATGATACCCTATTCCCTGTATAGTATATTATACCCTATTCCCTGTATAGTATATGATACCCTATTCCCTGTATAGTATATGATACCCTATACCCTGTATAGTATATTATACCCTATTCCCTGTATAGTATATGATACTACTGGTCCAAAGTACTATATAGGGAATAAGGTGCCATAAAGAACACAGTAGAGATAACGTATCCAGACTGGTTGTCTTTAGGTCAAAGGTCGGTAGTTGGTTTGACTGCAGTTCTCCTTGTTGAATTGCTGCAGGGAATAAAAAGCTATGGTCCCTTATTATTCAGATAAATTGCCATTAGATATCAGATACAGAGCAAACAGGAGGGTAGCCATTAAAGTTCATGATAGTGTTAGAGGACAGAACAGTAGATAACTGTTATTCCGCCACCTGCTGGTCGAACAATACAGTGCATGGTGTTCTAAAATACACACTTCCCAGTTCACACTTAAAGGGGAATTTCACCCTGGAGGGATCTGGGCTCGTTTTCATCAGGTCCGAGGCATTTCTAGAACAGTGAGATGTGTTTCACATATAATTACCCAGGAGGAAGGCAGGTCTGGGCTAATTCAGAAACACAATGTTTGTATTCATTAGTGCACCTAAGCAAACCATTTAGCAACAGAATCCTTCACATTGTAGATTAGAGCGCTTGGTGTAAAGCTTCCATTGCTAAACATTTTGCTACAGTGTGCACTAATGAATATGACCTGTTAGCCAAGCATGATGATATCACGTTTATCGTGTGGGCAGTGTATTTGACTAACTTAAAGAGTTGAATAATCCAATGTTTTAAATAACTATAACAAACAAAGGTCAGTTATGAACAAGTGTATCCTGAGTTTGAATGAAAAGACCATATGATGGCAGTATACAATACATGGAACATCCTTGAGTATCAAAAAAAAAAAAACATCCACGGATTTGGAAATTAAATCAGAATTGTACATTTCCATTGAACCTCTCCTATTTGGGGAAATTTAGAACATTACATTTGTATTGATTAACAGTAGCAGAAATACTGTTTCTAATACCACCAATCAAATGTATAGGAAACAGCATGCTCATACAGAAGACATTATATAAGCAGACAGAGTAATGGTGTGCTTTTGACCAGGGCCCATATGCATAGGGAACAGGGTGCCATTTGGGACACGCTGTCTTGGCTTAGAAAATGTAAGAGAGGACTGCATCTCAAGCTGAATACTGTTGCTATTTAATGTGCTGAGAATGCACCAGTAGCAGCACCAACTTCAGGAAGCCTCCCCCGAACATGACTGACTGGTTGATGGCTGCCATCCTGAATACAGTACTGTAGTGGTAAAATGGCATTACTTTCACACTGCCTGTGATAAAACTATTTGGTTTGGTTAACTTTGAGTGGTCAGAAAAATAAAGACTATAAATGCATATTCCTTAACCATGAAATAAAATGTACATGAAATGTCAGAAGATAAAGTTTCCATCAACCATTGGGTAAAACAGGTACAGTATGCGTCCCAAATGGAACCCTATTTCGTATTTAGTGCAGAGCCCTATGGGCACTATAACGGACATAGGGTGCTATTTGAGACGAAGCCACTGTAGATCACAGACAGTTGACCAGGTTATCCCTCTCCTCTATCTGTTTGTCCACTGCTAGGTCCATGGCCTCCAGGAACCTCTCCAGGGCCACTGTCGGGGTCTGGCAACAAGGAATCATAGACAAGTCAGATTCTTGTGGCATAGGAACGCAATGAGCAGCACTCTTTCCATATAAAAATAGTACAGTTTATTTAGATAAAAAGATCTTCCCATAGAATTCTTCTTCAAAAAACCTGTTTGCATTCTGCGTGAAACATTTGAAAACATCTACATACCTTCACAAAAAGAGCATGGGCCAAAAAGGGTAGTTTCCTCAACGCTCTTCCACTTAGACCTTTGCTCTTTCTGGAAAAGTCAACAAACGAAATAAGCTAAAAAACATCCTTAAATTCTACTCTGATATAATCCAATGCACATACACACACACACACACACACACACACACACACACACACACACACATCTCAAGGGTACTAGCTAGGTGGCAGGTCTGAGATATGAACGTCAGCGCTACGGAGGGCTGGGACTCACATGGCGATGTTCCTGAGAACCAGGCTGAGCTCTGACACGTTGCTCTCCCTGAAGCCCATGGTCTCCAGCTCAAACATGGTCAGCAGTTGCTGCCTGGGGTAGAGGATCTGGCACTAGACACAATGTAGAAAATAACTCACACAAGATTTTTACCTCTGTGCATTTATTGAGGTACACGTTTCGGTACAAGACCTTCGTCAAGACCTTGGCACTGAACACAAACACGTCAGTGAAAAGACACCTCAACAACTTTGGTCAGAGTAACTGTATCCTACAGTAGAACCTCAAAGATTGTCAGAGTAACTGTATCCTACAGTAGAACCTCAAAGATTGTCAGAGTAACTGTATCCTACAGTAGAACCTCAAAGATTGTCAGAGTAACTGTATCCTACAGTAGAACCTCAAAGATTGTCAGAGTAACTGTATCCTACAGTAGAACCTCAAAGATTGTCAGAGTAACTGTATCCTACAGTAGAACCTCAAAGATATGAACCCCAGAGTTAGACTGACACATTTTTTAAGCACATTTCAAAGTTACGGACAATTCGGTGTTCCAAACGACCTCTATTCCCGAAGGAGGTCCTACTGTATTCATTACACAATCACACATGTTTTTTATCTTCATGAGTTCCTCCAGGCAGGACAGGTAGATGTTAGTGTATTTTTACCTTCATGAGTTCCTCCAGGCAGGACAGGTAGATGTTGGTGTATTTTTACCTTCATGAGTTCCTCCAGGCAGGACAGGTAGATGTTGGTGTATTTTTACCTTCATGAGTTCCTCCAGGCAAGACAGGTAGATGTTAGTGTGTTTTTACCTTCATGAGTTCCTCCAGGCAGGACAGGTAGATGTTAGTGTGTTTTTACCTTCATGAGTTCCTCCAGGCAGGACAGGTAGATGTTAGTGTGTTTTTACCTTCATGAGTTCCTCCAGGCAAGACAGGTAGATGTTAGTGTGTTTTTACCTTCATGAGTTCCTCCAGGCAGGACAGGTAGATGTTGGTGTGTTTTTACCTTCATGAGTTCCTCCAGGCAAGACAGGTAGATGTTAGTGTGTTTTTACCTTCATGAGTTCCTCCAGGCAGGACAGGTAGATGTTGGTGTATTTTTACCTTCATGAGTTCCTCCAGGCAGGACAGGTAGATGTTGGTGTATTTTTACCTTCATGAGTTCCTCCAGGCAGGACAGGTAGATGTTGGTGTATTTTTACCTTCATGAGTTCCTCCAGGCAGGACAGGTAGATGTTGGTGTATTTTTACCTTCATGAGTTCCTCCAGGCAGGACAGGTAGATGTTGGTGTATTTTTACCTTCATGAGTTCCTCCAGGCAGGACAGGTAGATGTTGGTGTATTTTTACCTTCATGAGTTCCTCCAGGCAGGACAGGTAGATGTTGGTGTATTTTTACCTTCATGAGTTCCTCCAGGCAGGACAGGTAGATGTTGGTGTATTTTTACCTTCATGAGTTCCTCCAGGCAGGACAGGTAGATGTTAGTGTGTTTTTACCTTCATGAGTTCCTCCAGGCAGGACAGGTAGATGTTGGTGTATTTTTACCTTCATGAGTTCCTCCAGGCAGGACAGGTAGATGTTAGTGTGTTTTTACCTTCATGAGTTCCTCCAGGCAGGACAGGTAGATGTTGGTGTATTTTTACCTTCATGAGTTCCTCCAGGCAGGACAGGTAGATGTTGGTGTATTTTTACCTTCATGAGTTCCTCCAGGCAGGACAGGTAGATGTTGGTGTATTTTTACCTTCATGAGTTCCTCCAGGCAGGACAGGTAGATGTTAGTGTGTTTTTACCTTCATGAGTTCCTCCAGGCAGGACAGGTAGATGTTAGTGTGTTTTTACCTTCATGAGTTCCTCCAGGCAGGACAGGTAGATGTTGGTGTATTTTTACCTTCATGAGTTCCTCCAGGCAGGACAGGTAGATGTTGGTGTATTTTTACCTTCATGAGTTCCTCCAGGCAGGACAGGTAGATGTTGAAGATGCCCTCTACAGACGGAGGGCCGATGTACTGCTTGATGTCTGCTCTGTCTACAAACGCCAGGTCTATCTTCTCTGTCACGTTGGAAGTGGTCAGGATCACAACATTAGGATGCCTGAGATATACAGGAAGATCAGCTGGTCAAACCAACACACTGGAAGATGGAGTGGTAGAACGCCAGAGCTGCTTGTAGAGAACATGTGTGTATCCCAAATGGCATCCTATTCCCTATATAGTGCACTACTTTTGACCCTGTGGGAATACAGTGCCATTTGGGACACACAGCAAGTAATGAGAAGTCTTGTTAACTCATGAAAGCACTGTTTTTGTTGCCTCTGAATCTATGGGGCCTAATTTGTGAACAATCACGGTAGATTAACTGAACATGAGCATGTCTGACTGACCGCTTGATCTGGTCCAGCTGTGTGAGGACAGAGTTGACCACTCGGATTGCGTCCGAGGGTTCCGTTCCGGCCTGGGAGGCATTCCGCGCTGCCGTCAGACTCTCCACCTGGTCATCAAACAACAGAGTTACTCTGGGCCCTGCAGGAAGTAGGCTTTAACTGGGCCCTGCAGTTACATTTGTAGGAGCGAACTGGGCCCTGCAGTTGTAGGCTTTAACTGGGCCCTGCAGTTACATTTGTAGGAGTTAACTGGGCCCTGCAGTTACATTTGTAGGAGCGAACTGGGCCCTGCAGTTACATTTGTAGGAGCGAACTGGGCCCTGCAGTTACATTTGTAGGAGCGAACTGGGCCCTGCAGTTATATTTGTAGGAGCGAACTGGGCCCTGCAGTTATATTTGTAGAAGCAAACTGGGCCCTGCAGTTATATTTGTAGGAGTTAACTGGTCCCTGCAGTTATATTTGAAGGAGTTAACTGGGCCCTGCAGTTATATTTGAAGGAGTTAACTGGGCCCTGCAGTTGTAGGCTTTAACTAGGGCCTGAATATGTTCCTAACCAGGAAAACCTCTGGACCACTGTTGTAGGCTATTCATACTTTACCTCGTCGATGAGAACAAACACCAGAGCCTGCTTGTCATCTATCAGTTGTTGGATCTTCTGGAACATCTTAGTGACAAGTTTACCACTCTGGAACAAAGACACATTACCTGTTTACAGTTTACCACTCTGGAACAAAGACACATTACCTGTTTACAGTTTACCACTCTGGAACAAAGACACATTACCTGTTTACAGTTTACCACTCTGGAACAAAGACACATGAGCTGTTTACAATCAAACAATAGCAATAATGATGTATTCATGCATGTTGATGCTGTATAGTCTTGCTGGAGACAAATCCAATTTCCCCTTGTGGGATTAATAAAGTTTATTCCAGTAAATTCAATACGACCTGTAGCGAGAAGTGGGAGGAGTTAACTGTACCTCAGAGAACCACTTGGAGAACAAACTGTGGCTGTTGATCTCAACAAACTGCCCATAAGAGTACCTGCATGGAGAATAGGCCAGGAAGTTCAAGTTTTAATAACCCACATGGAAGTCAGACACTGAAATACATGGATACTGCATTGATTAATAGACAATAAAACATTCAAGTAAAAATACAAGGTAAAACCATGACAATATATACATTCACGTTTGGGAATACAGTACATGGTGGAATGAGTAGAGGTGTTGAAAAACATCCCGCAACAAGTTTCTGCAAATGAGTGAGAGCTCTCTCTTACCGGTCCGACAGTCTGATTGACAGCTTCTGGGCCAGAGCTTTACACAAAGACGTCTTCCCTGTGCCTGGGGGTCCTAATGTGAGCACAAATATAGACACACCATCTAAATAATTTCAAATTATATTGCTTTTTAGAGATATCACATGTATGCGCAATATAGTTGACACATCCATATTTGAGGCATTTTATATACAGCTCACTGAGGATTTAAATAATCTTAGGATATTATACATTAAATATCAAAGTTATTACTATATTCTATTATATCATATATTATTATTATATTCATGTGATCCTGTCTCTGTTACCATGAAGCAGGACAACCCGGTTCCATGAGATCAGGTTGCTGTCCACGTTTTTGTCAGAGAAGTAAATTGTGGTTGAGACGTAATCCAAGAGCTAGAGGGGAAAATAGGAAGACAACAGAACGGAGTTAAAACAACGACATCACCGTAGTACCACTGGCATGTATCTACAACACTCCGTTAATAGCACACGTTATTAAGGTTGACTCCCAAATGACACCGTATCACCTATCTAGTACACTACTTTTGACCAGAACCCAATTATAGGCCCATGCTAATATTCCTTATTTATCTATATCAACTTGCAATATTTGTATCATTTTTTTCACCTAACACTCTGTAACAATGTTTAGTGTACATATTCAGCCATTCACCCATACTATGCAATGCCTTTTTATAGCCTTTTGCACTCCAGACTTCTTGTATTTTTATACTTTTTCATACTGCCGCTCTATGTATCATGTATCGTGGATCTGTCTTTTGTGTATTTTCGTTCTGGAATTTTGCACCTGCCCTGTGTTTTTTTCATAGATGCTTGATGAAGAAATTTCCCCTCGGGGATCAATAAAGTATCTATCTATCTAGGGTGCCATTTGGGATGCATCCTAAATGTTTCTTACTTGTGTTTTGACCCCGCTCTCATACACCAGACTCTCCCAGATGCCATGGAACTCCGCTGAAAACATACACACAGGGAGTAATCATGTATTTGAATCCATTTGGAAGAAAACTTCAACAACATAGAATGATATATAGAACAGCAAATGAGTAGAATCTCTGTTAACATGGGCCCACCCACCAGCTGGTAAAAGCCAGTGATTGGCTGCAGAGAGCTCCTCCTCCTCCAGGTTCAGAGTGCTGGGCCCATCATCATTCAGGGTGAAGATGTGGATGGACAGACTGCAGCTCTTCAGATCTATGGGCTGGAGGAGGAAAACAACACTAACATCATACATATCAATCAATCAAATGTATTTATAAAGCCCTTTTTACATCAACCGATGTCACAAAGTGCTATACAGAAACCCAGCCTAAAACCCCAAACAGCAAGCAATGCAGATGGAGAAGCACGGTGGAAAAAACTTAGGAAGAAACCTAGAGAGGAACCAGGCTCTGAGGGGTGGCCAGTCCTCTTCTGGCTGTGCCGGGTGGAGATTATAACAATTCATGGGCATTAAGGACAGTTCTTTCTCCAAGATGTTAAAATGTTCATTGATGACCAGCAGGGTCAAATAATAATCACAGTGGTTGTAGAGGTTGCAACAGGTAAATACATCAGGAGTGAATGTCACTTGGTTTTTCATATCCAGGCATTTAGATGCAGTAGAGAGCGCAGGTACGCTGCGATAGAGCGCAGGTGCGGTAGAGAGAGAGAGAGATGAAAACAGCAGGTCTGGGACAAGGTGGCACGTCCAATGAACATGTCAGGGTTCCAGCAGCACGACCAGGTGGACTGGGGACAGCTAGGAGTCATCAGGGCGGGTGGTCCTGAAGCATGGTCCTAAGGCTCAGGTCTGACAGTTGTGGCTGCTTCGCGTTATTTATAGTTGTCTCTTCCTTCTTTATAGTTATTTATAGTTGTCTGTTCCCAAGAATGTTTGTACCATGTTTTGTGCTGCTACCATGTTGTGATGCTGCTACCATGTTGTGATGCTGCTACCATGTTGTGATGCTGCTACCATGTTGTGATGCTGCTACCATGTTGTGATGCTGCTACCATGTTGTGATGCTGCTGCCATGTTGTGATGCTACCATGTTGTGATTCTACCATGTTGTGATGCTACCATGTTGTGATGCTGCCATGCAGCAGTATGTCTTATAGTGTGTCTTATAGTGCACTGTACTGATTTCTACCAGGGCTCAGGTCTAAAGTAGGGCACTGTATAAGGAATAGGGTGCCATTTGGGACTCATCCCATGTTGCATTAACAAACAGCTGAAAATGTATTTTAATTTGCCACCAAGACAAACTGTATTTCCAGTTAGTGCCTACAGGACATTATATATCTCAAGCTACTTTAGAGCAAGGAAAAAAAAAGACTGAGACAAACATTAAACAGTAAATGCCGTTAGGCTGTCATAGTACTTCACTTTTCTCTCAGCATCCACTATGGCCACTGATTGGACGTATTTGATAAGGAAGTCCTCGTCAAACTCTGTCCACCTGTAGGCCCCGAACACCATGTGATGACGGTTCAGCAGGGCCAAGACGTGCATCTTCACGTCAGACCTCTTCGCAGTGCTGCAGTCAGTGTAATATCCAGAGAGAGAGAGACAGAGGGAAGTGTTGTTAGGGACATAATTAGAGAAAGGAATGGAAGCATGTCATGAATACAACTTTGAAAAGACTAACATGCTGGGGTAAACCATTACATATCTGACAGTGTCCCAAATGGCAACCCTAGTCCCTATATAGTGCACTACTTTTGACCAGGGCTGATAGGGCACACTATTTAGTAGTGCACTATATAGGGAACAGGGTGCCATTTGGGACACTTTCATTCCCTAGTACTGTAATACTAGTTCAGTGTGAATAGGGCTTTTGAAGATGCACTAGCTAGTACCTGTTAGATTTGACGTGAACCTCCACATGGATGTTCTGCTTCTGATCCCCTACCTCCATTCTGTCGCCCTCCATACCTTCAGAGAGATTCAAATGTATGTCAAAAGTATTACATTTTCGGGGGAAATACAATAACTCATCGTTAAGTCTAATGTAATGCCATGACAGCAGTACACATATTGACACCACCACCAAGAGATAGATAGATAGATAGATAGATAGGATACTTTATTGATCCCCGAGGGGAAATTTCTTTGCCAAGAAGCTACGACAAAACACAGGGCAGGTGCAAAATGCCAGAACGAAAATACACAAAAGACAGATCCACGATACATAGCGCGGCAGGATGAAAAAGTATAAAAATACAAGAAGTCTGGAGTGCAAAAAACTATAAAAAGACATTGCATAGTATGAGTGAATGGCTGAATATGTACACTATACATTGTTACAGAGTGTACATTGTTACATTTGCATGGTTAACTATACAATACAGGTCGATGGCAGAGATACTTAAATAGCTAAAAGTGTGTATGATAAGTGAGGGCAATAATAGTTGACTTAATATACAGTCTGATTAAATGAACAGGCAAGTGAATATTTTGCATGGTTAAATTAACTGTACAGGTAAATGTACAGTTAAATGTACAGGTAAGTGAATATCTGCATGTTACATTAACTGTACAGGTAAATGACAGGAAGAGATACTTTAATAGCTAAATGTGTGTGTGATATAATATAGGGTAATAATAGTAATTCCCTTAAAATACAGTCCTTAGTGCGCAGGGTTTAATTACAGATAACTGCAGGTATTGCACATTCGATATACTAAAAGCAATGAAAAAAAGATACAACTGACAGGATACTAATATGCATTTCTGAGTGAATGACTACGTAAGTTAAGTCCAACAATTACTTACAATATTGCACGTGATATGATATAACAACTGTACATGAGTATGTATATACAGACCTGAATGAATAAATAAGTCCTGAGTGAATGAGTGATTACAGTTACTCACGGATGGATGCATAATTGTTAAACTAGGTCCTAGCACCCCAACAGCAGGAAGGACCTCCTGTAGCGCTCTCTGGCACACCGTGGTGGGATCAGTCTGTGACTGAAGGTGCTCCTCTGAGTCATAACCATAGCGTGCAGAGGGTGGGTGACATTATCCATGATGGCCAGCAGTTTGGCCAGGATCCGTCTCTCCACCACCTCCTCTAGAGTGTCAAGGCTCATCCCCAGGACAGAGCTAGCCTTCCTGATCAGCTTATTTACCCAAGCATAATAAGTACTTATATGCTATCTGCCTTTACAACTAACAACTAAATAAATCTACTTTGCTAGCTAGTGTGACAACTACACTTTCAAAGCATCAAGCTCACAGCATTTAGTTACCTAGCTACTGTAACGTTAGCTAACGTTAACTACGCTACTAGCTACAGTCGCAGTGACACGCTTTATTGATCCCCGAGGGGAAATAAAGTGTTACTAATGTTACATGTGTAATACAGCTATTGCGATTCGTCAGTTATTTTGTTGAAGCTTTCATTCAAGAAGTGTATACAAAATTGATTACCTGAGTTTTGGTATGGCATCGACTGGACGTCAGTCGAATTTAGCGCGCGGTTTTGTTGAACCGGAAGTAGATACATTGTTGTGGGAAATGTACTTCCGGGTTATTGAGGTACGGATCACATTTTAATGCAAACAATTATTAGATACAGATACCTAATTATCAGACGCGTTCGCTTAATTTAAACATAAAAAACATGGGGAAGAAGCATAAAAGGCACAAGCCGGAGTGGAGAACAGTTGATGGTAAGTGAGCAAAGAAAACGATTCAAAGCCTGGCTTTGTCCCTTTTTGCTAGCCTAACTAGCTAGAAAAACGTTATCCTACTTACTGGCCAGCTGACTGAATCGTCCTGCAGTGCCAGTGCTAACTTACTATTCCTCCACTTCTGTTGCTTGCTGCCATAAGCATTACCAATGAATATTATGAAGGATGTGTATCAGGAGGTCTTATCAAGATTGAGTATGCATAATATTGCCTGGCATTAACGCTAGGTAGCCAGATTATCCTGTCGTATTGGTAGCATTGCCCTGCAGATAGATCTCTGTGATGGGTAGCTAAGGTTTATCATCCCTTATTACACAGTAACACACACCACATCTTCTGCTAGTATGATGACACAATCTTGCGTGTTGATCTTGCACTAGGTATGACCCATCACTTAGTTAAATGTGGTCTGTTTTCAGACTGTGAGGACAAGCCTTTTGAGAAGCCGCTGAAGCTGGTGCTCAAAGTGGGAGGAAGTGAGATCACAGAACTCTCAGGCTCCGGCCATGACTCCAGTTACTACGACGACAGGTCAGACCATGAACGAGAGCGTCACAAGGATAAGAAGAAGAAGAAGAAGAAAAAGTCTGAGAAGGAGAAAGACAAACACGTAGATGATGAGGAGAGGAGAAGACGGAAGGTGAGTAGGAGGTGAACAAGTGTCTGTCACAAATGGGACCCTATTCCCTATATAGTGCACTACTTTTGGCCAGAAACATATGGGCCTGGTCAGAAGTAGGGCACACTGTAAAGGGAATATTGTGCCATTTGGGAGGGCAGCCTTTCATAAAAAGGATACCATATAACATTACATACAGTGAGCTAGGTCATCATTAAGGACAGAAAAACAGTAATCAATCAATCAATGAATGTGTGATCTTTCACAGGAAGAGAAGAGAAAGAAGAGAGAGCGTGAGCAGAATGAATCAGAGGCTGCTACTGCCTCTGCCAGTGGTGTAGGCCTGCCCATTGTGGTGCCCAGTCACACTGGTGTGGCAGTCGAGCCTTTCATGCTGCCAAAGATACCAAACATTGGTATTAGTTTTGAGGTGAGAATGTTTTTGGTTTGAATTACTCAAGTTTTGTTAGTCGGGATACAGGATACACATGGTATACACCGTCCAATGAAATGCTTACTTGCAGCAAGCTTACTTTTCCTGGAGGTCACATAGTTGGGAAACCTCCTGGTCCTACGGGAGATAGTGGAACTGGAGACCTCCTGGTCCTACAGGAGATAGTGGAACTGGATCCCTCCTGGTCCTACAGGAGATAGTGGAACTGGAGACCTCCTAGTCCTACAGGAGATAGTGGAACTGGATCCCTCCTGGTCCTATAGGAGATAGTGGAACTGGAGACCTCCTGGTCCTATAAGAGATAGTGGAACTGGAAACCTCCTGGTCTTACAGGAGATAGTGGAACTGGATACCTCCTAGTCTTACAGGAGTTAGTGGAACTGGAGACCTCCTAGTCCTGCAGGAGATAGTGGAACTGGAGACCTCCTGGTCCTATAGGAGATAGTGGAACTGGAGACCTCCTGGTCCTATAGGAGATAGTGGAACTGGAGACCTCCTGGTCCTACAGGAGATAGTGGAACTGGAGACCCCCTGGTCCTATAGGAGATAGTGGAACTGGAGACCTCCTGGTGCTATAGGAGATAGTGGAACTGGGGACCTCCTGGTCCTATAGGAGATAGTGGAACTGGAGCTAGTGAAGTAAATAATACAGTGTTTGGCAATACTGTACATAACAGCCTTTACTACAGTCTAACACGTATTATAGTTACTCATTCATACACTGTACTTGCAGCAGTAACACTGACTCCTGTTGTGGCTGTGCCTGTCTGTCTCAGCAGCAGGAGGAGAAGAAGAGGAAGAGGTTTGAGATGGAGCCAGAGGTGATGGACCATTTTCACCCGAACATCAAGGTAGAGGTGGAGCAGCAAGGAGACCGGCCTGTCAGGGCTTGCAGGACAGCCCCGGGTAATCATCTAGCCGTTCTCCTGTGTTGTTACATGTTATTACTAATTATAAACTGGGTGGTTTGAGCCCTGAATGCTGATTGGCTGACAGCTGTGGTATATCAGAACGTATACCACTGGTGTGACAAAAATGTTTATTTTTACTGCTCTAATTATGTTGGTAACCAGTTTATAATAGCAATAAGGCACCACAGGGATTTGTGATATTTGGCCAATATACCACCGCTAAGGGCTGTATCCAGGCACTCCGCATTGTCATGCATAAGAACAGCCCTTAGCTGTGGTATATTGGCCATATACCACACCCCCTCGGGCCTTATTGCTTGATCATAACATACATTGTACATCCATAGTGATCTGTGAGGTGTTAAAGGCTAATGTAAAATAGGATCACATTGGATTGTAGAATTTGTGCTGATGTGATTGTATGTTTGTCTCTTCCCTCAGAGAGTGAGTGCACCCCTCGGCAGCAGCTCCTGGAACACTTCCTGCGCCAGCTTCAGAGGTAAGGCTCTCTGACAACATTGACCACGTTTACATGCATACCAATATCCCGTTATTATTTGGGATGTTCAAGTGTTCTTCTTTTGAGTTGACGCATATAAACATCATATCGGCTTGTATCCTGGTTATGAGAAACCAGTATAAGATGCTGGGAATATGCTGATCTTAGACGGCATACTGGGGCATGTAAACATCTTATCCCGTTTACTGTTGTTTTTCGCATTCTGCGCAGGCTCAGTTTCACATATCATGAGTGTTGTGTGATGATGTCATCTGATTGTCAAACAAATCACTTCAAAAAGTAGGCTACGTGCACAGACCAATCCACCGTAATAATTTAATAATAATTCATTTAGCTCATACTCCGTACTGGACCGTATAACCTACTGGCTACTTTCACTCTTCATTTCTGCTTAGAATGTCCAACATTTGGTAGTCAATATTATAATTTCTGACATTTGGTAGTCAGTATTATAATTTCTGACATTTGGTAGTCAATATTATAATTTCTGACATTTGGTAGGCCATATTATAATTTCTGACATTTGGTAGGCCATATTATAATTTCTGACATTTGGTAGGCCATATTATAATTTCTGACATTTGGTAGTCAGTATTATAATTTCTGACATTTGGTAGTCAGTATTATAATTTCCGACATTTGGTAGTCAATATTATAATTTCTGACATTTGGTAGGCCATATTATAATTTCTGACATTTGGTAGGCCATATTATAATTTCTGACATTTGGTAGGCCATATTATAATTTCTGACATTTGGTAGTCAGTATTATAATTTCTGACATTTGGTAGGCCATATTATAATTTCTGACATTTGGTAGGCCATATTATAATTTCTGACATTTGGTAGGCCATATTATAATTTCTGACATTTGGTAGGCCATATTATAATTTCTGACATTTGGTAGGCCATATTATAATTTCTGACATTTGGTAGGCCATATTATAATTTCTGACATTTGGTAGGCCATATTATAATTTCGGACATTTGGTAGGCCATATTATAATTTCGGACATTTGGTAGGCCATATTATAATTTCCGACATTTGGTAGGCCATATTATAATTTCCGACATTTTGTAGGCCATATTATAATTTCCGACATTTGGTAGGCCATATTATAATTTCTGACATTTGGTAGGCCATATTATAATTTCCGACATTTGGTAGGCCATGTTATAATTTCCGACATTTGGTAGGCCATATTATAATTTCCTACATTTCGAAGGCAATATTATAATTTCTTAATTATTATTTTTTGTTTTAAATGTAACCTTTATTTAACTAGGCAAGTCAGGTAAGAACAAATTCTTATTTACAATGACGGCCTACACTGGCCAATTGTGCGCCACCCTATGGTACTCCCAATCATGGCCGGTTGTGATACAGCCTGGATTCGAAGCAGGGTGTCTGTAGTGACGCCTCTAGCATTGAGATGCAGTGCCTTAGACCGCTGCGCCACTTGGGAACCCAAATTTGGTAAGCCATATTATAATTTCCGACCTTTGGTAGGCCATATTATAATTTCCGACCTTTGGTAGGCCATTTGTTAACTAAAGTTAGATACATGCTGCTTGTCTTCTGTCATGACTGGTTGCCCAGGAGACTAAATAAAGTAGTTCTCACCAGACAACCAGTACCTCCAAAACAGTGGAAAGATTGGTCCTGTGCAAAATGTCATCAGTTTGACCGGTTTTAAGGAAATGAAAAGCTGAAAAATTATGAAACACACTGCTGATAAGACTTCAGTTCATCTTAGGTGCTTATTTTATGTGGTTGAAATTCTGTCTGCCTGCTTAAGTGTCAAAGATAACACATTACATGCACATTCACATTTTCTCAAGAGATGCTAAAAGAAATACATCATATTTCTCCACTCCTGTTCCTGAGACATAATTAACATTTTTTTATCATTTTACTGCAAGAAATGCACAATTCTGCAGGAGTTCATAATATATCATGTTACATGTGAGAGGTTATAGGACTACAGTCAAGGTCCATATTTCAGTTACTATTCCATTTAACCCATATGAACTTAAATGAGGAATATTCTGTTTATTCATGGTTACAGTGATACTCGTGAGCAGGATATCAAAGGTGCATGTAAAGAGCTTATCCCGAATAAAACCTTAAGCAGGATATGAGCTACTATCCGGAATACTGTAAATGTAAATGTGATCAGTGACAGATCCACAAATCTCTCTGGATTATGCCTGTTGGTGACATGAAAGTCAGTTCAGTCGGTACTAAGAATACTGATTGTCTTGTCTTTCCAGGAAGGATGCTCATGGGTTCTTCACTTTCCCAGTGACAGACGCCATCGCTCCAGGTTACTCTGTGATAATCAAACACCCCATGGACTTCAGCACCATGAACGACAAGATCACAGACAACGAGTACAAAACCGTCACAGAGTTCAAGGTGAGGTGATGCTACAAGCGACCACATGTCGATCACAGATCACAGGAACTGTCGTGATTAGAATTTTGAGATGTATCTCAATACGTCTTTCAGTGATTCCTTACCTCTTTCTCAACTGTATTGGAGGAGAAGATCCAACGTCCCTCCCCTTGAGCATTTTGAGAAGGAGAGAAGATGCAAGGAATCAGCGAAAAATTTATTGTGAAAGAGCCTTGGTGTTACCACGTTGGTATAACTTGTGGAAATGAATGTGCGTGTGCTTTACATAATGGAAACATTCATAACATCGATTGTGTTTTCAAAGGAGGATATTTATTTGCTTCAATTGAACAAATATTTGTGTTGAAGTATTTGTATCAGTTTTATATTTGTTATTGAGCTTCTTCTTCTAAAGCTGTTGCTTCCTCTGTTGCAGGCAGACTTCAAGCTGATGTGTGATAATGCCATGGTGTATAACCGGCCAGAGACCGTTTACTACAAGGCTGCCAAGAAACTGCTGCACACTGGCTTCAAGATGATGAGCAAAGTAATGAGTAGTGTCTGTGTCCTCTACAAGGATAGACATGGGATTGTCAGTGTATGATTTGTTGTGCATGTGGATGTTCATAACCCATCCGTTTCATGTATTTCCCTTTCCTGTGACAGATGTCTTCGCTGGTGGAGTCCTGTTTCCTCTTGTCTTGTCCTTTTCTGTTCTCTCTATGCAGTTTGACATGTTGACCTGTTGGTCATTCTTCTTCTCTGGCTTTGTGAAACAACCTCTGTGTGGTTTTACTTCAGACAGACACACCACACTGGTAACATCCCTGTATATTTCTTTAATGTAGCGTTGGAGCTTTCAGGAGACTGTAGAACAGATAGAGGGCAGATGTGTGACTCAAGAGAGATGTTTGTTCAATGTTTTCCCTCCTAACAATCATCACCATCGCAGTTAGACTCACCACCACCATCCTGCCAACTCATCCCACCAGCCATCCCATCCTGCCAACTCATCCCACCAGCCATCCCATCCTGCCAACTCATCCCACCAGCCATCCCATCCTGCCATCCCATCCCACCAGCCATCCCATCCTGCCATCCCATCCCACCAGCCATCCCATCCTGCCAACTCATCCCACCAGCCATCCCATCCTGCCATCCCACCAGCCATCCCATCCTGCCATCCCACCAGCCATCCCATCCTGCCAACTCATCCCACCAGCCATCCCATCCTGCCATCCCATCCCACCAGCCATCCCATCCTGCCAACTCATCCCACCAGCCATCCCATCCTGCCAACTCATCCCACCAGCCATCCCATCCTGCCAACTCATCCCACCAGCCATCCCATCCTGCCAACTCATCCCACCAGCCATCCCATCCTGCCATCTCATCCCACCAGCCATCCCATCCTGCCAACTCATCCCACCAGCCATCCCATCCTGCCATCTCATCCCACCAGCCATCCCATCCTGCCAACTCATCCCACCAGCCATCCCATCCTGCCAACTCATCCCACCAGCCATCCCATCCTGCCATCTCATCCCACCAGCCATCCCATCCTGCCAACTCATCCCACCAGCCATCCCATCCTGCCAACTCATCCCACCAGCCATCCCATCCTGCTATCTCATCCCACCAGCCATCCCATCCTGCCAACTCATCCCACCAGCCATCCCATCCTGCCATCTCATCCCACCAGCCATCCCATCCTGCCATCTCATCCCACCAGCCATCCCATCCAGCCATCCCATCCCACCAGCCATCCCATCCAGCCATCCCATCCTGCCATCTCATCCCACCAGCCATCCCATCCTGCCATCTCATCCCACCAGCCATCCCATCCTGCCATCCCATCCCATCCCACCAGCCATCCCATCCTGCCATCCCATCCCACCAGCCATCCCATCCTGCCATCTCATCCCATCCTGCCATCCCATCCCATCCCACCAGCCATCCCATCCTGCCATCCCATCCCACCAGCCATCCCATCCCATCCCACCAGCCATCCCATCCTGCCATCCCATCCTGCCATCCCATCCCACCAGCCATCCCATCCTGCCATCCCATCCCACCAGCCATCCCATCCTGCCATCTCATCCCACCAGCCATCCCATCCTGCCATCCCATCCCATCCCACCAGCCATCCCATCCCACCAGCCATCCCACCAGCCATCCCATCCCACCAGCCATCCCATCCTGCCATCTCATCCCACCAGCCATCCCATCCTGCCATCCCATCCCACCAGCCATCCCATCCTGCCATCTCATCCCACCAGCCATCCCATCCCACCAGCCATCCCATCCTGCCATCCCATCCCACCAGCCATCCCATCCTGCCATCCCATCCCACCAGCCATCCCATCCTGCCATCCCACCAGCCATCCCATCCTGCCATCCCATCCTGCCATCCCATCCCACCAGCCATCCCATCCTGCCATCCCATCCCACCAGCCATCCTATCACTCTCTGGCTGAGTTGTGGCAGATGGAGTATAAAGTGTTGCCCTTTGGTTCTCTTTCTCCCCCTGTTCTCTCTCTGTGGTTTTCTCTCTCTCTCTCTCTCTCTCTCTCTTTCTCTGTGGGTTTCTCTCTCTCTGTGGTTTTCTATTTCTCTCTCTCTCTCTCTGTGGTTCTCTCTTTTTCTCTCTCTCTCTCTCTCTCTCTCTCTCTCTCTCTCTCTCTCTCTCTCTCTCTCTCTCTCTTCCTGTGCTCTGTTTACAGGAGCGACTGTTAGCTCTGAAGCGCAGCATGTCTTTCATGCAGGACATGGATTTCTCTCAGCAGGCGGCCATTTTGGGAGATGAGGACGTGGCGTCTGAGGAGCCCCCGCCGGAGGTCGTCCTCATGCCTGTGGAGTTAGCGTCGGCCAAGAAATCCAAGAAACAGCCCAAAGACATCAAGGATATGAAGGAAGTCATCAGGTAGAACGGACTGGACTTCTCAGATTAGGCCTACTCTCTAGTCCAGTGTCTTGACATCAGTAGATGTTGGTCTAATGCATCATGTACTGCATGTGTACACATGACATCATTGCTTCTGTTATCCCAGGCTTGGTACAATGTGATGGATGAGGCCCATAAACCACTGCTGTGTGGTGTTCATTGTAGGCCATTTATGAGATAAACTGTCCAAGACGCAACTCCAACAACACATAAAACCTCACATAATTCTGCCCAAAAACAATTTAAAAAAACTTCTCAACCAGTGACATATGGGCTTTTTAGGTGAGTGCTGATGCCGCCCTGTGATAAGCAGTGGCCACTTTTTCAAAGGCAGAGACGCAAAATATTTATCTTGTCCATTCCCAGCGCTCCTCTCCAGGGTGCTGTCGGAGACACGTATCACTGCGACGCCATCCCATCCTGCCAACGTTAAAGTTAAAGTAATGTAACGTCATGTAGCAGATATAGGATATAGTAGAAAGAGTATGTGGTCTTTTCTGTAGCCTACAGACTGGAAATATAATACATTGCAAATAGGCTCAGGATAACTCCTCCTGATAAAGTTGGGTATTTGTATTTATTATAGATCCCCATACTCTTCCTGGGGTCCAGCAAAATTAAGGCAGTTTATACAATTTATAAAACATTACAATACATTCACAGATTTCACAACACACTGTGTCCTCAAGCCCCTGAATATGAACCTGATTTCAATGTCTGGAAAATACGTCTTTTCACCTTTCATTCAGAACCTAAACTTCAACGTCTGCAACCCCAAAAAATGTTAAACGTCTTTTTAACGTAATTTTGCTTACTGGGACTATTCTTGTAGGAGCTGCAATTTTTTGTCTTGCCTAGGGCGGCAGAACGGCCAGGACCTCCCTGGTCCCAGCAGTTACCTGTATTAACCAGTGATCTGTGGAGTAACAGTGTGCATCTCTGTGTTCCCAGCAGTTACCTGTATGAGCCAGAGGGGAACGCCTGTAGCCTGACTGACAGCACAGCGGAGGAACACGTTCTGGCCCTGGTGGAGCACGCTGCAGATGAAGCACACGACCGCATCAACCGATACATGCCCAACTCCAAGGTGTATATACAGTATATACTGTTGAAGTCGGAAGTTTTACGTACACCTTAGCCAAATACATTTAAACTCAGTTTTTCACAATTACGGACATTTAATCCTAGTAAAAATTCCCTGTTTAAGGTCACTTTATTTTAAGAATTTGAAATGTAGCCTTCCACAAGTTCCCACAATAAGTTGGGTGAATTTTGGCCTATTCATCCTGACAGAACTGGTGTAACTGAGTCAGGTTTGTAGGCCTCCTTGCTCGCACACGCTTTTTCAGTTCTGCCCACAGATTTTCTATAGGATTGAGGTCAGGGCTTTGTGATTGCCACTCCAATACTTTGACTTTGTTGTCCTTAAGCCATTTTGCCACAACTTTGGAAGTATGCTTGGAGTCATTGTACATTTGGAAGACCCATTTGAGACCAAGCTTTAACTTGACATGTCTTGAGATGTTGCTTCAATATATCCACATAATTTTCCTTCCTCATGATGCCATCTATTTTGTGAAGTGCACCAGTCCCTCCTGCAGCAAAGCACCCCCACAACATGATGCTGCCACCCCCGTGCTTCACGGTTGGGATGGTGTTCTTCGACTTGCAAGCCTCCCCCGTTTTCCTCCAAACATAACGATGGTCATTATGGCCAAACAGTTCTATTTTTGTTTCATCAGACTAGAGGACATTTCTCCAAAAAGTACAATCTTTGTCCCCATGTTGCAATCCGTAGTCTGGCTTTTTTATGGCGGTTTTGGAGCAGTGGCTTCTTCCTTGCTGAGCGGTCTTTCAGGTTATGTCGATATAGGACTCGTTTTTTTTGTACCCGTTTCCTCAAGCATCTTCACAAGGTCCTTTGCTGTTGTTCTGGGATTGATTTGCACTTTTCGCACCAAAGTACGTTCATCTCTAGGAGACAGAACATGTCTCCTTCCTGAGCGGTATGACGGCTGCGTGGTCCCATGGTGTTTGTACTTGTGTACTATTGTTTGTACAGATGAACGTGGTACCTTCAGGCGTTTGGAAATTTCTCCCAAGGATGAACCAGACTTGTGGAGGTCTACAATCTTTTTTCTAAGGTCTTGGCTGATTTCTTTTGATTTTCCCATGATGTCGAGCAAAGAGGCACTGAGTTTGAAGGTAGGCCTTAAAATACATCCACAGGTACACCTCCAATTGACTCAAATTATGTCAATTCAGAAGCTTCTAAAGCCATGACATAATCTTCTGGAATATTCCAAGTTGTTTAAAGGCACAGTCAACTTAGTGTATATAAACTTCTGACCCACTGGAATTGTGATATAGTGAATTATAATTTAAATAATGTGTCTGTAAACAATTGTTGGAAGAATTACTTGTCATGCACAAAGTAGATGTCCTTAACGACTTGCCAAAACTATAGTTTGTTAACATGAAATCTGTGGAGTGGTTGAAAAATGAGTTTTGATGACTTCAACCTAAGTGTATGTAAACTTCCGACTTCAACTGTATATAATAATCAACTGCTATATGCCCAACTCCAAGGTACTCTACTCAATACAACAGAGTGATGTTTAATAGATGGACATTTAAAATGGATGCCAGGGTAGATCTATGTTTAGTTGTCCCAGTGACCACATGGCTCTTGTGTCCCAGTGACCACATGGTTCTTGTGTCCCAGTGACCACATGGTTCTTGTGTCCCGGTGACCACATGGTTCTTGTGTCCCGGTGACCACATGGTTCTTGTGTCCCGGTGACCACATGGTTCTTGTGTCCCGGTGACCACATGGTTCTTGTGTCCCGGTGACCACATGGTTCTTGTGTCCCGGTGACCACATGGTTCTTGTGTCCCGGTGACCACATGGTTCTTGTGTCCCGGTGACCACATGGTTCTTGTCTCCCTGTGTTTTCAGATGGGTTACCTGAGGAAAGAGCCCGATGGCAATCTGTTGTACACTGTAGTGAATCAGCTGAATCCAGAAGCAGAAGGTTTGTTCCCCTACTTTTCTAGCGTATTATCCAGTGTAAAACTCACAGTCCCAAATGGCAGCCTATTCCCTATATAGTACACTACTTTTGACCAGAGCCCACAGGGTCCACAGGGCTCTGGTCAAAAGTAGTGCACTGTATAGGGAATAGGCTGCCATTTGGGTTGCTGCCATAGTCCCTGTATAGATGTACTGTATCAGATAAATGTCCAAGATGTTCTGTACCATATAACACAGAGGGAAGTACCTGTTCTGTCTCTGTTTCCCAGAGGAGGAAACTCACCCTGTGGACCTGAGCTCTCTGTCCAATAAGCTCCTACCTGGATTAACAACACTGGGTTTCAAAGATGACAGGAGACACAAGGGTATGTCTAGAGAGTGCAAAGCTGCTCAGCTGTTAGCGATCACGGTTGATATACAGCGGGTGAAATAAGTATTGAACACGTCACCATTTTTCTCAGTAAATATATTTACAAAGGTGCTATTGACATAACATTTTCACCAGATGTTGGTAACAACCGAAGTAATCCAAAACAAATAAGTTCAGAAATTAAGTTATGTGTAATAATGTGAAATGACACAGGGAAAAAGTATTGAACACATGAAGAAAGGGAGGTGCAAAAAGGCATGGAAAGCCAAGACAACAGCTGAAAACTATCAGTAATTAAAACGCAATCCAGCCCCCCTGTCAGTGCAAATTAATATCAGCTGGTTCAGTCCCAACTGATGGCCTACAAAAAGGTCTCATTGCCAAGGTGTCACACAAGACACATCTCATGATGGGTAAAAGCAAAGAGCTGTCTCAAGACCTTCGCAACCTAATTGTTGCTAAACATAATGATGGCATTGGTTATAGGCACATTTCTAAGCTTCTGAATGTTCCAGTGAGCACTGTTGGGGCCATAATACGGAAGTGGAAAGACAATCATTTCACCATAAATTTGCCTCGACCAGGTGCTCCTCGCAAGATTTCTGACAGAGGAGTGAAAAGAATAATCAGAAGAGTTGTCCAAGGACCACTTGTGGAGAGCTTCAAAAAGACCTGCAATTAGCAGGTACTGTTGTCTCAAAGAAAACATTAAGTAATGCACTCCACCGCCATGGCCTGTATGTACGCTCACCACGCAAGACTCCATTGCTGAAAAAAAAGCATGTTGAAGCTCGTTTAAAGTTTCCTGCACAACATTTGGAAAAGCCAGTGAAATACTGGGAGAATATAGTGTGGTCAGATGAGAGCAAAATTGAACTGTTTGGATGTCATAATACACACCTTGTTTGGAGGAGGTGGGAACATCATGGTGTGGGGCTGCTTTTCAGCAAATGGTACTGGCAAACTTAATTGAAGGAAAGATGAATGGGCAAATTTACCGAGACATTCTTGACAAAAATCCGCTGCCATCTACCAGGATGATGAAGATGAAATGAGGGTGGACATTTCAGCAAGACAATGATCCCAAACACACAGCCAAGGAAACTCTCAATTGGTTTCAAAGAAAGAAAATAAAGCTGCTAGAATGGCCCAGCCAATCACCTGGATTAAATCCCATTGAAAATCTATGGAAAGAACTGAAGATCAAGATTCATAGAAAAGGCCCACGGAACCTTCAAGATTTGAAGACTGTTTGTGTGGAAGAATGGGCCAGAATCACACCAGAGGAATGCATGCGTCTAGTTTCTCCATACAGGAGGCGTCTTGAAGCTGTCATTACCAACAAAGGCTTTTGTACAAAGTATTAAATAAATATCAGTAAGTGTGTTCAATACTTTTTCCCTGTGTCATTTCACATTTTGTATGTATGGATTACTTGGGTTGTTACCAACATCTGGTGAAAATGTCATGTCAATAGCACCTTTGTAAATATATTTACTGAGAAAAATGGTGGCATGTTCAATACTTATTTCACCCGCTGTATGTCCTGACAATGTAAAAACTCAAAGTGACTTCTGGTGCTTAGAAGTTCTAGTTTATGTCTTTCATACTGTTGGCTACAATGAGAGAGAGAATTTCTTCCAAGGGTTCTTTCTGCTGTTCCTGTGTGTGTAGTGACTTTCCTGAGCAGTGCCTATAACACCCAGACCCTGCAGAACAACTCTGTCTACCCAGACCTGCTGCCTGATGAGATGGACCTGCTCTACTCTGCCTACGGGGACGAGACCGGAGTGCAGTGTGCTCTCAGGTTAGTCAATGCTGTAGCGGCACTCACATCATTACTGGAGGTAGGGCTCCCATTGGAGGGTTCCCATTGGAGGGTTCCCATTGGAGGGTTCCCATTGGAGGGTTCCTGGAATCAGGATGCAATATTAAGGGAATCCTGGGATTTTTGGGGGGGAAAATCAGGGAATTTGTGAAAAGTTACCTGAATTTTGCAAGCCTAACTGCAGTGCACATCTGGTGTTTTAATAAGGTGCTGTATGGAAAAGCCTTAAAATTATATTATGCACTGTCTAAATGCTGTCTCCTTCCTCATTCCAGTATTCAGGAGTTTGTTAAAGGTTGTGGGAACGTTACTAAGCGTTTGGTTGACGGGCTGCTGGATAAGATGACTGCAGGGGATCACTCCAACGCTGTCTTCCAGATCAGACAGGTTGGTACCCCATTAACACACTCATACAGGCTGGGCCCCAAATGGCACCCTATTCCCTATGTTGGGCTCTACCTTTGACCAGGGCCGTGGCACTGTGTGGGTGCCATCTGGGGGAGACAAAAGCACAGTCCTATTTTAGAGGGGGCATGTGTTGCGTGTGTGTTTGCAGATAGATTATTTTCTGCTACTTTTAACTAGTGGTAGAAGCTGTGTATACAGTTGAAGTCGGACGTTTACATATACCTTAGCCAAATACATTTAAACTCAGTTTTTCACAATTCCTGACATTTAATCCTAGTAAAAATTCCCTGTTCTAGGTCAGTTAGGATCACCACTTTATTTTAAGAATGTGAAATGTCAGAATAATAGTAGAGAGGGATTTTATTTCAGCTTTTATTTCTTTCATCACATTCGCAGTGGTTCAGAAGTTTACATACACTCAATTAGTATTTGGTAGCATTGCCTTTAAATTGTTTAACTTGGGTCAAACTTTTCGGGTAGCCTTCCACAAGCCTCCCACAATAAGTTGGGTGAATTTTGGCCCATTCCTCCTGACAGAACTGGTGTAACTTAGTCAGGATTGTAGGCCTCCTTGCTCGCACACGCTTTTTCAGTTCTGCCCACAAATGTTCTATAGGATTTAGGTCAAATCAAATCAAATGTATTTATAAAGCCCTTTTTACATCAGCCGATGTCACAAAGTGCTATACAGAAACCCAGCCTAAAACCCCAAACAGCAAGCAATGCAGATGGAAAAGCATGGTGGCTAGAAAAACTACCTAGAAAGGAAAAACCTAGGAAGAAACCTAGGGAGGAACCAGGCTCTGAGGGGTGGCCAGTCCTCTTCTGGCTGTGCCGGGTGGAGATTATAACAATTCATGGCCATTAAGGCCAGTTCTTTCTCCAAGATGTTCAAATGTTCATAGATGACCAGCAGGGTCAAATAATAATAATAGTAGTTGTGGAGGTTGCAACAGGTAAATACATCAGGAGTGAATGTCACTTGGTTTTTCAGTGCAATAGAGCGCAGGTGCGGTAGAGCGAGAGCGAGATGAAAACAGCAGGTCTGGGACAAGGTGGCACGTCCAATGAACAGGTCAGGGTTCCATAACCGCAGGCAGAGGAGTTGAAACCGGTGCAGCAGCACGACCAGGTGGACTGGGGACAGCTAGGAGTCATCAGGGCAGGTGGTCCTGAAGCATGGTCCTCTGGATAGTCTCAGGTCCTCCGGGAGAGGAGGTAGAGTGGGAGAGAGAGAGAGAATTAGAGGGAGCATACTTAAATTCACACAAGACACTGGATAATAAGATCAGATTTAACAAACTGACCCTAGTCAGGGCTTTGTGATGGCCACTCCAATACTTTGACTTTGTGGTCCTTAAGCTATTTTGCCACAACTTTGAAAGTATGCTTGGGGTCATTGTCCATTTGGAAGACCCATTTGCGACCAAGCTTTAACTTCCTGACTGATGTCTTGATGTTGCTTCAATATATCCACATAATTTTCTTTCCTCGTGATGCCATCTATTTATTTAAGTGCACCAGTCCCTCCTGCAGCAAAGCACCCCACAACATGATGCTGCCACCCCCGTGCTTCACAGTTGGGATGGTGTTCTTCGGCTTGCAAGCTTCCCCCTTTTTCCTCCAAACATAATTACTTATGTCATGCACAAAGTAGATGTCCTAACCGACTTGCCAAAACTATAGTTTTTAACATGAAATCTGTGGAGTGGTTGAAAAATGAGTTTTAAGACTTCAACTTAAGTGTATGTAAACTTCTGACTTCAACTGTATGTGCATTACGTTAAAATGGTTGTAATATGTCATCTTCTGTTTCAGAAAAGAAACATGGCGTTACCTGACGAAACCAAGAGCAACATTTACGACATGCAGGTAAAATATTTTACAGTTGTTCAATTGAATATTCTTAGTGGTTTTATTTAGTGGTTGGAGTAAAACTAGGCGTGTGTGTGTGTGTCCATACTGCTTGTCCCACATTTTTGACTCTCCTGACCCTCCAGATGTGTTTATTTGCCCAGGTGGCTGATGGGACAGGTCTGGGAGAGGGCAGCTCAGTGCTGGACTTCATGTCCATGAAGAGCTACTCTGACATGTCTCTGGAGATGTCCATGCTCAACTCTTTAGGTGAGAATCCTACCTGGCTATCAATCAGTAGTATCGTTTCCATTATCATAACCATCATCATCAATGTATTTACCACCATACACACATGCACAGGCACACACACACACAACAACACTGTATATATCATAATATAGGCTTTATAGTGCATGATTCTTTACCATTCCTCTCAGGGAAGACAGTGAAGAAGGAGGCGGAGCTTGAGGACGGGGTCAGCCAGCAGCACTTTGAGGAGGCAGCCAAGCTGCTGCAGGAGTTCCAGGAGGGCCAGGTGGAGAGGGGAGGATCCAGACCCTCCTCTAACCTCTCCTCCCTGTCAGGGACCTCAGACAGGGACCAGCACCACCTGGGTAAGGACTACAGGACAACACTGTCTGGGGCTCATCTACTTACCTGGCTGTATCAGTGGATGAGGCCCAAATGGCTCCCTATTCCCTATATAGTGCACTACTTTTGACCAGGGCCCATAAGGGAATAGGGTGTCATTTGGGACGCAGGCAGGAGCTCCTCCACCTGCCTGGTTGAATCAGTGTCAGAAACATGGAGGATTTGGTCTGTCCGTGCCAGTAGCCATGTTGTACCTTGTTGACACTTCCAGGCTCGGTGTATCCCATCAGCCACTTAAAGCTAAAAGGATTAGAGCTTCTGTCAGATGAATAAATATCATGTCAAATGTAATAAGGAGACATGGGCTTCAATGTTTCAAAGGCTTTATAGACACATGACTTATCTGCTTTGTTTGAATGCCCATTGGTCAAAGGCTTTATAGACACCTGACTTATCTGCTTTGTTTGAATGCCCATTGGTCAAAGGCTTTATAGACACATGACTTATCTGCTTTGTTTGAATGACCATTGGTCCTGTTTTTCTATGTTCCTCCACAGGGAGTCCCTCACACCTGGGTGTTGGAGACCAGTCTGAGATGGTTCATGACCCATATGAGTTCCTCCAGTCGCCAGAGCCGGGCTCCACAGCAAACAGCTGACCTATGAGTTATATATGAGTCATATCCAGAGCCATATATCACCATATTATGATACTTAACTCTAAAATATTGTTTTCTGTTGCTTGAAAAACAAACAAATGTGTCTCTGGGTGACAACATAATGTTGCTTATTTGTATCCAACATTAGGACTTCTAAGTATAGCGATACGGCTATTGAGACAGTACTAGGGAGTTGGTAACCGCTGGTCTGGGATCATATATTGTTTGATCATAATTATGGTTAAAGTTAGGGTCTTGGGTTGGGTAATCTGATCCTAGATCTGTGGCTTGGCGTAAACTTCTACCTGGAGCTGATCTGACGTCCTGTATTTTAACCACACTGGTTGTTTTGTTGTCTGACTTGTGTGCTTTCAACACACTGGGGACAACAAGAACAAACCTGAGACATGTTGTGGAAGCTCTCCATGATTGTACAGATTATTTGTATGTGCGCTATACTTAAGAGAATAAAGTCGCCACAGGTTGTGTTTTATACGGTACTATGTCATTCATTCGTTTTTCTTTCAAATGGTTGTCATGGGGTTGATATGTTACAGTGGAGTCTCAATAACTTCTCCTTCCTGTGTGGATGGAACGTGTTTATCTATACTGAAGTCTATCTCATACTTTTCAAGAGGGCAGATATCAGAACAGTATAAAAAAAACAAGCTCAGAGACACAGTGGCTGTATGTATCAACCAGCTCAGCGTAGGAGTGCTGATCTAGGATGTAATCTTGTTCATTGTGATCTAAAAGGCTAAACTGATCCCAGATCAGTACTCTGAGACGCATTATATATAATAAAGCCTACCAACTTTCCTCCTTGTGAAGTCCTCCTCTCATAAAGGATGTTATCACGCAGGTTGTATTGGTCTATTGTTAAAAGGACTGGACCCTGCGTTTACATGGCTGGCCACTATTGGTGAGAAAGGGAACTATAACGTTGGAGTGTCTCTTAAGGGCCGTTGTTGAGCTATTGTTGCTAAGCTACATTTAAGGACAGTTCTAGAATTTACTTTTGTATTAATGGAAGGGTAACACAGCTGCTGTATCTCTGTCACCACTATGCCATGTTCAGTCTCTTACAGCCACTGTATCTCTGTCACCACTATGCCATGTTCTGTCTCTTACAGCCACTGTATCTCTGTCACCAATATGCCATGTTCAGTCTCTTACAGCCACTGTATCTCTGTCACCACTATGCCATGTTCAGTCTCTTACAGCCACTGTATCTCTGTCACCACTATGCCATGTTCAGTCTCTTACAGCCACTGTATCTCTGTCACCACTATGCCATGTTCAGTCTCTTACAGCCACTGTATCTCTGTCACCACTATGCCATGTTCTGTCTCTTACAGCCACTGTATCTCTGTCACCACTATGCCATGTTCTGTCTCTTACAGCCGCTGTATCTCTGTCACCACTATGCCATGTTCAGTCTCTTACAGCTGCTGTATCTCTGTCACCACTATGCCATGTTCAGTCTCTTACAGCCACTGTATCTCTGTCACCAATATGCCATGTTCAGTCTCTTACAGCCACTGTATCTCTGTCACCACTATGCCATGTTCAGTCTCTTACAGCCACTGTATCTCTGTCACCACTATGCCATGTTCAGTCTCTTACAGCCACTGTATCTCTGTCACCAATATGCCATGTTCAGTCTCTTACAGCCACTGTATCTCTGTCACCACTATGCCATGTTCAGTCTCTCCTCACAGACACACGTTCAAATTAGTACACTATAAATACAGCAGTATGTGACACAACTTCATATTAGTACACTATAAATACAGCAGTATGTGACACAACTTCATATTAACAATATATACTATAAATACAGCAGTAGGTGGATACCCCTTCAAATTAACAATATATACTATAAATACAGCAGTAGGTGGATACCCCTTCAAATTAGTACACTATAAATACAGCAGTATGTGGACACCCCTTCAAACTAACAATATACACTATAAATACAGCAGTATGTGGAGACCCCTTCAAATTAGTACACTATAAATACAGCAGTATGTGACACACCTTCACATTACTACACTATAAATACAGCAGTATGTGACACACCTTCAAATTAGTATACTATAAATACAGCAGTATGTGACACACCTTCAAATTAGTATACTATAAATACAGCAGTATGTGGATACCCCTTCAAATGAGTACACTATAAATACAGCAGTATGTGACACACCTTCAAATTAGTACATTCTGCTATTTCAGCCACACCCGCTGCTGACAGGTGAGCACACAGCCATGCAATCTCCATAGACAAACAATGGCAGTAGAAGTGCCTTACTGATTTGATCATATTACTCCCGTGCTAGCCTCTCTACACTGGCTTCCTGTTAAGGTTAGGGCTGATTTCAAGGTTTTACTGCTAACCTACAAAGCATTACATGGGCTTGCTCCTACTTATCTCTCAGATTTGGTCCTGCCGTACATACCTACACGTATGCTCCGGTCACAAGACGCAGGCCTCCTTATTGTCCCTAGAATCTCTAAGCAAACAGGTGGAGGGAGGGCTTTCTCCTATAGAGCTCCATTTTTATGGAATGGTCTGACTATCCATGTGAGAGACGCAGACTCCGTCTCAACCTTTGAGTCTTTACTGAAGACTCACCTCTTCAGTATGTCCTATGATTGAGTGTAGTCTGGCCCAGGGGTGCAAGGGTGAACGGCAAGGCTCTGGAGCGACGAACCACCCTTGCTGTCTCTGCCTGGCCGGTTCCCGTCTCTCCATTGGGATTCTCTGCCTCTGACCCTATTACGGGGGCTGAGTCACTGGCTTACTGGTGCTTTCCATGCCATTCCTAGGAGGGGTGCGTCACTTCCTGTCCGGTTTGTCGCCTCCTCTGGCTTGTGCAGTGGAGGGGATCTTTCGTGGACTATACTCAGCCTTGTCTCAGGGTAGTAAGTTGGTGGTTGTTGATATCCCTCTATTGGTGTGGGGGCTGTGCTTGGCAGAGTGGGTGGGGTTATATCCTGCCTGGTTGGCCCTGTCCAGTGGTATTGTCTGGGTATTGTCGGAGGGGGCCACAGTGTCTCCTGACCCCCCCTGTCTCAGCCTCCAGTATCTATGCTGCAATAGTCTATGTGCCGGGGGGCTAGGGTCAGTTTGTTAAATCTGATGTTATTATCCAGTGTCTTGTGTGAATTTAAGTATGCTCCCTCTAATTCTCTCTCTCTCCCACTCTACCTCCTCTCCCGGAGGACCTGAGACTATCCAGAGGACCATGCTTCAGGACTACCTGCCCTGATGACTCCTAGCTGACCCCAGTCCACCTGGTCGTGCTGCTGCACCGGTTTCAACTCCTCTGCCTGCGGTTATGGAACCCTGACCTGTTCATTGGACGTGCCACCTTGTCCCAGACCTGCTGTTTTCATCTCGCTCTCGCTCTACTGCACCTGCGCTCTATTGCACTGAAAAACCAAGTGACATTCACTCCTGATGTATTTACCTGTTGCAACCTCCACAACTACTTTTATTATTATTTGACCCTGCTGGTCATCTATGAACATTTGAACATCTTGGAGAAAGAACTGGCCTTAATGGCCATGAATTGTTATAATCTCCACCCGGCACAGCCAGAAGAGGACTGGCCACCCCTCAGAGCCTGGTTCCTCTCTAGGTTTCTTCCTAGGTTTTGCCTTTCTAGGGAGTTTTTCCTAGCCACTGTGCTTCTCCATCTGCATTGCTTGCTGTTTGGGGTTTTAGGCTGGGTTTCTGTATAGCACTTTGTGACATCCGCTGATGTAAAAAGTGCTTTATAAATAAATTTGATTTGATGATTTGACCTGCCCGTTAGACTCGGGGTGAAAACCAGAGGTAAGGCTGACGGAGACCCCCAGCCGTTCCATGAACTCTTTCCACACCCTCGATGTGAATTGGGGAGTCGAATCAGATACTATGTCCTCTGGTACCCCGTAGTGCCGGAAGACATGGGTGAATAGAGCCTCTGCAGTCTGTAGGGCCGTGGGGAGACCGGGCAGAGGAAGGAGGCAGCAGGTTTTAGAGAACCGGTCCACAGCGACCAGGATCGTAGTGTTCCCCTGGGAAGGTGGAAGGTCAGTAAGGAAATCAATGGATAAATGTGACCATGGCCGTTGTGGAATGGGTAATGGAAGTAACTTACCCCTGGGAAGGTGTCTAGGTACCTTACACTGGGCACACGCCGAGCAGGAGGAGACATACACCCTTACATCCTTAGCCAAGGTGGGCCACCAATATTTCTCGGTAAGACAGCGCACTGTACGACCGCGTCCAGCGCTCATACCACCGACGCCACAATGCAGGAGGCCGGTAGTATGGGGTTGTCATCTATGGGCCTCTCCTCTGTGTCGTATAGCCGAGACAGTGCGTCTGCCTTCACGTTCTTTGTCCCTGGAATGTATGACATGGTGAAATGGAAGCGTGTGAAAAACATGGCCCACCTGGCCTGACGAGGGTTCAGCCTCCTCGCTGCCCGGATGTACTCCAGGTTGCGGTGGTCAGTCCAGATAAGGAAAGGGTGTTTAGCCCCCTCAAGCCAATGTCTCCATGCGGTCAAAGCCCTGACAACAGCCAGCAACTCCCGATCACCCACGTCATAGTTTTGCTCCGCCGGGCTGAGCCTCTTTGAGAAGAAAGCACAGGGGCGGAGCTTAGGTGGCGTGCCCGATCGTTGGGATAGTACTGCTCCTACCCCTACTTCTGACGCGTCCACCTCCACTATGAACTGCACAGAGGGATCCGGATGGGCCAGCACCGGGGCCGTGGTGAACAGAGCCTTCAGATGACTGAATGCCCTGTCAGCCGCAGCGCACCAGCGGAGACGTGACGGACCCCCCTTTAACAGTGAGGTGATGGGAGTCGCCACCTTGCCAAAGCCCCGCATAAACCTCCGGTAATAATTGGCAAACCCTAAAAAACGCTGTACTTCCTTTACCGTGGTGGGAGTCGGCCAATTGCGCACGGCTGAAATGCTGTCCATAGCCTCTGTCTCCGCCTGCGACAGGGGATACACATGACTCCTGGGAAGTACAGCGTCTACCTGGAGGTTTATCGCACAATCCCCCAGGCGATGAGGTGGTAATTTAGTAGCCTTAGAGAAGGCTTGAGCCAAATCTAGGTATTGGGGGAATGCGCACGGTGGGGACATTCTCTGGACTCTCCACCGTGGTCGCACCAACAGTTACACCTACACACCTCCCCGGACACTCTGATGACCACCCCGTGAGAGCCCTCTGTTGCCACAAAAACGTGGGATTGTGACTGCTTAACCAGGGCAGGGCTAGTACCACCGGAAATGCAGGAGAATCAATAAGGAAAAAACGAATTTTCTCCTTATGATTCCCCTGTGTAATCATCACTATTTCAGCGGTGGTCTCTCTCATTTACCCAGACCCTAATGGTCGACTATCTAGAGCGTTAATAGGAATGGGGGTGGACATGGGTGTAAGCGGGATCCCTAATCTAATAGCTAAGGTTCTATCCATAAAATGTCCAGCTGCGCCTGAATCTAGTAGCGCCTTACACTGGGGAATAGTACAAAATTCGGGAAAGGAAACCGAAAGGTAGAGGTGTGTAGCAGAGGGCTCTGGGTAAGTGTGGTGCGCTCTTACCTGGGGTGATGCCAGAGTGCCCTGCCTGCCGCCTCTAGACCCAGCACTCTGAAAACACCGGGCCGCAGAATGTCCTTGGCGGCCACAGGAGAAGCACTGAACCCGGCTCCCTCGACGACACCGGACGGCAGTTCCACCCATTTCCATGGGAACGGGATCTGGTGTGGATAAGGGTGGAACGAGCTGAACCCCTCCAGGACGTCCGCGAGATGCCAGCAGATTGTCCAGCCGTATAGCCATATCAACCAGTTGGTCGAATCCTGTGAGACAGGAGACGAGGGCGGACACCTTCTCACGTTCAGATGGAGGAGGGGAGATGGTGCTGAACGCCAGCTCTAATTGGAGAAGGAACCCCTAGCACTGGAGAACCCGATCCATCGCCTCTCCTTAGCTGGTGAGCATGGTAGAGTACTCTCTCTACCACCCCGGTCATGTTAGTTGCTCCTGCTGGCTCCATGTATATAGAGGTCTGTTATTCTGTGATGAGTGTATAGTGAGTGTATAGACTGAAGGGAGCTGGGCACAGGAGATGGTGTGGAAAAAACGTAGAATTTACTACGTTTACAAAATAGAATCCACAAAAGAACAAGCAAGGCACAACCGTGCCAGTAACCAACCTAATGTGCTCACATTAACCAGGCAAACACCTGGCGCACAATAACACAAGTAACAGAAATAACTCGAGTGCGATAGCACAGAGGTAAAAACACGTACACAACTAACAATAACCGACAAGGAACAGAGGGAACATATAACATGTAGTAATTGGGGGAAATGATAACCAGGTGTGCGTAATGACAAGACAAAACTAATGGATAATGAAAGGGAGCGGCAGTGGCTAGAAAGCCTGTGACGAAGAGCGCCGAAGCATGCCTGAACAAGGGGATGAGGCAACTTCAGAGGGAGTCGTGACACAGCATCTTCACAGGGTCCTTTGCTGTTGTTCTGGGATTGATTTGCACTTTTTGCACCAAAATACGTTCATCTCTAGGAGACAGAACGCCTCTCCTTCCTGAGCGTTATGACAGCTGCGTGGTCCCATGGTCTTTATACTTGCGTACTATTGTTTGTACAGATGAACATGGTATCTTCAGGCGTTTGGAAATTGCTCCCAAGGATGATCCAGACTTGTGGAGGTCTACAATTGTTTTTTTGGGCTGATTTCTTTTGATTTTCCCATGATGTCGATCAAAGAGGCACTGAGTTTGAAGGTAGCTTTGAAATACTTCCACAGGTACACCTCCAACTGACTCAAATGGTGTCAATTAGCCTATCAGAAGCTTCTAAAGCCATGACATCATTTTCTGAAATTTTCCAAGCAGTTTAAAAGAACAGTCAACTTAGTGTATGTAAACTTCTGACCCACTGGAATTGTGATATAGTGAATTATAAGTGAAATAATCTGTCTGTTAACAATTGTTGGAAGAATTACTTGTGTCATGCACAAAGTAGATGTCCTAACCGACTTGCCAAAACTATAGTTTGTTAACATGAATTCTGTGGAGTGGTTGAAAAATGAGTTTTAATGACTTCAAGTGTATGTAAACTTCCGACTTCAACTGTATGTGTGGTGTTTAGAAAGCAGAAATTTCACTGCCACAGTATTTCCTACCTGGTTTCAGTTCCCGTTATTATGTGGAGGCTATAAATTATGTAACATAACTTTAAAGTAAATTACTCACAAAGAAACAAACAAATTATGGGAAGCAATCTCCCTAATTATGGCTACATGAATTTGTATGCAATGCCAAGGTTATAAGTTCTAGGCTACATATGTTGCACATATATTTCATTTTTATTTAACTTGTTTTTATTTAATTGTTGTGCAGTCAGCCTGGTAAATTAAAGAGGGTGTTCTATTATGACCACGTACGGGGATGCGTGTTTCTCCAAGGCCAGTTTCCATAGCAGTGGTCGCAACGCAAGATAAGTTCTCCAACTTATGATGACTGACACCCGCCGTGCTAGTTCCTTTGATATGGATCTTACTATGGACTTACATACGTTCAATCGTATATAGCCTAGTAGCCTTCCTAATTGTTGCCTGATCGATTGATTCAGTGCGCTTTTGCTTTTTGGCAAGAGACTGTACAGTCGTGGCAAAATGTTTTGAGAATGACACAAGTATTGGTCTCCACAAAGTTTGCTGCCTCAGTGTTGATGATGGCAGTTTGCATATACTCCAGAATGTCATGAAGAGTGATCAGATGAATTGCAATTAATTGCAAAGTCCCTCTTTGCCATGAAAATGAACTTAATCCCCAAAAAACATTTCCACTGCATTTCAGCCCTGCCACAAAAGGACCAGCTGCCATCATGTCAGTGATTGTCTCGTTAACACAGGTGAGTGTGTTGACGAGGACAAGGCTGGAGATCACTCTGTCATGCTGATTGAGTCAGAATAACAGACTGGAAGCTTTAAAAGGAGGGTGGTGCTTGAAATCATTGTTCTTCAAGGAGAGAGGTTCAATTGTTGTGAAGAAGGCGTCAGGGCGCCCAAGAAAGTCCAGCAAGCCCCAGGACCGTCTCCTAAAGTTGATTCAGCTGCGAGATCGGGGCACCACCAGTGCAGAGCTTGCTCAGGAATGGCAGCAGGCAGGTGTGAGTGCATCTGCACGCACAGTGAGGTGAAGACTTTTGGATGATGGCCTGGTGTCAAGAAGGGCAGCAAAGAAGCCACTTCTCTCCAGGAAAAACATCAGGGACAGACTGATATTCTGCAAAAGGTACAGGGACTGGACTGCTGAGGACTGGGGTAGAGTCATTTTCTCTGATGAATCCCCTTTCCGATTGTTTGGGCCATCCGGAAAACACCTTGTCCGGAGAAGACAAGGTGAGTGCTACCATCAGTCCTGTGTCATGCCTACAGTAAAGCATCCTCAGACCATTCATGTGTGGGGTTGCTTCTCAGCCAAGGGAGTGGGCTCACTCACAATTGTGCCTAAGAATAAAGAATGGTACCAACACATCCTCTGAGAGCAACTTCTCCCAGCCATCCAAGAACAGTTTGGTGACGACCAATCTCTTTTCCAGCATGATGGAGCACCTTGCCATAAGGCAAAAGTGATAACTAAGTGGCTCGGGGAACAAAACATCAACATTTTGGGTCCATGGCCAGGAAACTCCCCAGACCTTAATCCCATTGAGAACTTGTGGTCGATCCTCAAGAGGCGGGTGGACAAACAAAAACCCACAACTTCTGACAAACTCCAAGCATTGATTATGCAAGAATGGCCTGCCATCAGTCAGGATATGGCCCAGAAGTTAATTGACAGCATGCCAGGGCGGATTGCAGAGGTCTTGAAAAAGAAGGGTCAACACTGAAAATATTGACTCTTTGCATAAACTGAATGTCATTGTCAATGAAAGCCTTTGACACTTATGGAATACTTGTAATTATACTTCAGTGTACCATAGTAACTACTGACATAAAGATCTAAGAACACTGAATCAGCAAACTTTGTGGAGACAAATACTTGTGTCATTCTCAAAACGTTTGGCCACAACTGTATTTTATTTTACTGCTCTAGGGATATAATTATTGTTTGGATAACCTTGTTATTATGTATTGATTGTTATCTTTCACTCTTTATGCGATGCGCAATGCAGAGAACACCGGAAGAAGAATTATCACGTTGAATTATTGTAATGTTTGTTTATTTGTCAGTTAATCCCATAAGGGATGGGTTGGTGATTTGACACGAAAAAAAAACAACATTTCAATTTCATTTCAAAATTTCTATTTCACTGTAAATATTTGACCCAGGTGTTCAGGCCAGATGTTTTCTGTGAGATGTCTTGAGATTTTAGTGTTGCACTACGTCCCAAACGGCAACCTATTCCCTACATAGTACACAACGTTTGACCAGAGACCCATGTACCCTGGTCAAAAGTAGTGCACTATATAGAGAATAGGGTGCTATTTGCCAAGGTTTTAGTGTTTCTCTATAGCTGTAATGTTGTTGTGGATAATGATAGTAGTGACTCATCATCATCAGGCCAGATTTGCTTTTTTGTTGCAATGTCTCATCCTCATAAAGTGCATCCCAAATGGCACCCTATTCCCTATATAGTGCACTACTTTTGACCAGAGCCTAAAAGTACTATATAGGGAATAGGGTGCCATTTGGGACACAACCACTATCATCGCTGCTGTTTTCTCTTGATTTGACTGCAGTATGATGCCAGCTGCACCTCTTGTATAAAGGCTGGCAGGTTGATGGCAGAAACAGAAAGGGTTGATTTATTCAGACTTGACACTACTACTCCTCCTTATATAGAGAAGCTGTTGTGTACCGCAATGGCTCTCCTGAATGCCCACGTTCTTATGTGTGGCTCATCCACACACAATGGAATCTTCTGTGAGAAGATCATGAATGACTTGAAGGTTATTTTACCCACTAATCTACTGTGTACTCATTTGAAGACTGAGAGTGGACATTTTACTTCATACACCGATACTGAATCAGATATTCAAGCTGATTTGGATTCTACTATGGTTCATGGTGTGGCTGTTTGATAAATTGTATAAATATTTCCCTTGTTAGTCCCTTGACCATCCCACTATGCAGCTGACTGGTACAGCCTTCCTTGTGCACCTGGTCACCCATCTAGCTGACGTGTCTATAAACCCAGCAGAGGCAGGCGTCCGAGCCAAGAAGAGCTACTCCAACCCGCTGCCTGTCTTCGACAAGAATAAACAACCACATGTTATCCACAACCTACACTGCTACCTGTGTAAAATCAATGTGTACGTATCTCACCCAAGTCTCTTTAAAAGGGCAATCTGGGATTGGTAAACTGTTTTCATAAATATTTTGACTTTTAAAAAGTGGCGGGAGGCTGTTTTGTTCTGGTTTGAATTCAGTATTTCCCCTTTAACAGTATATATTTCTGACCTGTTGCATTGTACTGTACATTGAAATACAATTATGTTTTTTATCATTTAGGAAATTGCAACATGGTTAATGTGGTTTCTCTGTGTCTTTCTGTAGGGAACCCAAAGTGAAACACTGTGGTGTGTGCAACAAGTGTATTGAAGATTTTGACCACCACTGTAAATGGTTGAACAACTGTGTGGGGGGGACAGAACTACTGGTAGGAGCAAGCATGGGAGGATGGCCCATTTCAGTCAATGTTGACTACTAAGAGTTTGAGGACATATTGTTTAGAATATCATTCCTTTAAATGTAGTTTATTTTAGCCACTGTGCTTTCTCTTCTGCTTTGCTTGCTCTTTGGGGTCTAGGCCGGGTAACTGTAAAGCACTTTGTGGCTCATATAAAAAGGGTGAGGCTAAACCCAAAACATTTGATTGAGATCAGAGCTATGTTTCTCCTCAAGTACTTCTTTGTGACGGTGTTATCTACTACGCTGGGCGTCCTTGTGCTTCTCATGGTCCTCCTGTTCATCTTCATCCAGCATTATATGGATCCCGCCAGTCTCCGCACCGCACCACAGTTTACCAGTGAGTTTTCATCTCGCACCACAGTTTACCAGTGAGTTTATCTCCACACCACTGTTTACCAGTGAGTTCATCTCCGCACCACAGTTTACCAGTGAGTTTTCATCTCCACACAACAGTTTACCAGTGAGTTTTCATCTCTGCACCACAGTTTACTAGTGAGTTTATCTCCACACCACAGTTTACTAGTGAGTTTATCTCCACACCACTGTTTACCAGTGAGTTAATCTCCACACCACAGTTTACCAGTGAGTTTATCTCCACACCACTGTTTACCAGTGAGTTCATCTCCGCACCACAGTTTACCAGTGAGTTTTCATCTCCACACAACAGTTTACCAGTGAGTTTTCATCTCCACACAACAGTTTACCAGTGAGTTTTCATCTCTGCACCACAGTTTACCAGTGAGTTCATCTCCGCACCACAGTTTACCAGTGAGTTTATTTCCACACCACAGTTTACCAGTGAGTTTATCTCCACACCACAGTTTACCAGTGAGTTCATCTCCGCACCACAGTTTACCAGTGAGTTTATTTCCACACCACAGTTTACCAGTGAGTTCATCTCCGCACCACTGGGCGTCCTTGTGCTTCTCATGGTCCTCCTGTTCATCTTCATCCAGCATTATATGGATCCCGCCAGTCTCCGCACCGCACCACAGTTTACCAGTGAGTTTTCATCTCGCACCACAGTTTACCAGTGAGTTTATCTCCACACCACTGTTTACCAGTGAGTTCATCTCCGCACCACAGTTTACCAGTGAGTTTTCATCTCCACACAACAGTTTACCAGTGAGTTTTCATCTCTGCACCACAGTTTACTAGTGAGTTTATCTCCACACCACTGTTTACCAGTGAGTTCATCTCCGCACCACAGTTTACCAGTGAGTTTTCATCTCCACACAACAGTTTACCAGTGAGTTTTCATCTCCACACAACAGTTTACCAGTGAGTTTTCATCTCTGCACCACAGTTTACCAGTGAGTTCATCTCCGCACCACAGTTTACCAGTGAGTTTATCTCCACACCACAGTTTACCAGTGAGTTCATCTCCGCACCACAGTTTACCAGTGAGTTTATTTCCACACCACAGTTTACCCGTGAGTTTTCATCTCCGCACCACAGTTTACCAGTGAGTTCATCTCCGCAGCACGGTTTACCAGTGAGTTCATCTCCACACCACAGTTTACCAGTGAGTTTATCTCCACACCACAGTTTACCAGTGAGTTCATCTCCGCACCACAGTTTACCAGTGAGTTTTCATTATGTTCTTGTTCTAGTTGAACAACTTTTCCTATGGCACAGAGCTACCCACCCAGATTATACAAGGTGAGTCTACCCACCCAGATTATACAAGGTGAGTCTACCCACCCAGATTATACAAGGTGAGTCTACCCACCCAGATTATACAAGGTGAGTCTACCCACCCAGATTATACCAGGTGAGTATACACCAAGATTATACCAGGTGAGTATACCCACCCAGATTATACCAGGGGAGTTTACCCACCCAGATTATACCAGGGGAGTCTACTCACCCAGATTATACCAGGGGAGTCTACTCACCCAGATTATACCAGGGGAGTTTACCCACCCAGGTTATACCAGGTGAGAATACCCACCCAGATTATACCAGGGGAGTTTACCCACCCAGATTATGCCATGTGAGTATACCCACCCAGATTCCAGATTATACCGGGGAGTTTGCCCACCCAGATTATACCAGGGGAGTTTACCCACCCAGATTATACCAGGGGGGTTTACCCACCCAGATTATACCAGGGGAGTCTACCCACCCAGATTATACCAGGAAAATCTACCCACCCAGATTATACCAGGGAAGTCTACCCACCCAGATTATACCAGGGAAATCTACCCACCCAGATTATACCAGGGGAGTCTACCCACCCAGATTATACCAGGGGAGTCTACCCACCCAGATTATACCAGGTGAGTTTGGGCAGACATTTTAAATTGAGCAGGATGTTTTTAACCCTATGCTGTATTTAGGTCTCCGGGTCTTTCCTATTTAAGTACAGCTGTGTCCCAAATGGCACGCTATTACCTATTTAGTTCACTGCCTTTGACCAGCACCCAGTGAATAACAGTCATGGTCAAAAGTAGTGCACTGCATAGGGAATAGGGTGATATTTGGGACACAGCCCTAGGTGATTATCAGTGTAATTAATTCCAGTCTGCTGGTTTTCCTCACTGACATGTTTTAAATGTTCTGTCTGGAAGGTGAAGTGGTGATGGATGACCCCTTGGGCTGGAGGTCGGGTGGAGGTGGAGAGGGCCCCAGAGCAGGCCAGGGTGAGGGGGTCTGTGCAGGGGGTCTGAGTCCCCTGCACTGATCAGTAGCTGGTCTCTGATGCTCTACAGGGGGCCACACACAGTACCTGAGGAACTAAAGGCATTGACACACCATAACGAACGTTGGCCGTGTGCAGTACAGTAGATCACCTACTGGATGTTGAATAACTATGGTCGATACAACATGTCAAAGCTTTGGGAAATGAACAAAAAATTACTGTCAATGTTGTCTGGTCAGAAGCCATCGAATCGGCCACCGGCTGCAGTATCTACCCCGCACAGCACTGGGGAACAAATAGAGAATGTCCATGCTGGATTGAAATCACCATGATGCCTCCAACGGACCTCCTGTTGTTGCCTATGAGGATCACCACTGGGACCTGGAAATGGAACTTTGGATTCCGAGCTTCTAAAATGCATCATGGAATGTTGGGATTTCTCAAATATAGACTGCGAAGGGTGACATTGGCTTTTTTATAATATGCAATGGACTATTTTAATAGGATATTTACACTGAATGATGGGAAGGACATTATTTATTTTGTAGCAATTGTATGTATTTTATCTGATCACATTTTTTAAGGAATTGTTTTACCTATGTTTTATTTGTTAATTTATTTGTACAAACTCCTGAATTAAATAATGTTCCACTCCCAGGTTGACCACACAGTGGCGCTGTTGAGACACATTGAACCATAATAAATCTCATTCATTTATACCCTATGGATATGTACAGTATGTATTCCCAGGCAATGGAGTGATGGAGCATTTGTCATTCCTGAGAAACATTTGCCCATTCTTCTGTCCTAGAGCTGTACCTCAGTTAGTGTCTTGCATCATCCATGAGTGTTGTACAGTGGTGGCTGGTAGCACTTTAAATGGGGAGGTCAGGGATAATAGTAACGGCTGGAATAGAATTAATGTATTTTGTTTGATAGTATTCCGCTCCATTCCAGACATTATTATGAGGCGTCCTGCTCTCACCAGCATCCTCATGTACTGTTTCACCACCAGCCTGCCTGGCCCCAGTGGACACTGGATTATATAAACTCCAGTTCTCTGTGTTAAATCATTACCACTGGTTGTATAACCGTTTAAAGAGGTTTATGCCATGAGTGGACATCAGATCAGAGAATTAAGGCCCTGATTATGGCCCAAACCATACATAGAAATCAAATTACCCACAGAGGTTTGATGGGGGCAGAGTGATACAATTACAGAGACTTCGATTTTCAAGTCCTTGTGCATTCCTAGCAGGACTGTCCATGTTGAAGGAAGGAGAGGGTTCTGTCCTAATCTTTTAGGGAAGATCTTCTTTCCCTAGAGAGAGTATGCGTCCCAAATGACACCGTATGTGCACTAAAGTGCACTAAAGGGAACAGGGTGCCATTTGGGACGGATGCAGCCTCTACTGTATCTTTTAGGGAAATCTTCTTTCCCTAGAGAGAGAATCCCACTTGTCGTGCGTTGACCAGCCCAGTCAAGACATCCTGTACTCAGACTAGAGCCAGGGTGCATTTCCTGGAAAATATTCTGATTCGTTTTTATTTTCTAATCTTTTTATATACATGTCATGGCCTTTGGTCCTTGGACCTCAGTGATGTGCTACTGCTTTCTCACTCAGCCTGTACTGGCTCTTTATCATGGAATACATTTCACTCAGAATATATATTCTGAAGTATTACATTATTGGATGCGGGTACAATTGATTGAATAGCAGCACCTAATACAGATGAATGTACAATCACCTCACTGGCTGGTCTAACCTTTGATAGATGCTTTAGAAGTGCTCCGAATACTGCAGAAGAGCATGACAGAACAGAGATTCCCACTGAACGGAAGGAATTCCCTTATCCTTTTATGTATTAAACAAATCAACGTTCTCCATTTCCCATCACCTTCATGAGAATACATTGATGTTTACACGAGTGGTAGGAGTGCTGCAGCCAATCAGTGGCCTGGATTTCTCCCCTTATTTCTTTCTGGGAGGCGAACAGCCGGCAGGCATTTGAGATCCCATGTAGCGGGAGAATCTAGTGTCGCCAACGCTCCCTCAACCTCCAACGTTCCTCGACGTGCAGTTATGATTTTGTGGAATTGACCACAAAGAACAGTGGATTGGAGAAGGATTGAGATATCAGGTAAATGTGTTGTTTTACAGATGCGGTTAAATGTTTTTTGGCAAAATAACAGCTATTGATGTTGACAGTTTGTTTGGGTGTGCGTTTATTTTGACGCTGACATAGTAGGTTCAATGTCTTTTTTTAATATATCCAAATTGATAGCGACAAATATACATGTATTTAAATATGTCATTGCACACTAATTTATGTTGTGCATTATATGCAGGAAATCGCTTGCTTGTCAAATATGCTTTCGTTTTCCCATCATTTGAACGCAATGGTATTTTACGCCGTTTGGTTATAGAATTATGCATTGCATAATGGTGTATCGTTTACTGAATTGTAGATGCTGTCAATAGTGTATAAACATATTCGATGTATTGCCAGGTATTGCGATATGCACTGGCAAGTGGCAATAGAAGAGCGGCTACTGCAGCCTGTGCATGGTCACAATAACAATGGTCACGTGCTACTTGTGCATGAATCTCTGCACATTTGTAGGTTTATGTAACCAGTCTCGCGCAGGAAACATGCTCATACTGCATTATCCAACTTCTGTACTGTCAACTTAAACAACCATAGTATAGTTTATATCGTTTTACATGTATTGTTACCCTCTCCTTTCTACAACTTAGCTACTACCTCTACAAGAGGATCGGGTCCTTTATGGCACATGAGATCTTGAAATTGTAGGGCAGATCCTTTGTATCCCGCTCTGGCTTCTAATGCATGGTTGTTACATAATGTAGCCTAGAAGGGAACATAGTTGAAGGAAGCCTTTTGGAATGATAATATTCTCATACATACAAACTACCCTAAGGATGCATGAAGCTCATTTACCCAGTTGTTCTCTTCCTTGTATATTCTGTTTCTGTACTCTTTAGGCGTATGTCGATCAAATCAAATCAAACGTGATTTGTCACATGCGCCGAATACAACAGGTGTAGACATTACAGTGAAATGCTTACTTACAAGCCCTTAACAAACAATGCAGTTTTAAGAAGAATAAGTGTTAAGTAAAAAGTAAAAAGATGTTATTGCATCAAAGATTCTACCTATATATTGTAACATCATGATGATATGGTACTGTGGCTGATGGTATGGTCATGTATGTTGATGGAAATGACAGATACTTTGCAGGCAGCACTAAATGCGTTGGGCCTACATACAGTATCTAGTGTTTCACAGTCAGAGTTAAATGAGAGCATTTGCCAACCAGGCATGTTTCGGACTCAAGCAGTATATAAGTAAAGCAGTTCTGTAATTGCGAACGTGGACCTAATTGCAAACGTAGGTCAGATTCTACGAATAATGTCCCAGTATTTTGATCACTGCACGTCTGCTTTACATGTGTTAGCCTTGTTTATCCCCATATGTTGTATTAGGTATGCATGAGGAGAGGATGCAGTCATCCACTGACTTTTGCCCCAGATTTCTCTCTTGGCTCTAGGCTGCAGTGCACTCTGGTCCGAGAGACACTGGATCCCGTCATAAACAATTACCCTTACAGTGTAAATTAGTCTATTTTGTTGTTCCATTAGTTAATATTCAGGACAAGGTGGAGTTATGATAGGTTATGTTTCTGGAAAAAATACACATTATGAAAGTCTATGGAAGTGCATTGTCAGTGAAACAAGACACATGATGAAAGTCTATGACAGTGTGTTGTCAGTGAAACAAGACACATGATGAAAGTCTATGACAGTGCGTTGTCAGTGAAACAAGCCACAGAGGTGGTCTAGTAGTCTAAGCTGCTGCCTCTGGAGCACATGTACCATGTACCGCTGTCAGCATGGGTTTGAATCCGTCCCACTGCTCTTCAAGCATGCTCTCTCCTACCTTTCACCCCTATCCAACATGAAAAAACTCCCCACTCTTTTCCCCACAAAAATGTAGAAAGGCCAAAGAAATTCAGCTATGTAGTCAAAATGTACCCTCACTCATATCATACGCATTTTCAGCTATTTAAGTATTTCTCTGCCATCGACCTGTATAGTATAGTTAACCATCCAACATCCACCAATGTATAGTGTACATATTCAGCCAACCACCCATACTATGCAATGTCTTTTTATAGCTTTTTTTGCACTCCAGATATCTTGTATTTCTATACTTTTTCATACTGCGGCTCTATGTATCATGTACCGTGTATCTGTCTTTTGTGTACTTTCGTTGTGGCATTTTGCACCTGCCCTGTGTTTTGTTGTAGCTGCTTGACAAAGAAATGTCCCCCTCGGGGATCAATAAAGTATCTATCTATCTATCTATCTATCTATCTATCTATCTATCTATCTATCTATCTATCTATCTATCTATCTATCTATCTATCTATCTATCTATCTATCTATCTATCTATCTATCTATCTATCTATCTATCTATCTATGAAAAATGTGGTTACGGTTTCCACAGTTGACTGGTGTGTACAGTAGTATGTCAGAGAACTCACAATTGACTGGTGTTTACAGTAGTATGTCAAAGAGAACCCACAGTTGACTGGTGTTTACAGTAGTATGTCAAAGAGAACCCACAGTTGACTGGTGTGTATAGTAGTATATCAAAGAGAACCCAGAGTTAACTAGTGTGTACAGTAGTATGTCAGAGAGAACCCACTTTGTTCTGCATTCCTGTTGGAGTTCAACAACTTCCACTCAGTGCTATCAGATGAACAGGTCTGCATCCCAAATGGCACCCCCTATATAGTGCACTACTTTTGACCAGAGCCCATGTAGTGTACTACAATACATTTGTGTTCGGAGGGGGGATGGAGGGAGGGAGGCAGAGGGGGAGGGAGAAGAAGGCTAACACAGTACACACTCGAGAGACAGGGAGAGAGAGATAGACTCTAGTCATGGTGGATAAATCGATACTGTTACATTTCTCAATATTATATTTAGACAATATTATACTGTAGGTAGTGTTAGCTAGCGCTAGTTGGCTGTACCTGAGCCAAAACTCATCCTATAGCTTGTTCTCCATCTTCTTCTTAAATAGTGAGACAATATGTTTTCAGCACTTAATTCGCTGACTGATGAAAAGTTGTTTTCTCATGGCCCTTTCTCTTGTCTCTCTGCAGCAGACATATGGTGAGCAATATGTTTAGAACATCTAATCCCAATAAAATCTCAGTATAGAATCCCAATATGTATGTAACCATGAGAATGCAATACATTGCAATAAGTATAGTGATAATATCGTATTGTGAGGTCCCTGGCAACAGTGAGTGACTTCAGACCCACGGTGCAATAGGGTGATGATGTAATGCACTCTGGGATAGATGGATGGATGGAGGGGAGCAGGGTTACTGGGGACTGAGAGCTGCCTGCAACAGGGCTCTATAGGGCCACCATTTTACTTGCATATGCGACAGGGAATGTTTTATTTAGGAGCACCAGTGCGCCTAGAAACATTCTAGCTTTATTACCTACAATATTTCTCATTGTGTTCCTAGATTTCTCATTGTGTTCCTAGATTTCTTTGTGTGCGCCTACATTTTTAAACTTAGTGCACCCGTGCTCCTTGTATAAAAGGTCAGCGTCAAAGCCCAGTGCAAGACTGGGTGACACAGAGTGACGCCATGACAGACTGACTACCTGGATGTGGTAGAGCGGTTTGGTAGAGTGTTATACACAGGGAAGAGCTGTTGTCTGACTGGTGGACTCGGGCCAGTGGTTAGCAGTGGTGGGAAAAGGAACCAATTGTGATACTTAAGTAAAAGTATAGATACCTTCATAGAAAGTTACTCAAGTAAAAGTTAGTCACCCTGTAAAATACTACTTGAGTAAAAGTCTAAAAGTATTTGGTTCTAAATATACTTAAGTATCAAAAGTAAATGTAATTGCTAAAATATACTTAAGTATCAAAAGTATAAATCACTTCTCATTCCTTATATTAAGCAAAGCAGAGAGCACCATTTTATTGTTTAAAAAATGTACGGATAACGATCCAACACTCAGACATAATTGACAAATTGTGTTTAGTGAGTCTGCCAGATCAGAGGCAGTAGGGATGACCACTTGTTATCTTGATAAGTGCGGGAATTTTCCTGTTCTGCTAAGCATTCAAAATGTAACGAGTACTTTTGGGTGTCAGGGAAAATGTATGGAATAAAATGGCCATTATTATATAGTGAAGTAAAAGTTGCCCTTTTTTATAGTAAAGTACAGATACCGCCAAAAAACTACTTAAGTAGTATAAAGTATTTTTACTTAATTACTTTACACCACTGGCAGTTAGTGGTACAATGGTGGTACAATGGCGGACTGGGACTGCTGGTGCTTTAGTGAAGACTGACAGACTCAGGATAGTATGTTTTAGCCTTCTGTCAATGTAGGCCGGGACCAGATCTATATTGCGTTATGTGTCGGATTGACCATTCTAGTTAGAGCTGGGACCAGATCTATGTTGCTTTATGTATGGGATTGACCATTCTAGTTAGAGCTGGGACCAGATCTATGTTGCTTTATGTATGGGATTGACCATTCTAGTTAGAGCTGGGACCAGATCTATGTTGCTTTATGTATGGGATTGACCATGCTAGTTAGAGCTGGGACCAGATCTATGTTGCGTTATGTATGGGATTGACCATGCTAGTTAGAGCTGGGACCAGATCTATGTTGCGTTATGTATGGGATTGACCATGCTAGTTAGAGCTGGGACCAGATCTATGTTGCGTTATGTATGGGATTGACCATGCTAGTTAGAGCTGGGACCAGATCTGTTGCTTTATATATGGGATTGACCATTCTAGTTAGAGCTGGGACCAGATCTATGTTGCGTTATGTATGGGATTGACCATGCTAGTTAGAGCTGGGACCAGATCTATGTTGCGTTATGTATGGGATTGACCATGCTAGTTAGAGCTGGGACCAGATCTGTTGCTTTATATATGGGATTGACCATTCTAGTTAGAGCTGGGACCAGATCTATGTTGCGTTATGTATGGGATTGACCATGCTAGTTAGAGCTGGGACCAGATCTATGTTGCGTTATGTGTGGGATTGACCATGCTAGTTAGAGCTGGGACCAGATCTATGTTTCTTTATGTGTGGGATTGACCATTCTAGTTAGAGCTGGGACCAGATCTATGTTGCGTTATGTATGGGATTGACCATTCTAGTTAGAGCTGGGACCAGATCTATGTTGCTTTATGTGTGGGATTGACCATGCTAGTTAGAGCTGGGACCAGATCTATGTTTCTTTATGTGTCGGATTGACCATCTTTGTTAGAGCTGTTTATGATTGTCTCTGTCTGCTTATTGTCCTCTGTTGACTATTCCCTCTCTCTTAAGAACAGATAGAATGTTCTAACCATGCCGCGTTGCTATTAATAACAGAGTTCAAAATGGGCCAATTTATATGCTAAAGCACTCAGCTGTTAGCAGCAATGCATGGCCAGAAGAGAGTATATGTAAGCATGCAGTCATCCAGTCACAGATTTGTCTCTTGAGATCTAGACTCAACATAGTGGCTTTTTTCCTTTGTAGTTGTCTACAAACATGGGACAGCAAACAGGCAGGGCTAAGAGACACAGAGAGAGAGAAGACCATACTACAGACTATCTGACCAATGTGTCAGAATGGACTATACTCCCTACTGTTGGGGGTTATTATGTCCAATGCCTGGTTAATGCCATGTTAATTAACCTTTCGTATGCAGTAATGAAATCCTCTATTAGATCCAAGCCACACCAACTATCATTTCTGACATTTATCATTTATGTCATGTATTCAACACTGTAATCCAATCATCAATCATATGATCATCCAAGCGTAACATGTTTACTAAAAATGTAAGGTCAAAAAGTCATAATTATATATTCTATGTTCTCAGCCATGGACTAAATGAGACTTAAAGCTGCAATATGTAACCTTTTGGGTGACCTGACCAAATCCACATAGAAATGTGACTTATAGATCTGTCATTCTCCTTGAAAGCAAGTCTAAGAAGAGGTAGATCTGTTCTATGTGCGCAATTTCTGATTCCAGTTCTTACATTTAATTTTTTAATCTTTTACTTTCGGTTTTGTACACCAGCTTCAAACAACTGAAAATACAATATTTTTGATGATTCACTACACATTGCTTGTTTTGTCACATGAACTGGAATTAGGTGAGCTATTAGAATTTTAGCAACCAGGAAATAGCAGAGTGATTTCTGCATATTGCACCTTCAAAATAGACACAGAAACTACCCATATGTAAAAGGACCAAAGTACTTTCTCTGCTTATATTTTCCACACCATCCAGTCTTAATTGTTAACATGAGGGTTTTGTAGACTGAATTAACTATTTCGGTGTTTCTCAAATGACACCATATTCCCTATATAGTGCACTACTTTTGACCTGAGACGTATAAGTAGTGCACTATATAGGGAATAGGGTGCCAGTTGGGATGCAACCCTCTCACTAGCCTCTTTATTAGCCTTAGTCTTGAACGTGATGGGTTTTTGAGGAGCCTGGCTGTATAGAAGACTGTGGCGCTTGAACACTTGAGACTTCACTGACTATAAAACAAGAGAGTGAAAAGATTCCTTTGTTCCAGATGGATTTTGCTGTACTCGACGCCACAGAGCACTCTGTCGCAGTAAATAAACAGCCCAAAGTCTTCCCCAAACACAACTATGTACACAGAGGGAAGCCAAGTCTATCTGTACATGTAGATGGTTCCAGAGAAAGTGTAGTGCATTTGCAGGGAAAGTCTTGTTTGTCAGGATGCAAGCTGAAACAAGATTGGATCATCCAAGGTCCTGTAACACTAGCTGCTGTAAGTGTTGTGACATTGATCATATCACTGTTTTTATTCATTTGTGGAAGAGAGAAGCTGTTAAACTTTTTATGTGTACTCTTTACAGTTCTTTGTTTATTCATGAAGTTGGGAGGTCAATAGTTGAATGTCCGGCCACTAGATCTGTTTAGGTTTCAAGGGTAACTGTTTAAAAACTTATCAAGCTAGTTATAAGTTAGAGCTATGACAGTTAACTAAACAACCCTGTATCTCTCCATGGTTGCGTCCCAAATGGCACCCAATTCCCTATATAGTATACTACTTTTGACCAGAGCCCTATGTGCCCTGTTCAAAACTAAGTAATGCACTATATAGGGAATAGGTTGGTATTTGGGACGCAGCTCATATCTGTATTGGCCAGAGTCCTGGATGACCCATACCACCACCCGAACCCCCCTAACACTCAGTGACGTCACCCACCATGTGTGTATGTGTGAAGAGACGGCCATGGGACTCAGAGCCAGACAGAGCTGTCACAGTGCTGTCACAATGGTTCCCCAGTGTCCCTCGTTCTCAATGACATTATTGATAGACATTAATAATCGCTTGTTTTCCCTGTAAGAATGGACCTGTAAAACACAATGCCCTTACTCAGGGTCCATCTAGGATTTTCTGTACTTAGCTACAATCAACCACATAAATGAACTCTGTCTTGTAAACAAAACCCCTGCTTTTCCACCCATGTAGTGCTGCAGGGGGCTGAGGGTGCATTGAATGACAGCAACTATCCACTTTTTACTCTCTATATTTGAAAATTAGAGTAACAGTTGAAATCAGTTGGAGATGAAGCTTAAAATTTGAATCTTATGGAATATAAAAGTTCTCTGTCCGTATTAGATAGATAACAGAACTGCTCTCTGGGAGCAGTCAGAACTGACAAGCTGCGTGTGTGTGGGGGGGGGGACTTTGTTGGGGTGTACTTTGTCATGGCAACACGGGTCCTGCGAGGCTGCTGAGTGGTTACTGTAGTTCACCATGGGAACGACTTGGTGAGCACAGTCCTTATTTACTTCAGTGGTACAACATTATCAGTAAGTCACCAGTATCTTCTTAAAACAGAGCTTTGTTGAAAATCTGATATCTGTCATTGGTTACTCTTTAAAATCTACCTGAGGTATTTCAATGAGACTTGTAACATGGAATCATTTTAGTAAAATACCTGTGTGTGTCTTGATTTATTAATGCAGATGTGATCTGTGATTCAGGAATCAAAGGACGTGTTTTATGACGTGGTTAGCTAAATGTCTTGCTGTGTAGACACAAATGATGATGACAATGATGTGTTTAAAGAGGAATCCTGGTCCTCAGAATGACTGAAAGCATCTGGAGAGAGAGGCTCTGTCCTAAATGTTACCCTGTTCTATATAGTGCATTACTTTTAACCAGAGCCCTGGTTAAAGTAGTACACTAAGTAGTGAATAGGGTGCCATTTGGGACACGACCAGAGAATGATTGTTGTGAAACAAGCCCTTAACAGGAGAGGGGTTCGGCTATAGCAGCCTTTAAAAAGGAAGGCAGTCAGGCTTTATCAGTTGGATTGAAGAAATGAGAAACGTGAGGTAAGACAGCTGTGGCAAGGCATAAGGTTGTTATCTATTAGAGTCTTAACTAGAATATGTGATGTTGTCTCTGAACAATACAGTATGTACTTGTTTTTAACCTAAACTATACGTATTTAGTTTATACTATAAGGTGTTATTCGTATTGCCATGCTATTACTAGTTTAGTGCTTTGGATTTGGTGCCAGGTACATAATAAAACATGTTGGGTGTGTTCCAAATGGCACCCTATTCCCTATATAGTGCACTACTTTTGACCAGAGCCCTGTGGGTAAGTAGTGCCATTTGGGACACAGTTTTATCACTGGATGAGTCATAAATATCTTGACAGTAGAAGGAGGGTGATTTATTAAGCCTGAAGGCCTCACAAGGTGAAAGTGGGAGCACCAATAGTCCCGTACTTTGCACTTTGCTTTCAGACTTTGAAGAGCAATGGGCTGTCACTTTTTCCACTTTCATTCCTGTCTACACACACACACACACACACACACACACACACACACACACACAGAAAGAGCGAAACTGAACATCACAGTCACTTACAATGTTCATTGAATCTTTTCCACAGCACAAAGAAACTAAGAGAGTCAGGGGAAACCAACTACTGCAGTGCCATGGCTGACCCAATAAAGCTGGCTGACCCAATAAAGTTGGCTGACCCAAAGCTGGCTGAACTAAGGTAGGTTGTCACGGATGTCTCTGAATATACTGTTGTATCAACATCAATGCTCAACATTTCTTAAATCAGTCTAAAATAGACGTGTGTGTGTGTGTGTGTGTGTGTGTGTGTGTGTGTGTGTGTGTGTGTGTGTGTGAAAGCTTGTGTGTGTGTGTGCCGGCCGGCCTGCCTGGCTTTCCGTCTGCTCTCCTGGCACTACCATGGCTCTGCTCTTGAATTCCAGAGATCTATTAATAACGTCACCTCCGTGCCAGAACACATACGACATCTGCCCATTCACAGTCAGCCTGGGCTCAGCAACACACCACTGACAACTAGCTAACCTAAAGCTCTGCCTCCAGCCTCCAGCTAGCACACTGAGATAACTTGCGGTGAGAGAGAGAACCAGAGCCAAAGCAACAAGCTGATCCTTCGGTTAGAGACAGTGCTTTTTCGCAGGGGAACAAGAGGACCCTGTCTGTACAGCTGCCCTAACATCGTCCCCAGGCTAAGCCTGTGTCCGCCCATAGGGTCTGATGAACAAGATTAGAGTTGCTCCTACAGTCATCTCCTTAACCAACAGTCATCTCCTTAACCAACAGTCATCTCCTTAACCTACAGTAATCTCCTTAACCTACAGTCAGGAACACAACATGATGCAGCAGAGATGAGAATTCCCAGAGATGAGAAATCCAGAGCTGTTATGTCCCAGTCCACACTGTACTAACACAGTGGTTTAAAACAGGAGACACAGAGCTGTTATTATGTCCCAATCCACACTGTACTAACACAGGGGTTTAAAACAGGAGACACAGAGCTGTTATTATGTCCCAGTCCACACTGTGCTAACACAGTGGTTTAAAACAGGAGACACAGAGCTGTTATTATGTCCCAGTTCACACTGTACTAACACAGGGGTTTAAAACAGGAGACACAGAGCTGTTATTATGTCCCAGTCCACACTGTGCTAACACAGTGGTTTAAAACAGGAGACACAGAGCTGTTATTATGTCCCAGTCCACACTGTACTAACACAGTGGTTTAAAACAGGAGACACAGTGCTGTTATTATGTCCCAGTCCACACTGTACTAACACAGTGGTTTAAAACAGGAGACACAGAGCTGTTATTATGTCCCAGTCCACACTGTACTAACACAGTGGTTTAAAACAGGAGACACAGAGCTGTTATTATGTCCCAGTCCACACTGTACTAACACAGGGGTTTAAAACAGGAGACACAGAGCTGTTATTATGTCCCAGTCCACACTGTGCTAACACAGTGGTTTAAAACAGGAGACACAGAGCTGTTATTATGTCCCAGTCCACACTGTACTAACACAGGGGTTTAAAACAGGAGACACAGAGCTGTTATTATGTCCCAGTCCACACTGTGCTAACACAGTGGTTTAAAACAGGAGACACAAAGCTGTTATTATATCCCAGTCCACACTGTACTAACACTGTGGTTTAAAACAGGAGACACAGAGCTGTTATTATGTCCCAGTCCACACTGTGCTAACACAGGGGTTTAAAACAGGAGACACAGAGCTGTTATTATGTCCCAGTCCACACTGTGCTAACACAGTGGTTTAAAACAGGAGACACAGAGCTGTTATTATGTACCAGTCCACACTGTGCTAACACAGTGGTTTTAAACAGGAGACACATAGCTGTTATTATGTCCCAGTCCACAATGTACTAACACAGTGGTTTAAAACAGGAAACACAAAGCTGTTATTATGTCCCAGTCCACACTGTGCTAACACAGTGGTTTAAAACAGGAGACACATAGCTGTTATTATGTCCCAGTCCACACTGTACTAACACAGTGGTTTAAAACAGGAGACACAGAGCTGTTATTATGTCCCAGTCCACACTGTACTAACACAGTGGTTTAAAACAGGAGACACAGAGCTGTTATTATGTCCCAGTCCACACTGTGCTAACACAGTGGTTTAAAACAGGAGACACAGAGCTGTTATTATGTCCCAGTCCACACTGTACTAACAAAGTGGTTTAAAACAGGAGACACATAGCTGTTATTATGTCCCAGTCCACACTGTACTAAACACAGTGGTTTAAAACAGGAGACACAGAGCTGTTATTATGTCCCAGTCCACACTGTACTAACACAGTGGTTTAAAACAGGAGACACAGAGCTGTTATTATGTCCCAGTCCACACTGTACTAACACAGTGGTTTAAAACAGGAGACACAGTGCTGTTATTATGTCCCAGTCCACACTGTACTAACACAGTGGTTTAAAACAGGAAACACAGCTGTTATTATGTCCCAGTCCACACTGTGCTAACACAGTGGTTTAAAACAGGAGACACATAGCTGTTTTTATGTCCCACAAACTTAACTCATGTACAGTATGTCAATCTGTTTCACATAAACAGGAAAACCGAACCATCCTGACATCTTCAGCTAATAGTGACTTTCTCTTTCCTCTCCGTCAGAGACAGTATGGCAGATTTTAAAGTGCAGACAGCCAAGCACCCCAACCCTCCAATCTCCTCCACTCCTCTGCAGCCGCCCAGCGAACAGCAGCCCAAGGACCGGGCCTCCAAGAGGCTTTCGTCCGAGTCCAACGGGACCAGCGAGGGTGGGGCAGGGTCGCGGACCCCCGTGGAGATAACCGCGCTGGAGGAGTCGTTCCGGCGCTTCGCCATCCATGGCGACACACGCGCCACAGGAAAGGACATGCATGGCAAGAACTGGTCCAAGCTGTGCAAGGACTGCGGCGTCATCGATGGAAAAACTGTCACCCTCACGGATGTTGATATCGTCTTCACTAAAGTCAAGTAAGGAAAGCTTTTCTAGTTCCCAAATGGTGTAGTAGAAATCTTGCGGCCCAAATGGCACCCCATTCCGCAGACTACTACTGTGAACTCTGACTTGTCCTTATTGGGGAGGGGAGGGGTTATCATCCTTTCTGTTGCTTTCATCCTCCTCGTAATGGTGAACTGCATTTCATTGGATCAACTGTAGTTTCAGTATAAAGGGATGACTGGTAGAGATCCAGTAGAAGGATCCTCCTGTTATATAATAGCAGACAGATATAGAGAGATATATGGATGGTTTGACCTGGGACTGTTTTCAAATGGGAAAAATGGTACCAGTATCTATAGCAAGATCAATTACAATATGCTGATAGATGGACTTGGAATTTGAATTACACATACTAGCTACTGCTTCCTAACAATATGACATGTCAGTGTTTATTGATCTAAAACCAGCATCATTGGGACAGATATAGATATGACATTCACAGGTAGGTTCTGTATCCAGACAGAAGAGCAGGGACATATACACTATTCCATTCCAATTGATGGAATACCATATGAAATACTGTTTTCTATGAGTATACTGTATAAAAGGAAATAAATAAACTCTATATAGGCTCCCAACAGTTGAATGGGAAAACCTAACAACTTTCAGCAACACAGGGTGTTAAGAATATACTGACATTCTATCTGAAAGATATACAGTCGTATGAAAAAGTTCGGGCACCCCTCTGAGGCTGCATAATAATTTACTCTGTCGTCACAGAAAATGATCACAGTGGCATGCCATTCATTTTCTAATAAAAGCTGAGCACTGGGGTATTGTCCAGACAAAGATTTTTAGTTTAGCAATATTCAGTTGTATGAAATTAAATCAGATGTGAAAAATAGGCTATGCAAAAATTTGGGCACCCTTGTCATTCTGTTGATTTGAATACCTGTAACTACTTAGCACTGATTAATTGGAACACACAATTGGTTTGGTGAGCTCATTAAGCCTTGAACTTCATAGACAAGTGCATCCAATCATGAGAAAAGGTATTTAAGGTGGCCAATTGCAAGTTGTTGTTCTCTTTGACTCTCCTCTGAAGAGTGGCAACATGGGGGCCTCAAAACAACTCTCAAATGACCTGAAAACAAAGATTGTTCAACATTATGGTTTAGGGGAAGGCTACAAAAAGCTATCGCAGAGATGTAAGCTGTCAGTGTCCACTGTGAGGAACATAGTGAAGACCACAGGCACAGTTCTTGTTAAGGCCAGAAGTGGCAGGCCAAGTAAAATATCAGAGAGGCAAAGGCGAAGGATGGTGAGAATGGTCAAAAACAGCCCACAGACCACCTCTAAAGACCTACAACATCATATTGCTGCAGATGGTGTCACTGTGCATCGTTCAACAATTCAGCGCACTTTGCACAATCATTGAGAATCTGTGGGATGATTTGAAGCGGGCTGTCCATGCTCGGCAACCATCAAACCTAACTGAACTGGAGATGTTTTGTAAGGAGGAATGGTCCAAAATACCTTCATCCAGAATCCAGACCCTCATTAGAGGCTATAGGAAGCGTCTAGAGGCTGTTATTTTAGCAAAAAGGAGGCTCTACTAAATATTGATGTGATTTTTCTGTTGGGGTGCCCAAATTTATGCACCTGTCTAATTTCGTTTTGATGCATATTGCACATTTTCTGTTAATCCAATAAACCTAATTTCACTACTGAAATATTACTGTGTCCATCAGTTATTTGATAGATCAAAATGAAATTGCTGATCCAAACACCCAATTATTTATAAATGGAAATTGTCAGGGGTACCCAAACTTTTTCATACGACTGTATTCTAGAATCCAGAACCACATGCAGTAACATTTGTAGAATTATAATGAATAGAACAGGAACTCCCATTCAGGTTGGAGGTTCCAATACCGTAACAGTCATGTTGTCGGGGGTGGTTGCCCTCAGTAACAGTCATGTTGTGGGGGGTGGTTGCCCTCAGTAACAGTCATGTTGTGGGGGGTTGTATTGTTCACTCTGCTGTTACCCTAGATGCCTGACGTAGTCATCATCCTCTACTGGCACAGGGTCGAGGTCATTTATAGTAGTATGACCTCAATAACAACCCAACACACACTGACTGAACCGTGTTTGTTGTAGGGTTCTGTGTTCTGTGATGGGTATTGAATGGTTAAGATATACAGTGGGGAGAACAAGTATTTGATACACTGCCGATTTTGCAGGTTTTCCTTCTTACAAAGCATGTAGAGGTCTGTAATTTTTATCATAGGTACACTTCAACTGTGAGTGACGGAATCTAAAACAAAAATCCAGAAGATCACATTGTTTGATTTTTAAATAATTAATTTGCATTTTATTGCATGACATAAGTATTTGATCACCTACCAACCAGTAAGAATTCCGGCTCTCACAGACCTGTTAGTTTTTCTTTAAGAAGCCCTCCTGTTCTCCACTCATTACCTGTATTAACTGCACCTGTTTGAACTCGTTACCTGTATAAAAGACACCTGTCCACACACTCAATCAAACAGACTCCAACCTGTCCACAATGGCCAAGACCAGAGAGCTGTGTAAGGACATCAGGGATAAAATTGTAGACCTGCACAAGGCTGGGATGGGCTACAGGACAATAGGCAAGCAGCTTGGTGAGAAGGCAACAACTGTTGGCGCAATTATTAGAAAATGGAAGAAGTTCAAGATGACGGTCAATCTCCCTCGGTCTGGGGCACTATGCAAGATCTCACCTCGTGGGCCATCAATGATCATGAGGAAGGTGAGGGATCAGCCCAGAACTACACGGCAGGACCTGGTCAATGACCTGAAGAGAGCTGGGACCACAGTCTCAAAGAAAACCATTAGTAACACACTACGCCGTCATGGATTAAAATCCTGCAGCGCACGCAAGGTCCCCCTGCTCAAGCCAGCGCATGTCCAGGCCCGTCTGAAGTTTGCCATTGACCATCTGGATGATCCAGAGGAGGAATGGGAGAAGGTCATGTGGTCTGATGAGACAAAAATAGAGCTTTTTGTGTTTGGAGGAAGAAGAAGGATGAGTACTACCCCAAGAACACCATCCCAACCGTGAAGCATGGAGGTGGAAACATCATTCTTTGGGGATGCTTTTCTGCAAAGGGGACAGGACGACTGCACCATATTGAGGGGGGGATGGATGGGTCCATGTATCGCGAGATCTTGGCCAACAACCTCCTTCCCTCAGTAAGAGCATTGAAGATGGGTCGTGGCTGGGTCTTCCAGCATGACAACGACCCGAAACACACAGCCAGGGCAACTAAGGAGTGGCTCCGTAAGAAGCATCTCAAGGTCCTGGAGTGGCCTAGCCAGTCTCCAGACCTGAACCCAATAGAAAATCTTTGGAGGGAGCTGAAAGTCTGTATTGCCCAGCGACAGCCCCGAAACCTGAAGGATCTGTATGGAGGAGTGGGCCAAAATCCCTGCTGCAGTGTGTGCAAACCTGGTCAAGAACTACAGGAAATGTATGATCTCTGTAATTGCAAACAAAGGTTTCTGTACCAAATATTAAGTTCTGCTTTTCTGATGTATCAAATACTTATGTCATGCAATAAAATGCAAATTAATTACTTAAAAATCATACAATGTGATGTTCTGGATTTTTGTTTTAGATTCCGCCACTCACAGTTGAAGAGTACCTATGATAAAAATTACAGACTTCTACATGCTTTGTAAGTGGGAAAACCTGCAAAATCGGCAGTGTATCAAATACTTGTTCTCCCCACTGTATGTTCTGTATGCTTTGAAAGGCTGTATGTCTATCATGGTGATCCTGAATAGTGTGATTTAAATGCAGGTGAAGGAAGGTGTATCTACAAAGCATGAAGCTAAATGACCGGACAGGACGTCTGTTTTGCGTGTTTTTGCACATAGTCATATTTTTGCTGTTCGCTCAATATGAGGGGAGAGAGCAGGCCATTCACTAAAATTTCCAAAAACAATGACTTTAGCACTATTTATTTTGTTATTATGTTTGAGCAAAAGAACATAGCGTTATCCATGGCAAAATGTATAAAAATGCAGGAAACTAGCTCCATGGCAGAAATTTGCAAAATTGTCTCTCAGCTATATGGCATAATGTGTACAATTGCAGGATATTAGCTTTAAAACTGAAACAAAAATTCTAAGGCTGCTGTTGTCCGTTGTGTGTTCAGTAGAGCAGTGCTGTAGGCCAGCAGTAGAATGTGTATATCTTAGAGAGAAAGAGATCGATGGGAAAGAGCAGAGTTTTGTTGGGGGGGGGGGGGGGGGGGTGTATTCTAAGCTGTTTCTGACATGGGCAGAGCAGAGCTGAGCTGAGGAGGCATGGGCAGAGCTGAGCTGAGGAGGCACGGGCAGAGCTGAGCTGAGGAGGCACGCGTGCCAGAGATGATGCAGATAGAGCCTTTCTTTTAATCAGAGAGTCAGAGCTCACACAGCACTAGCTAGCACATAAATAATTCAACAGCTTTATGGCCACTGTCTGATGAATATATGGCTCAGTAAATCCACATTTATTCAGGGTGGAAATTGTCTACTGTACCACTGGGTTTCTGTGCTATGCTATAGACTATGTAATGAGGCTCTATTGTCATGCCATTTCATGCCAGTGATGATCCTCCCCTCTCACTGACTAGCCAACCTAGACTCAGAGCATTTTGTATTATTCTGTACGTTAAGGTCCATTTCTGTATGGACCTCGCTTTGTTCACGGGGGCAGTCATGGCAGAAATATCACAATCCACAAATTTGAAGGGGTGTCCACATACCTTTGGCCATGTAGTGTAATTTACGAATGACTATTCGTATTATATTTTTTACGAATTTGCTAAATGTACAATATTGTGCGAATTCGCAAAACTTATGATATGCTACGAATTCTAGCTAGCTGGCTAGGGGTTAGGATTAAGTTTAGGAGTTGGGTTAATGGGTTAAGGTTAGGGAAGGGTTAGCTAACATGCTAAGTAGTTGCAAAGTAGAAAAAAAGTAGTTGAAAAGTTGCTAAAATGCTAAAGTTGTTTGTGATGGGAATCGAACTCGCAACCTTTGGGTTACTAGACATTCACGTTAAACCCCCAAACATTTACTCCGACCAACCACCCTACTTTCATTTTTTCCCTAAGTAATCATCTGTCTTATGTAACCAAACGTAACATATCATACTAATTTGTCCCAGATTTACGTTTACTATGTTACGTCTAGTCTATGAGACCAGGCTGGACTAGCTGAAGTTCAGCACTATGGTGTCTACTGCCTACACCAACCCCACTGTGGTGAGCCAGGCAGCTGGCTAGATATTTTATTTTCACATTTTCCTTTTCCAGTAAAAACATAAAGTAAAAAATGTAGTCCCATCCCATCTTTAACATGGTGTAAAAACTATAGATGCACAGACTACCAATCGGCTAGCCACTCACTGTCAATTTAATGATTTGTCCCAACCAGCTCCCACCACAGATCCAGGGCTGTATGTGTCAAGCTTCTCAGTGTAGGAGTGCTGATCTAGGGTCAGGACCCTCCTGTTTATTTATTGTGATCTGAAAGGCAAAACTGATCCTAAATCAGCACTCCTACGCTTGGTACATACTGTTTGATATGTCTGATCCCTTCACACACTCCTGAAAGGGTCATTTAATGGGTTTCCAGAAGACACAGAGCCGTCCTCCTCCTCTCCTCAGACACAACGTGCCAGCTGGAAGTCCTATGTCCCATCTGACATTAGACAGAGGAATGGAGCTCTCAACTGTTCAACACTGACAAACAAAATTAGTCACTGAAGGAGTCAAATTAATAATAAACCCCAAACAGGCCTGTTTACTGTAGCTTGTTGCTATGACAGCAGGTTACCCGGGGAGACTGTTTGGCTTTATAGGCTTTTGTTTAGCAGATTTATCACCACAGCAATGGTTGTTTGTGTTTGTGTTACTATGCACAGCGACGTCTGAACGGAGAAGCAGAATGGTGTATAGTCAGATTAAACAGCCGTACGCATGGCCCCGCGGAGGGTGGATGTGATTGGTTGAGCTATAAAAACACCTGACATGTTGATGACTACTAGGCTGTGTCCCAAATGGACCCTGGCGGAAAGTAGTGCACCATATAGGGAATAGGGTGCCATTTGGGACGCAGCCTTAGTAGAAAGCAGAACATGGAACACCAGAAAAACTCTGTAACCGAGAAGTTGACTTTCACACATAAACACATCGTCTGTCTCTGTCCAGGAAGCGGTGCTTCTCCTTGTGTTTGTCTGTAGAACACAGCGGGGCCATCAGATAGCTGACATGTTGATGCTATCACACAGCTTTGTATACAGTGTGGTCTATTCTCCTTTGAAACCCTCAAACTGTGATGAGGGGCATTAAAATAAAAAGCTTACGCATGTCTTGAATGGCACCCTATTCCCTTTAGAGTGCACTACTTTTGACCAGGGCACTCAATAGGGAAAAGGGTTTCATTTGGGACTTATAGGGAAAAGGGTTTCATTTGGGACATACACCCCATGTTTATGATGTGACACGGAGACAGAGGTCAATGTCAACAGCAGCACAATTCTCTCACTGAGTTCCACAGACTCTTCACTCTGTAACATCTGTAGTTGGGCATTTCTAAGTGGCTGGTTGGTTGTTTTAAATTTCAGGAAGAAATCCTGTCGCACCATCACATTTGACGAGTTCAAGGCAGCGGTGGGAGAGCTGGCCAGAAAGAGATACAAGGAGAAAACGGGAGAGGAGGCGGAGGGGGAGATCTTCAGGATGATTGAGGGGAAAAAACCTGTCATTAAAGGAGTTACGGTAAGGTCCCACAGTGCATTCGGAAAGTATTCAGACCCCTTGACTTTTTCCACATTTTGTTACGTTACAGCCTTATTCGAAAATGGATTAAATAAATACAAATCCTCATCAATCTACACACAATAACCCATAATGACAAAATGAAAACAGGTTATTAGAAATGTTTGCAAGTGTATTCAAAATAAAAAACAAAACTTTTTTACATAAGTATTCAGACCTTTTGCTATGAGGCTCAGGTGTATCCTGTTTCCATTGATCATCCTTGAGATGTTTCTACAACTTGACTGGAGCCCACCTGTGCTAAATTCAATTGATTGGACATGATATGGAAAGGCACACAGTTGTCTATATAAAAGGTCCCAATGTTCACAGTGCATGTCAGAGCAAAAACCAAGCCATGAGGTCGAAGGTTTTGCCCGTAGAGCTCCAAGACAGGATTGTGTCGAGGCACAGAGCTAGGGAAGGGTACCAAAACATTTCTGCAGCATTGAAGGTCTCCAAGAACACAGTGGCCTCCATCGTTCTTAAATGGAAGAAGTTTGGAACCACCAAGACTCTTCCAAAAACTTACCACCCTGCCAAACTGAGAAGGTCCTTGGTCAGGGAGGTGACCAAAAACCCGAAGGTCAATCTGACAGAGCTCCAGTTCCTCTGTTGTCCAGAAGGACAACCATCTCTGCAGCACTCCACCAATCAGGCCTTTATAGAGTTGCCAAACGGAAGCCACTCCTCAGTAAAAAGGCACATGGCAGCCTGTTCGGAGTTTGCCAAAAGGCACCTAAAGGACTCTCAGACCATGAGAAATAAGATTCTCTGGTCTGATGAAACCAAGATTGAACTCTTTGACCTGAATGCCAAGCGTCGCATCTGGAGGAAACCCGGCACCATCCCTACGGTGAAGCATGGTGGTGACCTCATCATGCTGTGGGGATGTTTTTCAGCGGCAGGGACTGGGAGACTAGTCAGGATCGAGGGAAAGATGAACGGAGCAAAGTACAGAGAGATTCTTGATAAAAACCTGCTCAGGGCCTCAGTCTGGGGTGAAGGTTCACCTTCCAACAGGGCAACGACCCTAAGCACACAGCCAAGACAATGCAGGAGTGGCTTCAGGACACGTCTCTGAATGTCCTTGAGTGGCCCAGCCAGAGCCCGGACTTAAACCTGATTGAACATCTCTGGAGAGTCCTGAAAATAGCTGTGCAGCGACGATCCCCATCCAACCTGACAGAGCTTGAGAGGATCTTCAGAGAAGAATGGGAGAAACTCCCCAAATCTTTTTCAATGTTTTATTTATTTTTTGTTAACCTTTATTTAACTAGGCAAGTCAGTTAAGAATGAATTCTTATTTACAATGACAGCCTACATTCTTAAATGGAAGAAGTTTAAGAAGTTTGGAACCACCAAGACTCTTCCTAAAACTTGCCAAACTGAGTAATCAGGGGAGAAGGGCCTTGGTTAGGGAGGGGACCAAGAACCCGATGGTCACTCTGACAGGTGTGCCATGCCAAGCTTGTAGCGTCATACCCAAGAAGACTCAAGGCTGTAATCGCTGACAATGGTGCTTCAACAACAGACTGAGTAAAGGGTCTGAATACCTAGGTAAATGTAATATTTCATTATTGATTTATTTTATACATTTGCAAAACAATTGTCATTATGGGGTATTGTGTGTAGATTTTGTATTTTTTTTAAATCAATTTTGTAGTAAGGCTGTAATGTAACAAAATGTGGAAAAAGTCAAGGTGTCTGAATACTTTTTGAATGCACTGTAGATAGATAGATAGATAGATAGATAGATAGATAGATAGATAGATAGATAGATAGATAGATAGATAGATAGATAGATAGATAGATAGATAGGTACTTTATTGCTCCCCCGGGGGGGAAATTTCATTGTCAAGCAGCTACAACAAAACACAGGGCAGGTGCAAAATGCAACAACGAAAGTACACAAAAGACAGATACACGGTACATGATACATAGAGCGGCAGTATGAAAAAGTATAGAAATACAAGATATCTGGAGTGCAAAAAAAAAAAGCTATAAAAAGGACATTGCATAGTATGGGTGGTTGGCTGAATATGTACACTATACATTGGTGGATGTTGGATGGTTAACTATACTATACGGTCGATGGCAGAGAAATACTTCAGTAGCTAAAAATGCGTATGATATGAGCGAGGGTAATAATAGTTTACTTAATAGACAGACTGGGTAAATTAACAGGTAAGTGAACATTTTGCATGGTTAAATTAGCTGTACAGTTAGGTATACAGTTATATTTACAGATAAGTGAATACTTGCATGTTTACACAAACTGTACAGGTAAATGACAGGAAGAGATACTTTAATAGCTAAATGTGTGTATGATATCATTTGGGGTAATAATAGTAATTCCCTTAAAATACAGTCCTTAGTGCGCAGGGTTTAATTACAGACAACTGCACTTATTGCACATTCGATATACTAAAAGCAATGAGAAAATATGCACTTGGCAGGATACTAATATGCATTCCTGAGTGAATGCCTACGTCCAATAATTACTTACAATATTGCATGTGATATAATATAACAACTGTACATGAGTATGTATATACAGACCTGTATGAATAAATAGGTCCTGAGTGGATGACAGACTTGGTAAATTAACAGGTAAGTGAACATTTTGCATGGTTAAATTAGCTGTACAGTTAGGTATACAGTTATATTTACAGATAAGTGAATACTTGCATGTTTACACAAACTGTACAGGTAAATGACAGGAAGAGATACTTTAATAGCTAAATGTGTGTATGATATCATTTGGGGTAATAATAGTAATTCCCTTAAAATACAGTCCTTAGTGCGCAGGGTTTAATTACAGACAACTGCACTTATTGCACATTCGATATACTAAAAGCAATGAGAAAAGGTGCAACTGGCAGGATACTAATATGCATTCCTGAGTGAATGCCTACGTCCAATAATTACTTACAATATTGCATGTGATATAATATAACAACTGTACATGAGTATGTATATACAGACCTGTATGAATAAATAGGTCCTGAGTGGATGACAGACTGGGTAAATTAACAGGTAAGTGAACATTTTGCATGGTTAAATTAGCTGTACAGTTAGGTATACAGTTATATTTACAGATAAGTGAATACTTGCATGTTTACACAAACTGTACAGGTAAATGACAGGAAGAGATACTTTAATAGCTAAATGTGTGTATGATATCATTTGGGGTAATAATAGTAATTCCCTTAAAATACAGTCCTTAGTGCGCAGGGTTTAATTACAGACAACTGCACTTATTGCACATTCGATATACTAAAAGCAATGAGAAAAGGTGCAACTGGCAGGATACTAATATGCATTCCTGAGTGAATGCCTACGTCCAATAATTACTTACAATATTGCATGTGATATAATATAACAACTGTACATGAGTATGTATATACAGACCTGTATGAATAAATAGGTCCTGAGTGGATGACAGACTGGGTAAATTAACAGGTAAGTGAACATTTTGCATGGTTAAATTAGCTGTACAGTTAGGTATACAGTTATATTTACAGATAAGTGAATACTTGCATGTTTACACAAACTGTACAGGTAAATGACAGGAAGAGATACTTTAATAGCTAAATGTGTGTATGATATCATTTGGGGTAATAATAGTAATTCCCTTAAAATACAGTCCTTAGTGCGCAGGGTTTAATTACAGACAACTGCACTTATTGCACATTCGATATACTAAAAGCAATGAGAAAAGGTGCAACTGGCAGGATACTAATATGCATTCCTGAGTGAATGCCTACGTCCAATAATTACTTACAATATTGCATGTGATATAATATAACAACTGTACATGAGTATGTATATACAGACCTGTATGAATAAATAGGTCCTGAGTGGATGACAGACTGGGTAAATTAACAGGTAAGTGAACATTTTGCATGGTTAAATTAGCTGTACAGTTAGGTATACAGTTATATTTACAGATAAGTGAATACTTGCATGTTTACACAAACTGTACAGGTAAATGACAGGAAGAGATACTTTAATAGCTAAATGTGTGTATGATATCATTTGGGGTAATAATAGTAATTCCCTTAAAATACAGTCCTTAGTGCGCAGGTTTTAATTACAGACAACTGCACTTATTGCACATTCGATATACTAAAAGCAATGAGAAAAGGTGCAACTGGCAGGATACTAATATGCATTCCTGAGTGAATGCCTACGTCCAATAATTACTTACAATATTGCATGTGATATAATATAACAACTGTACATGAGTATGTATATACAGACCTGTATGAATAAATAGGTCCTGAGTGGATGAGTGCTGACGGATCAGAGTTACTCACGGATGGATGCATAATTGTTAAACTAGGTCCTAGCACCCCAACAGTTCCAGATCTATGTTGCCGACGGCACGGCACCCCGGTGAGGCATTATATAGTCTCATAGCCGCCGGCAGGAAGGACCTCCTGTAGCGCTCTCTGGCACACCGTGGTGGGATCAGTCTGTGACTGAAAGTGCTCCTCTGCGTCATAACCATAGCGTGCAGAGGGTGGGTGACGTTGTCCATGATGGCCAGCAGTTTGGCCAGGATCCGTCTCTCCGCCACCTCCTCTAGAGTACAGACCAATGTAAGTAAACCTTATCCGAGCCAGAACAGCCCATAGGGTTTCTGTAGCGTGAGGCAGCTTGATGTACCAGTACCAGTACACCCCCCCCTGGACAGGATGCTAGTGACCACTGTGATGGTCTGTGAATCAACTGCTGTTTATGACTCAGGGTTGCGTACCAAATGGCGCCCTAATGCCTTTATAGTGCACTACTTTTGACCAGGACCCATAGGGTGCCATTTGGGACGCATTCTCAGAACAAACTCAAATCATCATCATGCATGTCCTTTTTTAATGTGACTTTCTTTCTGTCCACAGAGAGCGGTGGCTTCTCCGACTGTGTCTCGTCTAACGGACACCACCAAGTTCACTGGGTCACACAAGGAGCGCTTTGACGAGAGTGGCCGTGGGAAGGGGAAGGCAGGTCGCGTGGACATGGTGGACACATCCGGGTATGTCGCAGGATACAAACACCATGGGTCATACGAGAAGAAAGTCACCAAGCCCACCGGGTCCCCTGGAGCAGGGCCCCCTGGAGCAGGGCCCCCTGGAGGAGGGCCCCCTGGAGGAGGGCCCCCTGGAGCCAAACCAGTGTGAGGACATAAGAAAGAAACAAACAAAAACCTAAGACCAACTACTAGGATAATAATTTTCTAAAGAAATAACTCCATGAAAGCACAACAAAAAGATAGGATTTCATATTTTCCAGCCATCTTGTGTTTTCTTTTTGCGTGTGGGATGTTTTGAGTTCCTCTTTCTGTGATGTGTGAGAACTGGAAAACTGTTTACATCTATTTTTACATAGCTATCACCAGCTGGTACATTCCTAACAGATAGCAAGTTACTGCCAAACGTTAAAATGAACCCACCAACCAACAAGGGAAACCAACTGTTTTGCTCTGAATTTTTGAAACCTCTTTATTATGATAGGGCCTTAAGATATTTATTATAAGCACTATGAATAACACGATGCCAAGAAAAACACAGATAAGCGGGATGAGAGGGTTCGTCAAATTGTTTAACAAGATTGCACTTTGCTATGGATAGGCTATAGCTGCTTCTCCTATATCCTTCATTTCATACTTAGTTAGATTTAATGTTTATTGGCGTAAATTAGTGAAGTAGATATACTGGTAGTTTGTTAGACTGATCAAACCATCTTCAATATCAACGTTCTGTTAGATTGATCAAACCATCTTCAATATCAACGTTCTGTTAGACCATGTGAAGATGGACCATGTGAAGATGCTGGAGGAAACCGGTACAAAAGTATCTATATCCACAGTAAAACAAGCCCTATGTCGACATAACCTGAAAGGCCGCTCAGCAAGGAAGAAGCCACTGCTCCAAAATCTCCATAAAAAAGCCAGACTACGGTTTGCAACTGCACATGGGGACAAAGCTCGTACTTTTTGGAGAAATGTCCTCTGGTCTGATGAAACAAAAATAGAACTGTTTGGCCATAATGACTATCGTTATGTTTGGAGGAAAAAGGGGGAGGCTTGCAAGCCGAAGAACACCATCCCAACCGTGAAGCACGGGGGTGGCAGCATCATGTCCTTTGCTGCAGGAGGGACTGGTGCACTTCACAAAATAGATGGCATCATGAGGAAGGAAAATTATGTTGATATATTGAAGCAACATCTCAAGACATCAGTCAGGAAGTTAAAGCTTGGTCGCAAATGGGTCTTCCAAATGGACAATGACCCCAATCATACTTCCAAAGTCGTGGCAAAATGGCTTAAGGACAACAAAGTCAAGGTATTGGAGTGGCCATCACAAAGCCCTGACCTCAATCCTATAGAAAATCTGTGGGCAGAACTGAAAAAGCGTGTGCGAGCAAGGAGGCCTACAAACCTGACTCAGTTACACCAGTTCTGTCAGGAGGAATGGGCCAAAATTCACCTAACTTATTGTGGGAAGCTTGTGGAAGGCTACCCAAAACGTTTGACCCAAGTTAAACAATTTAAAGGCAATGCTACCAAATACTAATTGAGTGTATGTAAACTTCTGACCCACTGGGAATGTGATGAAATAAATACTATTATTCTGACATTTCACATTCTTAAAATAAAGTGGTGATACTAACTGACCTAAAATTGAATTTTTACTAGGATTAAATATCAGGAATTGTGAAAAACTGAGTTTACATGTATTTGGCTAAGGTATATGTAAACTTCCGACTTCAACTGTATATCATATTAATGAGGTTAACATTTGATTCTACTTCATTCCACTGTCAGACATCAAGTTTATTATCTATGAGTCTTAACTTCCCTTTCTTGTGCATCTTGCTTTTATAAATGTTCTGTGAGGTTATATCGGTACTGTACCTTTTATGTATTTACAACCTAAGGAGAAGAATGATGCTCGGAATTATTTGATATCCTAAGGCCACGTCTTATCTGGTTCATTCTGAAACCCTCATTCATTATTTACACCCAACATATTGAATAAGATAATAGGGTCCATGACCTTGAAATTATTATCTCTGATCATTCATCTAAATCACACACACCGTTTTGATAACGCTCCACAGTTCGTTCACACTGTTGGTTTTATTAGCTGGACCTCTGCAACTAAGAGGCGAGCTGGGTTGTTCAGGTTTGTATTTTTCAATATTTAACTGATATGATATTGCTACGCCGTCAGATTTATATAGTTCTAATATATTGGTGGTAAGAGTGTGTATATTTCTAAACATGTGGCCGCATGGCTTAATTTAAGACACTGACTGCATTGATGTTTTTCTGTCTATTGCTGTGTGTTATAGATGAAGTAGTGGAATGCTACTATGTTTGATTCGGAAGTTATCATGAACTATAGGAAACATAGACAACATATTTCAGATGTCTCATTTGAACTGCTGTGTTAGTGACTTGCTCTGCTCCTACGTTCTGGTAGAGTAGTGAGACCAATGAAATTAAAACAAAACCACTTAACTTTGAGAAAGGACCAAGTCGGGGTTCAGTTTTGAGTGTAAAGAGACCGTACAGATCCTATAAATTACTATGTTATAGACAAACATGACTTCCAACAGTATTATTAACCCTAGATTATATAAAATCAATAGCCTGATCTCTGCGTTCACTATGAAATAGAACCATGAAATAGAATGGTGAATCAGCGATAAGGCTGGTTCCACCAGGCTACAAAATCAATGGCAGCAATTTGAATTGTGTCAAATCGATGCATATCAAACTAGAACGTTTCCATTCTAAATGAAAGACTGATATGCCATAGCTATTACAGTTCACTACATATGACAAGTGACTCCATCAGTATTGTTTGTTATTGTACTCTCTTTAGAAAACCTTTTAGTTGAAACACTTATCTTGACACTTTATGGCTCACATTCAACGGCATACAACAGCAGGGTAATATAGTACTGTAATATTTGATGTAAATACTGTATGGGGGTAAAGGGGATGGACAAACAAGTAGACTTTTGTAGGACATTTATTTTTCCAGCATAATGATGACATACTGTTCCTTTCATACTGGCCACCCTACCATACTGTCTGTAGCCTCTGCTGACCAATAAGACTCACGCATTGATTGAGATCAAACCAACACCTGTTAACTAGTGGAATCGTAGTCCCTTTAGTATGATTTGTCTTGAGTGCTTAATGCCAAATACTGTGCACCTTTCGTGTGGAGGAGCAATACGGTCTTATTTCTCCAAAAAATAACTTGTTAATGTACTATTCTTGTGTCCTGGTGCATGCTTTGTGTTTTGGTTCTTGTTCTCGAGACCTGTGTGTTCATGATTTGTAGTATTATTGAAAATAAAAACTCCCCATCCCGGAGAATCATAGGTGTTTCTATTTTCCTCTACTGATCTGATTACTTATTGAGGGGATCAGCTGTCTCCTCTTCTGATTACGTTTTGAGGGGATCAGCTGTCTCCTTTACTGATCTGATTACTTATTGAGGGGATAAGCTGTCTCCTTTACTGATCTGATTACTTATTGAGGGGATCAGCTGTCTCCTCTACTGATCTGATTACATTTTGAGGGGATCAGCTGTCTCCTCTACTGATCTGATTACGTTTTGAGGGGATCAGCTGTCTCTACTGATCTGATTACGTTTTGAGGGGATCAGCTGTCTCCTCTACTAATCTGATTACGTTTTGAGGGGATCAGCTGTCTCCTTTACTGCTCTGATTACTTATTGAGGGGATCAGCTGTCTCCTCTACTGATCTGATTACGTTTTGAGGGGATCCGCTGTCTCCTCTACTGATCTGATTACGTTTTGAGGGGATCAGCTGTCTCCTCTACTGATCTGATTACGTTTTGAGGGGATCAGTTGTCTCCTCTACTGATCTGATTACGTTTTGAGGGGATCAGCTGTCTCCTTTACTGATCTGATTACGTTTTGAGGGGATCCGCTGTCTCCTCTACTGATCTGATTATGTTTTGAGGGGATCAGCTGTCTCCTTTACTGATCTGATTACTTATTGAGGGGATCAGCTGTCTCCTCTACTGATCTGATTACGTTTTGAGGGGATCCGCTGTCTCCTCTACTGATCTGATTACGTTTTGAGGGGATCAGCTGTCTCCTCTACTGATCTGATTACGTTTTGAGGGGATCAGTTGTCTCCTCTACTGATCTGATTACGTTTTGAGGGGATCAGCTGTCTCCTTTACTGATCTGATTACGTTTTGAGGGGATCCGCTGTCTCCTCTACTGATCTGATTATGTTTTGAGGGGATCAGCTGTCTCCTTTACTGCTCTGATTACTTATTGAGGGGATCAGCTGTCTCCTCTACTGATCTGATTACGTTTTGAGGGGATCCGCTGTCTCCTCTACTGATCTGATTACGTTTTGAGGGGATCAGCTGTCTCCTCTACTGATCTGATTACGTTTTGAGGGGATCAGTTGTCTCCTCTACTGATCTGATTACGTTTTGAGGGGATCAGCTGTCTCCTTTACTGATCTGATTACGTTTTGAGGGGATCCGCTGTCTCCTCTACTGATCTGATTACGTTTTGAGGGGATCAGCTGTCTCCTTTACTGATCTGATTACGTTTTGAGGGGATCAGTTGTCTCCTCTACTGATCTGATTACGTTTTGAGGGGATCAGTTGTCTCCTCTACTGATCTGATTACTTATTGAGGGGATCAGCTGTCTCCTCTACTGATCTGATTACGTTTTGAGGGGATCAGCTGTCTCCTTTACTGATCTGATTACTTATTGAGGGGATAAGCTGTCTCCTTTACTGATCTGATTACTTATTGAGGGGATCAGCTGTCTCCTCTACTGATCTGATTACATTTTGAGGGGATCAGCTGTCTCCTCTACTGATCTGATTACGTTTTGAGGGGATCAGCTGTCTCCTTTACTGATCTGATTACTTATTGAGGGGATCAGCTGTCTCCTCTACTGATCTGATTACGTTTTGAGGGGATCAGCGGTCTCTACTGATCTGATTACATTTTGAGGGGATCAGCTGTCTCCTTTACTGCTCTGATTACGTTTTGAGGGGATCAGCTGTCTCCTCTACTGATCTGATTACGTTTTGAGGGGATCCGCTGTCTCCTCTACTGATCTGATTACGTTTTGAGGGGATCAGCTGTCTCCTCTACTAATCTGATTACGTTTTGAGGGGATCAGCTGTCTCCTTTACTGCTCTGATTACTTATTGAGGGGATCAGCTGTCTCCTCTACTGATCTGATTACGTTTTGAGGGGATCCGCTGTCTCCTCTACTGATCTGATTACGTTGAGGGGATCAGCTGTCTCCTCTACTGATCTGATTACGTTTTGAGGGGATCAGTTGTCTCCTCTACTGATCTGATTACGTTTTGAGGGGATCAGCTGTCTCCTTTACTGATCTGATTACGTTTTGAGGGGATCCGCTGTCTCCTCTACTGATCTGATTACGTTTTGAGGGGATCAGCTGTCTCCTTTACTGATCTGATTACGTTTTGAGGGGATCAGTTGTCTCCTCTACTGATCTGATTACGTTTTGAGGGGATCAGTTGTCTCCTCTACTGATCTGATTATGTTTTGATGGGATCAGCTGTCTCCTCTACTGATCTGATTACGTTTTGAGGGGATCAGCTGTCTCCTCTACTGATCTGATTACGTTTTGAGGGGATCAGCTGTCTCCTTTACTGATCTGATTACGTTTTGAGGGGATCAGCTGTCTCCTCTACTGATCTGATTACGTTTTGAGGGGATCCGCTGTCTCCTCTACTGATCTGATTACGTTTTGAGGGGATCAGCTGTCTCCTCTACTGATCTGATTACGTTTTGAGGGGATCAGTTGTCTCCTCTACTGATCTGATTACTTATTGAGGGGATAAGCTGTCTCCTTTACTGATCTGATTACTTATTGAGGGGATCAGCTGTCTCCTCTACTGATCTGATTACGTTTTGAGGGGATCAGCTGTCTCCTCTACTGATCTGATTACGTTTTGAGGGGATCAGCTGTCTCCTTTACTGCTCTGATTACTTATTGAGGGGATCAGCTGTCTCCTCTACTGATCTGATTACGTTTTGAGGGGATCCGCTGTCTCCTCTACTGATCTGATTACGTTTTGAGGGGATCAGCTGTCTCCTCTACTGATCTGATTACGTTTTGAGGGGATCAGTTGTCTCCTCTACTGATCTGATTACTTATTGAGGGGATAAGCTGTCTCCTCTACTGATCTGATTACGTTTTGAGGGGATCAGCTGTCTCCTCTACTGATCTGATTACGTTTTGAGGGGATCAGCTGTCTCCTTTACTGATCTGATTACTTATTGAGGGGATCAGCTGTCTCCTCTACTGATCTGATTACGTTTTGAGGGGATCAGCGGTCTCTACTGATCTGATTACGTTTTGAGGGGATCAGCTGTCTCCTTTACTGCTCTGATTACGTTTTGAGGGGATCAGCTGTCTCCTCTACTGATCTGATTACGTTTTGAGGGGATCCGCTGTCTCCTCTACTGATCTGATTACGTTTTGAGGGGATCAGCTGTCTCCTCTACTAATCTGATTACGTTTTGAGGGGATCAGCTGTCTCCTCTACTAATCTGATTACGTTTTGAGGGGATCAGCTGTCTCCTTTACTGCTCTGATTACTTATTGAGGGGATCAGCTGTCTCCTCTACTGATCTGATTACGTTTTGAGGGGATCCGCTGTCTCCTCTACTGATCTGATTACGTTTTGAGGGGATCAGCTGTCTCCTCTACTGATCTGATTACGTTTTGAGGGGATCAGTTGTCTCCTCTACTGATCTGATTACGTTTTGAGGGGATCAGCTGTCTCCTTTACTGATCTGATTACGTTTTGAGGGGATCCGCTGTCTCCTCTACTGATCTGATTATGTTTTGAGGGGATCAGCTGTCTCCTTTACTGATCTGATTACGTTTTGAGGGGATCAGTTGTCTCCTCTACTGATCTGATTACGTTTTGAGGGGATCAGTTGTCTCCTCTACTGATCTGATTATGTTTTGAGGGGATCAGCTGTCTCCTCTACTGATCTGATTACGTTTTGAGGGGATCAGCTGTCTCCTCTACTGATCTAATTACGTTTTGAGGGGATCAGTTGGCTCCTTTACTGCTCTGATTACTTATTGAGGGGATCAGCTGTCTCCTCTACTGATCTGATTACGTTTTGAGGGGATCTGCTGTCTCCTCTACTGATCTGATTACGTTTTGAGGGGATCAGCTGTCTCCTCTACTGATCTGATTACGTTTTGAGGGGATCAGTTGTCTCCTCTACTGATCTGATTACGTTTTGAGGGGATCAGCTGTCTCCTCTAGGCTACAGATCTGTCTGGGTGAGTCCTCATCTAGCCACTGATTCAGGAAAGAAATGGTTTCATCACATAGGGAATAGGGTTCCATTTGGGATTTACACCATGCCTGTTCTCTCTTCATTAATATGTTATCATAATATATTATGCCCAAAATATGTTCTACCAAGACAGGCCTTACTTGCTAGAACTGACTCCAAGCAGCCTTGTGTTTAGTGAAGAATCCCTTTCCCCACTTCAGTTTCCATAAACAACACACAGAGGCAGAAACAGCTTTAACACAATAAATACATTATCATTTAAAACATGTCTAGAGTCATAAATATTGAGATTCAATGTGCTGTGTAAAGGAACATTGTAAAGGTGTGGATACAGTCGGTAAGGAACATTGTAAAGGTGTGGATACAGTCTAAGGAACCGTGTAACGGTGTGGATACAGTCGGTAAGGAACCGTGTAAAGGTGTGGATACAGTCGGTAAGGAACCGTGTAAAGGTGTGGATACAGTCGGTAAGGATCCGTGTAAAGGTGTGGATACAGTCGGTAAGGATCCGTGTAAAGGTGTGGATACAGTCGGTAAGGATCCGTGTAAAGGTGTGGATACAGTCGGTAAGGAACAGTGTATACAGTCAGTAAGGAACAGTGTAAAGATGTGGATAGTGGATACAGTAAAAGCATGATGATACACAGCAGTAAAACAATGAGATCAGAGTTTGAGACAAGCTGACATGCTCAACATTAATCCCAAAGCATGTAAAGAACAGTATATAGCGAAGATGAGGGAATGTGGTGCTGGTGCTCGTTCAGCAGAACAATGTTGTGGAACGTTCAGATAGAAAAGTAGAACAAACATTCCTCTCTGACATCATGTAGAATAAGGAATCGGCTCTATTCATGACATTTCTTCCTGCAGTGTTCCATAACGTTTACCTACTGAACGTGGCCCTGGTGTTGTAGTTCTGGGCCTGCTAGTTGTTGTAGTTGTGACGTGTATCTGCCCCTCCCTCTCCTCCTCAGAGCGACTCCCAGTCCCCTCCAGTTCTCTCAAACACCAGTGCCCTGTAGTACAAACACAACACAGTTTGGTCACAAACACTAACAAGCTCTTTATTCACCCATTAGGGGATGGTCTTTCATCTTTATATTAGTGTAGTGTAGTATCTTAGCTCCTGGTGCTACTGGACATAGTGTAGTATCTTAGCTCCAGGTGCTACTGGACATAGTGTAGTATCTTAGCTCCAGGTGGTACTGGACATAGTGTAGTATCTTAGCTCCAGGTGGTACTGGACATAGTGTAGTATCTTAGCTCCAGGTGGTACTGGACATAGTGTAGTATCTTAGCTCCAGGTGGTACTGGACATAGTGTAGTATCTTAGCTCCAGGTGGTACTGGACATAGTGTAGTATCTTAGCTCCAGGTGGTACTGGACATAGTGTAGTATCTTAGCTCCAGGTGGTACTGGACATAGTGTAGTATCTTAGCTCCAGGTGGTACTGGACATAGTGTAGTATCTTAGCTCCAGGTGGTACTGGACATAGTGTAGTATCTTAGCTCCAGGTGGTACTGGACATAGTGTAGTATCTTAGCTCCTGGTGCTACTGGACATAGTGTAGTATCTTAGCTCCTGGTGCTACTGGACATAGTGTAGTATCTTAGCTCCAGGTGGTACTGGACATAGTGTAGTGTAGTATCTTAGCTCCAGGTGGTACTGGACATAGTGTAGTGTAGTATCTTAGCTCCAGGTGGTACTGGACATAGTGTAGTGTAGTATCTTAGCTCCAGGTGGTACTGGACATAGTGTAGTGTAGTATCTTAGCTCCTGGTGCTACTGGACATAGTGTAGTATCTTAGCTCCTGGTGGTACTGGACATAGTGTAGTATCTTAGCTCCTGGTGGTACTGGACATAGTGTAGTGTAGTATCTTAGCTCCTGGTGGTACTGGACATAGTGTAGTATCTTAGCTCCTGGTGGTACTGGACATAGTGTAGTGTAGTATCTTAGCTCCAGGTGGTACTGGACATAGTGTAGTGTAGTATCTTAGCTCCAGGTGGTACTGGACATAGTGTAGTGTAGTATCTTAGCTCCTGGTGGTACTGGACATAATGTAGTGTAGTATCTTAGCTCCTGGTGGTACTGGACATAGTGTAGTGTAGTATCTTAGCTCCAGGTGGTACTGGACATAGTGTAGTGTAGTATCTTAGCTCCAGGTGGTACTGGACATAGTGTAGTGTAGTATCTTAGCTCCTGGTGGTACTGGACATAATGTAGTATCTTAGCTCCTGGTGGCACTGGACATAATGTAGTATCTTAGCTCCTGGTGGTACTGGACATAATGTAGTATCTTAGCTCCAGGTGGTACTGGACATAATGTAGTATCTTAGCTCCTGGTGGTACTGGACATAGTGTAGTATCTTAGCTCCTGGTGGTACTGGACATAGTGTAGTATCTTAGCTCCTGGTGGTACTGGACATAGTGTAGTGTAGTATCTTAGCTCCTGGTGGTACTGGACATAATGTAGTGTAGTGTAGTATCTTAGCTCCTGGTGTTACTGGACATAGTGTAGTGTCTTATCGACATACTGTATAGGGGCGGCAGGTAGGTAGCCTAGTGGTTAGAGCGTTGGGCCAGTAACCGAAAGGGTGCCAATGACGTGGATGTAGATTAAGGCAGTCCCCTCACCTCTCTGATTCAGAGGGGTTGGGTTAAATGTGGAAGACACATTTCAGTTGAATGTATTCCGTTGTATAACTGACTAGAATCATCCCTTTCCCTTTCAACGGATATAACAACAACAGACTGAAATCAAATCAAATCCAATCCGTCACATGGGGTGAACACTGCCTTGATATATGCATGCTTAACTTTTGTACAAATCTTAAGAGTAGATTTGTGGAACATCTTGCATTAATTACTCTTACATGTGCTCTATGTCACGGTTACATGTGCTCTATGTCACGGTTACATGTGCTCTATGTCACGGTTACATGTGCTCTATGTCACGGTTACATGTGCTCTATGTCACGGTTACATGTGCTCTATGTCACGGTCAGATTCTGCACAGTATAGTCACAACTGACCAGGTATATCAAAAAGCTGCTTTTGTTTCACTCACCACATTTCTCAGTGTTAGGTGACCTTTTCATCATAGAGTTGAGATATTGTTGTTCTAATTTGATCATCTGTTTCTGTAGAGAGATGTTATCCTGCAATAGCATCCTCAGCTGCTCCTTCAAGCTGTCCTGCAATCAATCAATCAATCAATCAAAAGACGTTGAAGATAATGCCAACCCTCCATTCATTCATTCATTCTCAACTCTTTGTGGATTCAGGGTCTCATTTTCAAACATGAGTTAATATCATTAAAGACGCTGCTTTGAACAGTCTGAAGCTTACAACAGAGATGTGTGCTTCCTCCAGCTGTGTAGTTAGTCTATGGGTCTCTGTCCTGTGTTCTTGGTCTCGTGTCTCTGCCTGCTCCTTCAGCCCTTCAACCTCCCCTCTCAACGCCCTGACCTCGGCTTCTCCACTGGAGATGTCTTGTTCCATCATGGAGAGGATGTGGACTGCCTGAGCTGTAGGTAGGTCAGATAAATACTAGTAGGGGCAGATTCTCCATTAAGCAGGTAAGGTACGCAGTGCATGGGGTTTCATACTCACAGAGGAAGTTGTTGTCATGGTGCAGTGGCCTCTCCCCTGTCCAGTGCTTGTCCACTAGGCTCAGCAGCATCTCCATTGGTTTCCTATAGCTTCTCTAGGAGACAGATTTGATACAATTACAAAAGACTGGTTATAATGAACAGTAATACCGTACCTTGAATTGTACGGTAGGGATAGGTGGGTTCTCTCTAGGATGAATGAATGGTACAGTAGGGGAGGTGGGTTTTCTCTCTGAAATATCTCACCTTCTGTTGCTTGGCATGTTTCTGTGGTGAGGTGGAGCCCCCTGCTGTCTGCTGGGTGTTATGGTACGACAGTCTGGGAGGGTGCAAGATGGGGTTGGAGGCATCAGAGAAATTGGGACAGGGACTTCTTGGACTGGGGGGGCGGATCTTCACTAAGGAAGACTTAGGCTGGTCTACTTGATCTAAAGGAGGATAAAGCCAGTGCAAAATACTCAATGTTGTATTAGGACATCACAGGAGGTTGGTGGCAGCCATCATTTTGAACGGTCCTCCCTTCAGCATCCTCCACTGTAGGAAATTCATGCCACCTGATGTGTCAGAGAGGATATTCAGAGTGTGATCTCACCAGGGTGAGGGGTGAAGTGGCCCTTGGCTGTGACTCTCAGGTGTTTGGGGAGTTCCTCTCGCTCCTCCTGTCCAGACCTAGCCCCTGTGTGTTTCTCTACACAGGGGTTAAAGGTTACCCTCTGCCCCTCTGACCTTTTCAACGAGGAGGAGGCAGAACCTTCCCTTCGAGATCCTTCTCTTAAACGTAGACCATTGGACTGGGAATGACATGCTGATCGTAATGACAAGAAAATATGTACTTTTTAGAGGTAGACCATAATGAATGTAACAAGTTAAACATGCAATTCATCAAGTGCTGAATGAAATCAATTAAGGATAAATCTCTGAAATCTTGCCATAAATGAGAAAAATCCTCCATGTTCCTAAACTAAAGAACATAGAACAGTTTTGTTTCCCGCTGGTGGACGTTTAACAGTCATGGTGAACATCAAGCTCTAATACCAATTCATACGGTCATTTGTTAAAAATAATGTACTGTTCTGTGATGAAACAACAAACTCACACTCATCTTTGATCTGATGATAGCGCTGGGACTCTGGTTCCTTGTGGAAAGAGCCAGTAAGGAACAGAGGTTCACTTTGGTCCCAGTTGCTCTTAGCAACAAGGTTCAACACTATGTCATCGTTGTCATCCAGGAAAGAGAGCTTCTTGGTCAGGTGATTTACTGAGGCCAACCTCCGCTTACTGCTCCTGGAAAACACCAATCCAACCCGTATTACATCACAACATAGCAGTATTAGAAGGATATTATGTAATACAGTTTAGAACACATAGATAGATAGATAGATAGATAGATAGATAGATAGATAGATAGATAGATAGATAGATAGATAGATAGATAGATAGATAGATAGATAGATAGATACTAGATAGATAGTTTACTTAATAGACAGACTGGTTAAATGAACAGGTAAGTGAATATTTAGCATGGTTAAATATGACAGTTGTTACACTGGACAGACTATTGGAAACAATAACTTATAAAGAACAGTTTACTTGTTTAAATAAATGACATCTGAAGTGTCTTTCCTGATGTTTTATAATAATACAAAGCAATATCTAAAGCAGACGAGACCTCGGTATGTAAACAAGATGCATTAACCCTGTAGAGTACATTACCTCTGGTCAGTCATGTATTAACCCTGTAGAGTACATTACCTCTGGTCAGTCATGTATTAACCCTGTAGAGTACATTACCTCTGGTCAGTCATGTATTAACCCTGTAGAGTACATTACCTCTGGTCAGTCATGTATTAACCCTGTAGAGTACATTACCTCTGGTCAGTCATGTATTAACCCTGTAGAGTACATTACCTCTGGTCAGTCATGTATTAACCCTGTAGAGTACAGTACCTCTGCTCAGTGTTGTCTGTCTAACACTGTAGTACCTCTGGTCAGTGATGTCTGTCTAATCCTGTAGAGTACAGTACCTCTGGTCAGTGTTGTCTGTCTAACACTGTAGTACCTCTGGTCAGTGTTGTCTGTCTAACACTGTAGTACCTCTGGTCAGTGATGTCTGTCTAACCCTGTAGAGTATAGTACCTCTGGTCAGTGTTGTCTGTCTAACACTGTAGTACCTCTGGTCAGTGACGTCTGTCTAACCCTGTAGAGTACAGTACCTCTGGTCAGTGATGTCTGTCTAACACTGTAGTACCTCTGGTCAGTGATGTCTGTCTCCGAGGAGCTCATCTGTTGGGGTCCGAGCGCAGAGTCTGAGGAGAAATGCATGATTGAAAATCTTCTCTCACTGTCCCTGACTGGACAGTCATCTGCAGGAAAAAACAATAAGAAAACAAACATCAAATTTCAGATTGGTAAGAAGAACTATCTAACAGCAATTTCATTGGACAGCCAATTGGGCTCAAGATGGAAATATGGTAGTTATAGGTACCGAGCTTGCGAAGGTTGGACAGTGCGTGCACCAAGTACAGGCGGTAGTGTGGATCTGTTTTAGCCAGAGGGTTGAGCCTCAGGTCCAGCTCTCTCAGAGCAGTCAGCTTGCAGAGCACGTTGACCTCCTGAAGGGAGGGAAGGCTGTTGTAGTACAAGTTCAGCCTCTCCAGCATCTTCAAGTGTTGGACCCCCTATAGATGAACAAACACAGAAAGAAACTGTCCCAAATGGCACCCTATTCCCTACATAGTGAACTACTTTGGCCCAGAGTCCTGGTCAAAAGTAACGCACAAAATATGGGGAATAATATGGACTAGAGTACCATTTTGGACGCAGGAAGATTTACACATTCAGACTTCAATCACCATTTCATGTATTCGTTTGTCTGTTGAGAGACATCTCACCTCGACAGAGATGAGTGCATTACAGGAGAGGTTCAGGGTTTTCAAACGGACAAAGTTCTTTAATGAGATTCCCAGATGTCTGATTTTCTCCTTGTATGAGCCTGGGAGGCTCAGTGATCTCACATCCGCTGTAAAGTGGTCATCGATGTTAGTAACCAGCAATCAGAGTAGAGTAATTGGGTAGTTGTAGACCGATGGTAACATTTTCCATCTTTCGCTAGCTAGCTACCTGTGGCCAGGTAAATTCTAAGTACTGTTTAGCCAGCTACTAGCCTAGCTTGCGAGTTAACGTTAGCATTAAGCATAGTCTTTGTGCGTTAGTTGCCTATTAATGGCAGTTTAAAACTGGTTTTAAATCAAACTCATCATATATATATATATATATATATATAGGCTAACAACTTACAATATACAAGTTAAGTGTCAAAGATATTACCAAGGCAATGGTGATTTATGTGTAGCTTCTCTCGTATCCACTGCTCTGTTATTGTTGTCAACAGCGCCGCCATATTTTTCGAATTTGGTGGAAGATCGAGCCGAGCATGCGCAGTTCATTAACGTCTGGGAACGCCCACATCCTGGTACGGCTTGCCTCACGTGTTCTAACAAGCGGAACATAGACAGAGGTAAGGTTGAGTGAGAACGGATATTTTACACCTCACGTATTAAAGTTTCATTCTTGACTTTGGTTACATCAAGAGTATAAACGTGGCTAGTAACCTGAAACATAGCTGTTTAGACTGTTGACATTGTACACATAGCTACGGTGCAAAACAAGTATCCTAGCTAACTTTCAACAGTGTTTTCTCAACTTTGGTATGGGATTCAACAGTTTCATTGCTGATATCTTACAACTTCTATTCTTTCACAAATCCCACTCAATTTCTTCACATCAAATCAAAAGGGTGATTCTCTGTTGCGTTGGATTTGAGTCCTCTCTTACAAGTCCTCAAGATCAATGGCAGGCTGTCTGACAGAGTTGATCACAGCATGTTCCAACGTCGCGCTGTCAGTCACTGCCCTGTACACAGCATATCAACTCTTCAAGGTAATTTTAGGATATATTGGTGTTCACTTTAGTGTAACTCTCGTGTGCCATTAAACCATTCTCCACCCCGTTGCCACTGATTATTGTCCTGAGTCTCCTTCTTTCTCCTCTAACTGACTGTTCCCTCATCTCCCACTTTCTCTTCTAGCACCACAGAGCTCCAGCAGTGGGTTTCTTCCTGCTTGGTCTCTCCTCAGGCATCTGCACCCTGCCTCTCTCCATCAGCCCATACCTGACCTCTGTGCAGGGGGACCTGGAGTGGGCCGGCGAGGCCCTGGCTCCACCACTGGTCTCCTTCGGCTTCCTGTGGCTCAGCGAAGACCGCACCACAGCCAACTTCCTCCTTATTGGCTCAGCTTTCCTCCCGGTGCTCTGCGATTGGCTGTCAGCGGACGAGCTGATGCTGATGTCACGCTGCTTAGCACTGTCGGCCCTCTCCTGCTCGCTCACCGTGTGTCTGTTTGCAGGAAATGCTGTCGGGGCCCTGGGCAGTGTGGCCCTCAGCCTGCCCCAAATTGTGGCCCCCAGGGTGGGGGTCAAGACTCTGGCTCCCCTCATCTCTCCAGGGGCCACTGAGGGACTGCTTAAGTGGCTCCTGAAGGGCTCTATGGCTGTAGGGTGCTGGGCCTCTGAGAAGGCGCTTAGCAAGTACTTGTTGGAACTGAAGGAATTGGACTCACCATTTTAACTTGTTACCACTGTAACACAGGGTCCTCGGGACCCCAGGGTTTAGCTTTTTCCCCTAGCACTACACAGCTGATTCAAATAATCAACTAATCATCAAGCTTTGATCATTTGAATCAGCTTTGTAATGTTAGAGCAAAAAACTAAACGTGCACCCCTTGGAGTCCTGAACATTGAGTTTGGGAAACGCTACTGTAACATAGCTGTAACAGTTACTCACTGTCTGAACAGTTCAATGGTCCCTCACACATGATAGTGACTGATTGTTAAGTTGATGTGGTCTCATGATGTGCATAGAGCTACTTACAGAAGAAAACCAGATGGATGGTCTATGTATTTTGTCCTACAGGGCCTTGCCTCATAGAAATAGAATGAGTAGAACAGTCTTGGAACCTCTGACGATGGCAATCTGACTGGTAAAGTCATGGGTGCACCCTTTATGGTCTTGGAACCTCTGACCATGGGAATCTGACTGGTAAAGTCATGGGTGCACCCTTTATAGTCTTGGAACCTCTGACCATGGGAATCTGACTGGTAAAGTCTACCCTTTATGGCGTCAGTGACTTGAATGACAATATTAGTAACGGGTTAATAACATTTGATGTGCCAAAATATTGATTTGCTAAATTATCAACAAAAGGAGTAGTGCTTGGATCTAATGCTTGTATGTATTGATTATTGTCATGGGTCACAGTGCTGTGTTAAATAATTTAGCAGCATTCTAACACTCCCAACCTCTTTTACACAGTATATTACAAAAACAAATGAACCTATGGATCTTGATTTACAGGACAGTGTAATTACCAATTGGCTATAAAATATTCTATCTGCTTACTCTGTGAAAATAGCCTCCAACGGTGGCTCTGAGGAGGATGGAAGTGCCTTCCAGACATGTGTTACTGTCTTTGTCTATGAGCCTGCCTACCAAATTACATTCGGGGCGTACTCTGGGTGAACCTGGGTTGGCTTGACTCCAGTGTCTTGTCCTACTATGAACACCAAACAGCTTGTACTGAACTCTGCTCACTGTGAAGCCACTGTCATTGACACACAGGGCACGTCTGAGCTAATAGCTTTAGTGCTTGAACATGACCAGGGTACCAAAACAGTCAGGCCCGTGTCCCAAATGGCACCCTATCCCCGATATAGTGCACTACTTTTGACCAGAGCTCTATATGGGCCCTGGTTAAAAGGGAATAGGGTGCCATTTGGGACACCGCGCTCAGTCCCCTCATATTCAGGATCCTGTTCATTCTACAGCCTCAGCAGATAGCTACGGTGTAGAGTGAGATCTAACTAGATCTGCAGTGTTCAGACCACTAACACTATTGATCTATAGTATATTCATTGATTCTTTAGATATACTACATATTCTATCCACATACTGTCCATAATGTCTATACATCCCATGACATATATATATATATATATATATATATATATATATATATATATATATATATATATATACTGTATATATATATATTTATACTCCAGACTCCGACATTGCTCATCCTAATATTTCTAAATTCCATTATTTTACTTTTATATTTGTGTGTATTGTTGTGTATTGATTGGCTCCGCCCTGTGTGTCGCCTGTTAAGCAGCTCCCATTGTTTGTGCGTTAATTGTTGTTTTAGTATGTTTGTCGTGAGTTTTTTGTGTTTATGCATTTTGGGATGCATCAAGATTTCGTTCTCCTCAAAGCACTGCCAAGGAAGAATGTATTTCTGTATTGGATAAAGACGCAGTGTGGACACTGCAGAACGGAACTGCTGTAATTCCAAGGACTCCAGGACAGCACAGCGCAAGCCTCGATCAGCACTTTACAAGACTTGCTGTTTCCTGCAGACTTCCTTCCAAGGCTCCAGCCCAGCTCAGCCAAACATAAATAGGGCCAGACTTAACTAAGGATATCTACCTGTTCATTCATGCTCTTATTTACATTGTGTGGCTTCAGCTTTCCATGACTTTAGTGGAAGACTAATAAATATAGTCAATAGATGCTTAAAATAACCTTTTACATGCTACCATTGATGTGTGAACATGGTGGTATAGAAATAAACTAAATGCATATTGGCATTGTTTGTGATTTAAGTCACTGGTACATCATTTGCTCACTAAAATTACAATGTGCTGTTGGGTTTACACACAAACAGTAATTGTCAGAAACATCGAACCAATTATGTAATTTGGTCCTAAGCTTTCTACCCTACTGTTGTGCCTCCCCTTAGGCAACAATGGGGTTGTTGTGACTCGTGTCTGTACACATAAACAATGGGTCGTTGTGACTCGTGTCTGTACACATAAACAATGGGTCGTTGTGACTCGTGTCTGTACACAAACAATGGGTTGTGACTCGTGTCTGTACACATAAACAATGGGGTTGTTGTGACTCGTGTCTTCACATAAACAATGGTGTTGTGACTCGTGTCTGTACACATAAACAATGGGTCTTTGTGACTCGTGTCTGTACACATAAACAATGGGTCGTTGTGACTCGTGTCTGTACACATAAACAATGGGGTTGTTGTGACTCGTGTCTGTTCACATAAACAATGGTGTTGTGACTCGTGTCTGTACACATAAACAATGGGTCTTTGTGACTCGTGTCTGTACACATAAATAATGGGTCGTTGTGACTTGTGTCTGTACACAAACAACGGGTTGTTGTAACTCGTGTCTGTAAACATAAACAATGGGGTTGTTGTGACTTGTGTCTGTACACAAACAATGGGTTGTTGTGATTCGTGTCTGTACACATAAACAATGGGGTTGTTGTGACTTGTGTCTGTAAACATAAACAATGGGGTTGTTGTGACTTGTGTCTGTAAACATAAACAATGTCTCCTGATACTTTCCATGTGAGTACCATCAGATAGTATCAGTGACTGGCTTGTCTCTCCTCTCCTCCAACTTGGACTCCTGGGATGCATCCCAAATGGCACCCTATTCCTTACATAGTGCACTACTTGTGAAGCAACCGTGGCTGCTGCATGCTACTGACAGCCTGAGGCCCCACGGCCCCCAACACAATCAATCTCCATCTCAGCTGTTTGCTTCACCACTGCAGAGAGCTGCACTGAGCATGCTCGCTACATCTGCAGCCTGTGGATGGATGGAGTGGAGAGGAGGAGGAGAGAGAGGGGAGAAGAGAAGAGAAGGAGCTGCTGCTCAGTGCAGGGATGCTGCTGCAGCAGAGAGGAGAGGAGCTGCAAGGGGGGCTTCAGCATTAACAATAACAGACAAAACAGGAAGAATGCAGAATGTTGGAAGGTCTGGAATGGACATCATTAATGAAATGAAGACAAGTATTGGGTAAGAAAGGAGAAGACAAAATGCTTCCAAGGGATGAAGAAGAGGAGAGGAGGCGCGTTTTAAGATCAGAAAACGGATTAGAGAATAGGACGATGGAAGGAGGGCCTCTGGGGAAAGATCAAGCGTAACCAACCAGATCTATTTTGACAGATCTATGCTAATCATTCAGTCTTTCTCTGTGGTATCCTCATCCATCAGCATTTTATCTTTTAGCTGCCAGAGCCTTTGTTGTCAGTCAATGGGCTTCACTCCTTGGGAATAGATTTTGTGATTTGAAAATGAATGGGCTATAGAATGACATTGTCATCCTCTCTCTCTCTCTCTCTCTCTCTCTCTCTCTCTCTCTCTCTCTCTCTCTCTCTCTCTCTCTCTCTCTCTCTCTCTCTCTCTCTCTCTCTCTCTCTCTCTCTCTCTCTCTCTCTCTCTCTCTCTCTCTCTCTCTCTCTCTCTGCAGAGTGAGCGGAGGCAGTGTTGGACTGTGATAGTGTCTCCCTGCGTATCTAGTCCTGCTGCTGTCACTGTAACAGTGACTCCCAGACGGAGGGGAGATGTATGCCTTCTACTCCCTGCTAGTTTACATCTTCTACACTGTCTTCAAGAAGGAGGAGGAGGAAGCCCTGGAAGCTGCCCAGTGTGGAGCCTCAGTGGTGAGTCTAGTCACAACATCAGCATCCCAAATGGCACCCTATTCCCTATATAGGGCACTACAGTGCACTAATGTAGTGCACTTTGAAGCTCACAATGTGTAGTATGTAGATGCCTCAGTAGTCTAGTAACAGTGTGTAGCTACAGTCTAGTAACAGTGTGCAGCTACAGTCTAGTAACAGTGTGTAGCTACAGTCTAGTAACAGTGTGTAGCTACAGTCTAGTAACAGTGTGCAGCTACAGTCTAGTAACAGTGTGCAGCTACAGTCTAGTAACAGTGTGCAGCTACAGTCCTCAGTAGAGTCTAGTAACGGTGTGTAGCTACAGTCTAGTAACAGTGTGTAGCTACAGTCCTCAGTAGAGTCTAGTAACGGTGTGTAGCTACAGTCTAGTAACAGTGTGTAGCTACAGTCCTCAGTAGAGTCTAGTAACAGTGTGTAGCTACAGTCTAGTAACAGTGTGTAGCTACAGTCTAGTAACAGTGTGTAGCTACAGTCCTCAGTAGAGTCTAGTAACAATGTGTAGCTACAGTAGAGTCTAGTAAGAGTGTGTAGCTACAGTCCTCAGTAGAGTCTAGTAACAATGTGTAGCTACAGTAGAGTCTAGTAAGAGTGTGTAGCTACAGTCCTCAGTAGTCTAGTAAGAGTGTGTAGCTACAGTCTAGTAACAGAGTGTAGCTACAGTCCTCAGTAGAGTCTAGTAACAGTGTGTAGCTACAGTCCTCAGTAGTCTAGTAACAGTGTGTAGCTACAGTCCTCAGTAGTCTAGTAACAGTGTGTAGCTACAGTCCTCAGTAGTCTAGTAACAGTATGTAGCTATAGTCCTCAGTAGTCTAGTAACAGTGTGTAGCTACAGTCCAGTAACAGTGTGTAGCTACAGTCCTCAGTAGAGTCTAGTAACAGTGTGTAGCTCCAGTCCTTAGTAGAGTCTAGTAGCAGTGTGTAGCTACAGTCCTCAGTAGAGTTTAGTAACAATGTGTAGCTACAGTCCTCAGTAGTCTAGCAACAGTGTGTAGCTACAGTCCTCAGTAGTCTAGTAATAGTGTGTAGCTACAGTCCGCAGTACAGTCTAGTAACAGTGTGTAGCTACAGTCCTCAGTAGAGTCTAGTAACAGTGTGTAGCTACAGTCCTCAGTAGAGAAAGGAAAGGGATGATTCTAGTCAGTTGTACAACTGATTGCAAACTGAAATGTGTCTTCCGCATTTAACCCAACCCCTCTGAATCAGAGAGCTGCCTTAATCGACATCCACTTCTTTGGCTCCCGGGGAACAGTGGGTTAACTGCCTTGTTCAGGGGCGTTCGGTAACTTGCCCAATGCTCTAACCACTATGCTACCTGCCGCCCCAGTAGCTACAGTCCTCAGTAGAGTCTAGTTACAGTGTGTAGCTACAGTCCAACGGGGTTCCTTTGTCTTGTCATCAGAGGATGACAGCCAACCGGTAACCAGCACCAGGACCACCAATCCCATGACAGCAGAGAAACTGCTATAGATAATAAGCTATTTATGTAAGTCTACTGTCTGGGGGATATGTTACTGATAAACTCACAAATATGGGGGACAGCATCTGGGCTGACATTTACATTACAGGCTGGCAGTGTGTATGTGTGTGTGTTCTGTCTGTGTTGGTAAATACAATACTAATGTCTGTGTCTGCTGTCTGCCATCATCCTGTCTGTCTGTTGCTGTGATCAGGAGCCAGGACGTGTTTCCATGGAAACAAGGAGCAGGAGGAAGAAAGGCCACACCCCCAGGATGGAGAGGAAGAAACAGGGGCGTGGCAGCAGGTTGAGTGACTCGAGTGAGTGGATGTTCATCCCCAACAATGTCTATAAATAGAAGCATCTGTAACACTGGTTAAATACTTAACTACAGTACTTGCTACTGACATATATCAGTGATAATTTCTGTTATTATGGTATAGATAGATATTTCTCACGGTGATAAATACTTAAATACCAAGCCTAAAGATAATAGCTACTGAAGAACAGGAATAACAGGAATGATAATAGCTACTGTTTTGGTATGGTATAGCTCTCATGGTGATTTCTAATAGCTACTGTTTTGATATGGTATAGCTCTCATGGTGATTTATAATAGATACTGTTTTGATATGGTATAGCTCTCATGGTGATTTCTAATAGCTACTGTTTTGATATGGTATAGCTCTCATGGTGATTTCTAATAGCTACTGTTTTGATATGGTATAGCTCTCATGGTGATTTCTAATAGCTACTGTTTTGATATGGTATAGCTCTCATGGTGATTTCTAATAGATACTGTTTTGATATGGTATAGCTCTCACTGTGGTTTCTAATAGCTACTGTTTTGATATGGTATAGCTCTCACTGTGATTTCTAATAGCTACTGTTTTGATATGGTATAGCTCTCATGGTGATTTCTCATGGTGATTGATCATAATGAATTCATGCCCTTATTAAAATGCTGATGTATTTTCTTCAAGGCAGTAGCAGTGATAGTGACGGCCTGTCCCTGAGTGATGAAGATGATGATCGCGGTGGAGGTGGTGAAGTGCCCGATATCCCAGCATGCACTCCTCTGGGTGCCTTCTTGTCCTTTAAACAGGAGAACGAGAAGAGGAGGGAGGCCCAGGTACATCTGGAGACAGCAGGAAAGGTAGGCTTCACCACAAACACCTCTGCACCTGATTCAGAGGGGTTGGGTTTAATGTGGAAGACACATTTCAGTTGAATGCATTCAGTTGTACGACTGACTAGTATCCTCTTTCCCTTTCCCTGTTCCTATAGGCCCACAGGTCCCCTGGTCAAAAGTAGTGCACAAAATAGGGTCCCATTTACACAATAGTACTGTTGCTTCTAGTTCTAGCCATGACCTTCTTAGAACTGATGCATTATCTAAACTTTCTAAACCCACATTTTCTCTTGGTCTAGATGTGGGAGTCTCCCTTGGTTTAGTACACACAGACAGTAGTTCACGCAATAAATAGTACAGTTGCTTGCTTCTAGCCTTCGCCTTGTTAGATGAAATACATCTAAACCCACATTTCCTCCTGGTCCAGTTGATGTCTGAGTCTCCCTTGGTGGCGGTGATGTCCCACTTGCTGAGTTTTCTGGAGCAGTACTCACACCTCCAGCAGCTGCAGCAGCAGGCTGATCAGTACCGGATCCAGCTGAAGAGGCACCGGGCCCAGCACCGCCGCCAGATGAAGGCCCTGAGGACATCATACCGCCAGAGGCTGAGAGATAAGAACTGCATCATCGACAGCCTGGAGGAGGTCATCACCACCCAGCAGTACACACCGAGCACCCTGGGGAGGGAGGGTGAGAGAGGTGAGGGAGGGAGGAGGGGGAGGGAGGGAGGGAGGGAGGGAGACAGTAATCTCGGCACCCAAAACCAAAACAGCTACTCATTTGAATGTTTAGGATGTCATGACAGATTGGTGTGACAGTAACAGTGAGCTCTGCTAAGTAAGTGATCCCTCCTCTCTCCTAATGCAGTATACTCCTCTCTGACTGGTATACCATAACCCTCTCTGCTCTGCAGCACAATGTGGGACTTTTCTAAGTGAGAGACCTCAGGCCAAGTTCATTACGCGTTAGACAGTGTTAGATAAAGAGATAACTGGATGGATGGCTGGGTGGTGGTACTATGGTACTGTGGTACTTGGCCAGTGAATCAGTTGTTATATAATGAATAAACTATCCCTGTGAGTGCTGCATTCTCTCCCCTCCGCTGTTAGTAGAGCACTTACCTACCAGCCTCCGGCACATGCTAGATGCTAGAGCTCCACCTGTACCATGTCAGATATAAATAGGGGGGCACTTCCCACAGTTCCCAGTGTTATGATCCTGGTGGAGGAAAGGAAAGGTTGTTTGGTTGTTTTCTGCAGGATTGAGCTCCCTGCCTCTCTGAGGTGTTGTCAATAGTCACTGTGTGTGTCCCACTCCCAAATGGCACCCTATTCCCTATATAGTGCACTACTTTTGACCAGAGCCCTGGCGAAATAGGGTACCATTTGGGATGCAGACTGTGTGTTCTGGTGGTAGAGGAAAGGAAAGGCTTTGTGGTTGTTTCTGTGATCTGTGTTTTCTGCAGGCTGGTCTGAACAGAAAAGCAGTGGTGTAAAGTACTTAAGTAGTTTTTAGGGTATCTGTACTTTACTTTACTATTTATATATACTTTACTATTTACTTTTACTCCACTACATTCTTCAAAAGTACTCGTTACATTTAGAATGCTCAGGCAAGACAGGAAAATGGTCCAATTCACGCACTTATCAAGAGAACATCCTTGGTCATCCCTACTGCCCCTGGTCTGGCAGACTCACTAAACACAAATGCTTAATTTGTAAATTATTGTGTTGGAGTGTGACCCTGGCTATCCGTAAGTTAAAAAAACAAGAAATGGTGCCGTCTGGTTTGCTTAATATAAAGAATGTGAAATGATTTATACTTTTACTTTTACGTTTGATACTTAAGTATATTTAAAACCAAATATTTTCAGAGTTTTACTCAAGTAGTATTTTACTGGGTGACTTCCACTTTTACTTGAGTCATTTTATATTAAAGTATCTTTACTTAAGTATTGGTCTCCACAAAGTTTGCTTCTTCAGTGTTCTTAGATCTTTATGTCAGTAGTTACTATGGTACACTGAAGTATAATTACAAGTATTCCATAAAAGGCTTTCATTGACAATCCGGTCCGGGCCCGGTTAATGGTCCCGCTCCACAGGACTGATGGTAGCGCTCACCTTGTCTTCTCCGGACAAGGTGTTTTCCGGATGGCCCAAACAATTGGAAAGGGGATTCATCAGAGAAAATGATTCTACCCCAGTCCTCAACAGTCCAATCCCTGTACCTTTTGCAGAATATCAGTCCCAAATAATAAACCTTGGGTCACCAGCGACCTGAAGGCCCTGCTGAATGAGAAGAAGAGGGCCTTCAAGGAGAAGGACAAGGACAAATTGAAATGCGTCCAGAGGGAGCTGAAGTTGCGGATTGCTGAGTGGAAGAGAGTGTATAAGGAGAAGATGGAGGACAAGCTGAGGCAGAGCCAGGTGAGAGAGGTGTGGAAGGGTATGAGAAATATCACTGGCTTCAAAAAGTCAAACAGTGGGCAGACGGAGGGTCCCAGGACAGAGCCAATGAGCTGAACCAATTTTTTAACAGGTTTGATACTGGCCCTGTCCACCTCCCTTCCAGCTCCCCAGGCCACACACCCTCACGGCTGTCCCACCCCCACTTTGCTCACAACACCTCTGCTGAGACAATCAGCGACCCCACCTCCACCCCTGCTCCCTCTGGACTGATCCTCAACACCCCCCTTCCCCCCACCTCCCCACCTGGGCTGGCTTTCACCACCAACCAAGTGAAGAGAGAGCTGGAGAAACTACATCAGTGGAAAGCGGCGGGCCCTGATGGCATCAGCCCAAGGGTGCTTAGGGTCTGTGCTGACCAACTGTGTGGAATACTCCAGCGTCCCTTCAACCTTAGCCTGAGCCTAGAAAGGGTCCCTGTGCTGTGGAAAACTTCCTGCCTCGTCCCAGTGCCCAAGAAGGCACACCACACTGTCCTGAATGACTTCAGACCTGTAGCGCTAACATCCCACATCATGAAGACCCTGGAAAGGTTAGTCCTCGCTCACCTCAGACCCCTGGTGTGTATATCACTGGACCCCCTGCAGTTCGCATACCAGCGCAACATCGGGGTGGATGATGCAATCATCTACCTTCTGCAGAGGGCCTACTCTCACCTGGACAACGCAGGTTACACTGTGAGGGTTATGTTTTTTGACTTCTCCAGTGCCTTCAATACCATTCAGCCCCTGCTACTGGCTGAGAAGATGAAGAGGATGAAAGTGGAAGCACCCTTAGTCTCCTGGGTCACGGACTACCTGACCGGTAGGCCACAATTTGTGTGACTACAGAGCTGTGTGTCAGAACGGGCAGTGAGCAACACAGGTGCCCCCCAGGGAATGGTCCTGTCCCCCTTCCTGTTCACCCTCTACACCTCAGACTTCAGATATAACTCTGAAACATGCCACCTACAGAAGTTCTCGGATGACTCCGCAATTGTAGGGTGCATCAGGGGTGGGCAGGAGGAGGAGTACAGGAGCACAATCAGTGACTTTGTGTTGTGGTGTGAGCAGAACCACCTTCAGCTCAACCTCAGCAAAACAAAGGAGATGGTGGTGGACTTCAGGAGAACCAAGACACAACTGACTGCAGTCCCTATACAGGGGATGGATTTGGAAATGGTTGGTCATACAAGTTCCTGGGAGTCCATATGGACAACAGGCTGGAATGGGCTGGTAACACCGGGGCCCTGCACAAAAAGGGCCAGAGCCGACTACTTTCTGAGGAGGCTCAGGTCCTTCAACGTGTGCAGTAAACTACTGCATACCTTCTACCAGTCGGGGAGCCAACATAAAAGCCGGTGATGCTTCTCGGGTAAATAAGCTGATCAGGAAGGCTAGCTCTGTCCTGGGGATGAGCCTTGACACTCTAGAGGAGGTGGCGGAGAGACGGATCCTGGCCAAACTGCTGGCCATCATGGACAACGTCACCCACACTCTGCATGCCATGGTTATGACGCAGAGGAGCACCTTCAGTCACAGACTAATCCCACCACGGTGTGCCAGAGAGCGCTACAGGAGGTCCTTCCTGCCGGCGGCTATTAGACTATATAATGCCTCACCGGGGTGCCGTGCCGTCGGCAACACAGACCTGGAACTGTTGGGGTGTTAGGACCTAGTTTAACAATTATGCATCCATCCGTGAGTAACTCTGGTCTGTAATCACTGATTCACTCAGGACTTATTTGTTCATTCAGGTCTGTATATACACACTCATGTACAGTTGTTATATCATATCACGTGCAATATTGCAAGTAATTCTTGGACTTAACTTACATTCACTCAGGAATGCATATTAGTATCCTGTCAGTTGTATCTTTTTTCATTGCTTTTAGTATATCGAATGTGCAATACGTGCAGTTATCTGTAGTTAAACCCTGCGCACTAAGGACTGTACTTTAAGGGAATTACTATTGTTACCCCAATTATATCATACACACATTTAGCTATTAAAGTATCTCTTCCTGTCATTTAACCAGTCTGTCTATTAAGTAAACTATTATTACCCTCACTCATATCATATGCATTTTTAGCTATTGAAGTATTTCTCTGCCATCAACCTGTATAGTATAGTTAACCATCCAACATCCACCAATGTATAGTGTACATATTCAGCCAACCACCCATACTATGCAATGTCTTTTTATAGCTTTTTTGCACTCCAGATATCTTGTATTTCTATACTTTTTCATACTGCCGCTCTATGTATCATGTATCTGTCTTTTGTGTATTTTCGTTCTGGCATTTTGCACCTGCCCTATGTTTTGTTGTAGCTGCTTGACAAAGAAATGTCCCCCTCAGGGATCAATAAAGTATCTATCTATCTATCTATCTATCTATCTATCTATCTATCTATCTATCTATCTATCTATCTATCTATCTATCTATCTATCTATCTATCTATCTATCTATCTATCTATCTATCTATCTATCTATCTATCTATCTATCTATCTATCTATCTATCCCTGATGTTTTTCCTGGAGAGAAGTGGCTTCTTTGCACTCACACCTGCCTGCTGCCATTCCTGAGCAAGCTCTGCACTGGTGGTGCCCCGATCCCGCAGCTGAATCAACTTTAGGAGACAGACTTTCTTGGGCGCCCTGACGCCTTCTTCACAACAATTGCACCTCTCTCCTTGAAGTTATTGATGATCCAATAAATGGTTGATTTAGGTGCAATCTTACTAGCAGCAATATCCTTGCCTGTGAAGCCCTTTTTGTGCAAAGCAATGATGACGGCACGTGTTTCCTTGCAGGTGACCATGGTTGACAGAGGAAGAACAATGATTTCAAGCACGACCCTCCATTTAAAGCTTCCAGTCTGTTATTCTGACTCAATCAGCATGACAGAGTGATCTCCAGCCTTGTCCTCGTCAACACTCTCACCTGTGTTAACGAGACAATCACTGACATGATGGCAGCTGGTCCTTTTGTGGCAGGGCTGAAACGCAGTGGAAATGTTTTTTGGGGATTAAGTTCATGGCAAAGAGTGACTTCATCTCATCACTCTTCATGACATTCTGGACTATATGCACATTGCCATCATCAACACTGAGGCAGCAAACTTTGTGGAGACCAATACTTGTGTCATTCTTTTGGCCACGACTGTAGTATGTTGTTCTGTTCTCCTGCTTTGAGTTTGTTTGGAAGACGGTGTTCTACCACTTCTAATCTGATGTGTTCTGATGATGATCTACAAAGTGTGTGAGTTGGGGACTCTCCAGAATCCCTAATCATGTGAGTATCATGTGACTACCGTGTGACTACTGTGTGACTACCATGTGAATACCATGTGAATACCATGTGAGTATCATGTGAGTATCATGTGACTACCGTGTGACTACTGTGTGACTACCATGTGACTACTATGTGACTACTGTGTGACTACCATGTGACTACCATGTGAATACCATGTGAATACCATGTGAGTATCATGTGACTACCGTGTGACTACTGTGTGACTACCATGTGACTACTATGTGATAGTGGTGATGATGATGTTGATGATGATGATGATGATGGTGATGATGGTGATGGTGATGATGATGATGATGGTGATGATGGTGATGGTGATGATGGTGATGATGGTGATGATGGTGATGGTGATGATGGTGATGATGGTGATGATGATGAAAGTGGGTGATGATAATGTTGATGATGATTTTGATGAGGATGGTGATGATAATGAGTGTAATGATGAAGATGTCTATCCTAATCCTAGAGTATTGTCTGCCTTTAGGTGAGTGTGGTGCTGATGTCCCTGGAGCCGGGGCTGGAGCTGGGGCAGGGCTCCACAGGCTGGTAGAGTCTCTGTATGGACTACAGGGAGAGAAGAGCCAGCTGAGGGGAGAACTACGGCTGCTGCACTCCCAACTGGAGCAGAGAGAACAGGACCGACACTCCCGAGTACAGGTCTTCCAACAGCAGGTACAGGTCTTCCAACAGCAGGTACAGGTCTTCCAACAGCAGGTACAGGTCTTCCAACAGCAGGTACAGGTCTTCCAACAGCAGGTACAGGTCTTCCAACAGCAGGTACAGGTCTTCCAACAGCAGGTACAGGTCTTCTAACAGCAGGTACAGGTCTTCCAACCGCAGGTACAGGTCTTCCAACAGCAGGTACAGGTCTTCCAACAGCAGGTACAGGTCTTCTAACAGCAGGTACAGGTCTTCCAACAGCAGGTACAGGTCTTCCAACAGCAGGTACAGGTCTTCCAACAGCAGGTACAGGTCTTCCAACAGCAAGTACAGGTCTTCCAACATCAGGTCTTTCCCTCATCAATCTACACACAATACCCCATAATGACGAAGTGAAAACAGGTTTTTAGACATTTTTGAAAATGTATTAAAAATAAAAAAATGAAATACCTTATTTACATAAGTATTCAAACCCTTTGCTATGAGACTTGAAATTGAGCTCAGGTGCATCTTGTCTCCATTGATCATCCTTGAGATGTTTCTACAACTTGATTAGAGTCCACCTGTGGTAAATTCAATTGATTGGACATGATTTGAAAAGTCACACACCTGTCAATGTAAGGCCCCACAGTTGACAGTGCATGTCAGAGCAAAAACCAAGCCATGAGGTCGAAGGAATTGTCTTTAGAGCTCCCAGACAGGATCTGGGGAAGGGTACCAAAACATTTCTGCAGCATTGAAGGTCCCCAAGAACACAGTGGCCTCCATCATTCTTAAATGGAAGAAGTTTGGAACCACCAAGACTCTTCCTAGAGCTGGCCACCTGTCCAAACTGAGCAATCGGGGGAGAAGGAGCTTGGTCAGGGATGTGACCAAGAACCTGATGGTCACTCTGACAGAGCTCCACAGTTCCTCTGTGGAGATGGGAGAACCTTCCAGAAGGATAACTATCTCTGCAGCACTCCACCAATCAGGCCTTTATGGTAGAGTGGCCAGACGGAAGCCACTCCTCAGTAAAAGGTACACGACAGAAAGCTTGGAGTTTGAGAGGATCTGCAGAGAAGAATGGGAGAAACTCCCCAAATACAGGTGCCAAGGTTGTAGCATCATACACAAGAAGACTCAAGGCTGTAATCGCTGCCAAAGGTGCTTCAACAAAGTACTGAGTAAAGGGTCTGAATACTTATATAAATGTTCTATTTCAGTTTTTAGCAAACAATTCAAAAAAACTGTTTTTGCTTTGTCATTATGGGTTATTGTGTTTAGATAAATGACAATAATAAAAACATTTTTTTAGAATAAGGCTGTAACCTAACAAAATGTGGAAAAAGTCATGGAGTCTGAATACTTTCCGAAGGCACTATATATGTCCCTTACAGTATATGTTACAATACATCTTAACAATACATATTTTTGTGATACTTGTAGTCATGGTAATAAAACATTAGAACAAACGACACAAAACACAAAATACGTAATTTAATCCTCTTCATTTTCTTTTTTTCTCAATTCAGCCATTTGACTATTTTAAGTTGTTCCCACCCGGGAAGCGCTTCATGGCAGCCAGCATCTGTGGAGGGAAAGAAACAACTAGAAGATAAAGAGCACATAGAACAGTTAGGGGTTGGGTTTGGGCTCATAAACACAATAACTGAAGCTTATTAGATTCAGTTTAATATGAAATCCTGGACCATTAATGCCCTATTTGCAATGATTTGTAAATTCAATTAAGGGTTAGTTAACGTTTTACACCTTATAGTCATTCAGATGATTCCTTACCCTGAAAGTAGTCTATGGGTGGTATAAACTTGGTGGTTCAAACCCTGAATGTTGATTGGCCGACAGTCAGGGTATATCAGACCGTATACCATGGGTATGACAAAACATTTATTTTTACTTCTGTAACCAGTTTATAATAGCAATAAGCCACCTTGGGGGTTTGTGGTATATGGCCAATATTCCAGGTCTAAGGGCTGTGTCCAGGCACTCTGTGTTGCGTCACGCTAAGAACAGCCCTTAGCCGTGGTATATTTGCCATATAACACACCCCCTCAGGCCTTAATGCTTAAAGAGAAATTGTATTCCAGTGGTTTAAATAGCCACTATTGACTTGAGGGGATTTGGGCACAAACACTTAACTTTAACTAATTCCCCTCATCACCCACATAGGTTTTTGTTAGTTGTCTGACTATAACGTGTAAAAAAGTTAACTATCCCTTTAACATCTTCAATTCATTGAATTGAAATTTGCCCCAACCCTGTTATGGGGTATTATCCAGTTATTGTGTAGTAGTAGTAGTAGTAGTAGTATTGTACTCTCCAGTTATTGTGTAGTAGTAGTATTGTACTCTCCAGTTATTGTGTAGTAGTAGTATTGTACTCTCCAGTTATTGTGTAGTAGTAGTAGTAGTAGTAGTATTGTACTCTCCAGTTATTGTGTAGTGGTAGTATTGTACTCTCCAGTTATTGTGTAGTAGATAGATAGATAGATAGATAGATAGGTACTTTATTGATCCCCCGGGGGGGAAATTTCATAAATAGTTAAATATTTATGAAATATTTAATAAATAATTTCATAGTAGTATTGTACTCTCCAGTTATTGTGTAGTAGTAGTAGTAGTAGTAGTATTGTACTCTCCAGTTATTGTGTAGTAGTAGTATTGTACTCTCCAGTTATTGTGTAGTAGTAGTAGTATTGTACTCTCCAGTTATTGTGTAGTAGTAGTAGTAGTAGTATTGTACTCTCCAGTTATTGTGTAGTGGTAGTATTGTACTCTCCAGTTATTGTGTAGTAGTAGTATTGTACTCTCCAGTTATTGTGTAGTAGTAGTATTGTACTCTCCAGTTATTATGTAGTAGTTGTAGTAGTATTGTACTCTCCAGTTATTATGTAGTAGTTGTAGTAGTATTGTACTCTCCAGTTATTATGTATTAGTTGTAGTAGTATTGTACTCTCCAGTTATTATGTAGTAGTTGTAGTAGTATTGTACTCTCCAGTTATTATGCATTAGTTGTAGTAGTATTGTACTCTCCAGTTATTATGTAGTAGTTGTAGTAGTATTGTACTCTCCAGTTATTATGTAGTAGTTGTAGTAGTATTGTACTCTCCAGTTATTTTGTATTAGTTGTAGTAGTATTGTACTCTCCAGTTATTATGTAGTAGTTGTAGTAGTATTGTACTCTCCAGTTATTATGTAGTAGTTGTAGTAGTATTGTACTCTCCAGTTATTATGTAGTAGTTGTAGTAGAATTGTACTTTTTCAGCATCCAATCTGTCCTTTTTCTCCTCATCTTCTTCCCAAGAATACAGACTGCATATTTCCCTGTTTCCTCCCCAGATTGACTACAGACTGCATATTTCCCTGTTTCCTCCCCAGATTGACTACAGACTGCATATTTCCCTGTTTCCTCCCCAGATTGACTACAGACTGCATATTTCCCTGTTTCCTCCCCAGATTGACTACAGACTGCATATTTCCCTGTTTCCTCCCCAGATTGACTACAGACTGCATATTTCCCTGTTTCATCCCCAGATTGACTACAGACTGCATATTTACTTGTTTCCTCCCCAGATTGACTAGACTGCATATTTCCCTGTTTCCTCCCCAGATTGACTACAGACTGCATATTTCCCTGTTTCCTCCCCAGATTGACTACAGTCTGCATATTTCCCTGTTTCCTCCCCAGATTGACTACAGTCTGCATATTTCCCTGTTTCCTCCTCAGAGTGACTACAGACTGCATATTTCCCTGTTTCCTCCTCAGAGTGACTACAGACTGCATATTTCCCTGTTTCCTCCCCAGATTGACTACAGACTGCATATTTCCCTGTTTCCTCCCCAGATTGACTACAGTCTGCATATTTCCCTGTTTCCTCCCCAGATTGACTACAGACTGCATACTTTCCCTGTTTCCTTCCCAGATTGATGAACTGAAGAGCTGCATCGAGGAGCGGGAGGAGGAGCTGTCCAGACTAAGAACTGACTCTGTAAGCATTCAAGAGAATCTGCTCCATTTGTTATCAGTAAAGTTGCCACAAGACATTTTCACACTGCTGCTGTAGCCTGAGACAAATGGTGTAGTGTGAAAATCCCTATGGTGTGTCAGCAGTGAGGTATCTTCCACTGGCTTGGTTTTAAACCTATAGGGAAATCCTACTGGTAAGGCAACAAACAGGCAATATTATGGGACCAGTACTGCCAGGTAGAACACATCCATCATGATTTAGTATGATAGAACCTTTTCATTATGCTTTACTTACTGTAATCTATTTTGTTTCTCCTCAGGGAGCCACAGACTCAGAGAAGCGGGTTGTGTGTCTGTCAGCAGAGAACGAGAGTCTGAAACAGAGTCTGACCGTCACCCAGGGCCTCCTGCAGCAGCTCTCTGTCATCCCCTCCCAGTCCAGCTCTGTACTCATCAAGGTGAGATTCGGGCTGAGTCCCAAACGGCACCCTATTCCTTATACAGTATATACATACTTTTCACCAGGGCCCATAGGGCTATGGTCAACAGTAGTGCACTAAATAGGGTAAAGGGTGCTATTTGGGATGCAGCCCCAGCAGCACTGCTGTCTGTCTGTGAGGTCATCACTAATAGACGAGGAACTGTCCCACTATATCGGCCAAAACCACAAATTATTCTGTGTTTTGATTTGCTAATGGTGTCTTTATCCTTAGTGCCTTAAAGGTGCATTATCCAGAAATCGCTCTGCCATTTCCTGGTTGCTAAAATTCTAACAGTTGACCTAATTTCAGTTTATGTTATATAGTGTAGAGCATTATTATACCATCTAAAATATATTTTCAATAACCAAAAATATTGTATTTTCAGCTGTTTGAAACTTGTGTACAAAACCAGAAGTGAAAGACACAAAAATGTAGCTTAAGACCGGGAATCATAGAAATAGCACACAGAGATCTACCTCTTCTTAGACTTGCTTTCAAAGAGAATGACAGACCTATAACTCACATTTCTATGTGAATTTGGTCAGGTGGCCCAAGTTACATATTGCAGCTTTATTAAATTCATCAACCGTTGGTTGTGAGTTTGTACACAGCCCTAGTGTGGTGTGGAAGAGCAGCCATCTTGTTCTCCCTAACGGTGCTCTGTCTTCCGCTGTAGGAGAATGTTCTCTCTAACGGTGCTCTGTCTCCCGCTGTAGGAGAATGTTCTCTCTAACGGTGCTCTGTCTTCCGCTGTAGGAGAATGTTCTCTCTAACGGTGCTCTGTCTTCCGCTGTAGGAGAATGTTCTCTCTAACGGTGCTCTGTCTTCCCCTGTAGGAGAATGTTCTCTCTAACGGTGCTCTGTCTTCCCCTGTAGGAGAATGTTCTCTCTAACGGTGCTCTGTCTTCCCCTGTAGGAGAATGAGAACCTGCGCAACCGGGTGCAGCAGCTGGAGACTTCCCTGCAGCAGCGGGGTGATCAGCTGTCTCGCCTGGAGCGACAGAGCGAACAAAGCGAGTGGAGGAGAGGAGAGGAGCAGAGGAGAAGAGAGGATAGAGTGAGGGAGCTGCAGCTAGAGCTGGATAAAGAGAGGGCCAAAGAGCCACAGGTCAAGGTAGGGATGGTCTGCAAGAGACACCTTACTGTTTGTACAATACATTTTTCTTTCTAATTAATCTGATAACATGTTTCTGATTGTTTGGAATCAGAAACCGGTCTTGTTGAATAAATTGATTTATATTAAATGTAGTTCTAACCTTCATTGGTATTTTCCCTGCCAGATTGTCACTCAAACTGTGGAGGTGGAGTCACCGGCGACGCTGAGGCAGTTAGCTGAGGCCAGAGAGAGGAACGAGCAGTTGTCAGAGAAACTGACCAATCAGAACGAGAAGTGCAGACAACTGGAGGAGCACATCAGGAAGTCAGATGAATTCAGCTGTAATCTGCAACACAAGGTGAGAACCAATGACAAGTCACCTGCAACACAAGATGAGAACCAATGAAAAGTCACCGAATTGGTTTGAATGTCCTCAGAAAAAGGTGAATATGTTCTGTGACTGCCTCTCCCAGATTGCAGCGTACGAGCGGGAGATCAGCATACTGCAGGAGGAGCTGCTGAAGGAGATCGGTCAGCTGGAGGAGAAGAAGGAGGAGGCTGTGAAGGCTGCAGCGACCTGCTCCGTAGAACACTTCCAGAGCCTGCAGGACCAGTTCTTTAGTGAGTCACATTTTTTATATATATATTGTTTTATTTTATTTAACCTTTATTTAACTAGGCAAGTCAGTTAAGAACAAATTCTTATTTACAATGACGGCGTACCTACAGGGTCAGCCCCTGGAGAAAATAAGGGTTAAGTGCCTTGCTCAAGGACACATTGACAGGTTTTTCACCTAGTCGGCTCGGGTATTCGATCCAGCAACCTTTCGGTTACTGGCCCAACACTCTAACCGCTAGGCTACCTGCCGCCCTAAACACAACCTTCAGAAGCTTCTACAGGCTGTGCTACACAAATATGCTATGATGGGCTTGTTGAATCTGGGAGTGCTGTTGATTCATAGGAATTTGTGCTTCATGCTCATCACATCACCAATGAGCAAGCTGAGACAGTCTCTCTCTCTGTGTGTGTGTGTGTGTGTGTGTGTGTGTGTGTGTCTGTGTGTGTGTGTCTGTGTGTGTGTGTGTGTGTGTGTGTGTGTGTGTGTGTGTGTGTGTGTGTGTGTGTGTCTGTGTGTGTGTGTCTGTGTGTGTGTGTCTGTGTGTGTGTGTGTGTGTGTGTGTGTCTGTGTGTGTGTGTGTGTGTGTGTGTGTGTGTGTGTGTGTGTGTCTGTGTGTGTGTGTGTGTGTGTGTGTGTGTGTGTGTGTGTGTCCTACGGCAGACCTGCAGAAGCGCCTGACAGCGCTCCCTCCGACCCTGCGCACCATGAAGACAGACTACGCCAGCCTGAGGAGCCAGGTCCGCAACTTCTCTGACTTCTACGGAGCAGCCATCACCGACGCCAAGAAACAGGTCCCGCAAAACACTGCTGCTGGATTAACAAGCATTGTTTCAAGTCAAATCAAACTTTATTTAAAATGCATTTAAAACCACAAAACAGTAAATCAATAAAACGAAAGAGATAAAAAAACAAACAGGAGGCAATAAAAGAGATTAATAAAAGAACATGAAAGAAAAAACGATGTCTAAAGTAACAGTGAAGGTAGAACAGTGAAGGTAGAACAGGTAGAACAGTGAAGGTAGAACAGTGAAGGTAGAACAGTGAAGGTAGAACAGTGAAGGTAGAACAGTGAAGGTAGAACAGTGAAGGTAGAACAGTGAAGGTAGAACATTGATTAAAGGCCAAGCTCAAAAGGTTTGGTATGTATTTACCATTTTTCCTCTGGTCTGTCTGTGTAGATATCAGCCGCTATGAGTGAGATGTCGGAGGCCAACAAGGACCTCCTGGAGAAGTACAGGAAGGAGGTGGCACTGCGGAGGAAGTACCACGAGCAGTTGGTCGAGCTCAAAGGTATGGTGAAACAGCGTCCAGATGAAGGAAAGAAGACTGGAGGAGGAACCCTCTTTATTCTATTGAAAAAAAGTCAATTACATATGAGGTTGTATCAATTATTAAATAAACTGTGATTGTTGCTAGGCAACATCCGCGTACTGTGCCGTGTGAAGCCGGTTCTGAAGGAGGACCAGCATGAGGAGGGCCAATCGGTGGTGGTAACCACGGACCCCAACAACGAATCAGCTCTCTCTGTGCTGAAAGGGCAGGGTCGCAGCCACAACTTTGAACTGGACCGTGTCTTCCACCCTCAGGCCACTCAGGAAGAGGTACTGAGAAACTCAGCCTCCATTACGAGACACAGTGCTGTCACTTCTCTATCTATTTAAATGAGTGGACGCCATGATGGCTCAGGGGTGGTCTTCTAGTTTCTGTGGTGTGACTCAAAAACAGCAGTGACTGTGAACGATACACACTTGCTAACCTTTGGCTTTCTATTGTGTTTAAGGTCTTCCAGGAGATCGAGCCCCTTGTGACGTCCTGTATAGATGGATATCACGTCTGCATATTTGCCTATGGGCAGACTGGCTCTGGGAAGACCTACACCATGGAGGTATGTTGTATCACTGCATACGAATATGTAATGTATGGTTTATAAATGTGTTCCTAAGTCCTTAGCCTTCATATAAAGTGTTACCACAGATTGTGATGAGAAATATTTGATTGAAATTGACTCATTGTATCAAAATCTTCATTGTTTGTTGTCATCAGGGCAGCACAGAGAATCCAGGCATCAACCAGCGTGCTCTGAAACACCTGTTCAGTGAGATAGAGGACAGGAAGGACATGTGGGAGTACACCGTGAGTGTCAGCTCTGTGGAGATCTACAACGAGGTGCTCAGGTACCTTCCCAGCTGCTTTCCTTCCCTCTCATTGGCTGGCAGAAAAATACCCAGCATTTTTAGAAGCGGTGTTATGTTCCTTTGTTGTCATTCTAATCTTCTGTTTATATTTGTGCTGCTATATTGTTTTATAGTAGTAGGAGTTAAGTGCTTTAAGTTAGCATTAGTGTCAATAGAGCTACTTTCTAATTCTCTGAATCTGTTTCTGACTAACCTGTTCCTGTTCTGTTCCCAGAGACCTGCTGAGTAAGGATGGAGAGAAACTGGACATTAAGATCAACCCAGACGGGACAGGACAGCTGCACGTCCCTGGACTCAGGGTCATAGAGGTCAAGAGCTTCCAACACATCAAGAAAGTGAGGAGACTCACATTTATTTGTCTTAGGGTGAAAGTCCTGGTAACTTTCAAAGTCCTGGTAACTTTCCACAAATTCTAGGGATTTCCTGTTTATTCCCTGCTGATTGGTGGAATCTTCCAGCCATGATTTCTGGAAAAACTGGGAATATAGGGAGAGTTAACATAACTTTTTTTCAGCGAGACTGATTTCTCCAACTATATTAATAGATAATTTCCTTGACTTTAATAATAATGTGATATACTGTATATCTGCAATTTAACATACGCTTTACTCCAAAGCAATTTACAGTCATCCGGCATACATTTAACGTATGGGGTATCCTGGCGTTGAACGTATGGGTGGCCCAGGGAATTAGAAACCACAATCCTGGCATTGCAAGCGACATGCTCTACCAACTGAGCCATAGACCTCCATTAGAACCCTAATGGTTAATTTACTGTCATGGGAAAGTGTATACATTCATATTCCTATAATTCTATATCACATTTCCATTAACTCTGTCACTTTTCCTGTGTAGCTTCTGGCGCAGGCGCGTCGTAACAGGATCACCTTCGGGACCCAGATGAACCAGCACAGCTCTCGTTCCCATGCCCTCCTCATGATCACTGTGCTGGGGACTGACCTGGCCAGCGGGGCCAAGACCACAGGTACGTCACACACACCTCAGAGACAGGCCACAGTGCCAACTAACTGTTAAAAGCAGCAGGTGTCCTATTCCCTCTGTTCAGAACAGCGGCTGTCGTTTTCTGTTCATTTCCCGATGATTCTGCATGGCGAAACACCACCGTTCATCGACACCCGCTGCTTTTTACTGTTCGTCGGCAAGGTGTGTTTTGTCTGGGGGTGCACTATCAAATCAAATCAAATTTATTTATAAAGCCCTTTTTACATCAGCCGATGTTACAAAGTGCTATACAGAAACCCAGCCAAAAACCCCAAACAGCAAGAAATGCAGATGGAAAAGCACGGTTGCTAGGAAAAACTCCCTAGAAAGGAAAAACCTAGGAAGAAACCTAGAGATGAGCCAGGCTCTTAGGGGTGGCCAGTCCTCTTCTGGCTGTGCCGGGTGGAGATTATAACAATTCATGGCCATTAAGGCCAGATCTTTCTCCAAGATGTTAAAATGTTCATTGATGACCAGCAGGGTCAAATAATAATCATAGTGGTTGTAGAGGTTGCAACAAGTAAATACATCAGGAGTGAATGTCACTTGGCTTTTCATAGCCAGGCATTTAGATGCGGTAGAGAGCGCAGGTACTGTGCGATATAGCGCAGGTGCGGTAGAGAGAGAGAGAGATGAAAACAGCAGGTCTGGGGCAAGGTGGCACGTCCAATGAACAGGTCAGGATTCCATAACCGCAGGCAGAAGAGTTGAAACCGGTGCAACAGGACCAGGTGGACTGGGGACAGCTAGGAGTCATAAGGGCAGGTGGTCCTAAAGCATGGTCCTAAGGCTCAGGTAGAGAGATCATACTTAAATTCACACAAGACACCGGATAATAACATCAGATTTAACAAACTGACCCTAGCCCCCGGCACATAGATTATTGCAGCATAGATACTGGAGGCTGAGACGGGGGGGGGGGGACCGGAGACGCTGTGGACCCTCCGACAATACCCCCGACAATACCACCGGACAGGGCCAACCAGGCAGGATATAACCTCACTCACTCTGCCAAAGCACAGCCCCCACACGAATAGAGGGATATCAACAACCACCAACTTACTACCCTGAGACAAGGCTGAGTATAGCCCACGAAAGATCCCCTCCACTGCACAAGCCTGAGGGGGCAACAAACTGGACAGGAAGTGACGCACCCCTCCTAGGGATGGCATGGAAAGCACCAGTAAGCCGGTGACTCAGCCCCTGTAATAGGGTCAGAGGCAGAGAATCCCAATGGAGAGACCGGAACCGGCCAGGCAGAGACAGCAAGGGTGGTTCGTCGCTCCAGTGCCTTGCCGTTCACCCTTGCACCCCTGGGCCAGACTACACTCAATCATAGGACATACTGAAGAGGTGAGTCTTCAGTAAAGAATTAAAGGTTGAGACGGAGTCTGCGTCTCTCACATGGATAGGCAGACCATTCCATAAAAATTGAGCTCTATAGGAGAAAGCCCTGCCTCCACCTGTTTGCTTAGAGATTCTAGGGACAATAAGGAGGCCTGCGTCTTGTGACCGGAGCGTACGTGTAGGTATGTACGGCAGGACCAAATCTGAGAGATAAGTAGGAGCAAGCCCATGTAATGCTTTGTAGGTTAGCAGTAAAACCTTGAAATCAGCCCTAGCCTTAACAGGAAGCCAGTGTAGAGAGGCTAGGGCTTTAACAGGAAGCCAGTGTAGAGAGGCTAGCACGGGAGTAATATGATCAAATCTTTTGGTTCTAGTCAGGATTCTAGCAGCTGTGTTTAGCACTAATTGAAGTTTATTTAGTGCTTTATCCGAGTAGCCGGAAAGTAGAGCATTGCAGTAATCTAATCTTTTCTGCATCCTCATGTCTGATTTTTGCAATGTTACGAAGACGGAAAAAAGCTGTCCTTGAAATATTCTTATCCAGTATGCAGGTTGAAGGTTTAGAGGCCATGACAATTTTCATGAATGTGTCAAGAGATATAGGATTAAAACACTTGAGTGTCTCCATTGATCCGAGGTCCTGGCAGTTCTGTCAGACTCAGGACAGCTGAGCTTTGGGGAAATATGCAGATTCAAAAAGGAGTCCGTAATTTGCTTTCTAATGATAATGATCTTTTCGTTGAAGAAGTTCATGAATTCATCGCTGCTGAAGTGAAAGGCATCCTCTCTTGGGGAATGCCGCTTTTTAAGTTAGCTTTGCAACAGTATCAAATAGAAATGTAGGATTATTCTTATTCTCCTCAATTAGGTTGGAAAAATAGGATGATCGAGCAGCAGTGAGGACTCTTCGATATTGCACTGTACTTTCTTTCCAAGCTAGTAGGAAGACTTCCAGTTTTCTGCAAGCTTGGGTATTTTCTGTGTACCAGGGAGCTATTTTCTTTTTGCTAATGTTTTTTGTTTTTAGGGGTGCGACTACATCTAGGGTATTACGCAAGGTTAAATTTAGATCCTCAGTTTGATTGTTAACTGCTTTTTGTACTCCGACGTCCTTGGATAGGTGGAGGGAGTCTGGAAGGGCATCTAGGAATCTTTGGGTTGTCCGAGAATCTATAGCACGGCTTTTGATGATCCTTGGTTGGGGTCTAAGCTAATTATTTGTTGCGATTGCAAACAAAATAAAATGGTGGTCCGATAGTCCAGGATTATGAGGAAAAACATTTAGATCCACAATATTTATTCCACGGGACAGAACTAGATCCAGGGTATGACTGTGGCAATAAGTAGGTCCGGAGACATGTTGGTAAAAACCCACTGAGTCGATGATGACGCCGAAAGCCTTTTGTAGTGGATCTGTGGACTTTTCCATGTGAATGTTAAAGTCACCAAAAATTAGAATATTATCTGCCATGACTACAAGGTTTGATAGAAATTCAGAGAACTCAGTAAGGAACTCTGTATAAGGCCCAGGAGGCCTGTAAATGTTTCCTGTGATGTTAGGTTAACGATGCATGGGGGATTTCTGTGATGTTAGGTTAACGATGCATGGGGGATTTCTGTGATGTTAGGTTAACGATGCACAGGGGATTTCTGTGATGTTAGGTTAACGATGCACAGGGGATTTCTGTGATGTTAGGTTAACGATGCATGGGGGATTTCTGTGATGTTAGGTTAACGATGCATGGGGGATTTCTGTGATGTTAGGTTAACGATGCATGGGGGATTTCTGTGATGTTAGGTTAACGATGCATGGGGGATTTCTGTGATGTCTGCAGGCAAGTTGAACCTGGTGGACCTGGCTGGCTCTGAGAGGGTCTGGAAGTCAGGAGCTGAGGGAGAGAGGCTGAAGGAGGCTCAGAACATCAACCGCTCCCTGCTGGCTCTGGGGGACGTCATCCAGGCTCTGAGAGGGAAGGAGAAACACATCCCCTTCAGAAACAGTCGCCTCACATACCTGCTGCAGGACTCACTGGGCAAGGGCAACAAGACGGCCATGGTGGTGCAGGTAGGGACACACAACATTACAGTGCATCTGATACACACAGATTTTGAATATCTGTATATCCATCTATATGTATTCTTATAGGGCTGGCATCCCGGACATTGCTCTGGGCTAAAAAGCATTCTGAATGGAGAGGTCCATACTGTATTTAGCTTACACATGACAAAACAACTAGGCTATGGTGGTGCAGCCAGGTACACACAACATACAGTACAGTATATCAAACACACTGATTACACTGTCATATCTGCCTGGAAGTGTCTTCTCTCTGATGCTATGTTACACCTCCAGGTGTCTGCTCTGGAGAGTAACGTGGGAGAGACCATGTGTTCTCTGAAGTTTGCTGAGAGGGTTTGTAAGGTTGAGCTGGGGCCGGCTGCCAGGAAGATACAGAGAGGAGGTGGAAGCCATCAGTGTGACTAGAACTCCACTTCCTGAAATCATCCAACTTCCTGTTCCCATGGACAACCAGGACTCCAGTTCTCAACAGACACACAGCCAACCAAATATATCAACAAGCAATAGCAACAACAAACAACCGCTCTGCCCAGTCGGTCAATCTCTAAATCTGTTTATCAGTCAGCCAATCTATCAATCTGTTTATCAGTCAGTCAGTCAGCCAGCCAGTCAGTATAAAAGCTACCAGGTGTGTATTCAGTGAGATTAAATATTGAGAATATTGCAGATTCCCTAGTCTACTGATCATGTCTGTTCATGTCGTGTCTGTTGAATGTTCTGGAACGTTACATCCTCCTGAACAGACCCCAGCTGAGTCTAAAACTATCCTGATAAAGAACGACCATGACTTGAGGTTTCCGTGACAACAGATAAGAGTCAGGGATAAGAAGGCTCTACTGACTCCCGTTGTTCAGATAAGAAAGCTCTAATGTCTCCTGTTGTTCAGATAAGGCTCTAATGTGTCCTGTTGTTCAGATAAGGCTCTATTGTCTCCTGTCTGCTCCTGTTCAGATAAGAAGGCTCTACTGTCTCCCGTTGTTCAGATAAGAAGGCTCTACTGTCTCCCGTTGTTCAGATAAGAAGGCTCTAATGTCTCCTGTTGTTCAGATAAGAAGGCTCTATTGTCTCCTGTCTACTCCTGTTCAGATAAGGCTCTACTGTCTCCTGTTGTTCAGATAAGAAGGCTCTACTGTTTCCTGTCTGCTCCTGTTCAGATAAGAAGGCTTCACTGTTTCCTGTCTGCTCCTGTTCAGATAAGGCTTGACTGTCTCCTGTTGTTCAGATAAGAAGGCTCTACTGTCTCCTGTAGTTCAGATAAGGCTCTACTGTCTGCTCCTGTTCAGATAAGAAGGCTCTACTGTCTCCTGTCTGCTCCTGTTCAGATAAGAAGGCTCAACTGTCTCCTGTTGTTCAGATAAGAAGGCTCTACTGTCTCCTGTTGTTCAGATAAGAAGGCTCTACTGTCTCCTGTTGTTCAGATAAGAAGGTTCTACTGTCTCCTGTTGTTCAGATAAGAAGGCTCTACTGTCTCCTGTTGTTCAGATAAGGCTCTGTCTCCTGTCTGCTGCTGATCAGAAATGGCCCTTGTCCATCAGCTCATCTGCATGATGCACAAACCAGTACATCATCAACAACACACTAACCCGAGTGCCAAGACAACCTCTACCTTTGAAACATCCTACTAGAACCACAACTAAACAACAAATGTTGTTTTCTTTGACTGAATCGCCAGTTCTTCATCAGGGGTCGTATGTTTCAAGCATCTCAGAATAGGAGTGGTGGTCTAGGATCAGATCCTCCCTTTACTGTAATCTTATTTCATTATAACCTGAGAGGCAAAACTGATCCTAGATCCGCACTTCAACTCTTGAAAAATTTTGTGAATACAGGCCCTGAATGTGATTTACACCATCACAATGCTTAGAGATGCTGCATTATAATCTAACGTTCTCCAGAGATGAGTACCACAGTAGACACATTGGTTATGTTCTATTCCTGCAGTATTAATAATCAACCTATATAATAACACGTGAGCTTCTTTGATTCCAATCTAGATATTTTAAAAAGTTACTGTAGTGTGTAGGATCAATCTGAGTGTTGTATGGGCTGTACTAGCTCTGGTCCAGGGTGTTAGTGTGGCTTGCTGACGCCATGGACCAGAGCGAAGGCTATACATACCAGTTTCAATCATGACCTCTATCACATGGATCATCTTAAATGTGTAATGTGTCTCAAGTTGGAAAAAGCAGTCAGTAAGAAATATGCTAACATGAGATAGCTAGCTAAAACGGTTGCCTAGCAACAAACTTTTTAGATTTGTAAGAAAATCATTAAATCTTAAGATATTGTTGAGGAATTGCACTTACAAACTATCTTATGAACTTCTTTATATATATTCTTTTTTGCATAAGAAGTGTTTTGTGAATCTGGGCCCAGGAACCTATGGGGCCAGGAGTGCCATTTGGGACGCAGATCCAGAGTTAAGTAGATAGCTAGCCCTGTGTGGTAAATAACTAATTGTTCTTATAATTATATGTGCAATACAGATGTAGGATCTTAATTGGATCAACCTGTTGCAGCAGAACTTTCCTCCAATGCAGGACCTTTAAAACTTGCAGTGTTTTGTAATTTCTATTTAAGACTATCAACCCCTACAAAAATGTCCATTAATTATTCCATATAATTCACTTTTCCTGTTGCTGCAGGATTATTTTCCTGCTGTAGCAACCTGGCTCAAATTAAGATCATACATCTGTAGCCTTGTTTGGTAGGGAAATGTTGGTCTGTTTGGGGGACTGGTGGGAAGCACTTTATAAAACAAATAATAGTTTTGCGCTTTTCAGGCCAATTTAGGTGCTTTAGATGTATAACTAGTGAAATATCATCACACCAGAAATGGCTTTGTTCATTGTGATCTGTTTTCCATCTTGGTTGAACCTAACGGTCAACTGTTGGGTTAATAGTAACTTAATTCAATAGAGTACCAATACATTTCCTGTTGCGTTAAGTTATTATACAAGTGGATTAGGGTCACTTTACAATATGATTGGTTAAGGATCAGTTTAAAGCCGATTTTCCAAATAAATATGGAATTTTAAACTGTGGGGAACTCATTCTGTGTTTTGTCTCTTGTACATAATGTTCAGATATATAACAGTCTCAAAGGGAAAAGTCACAAGTCACAACATTTGGGAAAATCCAAATAATCTTCCTTGAAAAATATAATTAAAATTACATTAAGAGGCATGAACAGCAGACAATCCTTACAACAGCTGTATACAATACAACAGTCCCCAATGATCCTCCAGTTAGCCTTACACTGAAACAGTCTGGTCAGACTGACACAGGGTCTGCATCCCAAATGGCACCCTATTCCCTATATAGCACACTACTTGTCAAAAGTAGTGCACTATATAGGGAATAGGGTGCCATTTGTGACACATCCTAGGACTAGAGTTCAGAAGTCATCAAGGGGTCATATATATAACTGCCATATTCACTCCCCAGTAGCTTCAACAGTCTCTGATTCCCACAACAAACATTCAGCTGTACAGAACAGGAACAGACACATTGGTAGGGTCGGATCCAGGATTGCAGTGAGTCTCTGGATTAAGGGGTCAGTCCGAGTCCCCCTCTGCTGTCACCCCTATGGCTCCTACTGCTACAGCCAGCTCCTCCTCGCTGCCTTTCAGACGGTCACCTGGACACACAGAAATCTATACTTTAGAAAAGGGACTTGCACAAAGCACAAAAGAGGTAATATTGAGGTAGAGGCAACCTAACTGTAGTGCCAAAGCTGCTGTCACTATGTATTATCATTGTCTTTAGCTCCTACCATGTTTATCATTCACAACAAACACCTGGAATTAACCATTTTACATTGTTTTTACAGCCACTCCAGACTGAATCTAGCCCTTGGTGCTTTCTGATATACAGTATGTGGGCCAAAGACAGATAAATTCTGAGAATGTAGATCTAGGAGGAGTAGAGGAATTACTTCAACGATGTCATCAAGTGGCATCAAGCCTCCCTAGACTCTGGAATCCACAGAGCAATTAGTCTGATACAGTCAGTAGCTACATGTTCAGACCAGCCATATATAGTCTGATACAGTCAGTAGCTACATGTTCAGACCAGCATATATATAGTCTGATACAGTCAGTAGCTACATGTTCAGACCAGCCATATATAGTCTGATACAGTCAGTAGCTACATGTTCATACCAGCATATATATAGTCTGATACAGTCAGTAGCTACATGTTCAGACCAGCATATATATAGTCTGGTACAGTCAGTAGCTACATGTTCAGACCAGCCATGTACAGTCAGTAGCTACATGTTCAGACCAGCCATATATAGTCTGGTACAGTGAGTAGCTACATGTTCAGACCAGCCATGTACAGTCAGTAGCTACATGTTCAGACCAGCCATATATAGTCTGGTACAGTCAGTAGCTACATGTTCAGACCAGCCATATATAGTCTGGTACAGTCAGTAGCTACATGTTCAGACAAGTCATATATAGTCCCAGCACACATTCACTGTATTGAATCCAATAAGAAATACTCACGGATAAGTTCAGCGATGGCCTTCTGCGTTCTCCTCTCCAGCTTCTCCAGCTTCTTCGCCACATCTCTCTTCAAATCCCTTCATTCCGAAATAGGACATTAGACCACAACAAGGCATAAGGAAATTAACCAAGTATTATACTATGAAGTTTAACGTCTTAGTCAAAATGTCTTACCAGTCAGGTTTCCTGGGGGCTAGGTTGGCCAAATCCTATGGAGGAAATATGATCACATGTATTTAATGGTGGAAACTTAACATAAACACTAATCAAACAGTAGGCTACTGTCATGACTTGAGGTTAAACAAACAGAATGATGGTCCCATCTCTGCCAAGCTCCTCTTTCCCCCAAAGGGGGGGGGGGGGGGGGGGGGGGGGGTTGAGTAGATTGGAGTGTTGAAAGGGGGTGGGGTTTTGACACCTTGATGGCTGAGATGATCCAGACTCTCTCTCTTCCCCCACAAGAGAAGAGGGAAAATCCCCACGTTTGTCACTTGGAGCCAAAACTTTATGTCCATGAAACAAGACATTGGGAACATGATTAATTTATTATGTGTGTTGAAAATGAGGACTGTTGGCATATGAATAAGAATGTTGATTCTGTCATGTCATTAAAGCTTAAATGAAAGTGTGATTACAAAAACATTGTAACTTTAAGGGTTTCCAAACTGTCTATATGATGTCTACATTGGTGTTTTCCTCTCTCTCTCTCTCATGTGCATCCTGTATTATCATTTAGTTAGTAAATAAATCATTAAACCAATTTGTGTATACCAAAGGATCAGTTTGCGCTGGGGTTTGGCCATATTGGAAGACGGGACAAACATTTGAGTTAAATTCGGAGTAGCAACTCAGTAGAATACATTTCTCTCTGTGGTGATCACTACTTACCACTTCTTCAATGACAGACTCTGGTTTGGCTGCTTCTAGTTGGTCCTTCACTTTCTCCTCCACTGGAATAACACAAAGCATGCATTATGAAAAGCTGCATCCTGTAATAGTTATGTACTCAACATCCCCAAGCGATTCTCTGGAGATACCTCATCATCACTGAGATTGCTTACATGAAGCAATCTCCCCTCCCCTCCCTCCCTCCCTCCCTCCCTCCCTCCCTCCCTCCCTCCCTCCCTCCCTCAGAGAGATAAAGAAGTCTTACCTGAAGCAGGTTTGGCCTTGGGCACCTGTCTCTCCTTCAGCTCTTCATCCTCTGGGGTGTAGTTCCTCAGCTTCAGCTCTCTACTCAACAAAACCACAGGGACTGGCTTTAGTGTTGTGCATTGGTTTATACCCATTTAGTGGCTCATACCCATTTAGTGGCTCATACCCATTTAGTGGCTCATACCCATTTAGTGGCTCATACCCATTTAGTGGTTTATACCCTTAAGCTATACTATAAGGCAGATATACAAACGAGAGAGATAGCGGAGAGAGAGAAAGGGGGATCAGAGAGAGAGGGGGAAGGTGAGAGAGAGAGACGGTATGGTAAAGTACCAGGTGGTGGCAGTGCAGCCAAATGTATTAGGTCCTACTCCAGAGCCAGCTGGGGGACCTGAGGAGAGGAGAGACGGCAGTCTACAGGCCTAAACCAAACACAGCTGCACAGCTTTTGTCTCAGGAGGTTTTTCTACCTGTCCAGGAAATAACACCTCCCTTTATTCTGTTGAACACATCTATTAGCATGATCCATCTGCTCAATGGGTTAGTCGGTCTCCAGGACAGTAGATACCATTAGCATGATCCATCTGCTCAATGGGTTAGTCTGTCTCCAGGACAGTAGATACCATTAGCATGATCCATCTGCTCAATGGGTTAGTCTGTCTCCAGGACAGTAGATACCATTAGCATGAACCATCTGCTCAATGGGTTAGTCTGTCTCCAGGACAGTAGATACCATTAGCATGATCCATCTGCTCAATGGGTTAGTCTGTCTCCAGGACAGTAGATACCATTAGCATGATCCATCTGCTCAATGGGTTAGTCTGTCTCCAGGACAGTAGACACTCTTTGCTGCATCACAACCATCTTGGTCTTTGATACGGCTGTTCTGCAATCTGAGCTCCTCATGCAATTTTAATAACTACACGAGATGTACATGTTGCTCTCTGAAAACTAAAAGATGGGTTTGGGGGGGGGCATTTTCCAAGTAGAAAAGTGTTTGTAACAAAGTCCATAACACGGCCAGCACTACTACACTCTCTTCAGAAGTACCCGAGGGACTACCTGAACTTGTCCAATATGAAATGCTGACCCAAGGAGAAACTAACCTGTGTCGCTCCTCTTCAGCTTCCTCCTCGGCCCGCTCCCTCTTCCTGTCTGGCTCCCCGCCCTCTCCATCTCTCACCTGTCAGGTGACAAACACTGGGTTATTAAGGTGACAAACACAGCTATTAAAAGGTGACAAACACAGCTATTAAAAGGTTACAAACTCTGGGTTAAGGTGACAAACACTGGGTTATTAAAGGTGACAAACACTGGGTTATTAAAGGTGACAAACAAGGCCGCAAGCCATCCTTTAATAGCTGTATTTGTCACCTTTAATAACTCAGTGTTACATTATGGGCTTGAGTAACATTGGTTTGGGGCTATCAAATACAAGCAATGAGATCCTTTAAAAACATAGGAGTTGGTCAGAAATCCAAATAGCCTATCTGTCACGCCCACTGTGATGGAGATGGTAAAACTGACCAGGCCACAAGACAGAGGAATGGTTCCCTGTATGAAAACATGTCACCATAAACATTCACATGTAAACAAAAAGCTGAAAAAAATGTATACATTTTTTTTTTTTTGAAAATATCATTATGTTGTTGACCGTGACCAAAGTCAGACAGCATGACAAAGAGCTCTAGTGGAGAGGCTTCCTGTCCACCAGCTGGAACAATCAAACAGACTCATTCTCCAGTAAAGTACAACACCAGGAAAACAATCACATGCTGCAGGAATGTCAACAGCCGTTCATCAAGAATAACCTAGCTGCTGGACCAAGCCCACTAGCGTTCCCCTTCAACAGGGCTGTCACTGGCTGGCTTAGCCAAACACACTGAAGGACATTCCCAGAGTGTGTAGCAAATGGCACCCTATTCAACAGAGCCCTGGTCAAAAGTAGTGCACTATATAGGGCGCAGGGTGCCATTTGGGACGGAGACCAAGTCTAACGGACAAAATGGTGACTTACTTGCCCTTGGATCAAGCAGCACTTATGGTGTAATTTGGAGGATGGAGGACGTTTGCAGGAGTAGAACAAAATACCAATGTAAACAACAGGAGGCTCAAGGAGGAAGCTGTAAAGTGGACTTTGGTTGTGTTAGTCATACTCACTCACATTTTTAGACTACATACAGTGTCTGTGTAACTGATAAAAGCCTAACTTTTAGGCAGGGGCCACAGAGCTAGGTGAGGGGCCTCTTTCAGGCTTGGTCCACAGAGCTAGGTGAGGGGCCTCTTTCAGGCTTGGTCCACAGAGCTAGGTGAGGGGCCTCTTTCAGTGAGTCGTGTGCGGCCACACAGTCGTGGGTGAACAGGGAGTACAGGAGGGGCCCCCAAGTTGAGGTTCAGTGTGGCGGATGAGTTGTTGCCTACCCTCACCATCAGGAAGTCCAGGATCCAGTTGCAGTAGGAGGTGTTCTGTCCCATGGTAGTGATGAGCTTGAAGGGAACTATGGTATTGAACCTGAGCTATGACGTTGATCAATGAACATCATTCTCACATGAACAGATTGCGTCATCTGTGGATCTGTTGGGGCGGTATGCGAATTGAATTTCAAAACATATCATGGCTACAGATGCGCGTACGGGGCGACAGTCATTTAGACAGGTTGTTGCTAGTAAATCCGGCGACCAGTTACCAAATCTCAACTCCGCCTCGATATAAGAGAACGCAGTTGAGCGTTCCTCAGCTATATCAACAGTTTATTAATGAACAAAATACCAAAACATGTTTTAGTAAATTATCCCATCATAACTAGCAAAGCTAATTTCACCATCAGTTCACAACTACCTAGCACAGTAAGCTAAATACAGACAGCTAGTTAGATAGCTTGGTAGCCTAGTAGTTGTTACTAGTTACCATTAGCCATGTAGAATATGTGATATGAGAGTCCAGTTAATCTGTTGTGCACATATAACTAACTAGCTATGTACATTTCAAACGAATGTCAAGCGCAATGCTGTGTGTTAACTAGCTTATTTTCATCCTAGCTACCTAGCTAGCTAGCTAGCTAACTCAAACTGCTGGTAGCTAGCTTGCAAATTATATTGTTGTACTGTTTACAACACAAACATAATGTTATTTTTGGTTGATACTCACATGAAGTTGTCGACCTCTCAAAGCTTTAAGTCTTTCTTTCCTTTTTAAAGCTTGTTCCTGCAGTGAACCAACCGATTGCTCCATTTTTGCTTCACGTTGTGTTGTCGTAGTTCGGCAATCGACTCATATGACTAGCTAGTAGCTTCTCTCAAAGGTTTAGAAGCCAGTGCCGAGCGCATCGATTCATGTCCCGAGAATCTGAGCATAACTTGGCATAGGCTACTGTGGCCTACTGTATCAAATGATGTGCAAAATAATAACACACTGATATCATCAACATGTCTTATAAAATATGTATGTTTACTGAGCAAATATGCAAGGGGCAACAAAATATACATTTTATTTAATCTAGGCAGGCTTTTTTATTTGAAATACATTGTGGTTCAATTGACCCTGGTCTCCCAGTCGACTGCCTGCTCATCTCCCAGCCTTTAGATGTCTCGATGGAAGTTCTGTCAACCTCTAGTGAATCTTTGTTTTCATTTGAACAGATTTCTACTTGTGATGCGCAGGACGTCTTGCGCAAGATTGATGTTAAAACAATCCACTTGGGCTGACCTGCTTGATCCTTTCTTGTTGCAGCTTTCTGCTCCTCTGATTGCATAATAATAACAATTTTTTTAACCTTACAGTTAGTTCTGGTACCATCCCCAGGGTCTGGAAGGCGGCCCATATGTTCCACCTTCACAAAGGTGGTGATCTGTGTGACCTAAATAATTATTGCCCCATTTCAAAACTCTCTTGCCTTTTAACTACGAAATGTATGCTAAATGTACAACAGTCAGGTTCAGACCAGATCAGAGCACCATCTCTGCTACTTCTTTGGTTTTCAATTATTTTCTTAATTGTTTGGAGAAGAAGAAACGATGTGCGGCCTCTTTTATTGGCCTGTCTAAAGCCGACACTATGGATCAATCTTTACTTATTCAGAGGCTGCATGTAGCCTGGTCCAGTAGTATTTAAAGGAACAAAAGTGTGTATTTACGGATGTTAAATCCGGGTTTCTGAACATAATAAAGGCGGTCATGCAGTGATCGATTTTTCAGTTCTTTTCACTATTCACATTAACAATATTGGGTTATCTGTAAAAATATATATATAAAATAATCACCTGTATGCAGATAACACGGTGGTGTATGCTATTGCCCCCACAGCTGACCAGGCTGTCAGTTTCAATCTGACTTTATTGGCCTGCAGAAAGCCTTTGTTGAACTGAAATTGGTTTAATGCAGGAAAACCCAAGTATATGTTATTTTCCAAATCACGTTAAATGTATCTGATGATTTATGTACTTTGGATGGTGCCCTCATTGATCTTGTCCCAGTTTACAAATGCGAAAAGCTATCTTTCAAAAAGAATGTTGATGAGTTAGTTAGAAATTAAGAATTACAACAAGCTTCTTCTATATGAACATGTCCTGTCTTTCAATAAATTGCAGAAAGCAAATAATTCAGTCAACATTCATTCCGGTTATTGACTATGGCGATATCACCTATATGAACGCAGCGGACACTGTATTGACCCATTTGACGCAGTTTATCATATAGCATTGCGCATCATTACGTGTGATAATTCAGAAAGTAGACTGGCCCTCCTTGACGTCTCGTAGATCGATGTATTAAGCTATTTTTGTCTATAAAGCCCTCTTGCATAAACTTCCGCTACCTTACTTAATTGTTAACCTTTAGGCGTATAAATGTCCAGACCTGGACTCAGGGATGGCTAACCCTGGAGATCCCTTCAATCTCCACCGAGTTAGGTAAATCTGTTTTTAGTGTTTTTGCGCCTTTTATGTGGAATGATCTCCAAAAGTCCTTAAAGTTGGTGGATTTGGTGCCTCTAGGGCAATTCAGGTGGACCTTTTTACTGAAGAATGTGTTTGTTTCAAATTATTGCTTTTCGTGTTTGGTGTTTGCTTTTCATTTACTGTGTAATTGATGTATACAGTATATATCATGTATAGTGTAATTATTGTGTGTTGCTACGATGTGTTTGACAGGTCGTCATTGTAAATAAGAATTTGTGAATTTTAACTAGATTTCACTTGAGTAGCCTCAAAAATCGAATTAATCAAATCAAATGTTATTTGTCACATGCGCCGAATACAACAGGTAGACCTTACCGTGAAATGCTGACTGACAAGCCCTTAACCAACAATACAACAGGTAGACCTTACCGTGAAATGCTGACTGACAAGCCCTTAACCAACAATACAACAGGTAGACCTTACCGTGAAATGCTGACTGACAAGCCCTTAACCAACAATACAACAGGTAGACCTTACCGTGAAATGCTTACTGACAAGCCCTTAACCAACAATACAACAGGTAGACCTTACCGTGAAATGCTGACTGACAAGCCCTTAACCAACAATACAACAGGTAGACCTTACCGTGAAATGCTGACTGACAAGCCCTTAACCAACAATACAACAGGTAGACCTTACCGTGAAATGCTGACTGACAAGCCCTTAACCAACAATACAACAGGTAGACCTTACCGTGAAATGCTGACTGACAAGCCCTTAACCAACAATACAACAGGTAGACCTTACCGTGAAATGCTGACTGACAAGCCCTTAACCAACAATACAACAGGTAGACCTTACCGTGAAATGCTTACTTACAAGCCCTTAACCAAAAATGAAAAGCATTTTTTGGAAGTAAGCTAGAAAATATTTGCAAAAAATAAATAAAAATAATCATAATACAAAAAAACTAAGTTATATATATATACTTTTTATTTTATTTTTAAGTAACACAATAACATAATAATAACGAGGCTATGTACAGGGGGTACTGGTTAGTCGCTTGGGGGTACAGGTTAGTCGAGTTAATTGAGGAAATATGTACAGTGGGGAGAACAAGTATTTGATACACTGCCGATTTTGCAGGTTTTCCTACTTACAAAGCATGTAGAGGTCTGTAATTTTTATCATAGGTACACCAACTGTGAGAGACGGAATCTAAAACAAAAATCCAGAAAATCACATTGTATGATTTTTAAATAATTAATTAGCATTTTATTGCATGACATAAGTATTTGATCACCTACCAACCAGTAAGAATTCCGGCTCTCACAGACCTGTTAGTTTTTCTTTAAGAAGCCCTCCTGTTCTCCACTCATTACCTGTATTAACTGCACCTGTTTGAACTCGTTACCTGTATAAAAGACACCTGTCCACACAGATGCTTTTCTGCAAAGGGGACAGGACGACTGCACCGTATTGAGGGGAGGATGGATGGGGCCATGTATCGCGAGATCTTGGCCAACAACCTCCTTCCCTCAGTAAGAGCATTGAAGATGGGTCGTGGCTGGGTCTTCCAGCATGACAACGACCCGAAACACACAGCCAGGGCAACTAAGGAGTGGCTCCGTAAGAAGCATCTCAAGGTCCTGGAGTGGCCTAGCCGGTCTCCAGACCTGAACCCAATAGAAAATCTTTGGAGGGAGCTGAAAGTCCATATTGCCCAGCGACAGCCCCGAAACCTGAAGGATCTGTATGGAGGACTGGGCCAAAATCCCTGCTGCAGTGTGTGCAAACCTGGTCAAGAACTACAGGAAACGTATGATCTCTGTAATTGCAAACAAAGGTTTCTGTACCAAATATTAAGTTCTGCTTTTCTGATGTATCAAATACTTATGTCATGCAATAAAATGCAAATTAATTACTTAAAAATCATACAATGTGATTTTCTGGATTTTTGTTCACAGTTGAAGAGTACCTATGATAAAAATTACAGACTTCTACATGCTTTGTAAGTGGGAAAACCTGCAAAATCGGCAGCGTATCAAATACTTGTTCTCCCCACTGTATATACAGACCTGCATGAATAAATAAATAGGTCCTGAGTGAATGAGTGCTGACGGACCAGAGTTACTCATGGATGGATGCATAATTGTTAAGCTAGGTCCTAGCACCCCAACAGTTCCAGATCTATGTTGCCGACGGCACGGCACCCCGGTGAGGCATTATATAGTCTAATAGCCGCCGGCAGGAAGGACCTCCTGTAGCGCTCTCTGGCACACCGTGGTGGGATCAGTCTGTGACTGAAAGTGCTCCTCTGCGTCATAACCATAGCGTGCAGAGGGTGGGTGACGTTGTCCATGATGGCCAGCAGTTTGGCCAGGATCCGTCTCTCCGCCACCTCCTCTAGAGTGTCAAGGCTCATCCCCAGGACAGAGCTAGCCTTCCTGATCAGCTTATTTACCCGAGAAGCATCACCGGCTTTGATGTTGGCTCCCCAGCACACCACTGGTAGAAGGTATGCAGTAGTTTACTGCACACGTTGAAGGACCTGAGCCTCCTCAGAAAGTAGAGTCGGCTCTGGCACTTTTTGTACAGGGCCCTGGTGTTACCAGCCCATTCCAGCCTGTTGTCCATATGGACTCCCAGGAACTTGTATGACCCAACCATTTCCACATCCATCCCCTGTATAGGGACAGCAGTCAGTTGTGCCTTGGTTCTCTTGAAGTCCACCACCATCTCCTTTGTTTTGCTGATGTTGAGCTGAAGGTGGTTCTGCTCACACCACAACACAAAGTCACTGATTGTGCTCCTGTACTCCTGATGAAACAAATATTGAGTTATTTGGTCATAACAAGGGTTGTCATGCATGGCGCAAAAGAACACAGCGTTCCAAGAAAAACACTTGCTACCCACAGTAAGATTTGGTGGGGGTTCCATCATGCTGTGGGGCTGTGTGGCCAGTGCCGGTACTGGGAATCTTGTTAAAGTTGAGGGTCGCATGGATTCCACTCAATATCAGCAGATTCTTGGGAATAATGTTGAAGAATCAGTCACAAAGTTGAAATTACGCCGGGGCTGGATATTTCAACAAGACAACGACCCAAAACACTGCTCAAAATCTACCCGGGCATTTATGCAGAGGAACAAGTACAATGTTCTGGAATGGCCATCCCAGTCCCCAGACCTGAATATCATTGAGAATCTGTGGGATGATTTGAAGCGGGCTGTCCATGCTCGGCAACCATCAAACCTAACTGAACTGGAGATGTTTTGTAGGGAGGAATGGTCCAAAATACCTTCATCCAGAATCCAGACACTCATTAGAGGCTATAGGAAGCGTCTAGAGGCTGTTATTTTAGCAAAAGGAGGCTCTACTAAATATTGATGTGATTTTTCTGTTGGGGTGCCCAAATTTATGCACCTGTCTAATTTCGTTTTGATGCATATTGCACATTTTCTGTTAATCCAATAAACCTCATTTCACTACTGAAATATTACTGTGTCCATCAGTTATTTGATAGATCAAAATGAAATTGCTGATCCAAACACCCAATTATTTATAAATGGAAATCATAGAAATTGTCAGGGGTGCCCAAACTTTTTCATACGACTGTATTGTGTGGTTTTTGGATAAACTTTTGCACAGCCCGACCTCATACCTCCCAAAAATTCCCAACCATCTTGGCTCAGTGTACATGGCTCCTATTCAACCAGCATGGCTCAGTGTACATGGCTCCTATTCAATCAACATGACTCAGTGTACATGGCTCCTATTCAACCAGCATGACTCAGTGTACATGGCTCCTATTCAATCAACATGACTCAGTGTACATGGCTCTTATTCAACCAGCATGACTCAGTGTACATGGCTCCTATTCAATCAACATGACTCAGTGTACATGGCTCCTATTCAACTAAGGTGGCTCAGTGTACATGGCTCCTATTCAACCAGCATGGCTCAGTGTACATGGCTCCTATTCAATCAACATGGCTCAGTGTACATGGCTCCTATTCAACCATCGTGGCTCAGTGTACATGGCTCCTATTCAATCAACATGACTCAGTGTACATGGCTCCTATTCAACCAACATGACTCAGTGTACATGGCTCCTATTCAACCAGCATGGCTCAGTGTACATGGCTCCTATTCAACTGAATGTGATGAGGGACAGAGTCGTCCTGAGAGTTAGAAAACTATGAAACCTACGGTCTAATATCCTAGAATACGGCTGTGCTGACGCTGACGCTGTTTAGTCTGTCTCTAACCATTTACAGTTGAAGTCAGAAGTTTACATACACTTAGGTTGAAGTCATTAAAACTCATTTTTCAACCACTCCACAGATTTCATGTTAACAAACTACAGTTTTGGCAAGTCTGTTAGGACATCTACTTTGTGCATGACACAAGTAATTCTTCCAATAATTGTTAACAGACAGATTATTTCACTTATAATTCACTATATTACAATTAATATTGCTCGCTCTCTCTCTCTCGCGCTCTCTCTCTCTCTCTCGCGCTCTCTCGCTCGCTCTCTCTCTCGCTCGCTCTCGCTCGCTCTCGCTCGCTCTCTCTCTCGCTCGCTCTCTCTCGCTCTCTCTCGCTCTCTCTCTCGCTCTCGCTCTCGCTCTCGCTCTCTCTCTCTCTCGCGCTCTCTCGCGCTCTCTCTCGCTCTCTCTCTCTCTCTCTCTCGCTCGCTCTCGCTCTCTCTCTCGCTCTCGCTCTCGCTCTCTCTCTCTCTCTCTCTCTCTCTCTCTCTCTCTCTCTCTCTCTCTCTCTCTCTCTCTCTCTCTCTCTCTCTCTCTCTCTCTCTCTCTCTCTCTCTCTCTCTCTCTCTCTCTCTCTCTCTCTCTCTCTCTCTGTATCTCTCTCTCTCTCTCTGTATCTCTCTCTCTCTGTATATCTCTCTCTCTCTCTGTATATCTCTCTCTCTGTATATCTTTCTCTCTCTGTATATATCTCTCTCTCTGTATATCTCTCTCTCTCTCTCTCTCTCTCTGTGTATCTCTCTCTCTCTCTCTCTCTCTGTATATCTCTCTACCCTCTCTCTCTCTGTATCTCTGTATCTCTCGCTCTCTCTTCCCTAGGTGCATTCGGGTCAGTTCTCCCGTCGGCTGTGGAGCTCCACAAGCCGGATCTCTCAGGTTTCCTCAGGAGAGACAGAATACAACCCCACTGAGACTTCTGGGAAGTGAGGGTTGCCATTAAAACATATGGAAGGCCTTATTATCGCAGCCTATTAGGTTCAGCCGAGGCTTGGTTATTGGTTTATGGCTGACACCCAAATGGCACCCTATTCCTATATAGTGGCTATTGGGTTCTGGTCACAAGTAGGGCACTATATAGAGAATAGGGTGCCATTTAGGGTGCCATATAGAGAATAGGGTGCCATTTAGGGTGCCATAAGGGAATAGGGTGCCATTTGGGACATATACCTTTTTTTTATCCACCAGCAGTGGATTTGCTGGATCAGAATGAAGGGAGTAGAGACGCTGGATGTTGGTGTCAGAAAACCCACCCAGAACTTTACTGGACTGACTGATTGTTAAACGGACTGTAATCGCCAGCATCCCCAACCTCTATGGGTCCAAACCTCTATGGATTCAAGCCACTGAGCTCTCAGAGAGAGACACTATAAACCAAGGCTTTTTTTGATTTAGGTGGTTTTATACTCTATTTTTAAAAAGGCATCATTCCAAAGATGACTCGTGTTTTGTAGACAAGAGAGGAGACCCTGTTTTATGTGGTTCCCGGCCCCTTTTACTGGGTTATTCCAAGGCCAGTTGTGTGGCAATGGCACCTTGTCTAAAACTCCTAGAAACTTTAAAACTATAAACGTTGCAAGAGATTTCCATGGTGAAGTGCCAGTGTATTCCACTAGAGGGTGGCATTTCTCCCTCTACATGGGTGCAATCCTGCTGAAAATAGAATGCAATAACGGTTTGGAACAGTCCAGACAGTCTGTGGTTTGGATTGTCAGATTGTCACATGATATGATGGATGGTGATGTTCACAACACATGAATCACTGTTGCTTTAAATAGGAGAGAAGAGATCACTGTTTTACTACATGTACGGTGTATAGCATCTGAATGTGCAGCTCATATTATTGGTTTAGATCATTGGTTTGATTGGTTTTGTTTGTTCCTGATGTATTGCCTGTGTTGCATTTATTGATGACTCGTTTAGTTTGTCAGTGGTCTTCATCGTCACTCCTATTTTCTAGAAGAGAATACTTTATTATAACTGTTGTTATTGTTTAAAACGTGTTGTAACTGAAAAGTGCCTTTTTGTCTGTCATCTTTTCCTCAAGCACTGACTTGCACACTATGAGATGATCCCCTCTTCTTTCTCAGTCTCCATCTTCCCCTCCTTCTCTTGCTCTGTCCATCACTTTGACTTCTGTAGTAGGCCGGTGTTTTACAGTGGCTCCAGTCCTCATAAGGACCTACGTCCTCAACACCAATTATGTATTCTTGTTGGTGCACTGTTAGACAGACAGCTGTTAACGTTCCCCTCGTCCGTCAGCTAGGCTATTTAACCTTTATACTGCTATTATCTTATTATTTTCTGAAGCACTGAACCCTTTTGAACTAGAGATGACTTGTGTCCCAAATGGCACCCTTTCCCCTATATAGTGCACTTCTTTTTATCAGGGCTCTGACTCAGTCGCGGTGTCTGTAGAACACATGGGTGTTCTCCCAACGAGCCAGTAGAGGAATTTACTTCCTGTGAAAACCCCCCTTGTTGCAGTTGGGTTGGAGAGAGTCTATTGTTGTGCAATGTCATGATGAGATGGGAGAGACTCAAACACAATATATCACAATATATGGTAATGTATTATTACATGTTTATTTTAATGATCTGGCTGTGATGTTGACAGAGTTTCTGGTTTTTATTGGAAAATGTGTGCCTGAAATGCCTGCAGAAATTTAATTTCTGTTTGCTTTATTGTCTATAGTCAAAAGTGTCTCTGTTGGTCTTGGTCCAAAGCAGGGCACTGTATAGGGAATGGGACCTATGGAATGCTGACTTGTTTTCATAATCAGTTAATTCGCTTTTCTTCTCCTGGCTGATCTGTCACTAGACCTGGGTTCAAATACTATGCAGAGTGATAAAACATACTTGATCTAAGCTTGATTGAGCATGCCTGGTTTAATGGACCAATAGAATAGTCCCAAAATGTGAAAACCTTGTCCATCTGGCATTCTTGGCAGGCTAGAGCAAACGCTCAAAATATTTTAAAGATTAAAAGTAGTATTTGAACCCAGGTCTGTGTCCCACACCACAGTCCCTGAGCCCCAGGACACTACTGCTGTATAAAGGGCTCCAGGCAGAAGTTGCCTCTAGACACTGATCTAGGATCAGATTCACCCCCAGATCCTAACCTTAACTGTTAATGGGGAAAATAAAAAATTGATCTAAAGGCTTCAGCATGCTTCAGTTCGGCTGGCGCCTAGCCGAAGTCAACATACTCCCTTAAAAGACCTTCACTTGAAAAAACGAGAAATGCGGCAATAGTACTGTTTGTCCATTTTGAGATGCCGTAGCCAGTAGCCGTAGACATCCTCAAAATAATCAGAATTAAGATAACTCAAATTTGTCTTAAATTTGAAAGTTTTTGCAGAGATCTTAGTCACGCAACATTTTCATACTTGAGTAAAAGTAAAGATACCTTAATAGAAAATGACTCTCAAGTGAAAGTAAAATACTACTTGAGTGAAAGTCTCAAAGTATTTGGTTTCAAATATACTTAAGTATTAAAAGTAAATGTAATTGCTAAAATATACTTACAGTTGAAGTTGGAAGTTTACATAAAACACATTTTTCAACCACTCCACAGATTTCATGTTAACAAACTATAGTTTTGTCAAGTCGGTTAGGACATCTACTTTCTGCATGACACAAGTAATTCTTCCAACAATTGTTTACAGACAGATTATTTCACTTATAATTCACTATATCACAATTCCAGTGGGTCAGAAGTTTACATACACTAAGTGCCTTTAAACAGCTTGGAAACTCCAGAAAATTATGTCATGGCTTTAGAAGCTTCTGATAGGCTAATTGACATAATTTGAGTCAATTAGAGGTGTACCTGTGGATGTATTTCATGGCCTACCTTCAGACTCAGTGCCTCTTTGCTCGACATCATGAGAAAATCAAAAGAAATCAGCCAAGACCTCAGATAACATTTGTAGACCTCCACAAGTCTGGTTCATCCTTGGGAGCAACTTCCAAACACCTAAAGGTACCACGTTCATCTGTACAAACAATAGTACGTAAGTATAAACACCATGTGACCACGCAGCCGTCATACCGCTCCTAGAGGTGATCTGATGAAACAAAAATAGAACTTTTTGGCCATAATGAGGTTAGGCCATATGTTTGGAGGAAAAAGGGGGAGGCTTGCAAGCCGAAGAACACCATCCCAACCGTGGAGCACAGGGGTGGTAGCATCATGTTGTGGGGATGCTTTGCTGCAGGAGGGACTGATGCACTTCACAAAATATCATGAGGAAGGAAAATTATGTGGATATATTGAAGCAACATCTCGAGACATCAGTCAGGAAGTTAAAGCTTGGTCGCAAATGAGTCTTCCAAATGGACAATGACCCCAAGCATACTTCCAAAGTTGTGGCAAAATGGCTTAAGGACAACAAAGTCAAGGTATTGGAGTGGCCATCACAAAGCCCTGACCTCAATCCTATAGAAAATTTGTGGGCAGAACTGAAAAAGCGTGTGTGAGCAAGGAGGCCTAGAAACCTGACTCAGTTACACCAGTTCTGTCAGGAGGAATGGGCCAAAATTCACCCAACTTATTGTGGGAAGCTTGTAGAAGGCTACCCGAAACGTCTGACCCAAGTTAAACAATTTAAAGGCAATGCTACCAAATACTAATTGAGTGTATGTAAACTTCTGACCCACTGGGAATGTCTACTATTATTCTGACATTTCACATTCTTAAAATAAAGTTGTGATCCTAACAGACCTAAAACAGGGAATTTTTACTAGAATTAAATATCAGGAATTGTGAAAAACTGAGTTTAAATGTATTTGGCTAAGGTGTATGTATTCTTCCGACTTCAACTGTAAGTATCAAAATAAAGGAATAGCAAATTCCTTATATTAAGCAAACCAGACGGCACAATTGTCTTGTTTTAATTTATGTATAGCCAGGGGCAAACTCCAACACTCAGACATAATTTACAAACAACACGTGTGTGTTTAGTGAGTCCGCCAGATCAGAGGCAGTAGGGATGACAAGGGATGTTCTCTTGATAAGCGTGTGAATTAGACCCTTTTCCTGTCCTGCTAAGCATTTAAAATGTAACGTAGTTTGGGGAAAATGTATGGAATTGTGAAAGCAGTCACAAATATAAATAGTAAAGTACAAACACCCCAACTACTTTACACCACTCCAATTTTACATTTAACTAAGATGTTTGTATTTCTCAATGAAATAATTTGCATGAAAATGTGTCGTTTCTCATTGAATGGCAACAAAGACTTTATAGAACCCCATAGTGGAGGTGTCATAATACCCAGAAAACCTAGCGGTCAAACAGGGAAATGGTTTTGTTTTTCCACCATGAATTGTTTCCCATAGGGGATTAAAATAAGGGCTGTGTTTAGTGTAGGCTTACCCTGGAGTGACGTTTTGATAACTGTGTTAATCTCTCTCGGACAAGGAGACTTTTATCAATATATTGGGCTCTATTTACTCTCAGATTCAACATTGCTAATTAGCATCAAAGTAGACATCATGCAAAACTACAAATCCCTGCAAGCTCCTGCACGGCATCTCTAGCTGATACCTTTGCTAACAGATATTGTGTCAATTTAAAACTTGTGCAAGACAGTTCACCGAATTTTCCATTTTAAGAAATGTAGTAATTTATTCATTAGTACAGTTAGCTAACATTAGATAGTTAATCCAGAGATTCTCACCTTTGCCTCGATTCGTCAGACTCGTCCAGATCATCATGGCATTTGTATTTCTTTATGAAAGCCTAATTAGCATTTCATTTTTGGGGGGTAAATCTCCTTGATATAGATTTGCACGTTTATCAAAACATCACACTGGGGTAAGCCTACACAAAACACAGACCTTATTTTAATTGTTTCTAAAAATAAATAAAAATGTGGGAAGAATGACTGGTGGAAAAATTATTGGAACCATTTCCCTGTTTGCCCGCTAGGTTTTATGGGTATTATGACTCTATTGAAGAATCCCTACTGTTGACCAATCACAGACGAAGGGGCGTAGACTTCGGCTTGGAAGCATGCGGATGCCTTAAGATCAGCGTCTAGGGCAACTTCAGCCTACTCAATGTTTACGTCCCTACAGGGCACCTTATTTCCTACATAGTGCACTACTTTGGGCCCTGATCAAAAGTAGTGCGCTACATAGGGAATAGGGTGCCATTTGGGATGCATCCCATATAAATACTGTACATATCTAAGAGACTAAAAAAGTGTGCTCATTTGCGCCCAGCACAACCCCAACTGAAGCCTGATGTGAAGTGAGGTGAAGTGAAGTGAGGTGAAGTGAAGTGAGGTGAGGTGAAGTGAGGTGAGGTGAGGCAAGGTGATGCGAGGTGAGGTGGGGATCAATAAAGTACCTATCTATCTAATGTGAGGTGATGTGAAGTGAGGTGAAGTGAGGTGAAGTGAAGTGAAGTGAGGTGAGGTGAAGTGAAGTGAGGTGAAGTGAGGTGAAGTGAAGTGAGGTGAGGTGGGGATCAATAAAGTACCTATCTATCTAATGTGAGGTGATGTGAGGGCAGGGCTGCCTTGGTTTGGACCTGTTCTACTGCTTCTGAACTACTGTGTCTCTAATGTTCTTCTAAGATGTTGAAATTACAAGCTTTTTTAATCAAACTGCTTGTCTGTCATGTGTAACTTTTCCATAAGCAGACAGCTCATCCTCAAGATGATTCTCTGTGACATGATAATTTTCTCTAGTGTGATGATCTTCCAAAGCAAGGCCGTGCCGATCTGATGTTACTTCTTCAACTCAACCCATTTTGTTTTCAATACAGAAGATAATTAATTTACATGTATTCCTTCACTCAGAGAGGGAGAGAGACCCTGCTTATTCTACCACTCATCGCAACAGTTTTTCTGTTGTAGAGGTCACAGCAGCTACGGCACATTTACTTAAACAGGATCCTTTGATCAAACATCCTGTTAGCCGGCCCATAAACACATCAAGGGGGCAATTCAGCAGGTCGTAGAGGAAGAGGGTGGGGGTGGGAGGGCCTGTAGCCCTTCCAGTCAATACAAGCAGAGGCAACAACAAATTCAATCCCTTTTAGTCAACTTCCTGGACAAAACGTTCCACTGTAATAGTGAAGGTGTAAACTTGTCAGTAGAAAACCTAAACAGTATATTTGACCTCTCAGCTTCTCTATCAAATCTAAACATTTCAAACAGAAAACTGAAGAAAATGAACAACAATGACAAATGGTTTGATGAAGAATGTAAAAACCTAAGAAAGAATTTGAGAAACCTGTCCAACCAAAAACAGAGACCCAGAAAACCTGAGCCTACACCTTCACTATGGTGAATCACTAAAATAATACAGAAATACACAACGAAAAAGAAGTAACAGCACATCAGAAATCAGCTCAATGTAATTGAAGAATCCATAAACTCTAACCACTTCTGGGAAAATTGGAAAACACTAAACAAACAACACAAGCTATCTATCCAAAACGGAGATGTATGGATAAACCACTTCTCCAATCTTTTTGACTCTATAACAAAGAACAAACAGCATATAAATATACATGATCAAATACCAATCTTAGAATCAACTATTAGACCAGAACCCACTGGATTCTCCAATGACATTGAGTTAACTACAGGACAAAATACAAACCCTCCAACACAAAAAGGCCTGTGGTGTTGATGGTAATATAATAATAATAATAATAATAATAATAATATTTTTTTATTTCACCTTTATTTAACCAGGTAGGTCAGTTGAGAACAAGTTCTCATTTGCAACTGCGACCTGGCCAAGACAAAGCAAAGCAGTGCGACAAAAACAACACAGAGTTACACATTAAACAAACATAGTCAAAAACACAATAGAAAATCTATATACAAATATATAATATATACAGACAACACATTTCAATTGGCTATACTTAAACTCTTTAACATCATCTTTGGCACCAATATTTGGAACCAAGGACTGATCACCCCAATCCACAAAAGTGGAGACACATTTGACCCAAATAACTACTGTGGGATTTGCGTCAACAGCAACTGTGGGAAAATCCTCTGCATTATCATTAACAGCAGACTAGTTCATTTCCTCAGTGAAAACAATGTACTGAGCAAATGTCAAATTAGATTTTTACCAAATTACCGTACGACAGACCATGTATTCACCCTGCACACCCTAATTGACAAACAAACAAACCAAAACAAAGTCTTCTGATGCTTTGTTGATTTAAAAAAAGCTTTTGACTCAATTTGGCATGAGGGTCTGCTATACAAATTGATGGAAAGTGGTGTTGGGGGAAAAACACATGACATTATAAAATCCATGTACACAAAAACAAGTGTGCGGTTAAAATTGGCAAAAAACACACATTTCTTTCCACAGGGCCGTGGGGTGAGACAGGGATACAGCTTAAGCCCCACCCTCTTCAACATATATATCAACGAATTGGCGAGGGCATTAGAACAGTCTGCAGCACACAGCCTCACCCTACTAGAATCTGAAGTCAAATGTCTACTGTTTGCTGATGATATTGTGCTTCTGTCACCAACCAAGGAGGGCCTACAGCAGCACCTAGATCTTCTGCACAGATTCTGTCAGACCTGGGCCCTGACAGTAAATCTCAGTATAATCAAAATAATGGTGGTCCAGTTTCCAGGACCACAAATACAAATTCCATCTAGACACCGTTGCCCTAGAGCACAGAAAAAACGATACATACCTCGGCCTAAACATCAGCGCCACAGGTAACTTCCACAAAGCTATGAACGATCTGAGACAAGGCAAGAAGGGCCTTCTATGCCATCAAAAGGAACATAAAATTCGACATACCAATTAGGATCTGTCTAAAAATACTTGAATCAGTTATAGAACCCATTGCCCTTTATGGTTGTGAGGTCTGGGGTCCGCTCACCAACCAATAATTCACAAAATGGGACAAACACCAAATTGAGACTCATTAAACAAATTAAAACACCAAATAATGCATGCAGAGCAGAATTAGGACGAACCCGCTTATTATCAAAAGAAAAGAGCCGTTAAATTCTACAACCACCTAAAAATAAGTGATTCCCAAACCTTCCATAACAAAGCCATTTTATTTATTTTTATTTCACCTTTATTTAACCAGGTAGGTCAGTTGAGAACAAGTTCTCATTTGCAACTGCGACCTGGCCAAGACAAAGCAAAGCAGTGCGACAAATAACAACACAGAGTTACACATTAAACAAACAGTCAAAAACACAATAGAAAAATCTATATACAGAGTGCAAAATGTAGTGCAAAAATGCAGTAAGGTTAGGAGGTAGGACAATAAATAGACTATAGTGGTGAAATAAATTACAGAATTATCATCATTAACACAGGAATGAAGGATGTGCAAATTATGATGTGCAAATAGAGATACATCACCTACAGAGAGATGAACCTGGAGAAGAGTCCCCTAAGCAAGCTGGTCCTGGGACTCTGTTCACAAACACAAACAGACCCCACAGAGCCCCAGGACAACAACACAATTAGACCCAACCAAATCATGAGAAAACAAAAAGATAACTACTTGACACATTGGAAAGAGTTAACAAAAAAACAGCAAACTAGAATGCTATTTGGCCCTAAACAGAGAGTACACAGTGGCAGAATACCTGACCAACTGTGACTGACCCAAACTTAAGGAAAGCTTTGACTACGTACAGACTCAGTGAGCATAGCCTTGCTATTGAGAAAGGCCGCCGTAGGCAGACCTGGCTCTCAAGAGAAGTCAGGCTATGTGCACACTGCCCACAAAATGAGGTGGAAACTGAGCTGCAGTTCCTAACCTCCTGCCAAACGTATGACCATATTAGAGACACATATTTCTCTCAGATTACACAGACCCACAAAGAATTAGAAAACAAACCCAATTTGGATAAACTCCCATATCTATTGGGTGAAATACCACAGTGTACAATCACAGCAGCAAGATGTGTGATCTGTTGCCTCAAGAAAAGGGCAACCAGTGAAGAACAAACACCATTGTAAATACAATCCATATTTATGTTTATTTATTTTCCCTTTTGTACTTTAACTATTTGCACATTGTTACAACACTGTATATTTACATAATATGACATTTGAAATGTCGTAATTCTTTTGATTCTTCTAAATGTAATGTTTACTGTTAATTTGTGTTGTTTACTATCTACTTCACTTGCTTTGGCAATGTTAACATATGTTTCCCATGCTAATAAAGCTCTTAAATTGAATTTAATTGAAGGGGAGGAGGGATACAGTGGCTATTCTCCCTCTGATGTGGTCCTGTTGACAATGGAAGGAGGGCTTGACACCTTGCTCTCGGTTCTAGCAGGTAGATAGCTCCTCCTGTCCTATCTTGACTTGTCTAGTCCTGAGTGGAGACCGATGGTGATGGGAGAAGTAGGTTGTATCCCAAATGGAACCCTATTCCCTATGTAGAGTATTATTTTTTACCATTGCCCATAGTGCCATTTGAGACACAGCCCTGACCTTTTATTTATTTACCTTTATTTAACTAGACAAGTCAGTTAAGAACAAATTCTTATTTACAATGACGGCCTACCAAATTAGGGTTAAGTGCATTGCTCAAGGACACATCGACAGGTTTTTCACCTTGTCGGCTCAGGTATTCGAACCATCAACCTTTCTGTTACTGGCCCAACACTCTAACTGCTAGGCTACCTGTCGCCCCTCTCCTGTCCTGAGGGGAGACCCTCCCTCCCTGTATTCTTCCCTCACTCCCTGTATTGTTCCCTCCCTCCCTGTCTTCTTCTCCCCCTCCCTCACTTTTTGTGAAGTAAACTGGGTTTTTTTTATGTATAAAGTAGTAGTGGTTCATTTTCATGTATTTAATTTGTCTTGCCCCTTCACCCTCTGAGTGACACACATATACAATCCATGTTTCAATTGTCTCAAGGCTTAGAAATCCTTCTTTAACCTGTCTCCTCCCCTTCATCTACACTGGTTGAAATTGATTTGATTTTTATATATTTGTTTATTTAACCTTCATATAACTAGGCAAGTCAGTTAAGAACAAATTATTTAACAAGTGACATCAATAAGGGATCATAGCTTTCACCTGGATTCACCTGGGAAGTCTGTAATGTTTTGTATAGTCAGTAGAATGCATACAGTATTTCACTGCAAAGAGTAATTTTAGAAAGAATGGTTTACAGGGCTGGTTGGAAAACAGAGCCGAGCCTGAGAGAACCACTAGATGGATGGTATCTGATCTGAACTAACCAGTAGAGTGGCTGTATCACATCTGGCCGTGATTGTCCCATAGGGCGGTGTACAATTGGCCCAGCCAGGTTTGGCCGGTGTAGGTCGTCATTGTAAATAAGAATTTGTTCTTAACTGACTTGCCTGGTTAAATAAATAAAATTATAAAAAAATGAAGAGAGAACCACCAGAATAAATCAATGGAAATCTGTCAAGTGGAACTGTCAGCACAAGCAGCTCACAGATGTACTGGCCTTTCTTGAACTTGCATTTGCACTGATTTAGTTGATGGCTGCTTTATTGGCTGTTGTGTGTTTGTCGTACCTAGCAGTTTCTTTGTTACATTCCCTACAGTTAAGTCGCGCTTCAATCTTTGTTAGCACATTCCTCTTGGAGTGTGAGAGTCACTTTCAACACCTAGTTTTCCTAGGGGTTACTGAAATAAATATTTGTGGCTAATATTCTTCCTTGCCAGTATTTCTATGAACATAAATAACAACAACATTCGCCTATAGTTTTAGTAAATATGTAAATACACTCTGATCAAAAGTATGTGGACACCTGCTCGTCGAACATCTAATTAAACAATCATGGGCATTAATATGGAGTTAGTCCCCCTTTCGCTGCTATGACAGCCTCTACTCTTCTGGGAAGGCTTTGCATTAGATGTTGGAACATTGCTGCAGGGACTTGCTTCCATTCAGCCACAAGAGCATTAGTGAGGTCGAGGACTGATGTTGGGCGAAACCCATTTCATAAAGCTCCTGACTAACAGTTCTTGTGCTGACGTTGCTTCCAGTGGCAGTTTGAAACAGACGATTTTTACTCGCTTCAGCAGTTCTGTGCGCTTGTGTGGCCTACCAATTCACAGCTGAGCCGTTGTTGCTCCTAGACGTTTCCACTTCACAACAACAGCATTTACAGTTAACCGGGGCCAGGGAATAGGGTGCTATTTGAGACGTAACAATAGGCTACTATCTAGGCTACTAAAATGAAGAAGTAACTGATAGGCAACTGAACTGTGTTATTTATGGTAATAAGAAAGACAGTGACAGGGAGAATATTAGCCACAAATATGATTTTCCTAACCCCTAGGAAAAATAACTGGTGTTACAGCCTGGGCTGCATCACATTCCCACCTTCCATTCTCTAAACAGATCCATGGGGCATCTTGCGGAATGTATCCCCTTTATTTATTACAGTGTATCAAGTTTCTTTACCATTTGAATATCACTTCAATGTGTTTATTGCCGTCGTGTATCAGCCAATCACAAAGCGAGGACGGGGCTCCAGCGGTAGAGAGCTGTAGGCGTTGAAAGTGAACCAAGCACTTGAAGATCTAGGGGCCAAAACGCTGCGCTTCAGACTCACACACTGCGAGAGGAACATGCCAACAAAGATTGAAGTGTGACTCAACTGTCGGGAATGTAACAAAGAAACTGTCTGCAGTAAAAGTAGATTGTTTGTAGCCTAAAGAAGCGGATTGTTACTGTTTTCCTGACGTTTTGTTTCATGGCAGTTGATTTCACTGAAGAGAAGCTGCACTTGGACTAGCTGTTGAGTTTTGGGGCTATTTTTCTTTTACCGTATGTGTAGGATACGTTGATGCAGTCCAAGAAAATGCTCTCATTTTATCGTGTTGTTGTTACTTTAAAAGCGGCGGCGTGACAGCTGCGAATAGTTTTTAGGAACCTAGGTACGCTTTTTTGGCATTCATCTATGTTCCTAGGCCGTCGTTGTAAATAGGAATTTGTTCTTAACTGACTTGCCTAGTTAAATAAAGGTTAACGGAGTAGGCTATTGAAGCCTTCTTGAATCACAAAGACTTTTGAAGGGGTTTAGCCATCTCACTGCACGGGATTCTCCATCGGTGAAGAATCGTGATATGGCTGCGCTTTGGGTCTGCACACTTTTTCTGCTCGTAAAGGTAAATGTAATGTCGCTCTTATTGCTGTTATTCATAGGCTATAAGTCGCTAATACATCTCATAGGCTACTATACAGTAATACACGAATAGATAAATTCCCTCCCTGTTATTTTCTGCTGACATTGCAATGTTCAGTAACGCACATTACCGTAAAACATGAGGTGAATTCAGTATTTAGCCAATGTGCATAAAGTGAATGATTTTGGCTACATTGTAACGACGTTGCCATTACGCGCGCGCTACATTGTAATTACATGCTTTCCATCTTGATTGTGTTACAATGTTCTGTATAGCTGCAGTATGTGACATATTGGTATGATCTACCTCGCGCCTGCTTTTACTCAGATATACATTCTGCCTTTCTTTTCTAATCTTAGTTGATCTTCCTTACCAGTTTATAAGACCTAGTAATATAGCCTATGTGTAATTTAAACGCCAAAGCAGGTAGTTAAAGAGATAGGAGAAATTTCAACTGTACAAATCAAATTGTCAAAAATAATCCTTTCCACAGTTGGAGCAAACAATAATTTGACACTCATCTCCTTTCAACTCCAATAGACCTTAGGGCCTGTAGTGAAGAGGGAGAGGCAGCCGCTCATGTCTTGTCCTGTTCCCAGGGTCTAACCCTTTCAAAGCACTACAGATAAAACTCCATCAGATCTTTAACTATGGGATAATATCAACAAACGTTCAGCTTAAATGGAAACATTTTTTTTTTTTTGGGGGGGGGTTCCCAAAACACACCTTTTGTTTTAATCACAGAGGTTTGTTTGAAAAGAAAAAAACGTATCCAATTGGATTTCTCTGCTTAATATGAATGTTTTTTCAAATCTAAATGTATTGAAGCTCATTGAATCACTTCACATTGAATCACACTGGGCCACTAATGTTAGTGGTTTGTTTGTCCAAGGTTCTCTGTTACATTACCAAACTGAATAGCATTTCATAGATAGTGCCAGAGTCCTTCCTTGCGGCATTTTCTGGGAGAAATGCGTCATAAGTTAAACTATTACTGGGGTCTGGATATCCGGAGCAAAGCAATTATAATCATTTTCTCTCAGTCTGTAGAGAGAGAACGGGCACCCTGTTTGTAACAGAACAGTAAATTTAATTTCCATTTAGACACTAAGCAGATTTCTGTAGGAGGTATGAGATTGGTTTTCACTTGAACTCCCGACCACCGCTTTGCTTTCCCACAGCGACATCTTTGATAAGAGAGACCGTAGTAAGTCAGCATTTTGTGAACTTTAATAATACGTTGTAAGCCTGCTTGTCTGTATGCAATGGCAGGGCTGTTGGTATCCAGCAGTTGGTCATGTTGTTAGGAGGAGATGGATAGCTCAGCAGTTGGTCATGTTGTTAGGAGGAGATGGATAGCTCAGCAGTTGGTCATGTTGTTAGGAGGAGATGGATAGCTCAGCAGTTGGTCATGTTGTTAGGAGGAGATGGATAGCTCAGCAGTTGGTCATGTTGTTAGGAGGAGATGGATAGCTCAGCAGTTGGTCATGTTGTTAGGAGGAGATGGATAGCTCAGCAGTTGGTCATGTTGTTAGGAGGAGATGGATAACTCAGCAGTTGGTCATGTTGTTAGGAGGAGATGGATAGCTCAGCAGTTGGTCATGTTGTTAGGAGGAGATGGATAACTCAGCAGTTGGTCATGTTGTTAGGAGGAGATGGATAGCTCAGCAGTTGGTCATGTTGTTAGGAGGAGATGGATAACTCAGCAGTTGGTCATGTTGTTAGGAGGAGATGGATAACTCAGCAGTTGGTCATGTTGTTAGGAGGAGATGGATAGCTCAGCAGTTGGTCATGTTGTTAGGAGGAGATGGATAACTCAGCAGTTGGTCATGTTGTTAGGAGGAGATGGATAGCTCAGCAGTTGGTCATGTTGTTAGGAGGAGATGGATAGCTCAGCATATTCCCTGACTGGAACAAAACAAACAACATGGAGAAAAAAAAGGTCCAGATTCCAAACTTTGACTTTTTAATGATGACCTGCTACTGTTGATGACAGTAATGACCTACTACTGCTGATGACAGTAATGACCTGCTACTGCTGATGACAGTAATGACCTGCTACTGCTGATGACAGTAATCTTTGTGCAGAGGAAAATAATGGACCAGGCAGACAGGCAAGCATCTCTAGTTCCACCCTCCACCCTCCCTACCCATCCCTCCCTACCCATCCCTCCCTACCCATCCCTCCCTACCCATCCCTCCCTACCCATCCCTCCCTACCCATCCCTCCCTACCCATCCCTCCCTACCCATCCCTCCCTACCCATCCCTCCCTACCCATCCCTCCCTACCCATCCCTCCCTACCCATCCCTCCCTACCCATCCCTCCCTACCCATCCCTCCCTACCCATCCCTCCCTACCCATCCCTCCCTACCCATCCCTCCCTACCCATCCCTCCCTACCCATCCCTCCCTACCCATCCCTCCCTACCCATCCCTCCCTCTGCCTTAGTGTGTACGTCCCAAATGGCACCCTATTGCCTTTATAGTGCACCACAGGGCTCCTGTTCCTCTGTCTGCTGGAGGTGTCAGGGTGGAGGTGGTGACACCACGCTGCTGTCCCCAGGGTGTGAGGGTCAGTGTCAGGGTGGAGGTGGTGACACCACGCTGCTGTCCCCAGGGTGTGAGGGTCAGTGTCAGGGTGGAGGTGGTGACACCACGCTGCTGTCCCCAGGGTGTGAGGGTCAGTGTCAGGGTGGAGGTGGTGACACCACGCTGCTGTCCCCAGGGTGTGAGGGTCAGTGTCAGGGTAGAGGTGGTGACACCACGCTGCTGTCCCCAGGGTGTGAGGGTCAGTGTCAGGGTAGAGGTGGTGACACCACGCTGCTGTCCCCAGGGTGTGAGGGTCAGTGTCAGGGTAGAGGTGGTGACACCACGCTGCTGTCCTCAGGGTGTGAGGGTCAGTGTCAGGGTGGAGGTGGTGACACCACGCTGCTGTCCTCAGGGTGTGAGGGTCAGTGTCAGGGTGGAGGCGGTGACACCACGCTGCTGTCCCCAGGGTGTGAGGGTCAGTGTCAGGGTAGAGGTGGTGACACCACGCTGCTGTCCTCAGGGTGTGAGGGTCAGTGTCAGGGTGGAGGTGGTGACACCACGCTGCTGTCCCCAGGGTGTGAGGGTCAGTGTCAGGGTAGAGGTGGTGACACCACGCTGCTGTCCTCAGGGTGTGAGGGTCAGTGTCAGGGTGGAGGTGGTGACACCACGCTGCTGTCCTCAGGGTGTGAGGGTCAGTGTCAGGGTGGAGGTGGTGACACCACGCTGCTGTCCCCAGGGTGTGAGGGTCAGTGTCAGGGTGGAGGTGGTGACACCACGCTGCTGTCCCCAGGGTGTGAGGGTCAGTGTCAGGGTGGAGGTGGTGACACCACGCTGCTGTCCCCAGGGTGTGAGGGTCAGTGTCAGGGTGGAGGTGGTGACACCACGCTGCTGTCCCCAGGGTGTGAGGGTCAGTGTCAGGGTGGAGGTGGTGACACCACGCTGCTGTCCCCAGGGTGTGAGGGTCAGTGTCAGGGTGGAGGTGGTGACACCACGCTGCTGTCCCCAGGGTGTGAGGGTCAGTGTCAGGGTGGAGGTGGTGACACCACGCTGCTGTCCCCAGGGTGTGAGGGTCAGTGTCAGGGTGGAGGTGGTGACACCACGCTGCTGTCCCCAGGGTGTGAGGGTCAGTGTCAGGGTGGAGGTGGTGACACCACGCTGCTGTCCCCAGGGTGTGAGGGTCAGTGTCAGGGTGGAGGCGGTGACACCACGCTGCTGTCCCCAGGGTGTGAGGGTCAGTGTCAGGGTGGAGGCGGTGACACCACGCTGCTGTCCCCAGGGTGTGAGGGTCAGTGTCAGGGTGGAGGCGGTGACACCACGCTGCTGTCCCCAGGGTGTGAGGGTCAGTGTCAGGGTGGAGGCGGTGACACCACGCTGCTGTCCCCAGGGTGTGAGGGTCAGTGTCAGGGTGGAGGTGGTGACACCACGCTGCTGTCCCCAGGGTGTGAGGGTCAGTGTCAGGGTGGAGGTGGTGACACCACGCTGCTGTCCCCAGGGTGTGAGGGTCAGTGTCAGGGTGGAGGTGGTGACACCACGCTGCTGTCCCCAGGGTGTGAGGGTCAGTGTCAGGGTGGAGGTGGTGACACCACGCTGCTGTCCCCAGGGTGTGAGGGTCAGTGTCAGGGTGGAGGTGGTGACACCACGCTGCTGTCCCCAGGGTGTGAGGGTCAGTGTCAGGGTGGAGGTGGTGACACCACGCTGCTGTCCCCAGGGTGTGAGGGTCAGTGTCAGGGTGGAGGTGGTGACACCACGCTGCTGTCCCCAGGGTGTGAGGGTCAGTGTCAGGGTGGAGGTGGTGACACCACGCTGCTGTCCCCAGGGTGTGAGGGTCAGTGTCAGGGTGGAGGTGGTGACACCACGCTGCTGTCCCCAGGGTGTGAGGGTCAGTGTCAGGGTGGAGGTGGTGACACCACGCTGCTGTCCCCAGGGTGTGAGGGTCAGTGTCAGGGTGGAGGTGGTGACACCACGCTGCTGTCCCCAGGGTGTGAGGGTCAGTGTCAGGGTGGAGGCGGTGACACCACGCTGCTGTCCCCAGGGTGTGAGGGTCAGTGTCAGGGTGGAGGTGGTGACACCACGCTGCTGTCCCCAGGGTGTGAGGGCTCCCCACTCATTCATGTGCTCATCACTGCTGCAGCCAAGGAGTCATGCATCATATCAAATGGGATCACACTTCAAAAAGGCCCAAGTGTGTGTGTGTGTGTGTGTGTGTGTGTGACTGCACGCTTATGAGTGTACATGCACTTCTGTGTGTACGCACACTTTTGCGTGTGTGTGTGCATTGCTTGTGTGTGTGTGTTGATGGAGTGACTGTGACAGCCGTGGAGTTCATAGCCCCTTTTGAAAGCAGACAGGGCTCCATGGTGGTCTCCTCTGCCCAGGGAGAGAGCAACTGCAGCCCCTCAACTCTCTCCAGGGGCCCTGAAGTAGACAGATCAGGTCTGTGTGTTCTCTGTTCACATGGTCCTTAAGCCAAGGAGGTGCCGACTGTGTAGGCTGCATGGCTCTGTACATAAGCAAGTCCTGAGCTACCACATAACAGTCTGAAGATAGTTGATATAGGCTAGCATAGAACAGTCTGAAGATAGTTGATATAGGCTAGCATAGAACAGTCTGAAGATAGTTGATATAGGCTAGCATAGAACAGTCTGAAGATAGTTGATATAGGCTAGCATAGAACAGTCTGAAGATAGTTGATATAGGCTAGCATAGAACAGTCTGAAGATAGTTGATATAGGCTAGCATAGAACAGTCTGAAGATAGTTGATATAGGCTAGCATAGAACAGGAAAGGACACAATTATTCTAATTTAGTGCATCATCAAGATTCCACTCTGTCATATGCAAATCAGCTCACTTTTCATGTTGACTTTCTCAACTGCCTGTTCCTGTTCCGTAGGCTAGTACAGAGAGATTTTACACAGATCACACATTCCCACTGAGGTCCATAAATCGGAGCTCTGTTAGTCCCAGTCCTGATGACTGTGGTCATTAAGCCCCTGGCAGTGTGGATGTTTACACACACACACACTCCACCCCTTGAATTGGTGGGGAAAATTTTAATTCTATATTTGGTCACCAGTAGAGGAAATGCCAATGGATCTGTCTCTGCAGAGCTAAGTAGAGCTGGAGTGGACCCTGTCTGGACTTTCTCTCCTTAGTGAGTGTGTGTGTGTGTGTGTGTGCTGTTTCCAGCCTCAGTCTCTGGTCTATAACATGATGAAGGAGTTGGAGACGCTACCAGACAGCATCACTGCCACAAAATATAGATAGATAGATAGATAGATAGATAGATAGATAGATAGATAGATAGGTAGGTAGGTAGGTAGGTAGGTAGGTAGGTAGGTAGGTAGGTAGGTAGGTAGGTAGGTAGGTAGGTAGGTAGGTAGGTAGGTAGGTACTTTATTGATCCCCGAGGGGGAAATTTCTTTGTCAAGCAGCTACAACAAAACACAGGGCAGGTGCAAAATGCCAGAATGAAAATACACAAAAGACAGATACACGATACATGATACATAGAGCGGCGGTATGAAAAAAGTATAGAAATACAAGATGTCTGGAGTGCAAAAAAGCTATAAAAAGACATTGCATAGTATGGGTGGATGGCTGAATATGTACACTATACATTGGTGGATGTTGGATGGTTAACTATACTATACAGGTCGATGGCAGAGAAATACTTAAATAGCTGAAAATGCATATGATATGAGTGAGGGTAATAATAGTTTACTTAATAGGCAGACTGGTTAAATGAACAGGTAAGTGAATATTTTGCATGGTTAAATTAGCTGTACAGGTAAATATACAGTTATATTTACAGGTAAGTGAATACTTGCATGGTTACATAAACTGTACAGGTAAATGACAGGAAGAGATACTTAAATAGCTAAATGTGTGTATGATATAATTGGGGTAATAATAGTAATTCCCTTAAAATACAGTCTGCACGTATTGCACATTCGATATACTAAAAGCAATGAAAAAAGATACAACTGACAGGATACTAATATGCATTCCTGAGTGAATGACTACGTAAGCTAAGTCCAATAATTACTTGCAATATTGCACGTGATATGATATAACAACTGTACATGAGTATGTATATACAGACCTGAATGAATAAATAAGTCCTGAGTGAATGAGTGATTACGGACCAGAGTTACTCACCGATGGATGCATAATTGTTAAACTAGGTCCTAAAACCCCAACAGTTCCAGGTCCGTGTTGCCGACGGCACGGCACCCTGGTGAGGCATTATATAGTCTAATAGCCGCCGGCAGGAAGGACCTCCTGTAGCGCTGTCTGGCACACCGTGGTGGGATCAGTCTGTGACTGAAGGTGCTCCTCTGCGTCATAACCATGGCATGCAGAGGGTGGGTGACGTTGTCCATGATGGCCAGCAGTTTGGCCAGGATCCGTCTCTCCGCCACCTCCTCAAGAGTAGAGCTAGCCTTCCTGATCAGCTTATTTACCCGAGAAGCATCACCGGCCTTTATGCAAAAAAGATGGCGCTGGCCACCACAGACTGGTAGAAAGTATGCAGGCTCTGGCCCTTTTTGTACAGAGCCCCGGTGTTATCAGCCCATTCCAGCCTGCTGTCCATATGGACTCCCAGGAACTTGTATGACCAACCATTTCCACATCCATCCCCTGTATAGGGACTGCAGTCGGTTGGGCCTGGGTTCTGATGTCCACCACCATTTCCTTTGTTTTGCTGATGTTGAGCTGAAGGTGGTTCTGCTCACACCACATCAAAGTCATTGATTGTGCTCCTGTACTCCTCCTGCCCACCCCTGATGCACCCTACAATAGCAGAGTCATCCGAGAACTTCTGTAGGTGGCATGTTTCAGAGTTATATCTGAAGTCTGAGGTGTAGAGGGTGAACAGGAAGGGGGACAGGACCGTTCCCTGGGGGGCCCCTGTGTTGCTCACTGCCCGTTCTGACACACAGCTCTGTAGCCGCACAAATTGTGGCCTATCGGTCAGGTAGTCTTTAACCCAGGAGACTAAGGGTGCTTCCACTTTCAGCCTCTTCATCATCTCACCCAGTAGCAGGGGCTGAATGGTGTTGAAGGCACTGGAGAAGTAAAAAAACATAACCCTCACAGTGCAACCTGCGTTGTCCAGGTGAGAGTAGGCCATCTGCAGAAGGTAGATGATTGCATCATCCACCCCGATGTTGCAGGGGTCTGAGTTGAGCGAGGACTAACCTTTCCAGGGTCTTCATGATGTGGAATGTTAGCGCTACTGGTCTGATATCATTCAGGACAGTGGGATGCGCCTTCTTGTTTTCCACAGCACAGGGACCCTTTCCAGGCTCAGGTCAGCTATGTGGAGTATTCCACACAATCAGGCCAAGAAATAGAGTTAAGAAAATATTTACTAAATAAACAAAAGTAAAAAAAACAACAACATTTAATTAATAAAAAGTAACACAATAAAATAACAATAACGAGGCTATATACAGGGGGTGCCGGTACCAAGTCAGTGTGCGGTGGTACAGGTTAGTCGAGGTAATTGAGGTAATTTGTACATGTAGGTAGGAGTAAAGTGACTATGCATAGATAATAAACAGCGAGTAGCAGCAGTGTAAAAACAAAGGGGTGTCAATGTGAATAGTCCGGGTGGCCATTTGATTAATTGTTCAGCAGTCTTATGGCTTGGGGGTAGAAGCTGTTAAGGAGCCTTTTGTACCTAGACTTGGTACTGCTTGCCGTGTGGGAGCAGAGAGAACAGTCTATGACTTGGGTGACTGGAGTCTTTGACAATTTTTGGGGCTTTCCTCTGACACCGCCTAATATATAGGTCCTGGATGGCAGGAAGCTTGGCCCCAGTGATGTACTGGGCCGTACTCACTACCCTCTGTAGCGCCTTACGGTCGGATGTCGAGCAGTTGCCAAACCAGGTGGTGATGCAACCGGTCAGGATGCTCTCAATGGTGCAGCTGTAGAACTTTTTGAGGATCTGGGGACCCATGCTAAATCTTTTCAGTCTCCTGAGGGGGAAAAGGTGTTGTCATGCCCTCTTCACGACTGTCTTGGTGTGTTTGGACCATGATACTTTGTTGGTGATGTGGACACCAAGGAACTTGAAGCTCTCAACCCGCTCCAGTACAGCCCCATCGATGTGAATGGGGGCGTGTTCGGCCCTCCTTTTCCTGTAGTCCACGATCATCTCCTTTGTCTTGATCACTTTGAGGGAGAGGTCTTGGAGTCGTGCTTGGCCACACAGTCGTGGGTGAACAGGGAGTGTAGGAGGGGACTCGGCACGCATGTGTTGTTGCCATAGGAGTTCCTTTTGTCCAGGTGGGAAAGGGCAGTGTGGAGTACGATCTATTGGGGCGGTATGCGAATTGGAGTGGGTCTAGGGTTTCCGGGGTGATGGTGTTTTAAAAAAATTGTATTTCACCTTTATTTAACCAGGTAGGCCAGTTGAGAACAAGTTCTCATTTACAACTGCGACCTGGCCAAGACAAAGCAAAGCAGTGCGACAAAAAACAACACAGAGTTACACATGGGAAATAAACAAACTTACAGTCAATAACACAATAGAGAATCTATATACAGAGTGTTCAAATGTAGTGCAAAATGCAGTAAGGTTAGGAAGGTAGGACAATAAATAGGCCATAGTGGCGAAATAAGTTACAGATTAGAATTAATACTGGAGTGATAGATGTGCAAATGATGATGTGCAAATAGAGATACTGGAGTGCAAAATGAGCTAAAATAATAAATATGGGGATGAGGTAGTAGGGTGGGCTATTTACAGAAGGGCTATATACAGGTGCAGTGATCAATAAGCAGCTCTGACAGCTGATGCTTAAAGTTATTGAGGGAGATAGGAACCTCTAGCTTCAAGGATTTTTGCAGTTCGTTCCAGTCATTGGCAGCAGAGTACTGGAAGGAATGGCGGCCAAAGGAGGTGTTGGCTTTGGGGGTGACCAGTGAGATATACCTGCTGGAGCGCATGCTACGGGTGGTTGTTGCTATGGTGACCAGCGAGCTGAGACAAGGCAGGGATTTACCTAGTAAAGACTTATAGATGACCTGGAGCCAATGGGTTTGGCGACGAATATGTAATGAGGGCCAGCCAACGAGAGAATACAGGTCGCAGTGGTGGGTAGTATATGGGGCTTTGGTAACAAAACGGATGGCACTGTGATGTCTTCTGTCGATGGCAGTTATGATCTCATTTAGTACCTTGAGCGTAGCTGAGGTGCACCCATGACCAGCTTGGAAACCAGATTGCATGGCGGAGAAGGTACGTTGGGATTCGAAGTGATCGGTGATCTGTTTATTAACTTGGCTTTCGAAGACTTTAGAAAGGCAGGGCAGGATGGATATAGGTCTGTAACAGTTTGGATCTAGAGTGTCTCCCCCTTTGAAGAGGGGGATGACCACGGCAGCTTTCCAATCTCTAGGGATCTCAGACGATACGAAAGAAAGTTTGAACAGGCTAGTAATAGGGGTTGCAACAATTTTGGCGGATAATTTTAGAAAGAAAGGGTCCAGATTGTCTAGCCCAGCAGATTTGTATGGGTCCAGATTTAGCAGCTCTTTCAGAACATCAGCTGTCTGGATTTGGGTGAAGGAGAAGCAGTGGGGGCTTGGGCAGGTTGCTGCAGGGGGTGCAGAGCTGTTGGCCGGGGTAGGGGTAGCCAGGTGGAAAGCATGGCCAGCCGTAGCAAAATGCTTATTGAAATTTTCGATTATCGTGAATTTATCGGTGGTGACAGTGTTTGCTAGCCTCAATGCATTGGGCAACTGGGAGGAGATGCTCTTATTCTCCATGGACTTTACAGTGTCCCAGAACTTTTTGGAGTTAGTACTACAGGATGCTCTGAGTACACATCCTGGTAATCCGTCTGGCCCCGTGGCCTTGTGAATGTTGTCTCGCTTACATCTGCTACGGAGAACGTGATCGCACAGTCGTCCGGAACAGCTGGTGCTCTCATGCATGCTTCAGTGTAGCGTGCCTCGAAGCGAGCACAAAAGGCATTTAGCTCGCCTTGTATGCTTGCGTCACTGGGCAGATTGCAGCTGGGTTTCCCTTTGTAGTCTGTAATAGTTTGCAAGCTCTGCCACATCCAACGGCCGCCAGAGCCGGTGTAGTACGATTCAATCTTAGTCCTCTGTTGACGCTTTGCCTGTTTGATGGTTCATCTGAGGGCATAGCGGGATTTCTTATAAGCGTCCGGATTAGTGTCCCGCTCCTTGAAAGCGGCAGCTCTAGCCTTTATCTCGGGGGGGATGTTGCTTGTAATCCATGGCTTCTGGGACGACGTCGTTGATGCACTTATTGATGAAGCCGGTGACTGAGGTGGTATAATCCTCAATGCCATTGGATGAATCCCGGAAAATGGTGTGTGTGCGTTGACAGCTCCACATGTTGACACACTGCTCCTTGGAGCAGACATCAGAAACAGAGCCCTATTGGCCCTTTATTTTACCTTTATTCGATCCGTCAACCTTTAGGTTACGGGCTCAACGCTTTAACCACTCAGCTACCTGCCGTCCTGGTTAAAAGTAGTGTACTATATAGGGAATAGGGTGCCATTTGATCAGAGAGACATCAGAGGGTTGTTTTGCTGTTAGCAGGAGGTTAGTTGTTAGACATCTGTTAGTTTCTGCCTGGCTGCCCTCAGGCTCCAGGGATAGTGGCTAGTGGGCCAATCTGCCCTCAACATGGGCATGTTTCAGATGCCTGACACTGTGCTGTAGATGAGGGCCTTGATGGTGGAGAGGGGGAGGAGTGTGTGTGTGTGTGTGTGTGTGTGTGTATATGTGTGTGTGTGTTTGTAAATCTCTTGTTCTCAGACAGAGTGAGGGGCGGGAGGGAGGGAGCGACACACACACACACACACACCTGCAGGGCTGGGGGGGACATCAAAGGCCCCCTCTCACCAAAACAGACACACATGCTGGGCTGCAGGGGCTAACTGATACCCCCGCCTGGGGCTACAACCGTTTCCCTTCCTCCCCACCTTACCTCCCCTCCTCCCCACCTTCCCTCCCCTCCTCCTCACCCTCCCTTCCTTCCTCCCCACCCCTCCTCCTCACCCTCCCTTCCTTCCTCCCGCCCCTCACTGTGTCTGAGGACAACAGACTTACATACATTGTGACTATAAAGTCATTCACACCTATGTGGAATGTGTCAGTGTGGGAGGGAGGAAGCCCTCTCACCCTTCCTTCGTCCTCTCATGTCTCTCAGTGTATTGCTTCTCCTTTGTGTTTTATTCTTTCCATGGGTCTAAAGCCATCTGATTACAGCCGTCTGATTACAGCCGTCTGATTAAAGCCTTCTGATTGAAGCCGTCTGATTAAAGCCATCTGATTAAAGCTGTCTGATTACTACTTTTGAGCATAGCCCGACGAGCCCTATGGGCCCTGGTCAAAAGTAGAGCACTATATAGGGAGTTGGGTGCCATCTGGGACTCAGTCTGGCCCCTCCATTACCTGGTCGGAGCAGATAAGCACTCAGCACTCTGAAGAAGTGAAACCAGAGCTAGATCAAAATATAAAGATTACTATATTCTATACGCCTACCTTCTCCCTATTCTTTCCGTGGAACGAACATTGATGTCTTGACTGAGACCAGTCGAAAGAGATGCTTGTGCTCTTACTCCTCCAAACATAGCTTGTCACCACAGCTTCCATCCTAGTTTTAAACATGTCTATGTGTTGGCTTGTCACCACAGCTTCCATCCTAGTTTTAAACATGTCTATGTGTTGGCTTGTCACCACAGCTTCCATCCTAGTTTTAAACATGTCTATGTGTTGGCTTGTCACCACAGCTTCCATCCTAGTTTTAAACATGTCTATGTGTTGGCTTGTCACCATAGCTTCCATCCTAGTTTTAAACATGTCTATGTGTTGGCTTGTCACCATAGCTTCCATCCTAGTTTTAAACATGTCTATGTGTTGGCTTGTCACCATAGCTTCCATCCTAGTTTTAAACATGTCTATGTGTTGGCTTGTCACCATAGCTTCCATCCTAGTTTTAAACATGTCTATGTGTTGGCTTGTCACCATAGCTTCCATCCTAGTTTTAAACATGTCTATGTGTTGGCTTGTCACCATAGCTTCCATCCTAGTTTTAAACATGTCTATGTGTTGGCTTGTCACCATAGCTTCCATCCTAGTTTTAAACATGTCTATGTGTTGGGTTGTCATCATAGCTTCCATCCTAGTTTTAAACATGTCTATGTGTTGGCTTGTCACCATAGCTTCCATCCTAGTTTTAAACATGTCTATGTGTTGGCTTGTCACCATAGCTTCCATCCTAGTTTTAAACATGTCTATGTGTTGGCTTGTCACCATAGCTTCCACCCTACCTTATCATATCTTACCCTAACTTATCATATCTTACCCTACCTAATCCTACCCTACCTTATCATACCTTACCCTACCTAATCTTACCTTATCATACCTTACCCTACCTTATCATACCTTACCTTATCATACATACCCTACCTTACCTTATCATACCTTACCCTACCTTATCATACCTTACCTTATAATACCTTACCCTACCTTATCATACCTTACCCTACCTAATCTTACCCTACCTAATCTTACCCTACATTACCCTACCCTACCTTACCCTACCCTACCTAATCTTACCTTACCCTATCATATCCTATCCTACCCTACCCTATCTATTCTTACCCTACCTTACCCTACCTAGGGTGGCAGGTAGCCTAGCGGTTAGAGCGCTGGGCCAGTAACCCAAAGGTCACTGGTTTGAATAACCGAGCCTTGAGCAAGGCACTTAACCCTGTAGGTAGGCCATCATTGTAAATAAGAATTTGTTCTTAACTGACTTGCCTAGTTAAATAAAAAAAATACCTTATCTTAACATCAGGGCCACAAAGACCAATGCTATCTATCTATCTGATAATTTATGCTAAGCTAACTGTTTTGTTTCTCCTTCCAGGTTGCCCTGGGAGATGGCTGTGTCAGTGGGCAGTTGAGCCAGTCAGGGGGGTGCTGTAGCCTGTGTGCCCCAGGCCATGGGGTGGAGGTAGAGTGTGGAATGGAGGACACCAAGTGCCAGCCTTGCCCTGAGGGTGAGTCATGGAGGCAATAGCGTTTAGATGCTGTTGCCTATGCCATTCCCCCAGGAGACATACAAATACAGCACATACATATTGATAATACTGTGAGATTATTAAAAATCACCTATACCTGTATGTTCCAGGAACGTTCTCCCCATCAGACAGTCTCTCCCCGTGCCTCCCCTGTGCCCGCTGCCCGGCTGGCATCCCAGAGCTGGCCTCCTGCAGTGCCACCCAGGATACCCACTGTGACTGTGGCGAGCACTTCTACCTGTGGCGGGATGGGAAGAGCGTGGCGGGGCTGTGTGCCGCCTGCACCATGTGTGGACGTGGCGAGGGGGTGATGAGGCTGTGCGGTGCCCAGGGGAACACCCAGTGCCAACCATGCCTCCTGGGAACGTTCTCAGAGGAAAAGAGTAACACCAAGCCCTGCCAGGCCTGCTCTCAGTGCTCTGACACCGAGGTGGAGATCAGAGCCTGCCAGCTCAACTCTGACACCCTCTGCATGGGTGAGTCTCTGTGTGTATGATGAGTGTATGAACTTAGAGTTGACCAGGGCAGCTCTAACAGGGCAGACATTTTGACAAACTGACTTGTTGGAAAGGTGGCATCCTATGACGGTGCCACATTGAAAGTCACTGAGCTCTTCAGTAAGGCCATTCTACTGCCAATATTTGTCTATGGAGATTGCATGGCAGTGTGCTCAATTTTATACACCTGTCAGCAACGGGTCTGGCTGAAATAGCCGTATCTACTAATTTGAAGGGGTGTCCACATACTTTTGTATATATAGTGTCTGTTTCCTATTCCAATAAAGCCCATTTGAATTAGAGAGGGAGAGAGAAGACATGTGGCAAACACCTGTACCCATATGTAATATGCAACACTCTTGAGGAAGCATGGTAGCTGACTGGTTCAGAGGGGGCTGGTAGCTAACTGGGTCAGAGGGGGGCTGGTAGCTAACTGGGTCAGAGGGGGCTGGTAGCTGACTGGGTCAGAGGGGGCTGGTAGCTGACTGGGTCAGAGGGGGGCTGGTAGCTGACTGGGTCAGAGGGGGGCTGGTAGCTAACTGGGTCAGAGGGGGGCTGGTAGCTGACTGGGTCAGAGGGGGGCTGGTAGCTAACTGGGTCAGAGGGGGCTGGTAGCTGACTGGGTCAGAGGGGGCTGGTAGCTGACTGGGTCAGAGGGGGGCTGGTAGCTAACTGGGTCAGAGGGGGGCTGGTAGCTGACTGGGTCAGAGGGGGGCTGGTAGCTGACTGGGTCAGAGGGGGGCTGGTAGCTAACTGGGTCAGAGGGGGGCTGGTAGCTGACTGGGTCAGAGGGGGCTGGTAGCTGACTGGGTCAGAGGGGGGCTGGTAGCTAACTGGGTCAGAGGGGGCTGGTAGCTGACTGGGTCAGAGGGGGGCTGGTAGCTAACTGGGTCAGAGGGGGGCTGGTAGCTGACTGGGTCAGAGGGGGGCTGGTAGCTGACTGGGTCAGAGGGGGCTGGTAGCTGACTGGGTCAGAGGGGGGCTGGTAGCTGACTGGGTCAGAGGGGGCTGGTAGCTGACTGGGTCAGAGGGGGCTGGTAGTTAACTGGTTCAAAGGGGGCTGGTAGCAGGCTAGGTCAGAGGGGGCTAATAGTTGACTAGGTCAGTGGGGGCTGGTAGTTGACTAGGGGATAAGGACAGGACAGATATGTCAAGTGGTCCCCTTCTATCTTTACTGTTTCTTTCATGGTTCAGTGGTTCTCTAACCAACAGTCTCCCATCTCTCTCTACCTACAGATAAGAAGCTCCCCATCCTGTCTCGCCCCCCTGAGTCTGACGGCCCTCTGGCCGCTCCTCGCCTGCCTGGGTTAGGGTTGGTGGATGATGATGAGGAGGAGGACGAGGGCAGCCCTGCCCCTGGAGGAGGGGCCCCCGGGTTCACCCCTCAGGATGATGGGAGCAGCAACAACATCCTGGTCTACGTGTCTGTTCTGGCTGCTGTGGTGCTGGGCCTGCTGCTCTACGTCGCCTACAAGTGGTGAGTTCACAGGAGACACGCTGCAGTCCCATTGGCTGCATCCTGCTTCTCTACACAATGCGTTGCGTTGGTGTAAGCATTGGCTGGAGGGAGTTTCATGTTAAATGCATGAGGGCTGGAGAATTGTTTGCAAGCCTTTCGATTGCCGTCATGTATTTCTGTTATAGGTTGTGATAAAATGATCCTGTTGTTATGTTTAGCAGAGAGTGCAAAGGTGTTTCCTTCCATCTCTCGTCAGCTGGACGTCGTATAAGCAGAAGCAGGCGTTGAGTAAAGCCCGTGCTGCAGAGCTGGGGACGTCTCCTGAAGGAGAGAAACTCCACAGTGACAGTGGAGTGTTCCTGGACTCACACAGCCTGCAGGATAGCCAACCAAGCAAAGGTAACAAACAACCGCCATCTCAAGACACCAGAATCAGCTTCACTGCACTACACTTTTACCTGAGTGACAATAACTGTACCTTAAAAGCACAACAGAAGCCCAAGTTGAATATCTTTTCTCATCTCTCTTGAGGCATCTCAATTCACTGCACATTTAACATTTAGCAGACACTCCTATCCAGAGGAACTTACAGACATATTTTCTAATTGGATTTGTCATCTATTATAACTGTTGAATGAAGTTGTGACTATCTGTGTCTGTTGTTGTGTATTCTAACCCAGGTAGTAAGAGGGACAGTAAGCAGGACGGCCGTCTGTACATCAACCTGCCCCCCCACAGACAGGAGGAGGTGGAGCTTCTGCTCCAGGAGGGGGGCGGGAGCCACAGAGGCTCCTGGAGGATCCTGGGTGACGCGCTGGGCTACGAGCCCGAGCAGATGGACCTGTTTGGGCGCGGCGAGGCCCCTGTACACACTCTCCTCTCCAACTGGGCCCAGCAGGAGGGCTCCACCCTGGGACTGCTGTGCTCGGCGCTGGCCCGCATCGAGAGGCCCGACGTGGCCGCCGCTCTCACCTGCCCTGCCCAGGGGGTGTCTGTGGTCTGAGGGGGGAGCCAGGTCTGGTCCCAAATGGCACCGTCTTCCTTATATAGTGCACTACTGGTAAGCTAATACCATACGGCCCTGGTCAAAAGTAGTGCACTATGTAGGGTGCCACGCAGCCCCAGTGCCTTCCTCAGCCTTCCTCATGAGCCTGATAAGACTGGGTCGCATTCATTAGGAACCAAACTGAAGAAAACAGACTGAATCAGGGAGGGACGACCTAAACTTGAACCAATAAGATATGCTTGTTTTCATTTTTCCGTTGCGAAACATACTGCTACGGTGTGTACTAATGAATACGACCCTTGTGGACAGGAGAGGATGGATGTGGCAAACAGCCCCCCTGCTCTCCCAGTGGGATGGCATGCCAGGGGAGGTACTCTTGACTGCCCCGTAACGCCTCAGACATTTGAACTGAAGAGGTTTGTTGCTGGTTTGTTGGGCTGGTTTATCCTCTGTTGGAAATGTACAGTATATCCACAATTTTTCATTATTATTTTTAACATACTGTGCATAATCTGCCCAAGCGTTCTAGGAATGGGTATTTATTTGCAGCAATGTGAGGAGAATCCACTATCTTTCCTGATTTTGTTTTTCAGCAATGTGAGGAGGATCCACAACAGCTGACTGGAACTAACTGAACAAGCATGGGAATGAGATACTCTATGGAACATTATTTAGAACATGGACTGTGGAATAAAGGCATTCTGTTCATATTAACAATCAGTCATGAATTGTAAGACCATTGTAAATATTTGATCATAGATTCATTGTAATATAGTGTTAGAAAGGTTTTCTAGCATGAAGAGGCAATAGTGAATATCCTTGACTGAGGCGACGTAGAATACATGATACCACTCTCTCAGCCCTCAAGTCAGTGATGTACTATCAACATTGCTGATCACTGTCTCTCTCCTGTCATGGTTTCTGGTGTGGCTGGCTTTCCAGAACATTATTGTTATGTAACAATCAATCACTTATTTTTGTCTATATTCTAATATGTCATGATGTGTGTTTTTGTAAGATGTTTCATATAATAAATGCTTTTGAAAGTGTGAGTGAGAGTCAAACGATGCTCTCTGAGCTTGTTGTGTTGCATGTTCTGACAAGTACAGTGGTTTCAGTCCTGCCTGAACGCTACCTGGTCTGTGGTAGTTTATACTGAAGATAATCAATGGCTGTCTTTGTTTGTCTCAGTAACCTAACTGAACAGAGGTGTGACTTGTAGCATAAATAAAACACAAGTATGTGGTCAAGTCAGAGGAAAGTATGATAGACTTCCATATAACTCTCACCATTAGTGCTGAATCTGAGAAGACTTCCATATAACTCTCACCATTAGTACTGAATCTGAGAAGACTTCAATTTAACTCTCACCATTAGTACTGAATCTGAGGAATATAATTTTATACTAGGAATAAGTGAATTTGTTTTTCCACAGAATGACCAAAGGGCACATATGGCGATGTCATAATAATTTACACTTATTAAATGTTGGTCTTGAATGAGGCAGGTCCAGTATTAGGTAAAGGGTTTGGGGCAGATCCAGTATTTGGAGGGAATTCAACAGGTTTGGGGCAGATCCAGTATTAGGTAAAGGGTTTGGGGCAGATCCAGTATTAGGTAAAGGGTTTGGGGCAGATACAGTATTAGGAGGGTATTTAAAATTATTGTGCCATTAATCCGCCTCCATAAACTCATGTTTCAGCAAGATAATGCACAGCCCCATGTTGCAAGGATCTGTACACAATTCCTGGAAGCTGAAAATGTCCCAATTTTTCCATGGCCTGCATACTCACCAGACATCCATTGAGCAGGTTTGGGATGCTCTGGATCAATGTGTACGACAGCATGTTCCAGTTCCCGCCAATATCCAGCAACTTCACATCAGCCATTCCACAGGCCACAATCAACAGCCTGATCAACTCTATGTGAAGGAAATGTGTCGTGCTGCATGAGCCAAATGGTGGTCACACCAGATACTGACTGGTTTTCTGATCCACGTCCCTACCTTTTAAGGTATCTGTGGCCAACATGACCAGTCGTCATGTGAAATCCATAGATAAGGGACTAAAGGATTTATTTCAATGAACTAACTCAGTAAAGAAATTGTTGCATGTTGCATTTATATTTCAGCATACATAACATTTAATCAGTTACAGGGCATCTACATCTTTAGTAACAGGGCCTCCCTCCATCTGGCCAGTAACGGGGCCTCCCTCCATCTGGCCAGTAACGGGGCCTCCCTCCATCTGGCCAGTAACGGGGCCTCCCTCCATCTGGCCAGTAACAGGGCCTCTAATGAAAGCAGTCAATCCCCTTTACTGGAGGCACTGACTGGCTGTGTCCCAAATGGCAACCTGTTCCCCATGTAGTCCTTATGAGCCCTGGTAAAAAGCAGTGCAGTAAATAGAGAACAGGGTGCCCTTTGGGATGAAGGCAGCCTGTCCCTCCATATTCATGCTGTATTGAAGGGGTAGTACATAAACAGTGTTAACTGGGATTGGGTGGTATGCAGTGCACTACTGGGTATCTAAACATGTATTGAAGGTAGTTTTCATTTGGTTCTGGGTACAACTATCAAACTAACGCCCAAGTAAATGCCTAAGAAGTGTTTAATACTGTGCAAGGCGAAAATGTAATACACATTTTTACAAAAAGTTTATTTTTCTTTTAAAATGTTTGTACACTCAGTATGACAATGTGCTTACACAGTACTTACAGTAGAGTTACGGTGAAACTCCTTTTTGTACAGAAAAAAAACAAAGGAAAAAAATCTCTAAACAAACCTGCTGCAACCCCACCACCACAATGAAAGAATATGAAAACAAGAGGCCGTGAGTCAGTGGAATCCTGGCTTTAGCTGACAGAGGAAGGGGGGGGCAGGGAGGTGTCGAGTTGAGCTGCTGTAGCAGGCAGGGGAACTCACTTCACCCCTCCCCCTCTTCATCCACCTGTGTTTGGTATAATTACACCTGGCTATTTACAGGTTCTCTCATGGACCAACAGTCCATCCTTTTACAAAGACTTACTTAAACATTCTCAAACTTTCTCAATATATTCACATATAAAGCACTATAATACAATTTAATGGTGGTGTGAGAGTTACCTAAATTATTAAATGACCCCAAGCCTATGAACCGGTAACCCTGACGACAGTACACAAACCTTGTTACCCTGGAGACTAACGAGTAAAACAGCCTGTGTAGCAACAGGACGACAGCCCAGGCGCCCCTGTGATGCCGTCCAAAGGAATTTAATAGTAAAAAGACAAGGTGAAGTAGAGTTAAACTCCCCCCGCTACGAAGAGGAACAGAGTGAGGGACACTGACTGACACACAAGCATCATGTGTCTGATGGCAGCATCCAAATCCTCTTCACTTCTTAGTACAAGTTAATAAAACAGGTAAAAACATTGATCAGTAACCCCATCCTCTGCTGTTCATTCTTCACCAATAAGTCCTCTTGAAGGCTCCATCCGTCTGTCTGTCCCACTACTTGATACAGTCAGACGAGTAGGTGGACAGAAGAACACAAGCTCCATAATAATGCATTGGAACATGGACTACGTCCCAAACGGCACCCTATTCCCTACATAGAGCCCTCGTCAAAAGTAGTGCACTATGGGATTCCCCTACGGGCCCTGGTCAAAGGTAGTGCTCTATATAGGGAATATGGTGCCATTTTGGTAAGCAGCCATGGAGGAATTCCCATAAGTACACCAGTCTGCATGACAGAACCAAACCCAGCCTCCATCAAACATTTATATAACAGAGGCTCCAGTCTTGTGGTCTGAAGGCAGGGAGGGCTTGGGGAGTAGAAAGCTTAGACTATCACAGCCCAGCTAAAAGCAGCACCAGATACCCTAGTCAAGTCAATCGCTGGCTGGGGGGCGTGGCGGGCAGGGGCACCAGAGGAAAGCCAGTCAGTCATATGGATAAACAGATTTTCATTACATTGATCCATTTTGACCAGATAATTACCACTGCCGGACTTCATACAGCAACATCCCAACAGTGGTAAAACATTGAAGAGCAATTTAAAAATGATGGTATGTCCGACCCTTTAATGAATACTTTTCAGACACAGAGGAAGAGAGAATATGTTAACAACATTGTTAGTTAGGTAAGAAAGTTGAACTGGAAAAATGCAGAAAGCAAACATGATAGTGAGAATATAGTCAATGTAGCACCTCTCTGGGTCTGAGTCCCAAATGGCAACCTATTCCCTATATAGTGCATATATAGGAAATAGGGTGCCAGTTGAGACGCAGACTTGGTGTCGCACACCTCTCTGTGGACACTTCACCTGGAGCCTCCGCCCCTTGTGAGACGCCTCCCTCGGTCATCCTGATTCTCAACCCCTCCCATAGTCAGTGGGCTCAGTGGCAAGGCATCAGTTTAAGACAGTCTTCGTCAACACAATGTCCTCCTCATAAATATGTGTTTGGAGCGATCCCACCTCCACAATCAAACACAGTTCAGTTTCCCTGCTTGACTTGACTCCTACTTGGAGTGAGAAGAGTAAAAGTCTGTGTACGGGTTTCAGTGTGTCTCCTTTCACTGTTTGTGGGCCCTAAACGAGTGTAGCCTAACCATAGTTTCAAGTCTTGATCCCTGTTCTGTTCCTCCAGTCAGACACTGTGTTAGTCCAGCTCAGTGTCCTCTTTGGGCCGGTAGATGCTGCCAAACTTCTGCATGTATTTCTTGATGTACTCCTTGGTCTTGTGCTTGACGTTCTCGTTGCACTCCAGGTCCTCTGGGTTCTTGCAGGACTTCAGCTCCTTGTTCATCACGCCGTGAGTTAGCTGGAGGAATGGAAAGGAGGAGAAAATAACAGAAAACAAGGAAGCTAGATGTTTCTCCAGACAACATCGGATTTCAGAAATCGGTAACGGGTAACTTTCCCATAATTCCCAAGTTTTCCAGAAATCCTGGGTTGAGGAAAATCAGGATCTTCTGCCAATTCTATCCTGATTCCGTTCATCTTCCAACCAGGATTTCTGGAAAACCTGGAAAGTTATTGGAATTTTACAACCCTGCAACAACACAAAGTGAAACTAGCTCCATCAAAAGGAGAATGGAGGTTAGGTAACACTGAAGAGATTTTCATTCTAACTGATCCATTTCATGAGCTTAGTTCTCATCTTAAAAATGTAGACAGTCAAATGCCAGGCTGCGTCCCAAATGACACCCTAATCTCTATATAGTGCGCTACCTTTGACGAGGGCTCATAGATTGCCATTTGGGATGCACCCCAGCTCTCTATATAAGGAGTCAATCCAAAACGGTAGCCAACGCTCTTGTCTAAGAGGTTCTGTTTTAAGGGCTTGTTCTGCACAGTATAAAATTACAATTTGTACATGCCAGTTTACTTGGCCTCGCTTTCGTTTATTGTGACCAAGAGTAGCGGTATGTCCAAATGCCCCTCCATTTAAACAGAGTTGTGGTTGTCAACCTAGAGAACTGCTCAAAACTACTTAAGGGGGGGGGGGATATAGTCCTCGCTCACCTCAGACCACTAGTGTGTTCATCAATGGACCCCCTGCAGTTCGCATACCAGCGCAACATCGGGGTGGATGATGCTATCATGTACCTTCTCCAAAGGGCCTACTCTCACCTGGACAACGCAGATTGCACTGTGAGGGTTATGTTTTTTGACTTCTCCAGTGCCTTAAACACCATTCAGCCCCTGCTACTGGATGAGAAGATGAAGAGGATGAAAGTGGAAGCACCCTTAGTCTCCTGGGTCACGGACTACCTGACCGGTAGGCCACAATTTGTGCGACTACAGAGCTGTGTGTCAGAACTGGCAGTGAGCAACCCAGGGGCCCCCCAGAGAACGGTCCTGTCCCCCTTCCTGTTCACCCTCTACACCTCAGACTTCAGATAAAACTCAAAAATGCCACCTACAGACGTTCTCGGATGACTCCGCAATTGTAGGGTGCATCAGGGGTGGGCAGGAGGAGGAGTACAGGAGCGCAATCAATGACTTTGTGTTGTGGTGTGAGCAGAACCACCTTCAGCTCAACATCAGCAAAACAAAGGAGATGGTGGTGGACTTCAGGAGAACCAAGGCCCAACTGACTGCAGTCCCTATACAGGGGATTAATGTGGAAATGGTTGTGTCATACAAGTTCCTGGGAGTCCACTACTGTAAACTACTGCATACCTTCTACCCGTGCCATCTTTTTTGCAGTGGTGTGCTGGGGCGCCAACATGAAAGCCGGTGATGCTTCTCGGGTAAATAAGCTGATCAGGAAGGCTAGCTCTGTTCTGGGGATTAGCCTTGACACTCTAGAGGTGGCGGAGAGACGGATCCTGGCCAAACTGCTGGCCATCATGGATAATGTCACCCACCCTCTGCATGCCATGGTTATGACGCAGAGGAGCACCTTCAGTCACAGACTGATCCCACCATGGTGTGTCAGAGAGTGCTACAGGAGGTCCTTCCTGCCGGCGGCTATCAGACTATTTAATGCTTCACCGGGGTGCCGTGCCGTCGGCAACATAGACCTGGAACTGTTGAGTGTTAGGACCTAGTTTAACAATTATGCATCCATCCGTGAGTAACTCTGGTCTGTAATCACTCATTCACTCAGGACTTATTTATTCATTCAGGTCTGTATATACATATTCATGTACAGTTGTTATATCATATCACATGCAATATTGTAAGTAATTATTGGACTTAACTTACGTAGGCATTCACTCAGGAATGCATATTAGTATCCTGTCAGTTGTATATTTTTTCATTGCTTTTAGTATATCGAATGTGCAATACGTGCATTTATTTGTAATTAAACCCTGCACTAAGGACTGTATTTTAAGGGAATTGTTATTATTATTACCCCAAATTATATCATACACACATTTAGCCATTTAATAATCTCTTCCTTTCATTTACCTGTACAGTTAATTCAACCATGCAAATATTCACTTACCTGTTCATTTAACCAGAATGTATATTAAGTAAACTATTATTACCCTCACTTATATTATACGCACTTTTAGCTATTTAAAAGTATTTCTCTGCCATCGACCTGTATAGTATAGTTAACCATGCACCATCCACCAATGTATAGTGTACATATTCAGCCAACCACCCATATTATGTCTTTTTTTGCACTCCAGACTTCTTGTATTTTTATACTTTTTCATACTGCCGCTCTATGTATCATAATTTGTGTATTTTCGTTCTGGCATTTTGCACCTTCCCTGTATTTTTTTTCGTAGCTGCTTGACAAAGAAATTTCCCCTCGGGGATCAATAAAGTACCTATCTAAAAAAAAATAAAGACGTTTCTCCCCTTTGAAGAAACGCTGGCGAGAGAGAGAAATGAGACACTACTATTCTAAAATGTACAATGTGTCCCATTTGAACAAAAAAAAGTAGAAATAATGTTTAAAAACATTGACAGGGTCCGTCCCAAATGGCACCATTTTCCATACATAGTGCACTACTTTTGACCAGAGCCTATTGGTAACCAGAAACAGTAGGAGCTGTTAGTTCTTAGCATTTAGTTAGCATTTAGTTCTGGTCTGGGGGAAGAGCTTTAGTGTGAGAGGTGAAAGGGAATACCTTTCACTAGTTAATTGCTATCCAGGACTTTAATTCAAGACTGTTGGGAGAGGTTCATGTTTTGGATGGTTTGCACCAATAAAATATGAATACCCAAATGATTGCTTTCCACGCACACACACACCTACCTTTCTGGCTAGGTGTTTGAAATCCTCAGTGTTGATGATGCGTCCCAGTTTGCAGTCTGGTTTCCGGAACGGGTTCAAGCAGGTCACAATGAACTGGGACATCTAATCAGAACACATAAAACAGGAAGTTAAATGGTCATGAGATTACATGTCAGACATTTAGCAGACGCTCTTATCCAGAGCCACTTACAAGAACATTCATCTTAAGATGGGACCGCTGAAGCGCGTAGCACAAGAACTCGGTTGCAATACTCACTACTGAGTTCCAAACTGCACTCTGGAAACAACGTCAGCACAAGAACTGTTCGTCAGGAGCTTCATGAAATGGGTTTCCATGGCCGCGCAGCCTCACACAAGCCTAAGATCACCATGTGCAATGCCAAGTGTCGGCTGGAGCAGTGTAAACATTCTCTTAAGTGGTAAATCACGCTTCCTCATCTGGCAGTCCGACAGACTAATCTGGGTTTGGAGGATGCCAGGACGCTACCTGCCCCAATGCATAGTGCCAACTGTAAAGTTTGGTGGATACAGAAGTGGTTTGTCGAGATCACTGTGGATGAACTTGACTGGCCTGCACATAGCCCTGACCTCAACCCCATCAGACACCTTTGGGATGAATTGGAACGAAAGCCAACATCAGTGCCCAACCTCACTAATGCCCTGCAGCAATGTCCCAACATCTAGTGGAAAGCCTCCCCAGAAGAGTAGAGGCTGTTATAGCAGCAAAGGGGGGACCAACTCCATATTAATGGCCATGATTTTGGAATGAGATGATGGACGAGCAGGTGTCCACATACTTTTGGCCATGTAGTGTAGTTGAGGATGAGGAGAGGAGATGGGAGGAGGAATCACAGGAAGACTAATTGAGATAACGTCTATGGCTCTGACTCACCTCTTTCCGGAACGTCTCCTTGCTCCTCTTGGCCAGTTCACTGGATGTGTCTGCCTCTGCCGTCTTAGTAGAGAACTGTGAAAACAGAGCGAGAGAGAGCGAGGTCAGGGAACATGTCCATCTACAGAACATGTTTTGTTTGACTAACTTGGTTCGGCCGTGGGTTCATCTAAATGGTCGCCTAGCAAACTGTCTGGGTCATCGCTACTGCCATTTTCTCAGCAGCAGGCGGCAGCCAATTCCTGGAACTAAAAGCACCAGATCAAAGGAAGTGAGCCTATATCAGCCACACCCTACCATGGAGGCCATGGATGAAACATGGCAGGTGTTGGGCTGAGGCCCTGGACTTCAAGCCACACAAAGCAGGGATATACTGCAAAGGATAAAGGCTGGGCTCCCTCTCCAGCTTAACATCCCCCACCCCCAGAGACAGCTGATGCCCCCCCCAGCCCCCTCTGAACCAGAGACAGCTGATGCCCCCCCCAGCCCCCTCTGAACCAGAGACAGCTGATGCCCCCCCCAGCCCCCTCTGAACCAGAGACAGCTGATGCCCCCCCCAGCCCCCTCTGAACCAGAGACAGCTGATGCCCCCCCCAGCCCCCTCTGAACCAGAGACAGCTGATGCCCCCCCCAGCCCCCTCTGAACCAGAGACAGCTGATGCCCCCCCAGCCCCCTCTGAACCAGAGACAGCCAGTAGACAGTTGATGACCCCATGCCTCAAACAATGGTGGTGAGGATAAAACAGAATCACAATGGATTCACACACAGCTCTCCTCCGTGCTTCCTGAGGGGTGGTGTGCCCACGGAGCGTATCAGGGATAAGCATTCACGCTGAAAAGACAACACTTCATGAGCCAGTGTTTAACCTATATTATTAACCAAAATGCCAAATTATTATCAGGGGTCAACAGAGCTAGGGAAAATAATATTTAAGTGGTGTCAGTATCATTTCAGGTTCTGGTTAGTGGGCACCGACATGTTGGAAATGGTCCTTGAGCTCATGGCTTTTATTGGCCAACCACCCCATCGAAAAAAAAAGAAAAAAAAAAAGAGAGCAGATAGAGACATCCCATTGGTCAAAGAAAGGGTCTCTCACCCTCTGTGGAGACACACATCTGAAAACATTTTCAGAGACAAAAGGGCCCGGTGCGTAGTTAGACTCTAAACCAAGAAACCACAAGCGAGCGGCGAGAGAGAGTGGTGAGAGAGAGCGAGAGAGAGAGGTGAGAGAGAGTGGTGAGAGAGTGGTGAGAGAGAGAGGTGAGAGAGAGTGGCGAGAGAGAGTGGCGAGAGAGAGTGCGAGAGCGGCGAGAGAGAGTGGTGAGAGAGAGCGGCGAGAGAGAGAGAGAGAGAGAGGCGAGAGAGAGAGAGAGAGAGGCGAGAGAGAGAGAGAGAGCGGCGAGAGAGAGAGAGCGGCGAGAGAGAGAGAGAGGCGTGAGAGAGAGCGGCGCGAGAGAGAGCGAGAGACCACAGTATCTCTCGAAGTAAACTACAACTCGTCAGGAAACCATGCAGTGTATTAGGCTACAGATTAAATCAGTTATGATGAACTTCACAGGATGGTAGAAGTACAAGGTGATGAGCTTGAAAAGTATTTTATGTGAACTACGTCATCACGCACAGCCTTTCATCTCCAACAACTCAATTTGATGGAAACTCCGAAGGGAAAATGCACATATGGTTTTTTGAATATTCCAATTGGATGGAAACCCAGCTAGTGTTCATATTAAGGAAGGAAGGAAGGAAGCATTTTAAAGGTCTTGTTTTCAGGGTCAAAGGTCACCTTGGAGGGGTTCTCGTCGTAGGTGGGTGTCCCCAGGTCCATCTCAGCCTCGTGGTCTAAGCTGTGGGAGTCTTCACTGGCTCCGTCCCAGCTGCTGGGAGGATCCCATTGAGTCTGCCTGTAGGGGGGGGGGGGGTTAGTTAGACACAGGGAGTGACCCACAGACCGAAGGCCTACCTGGTGACGACAGACAGAAGGCCTACCTGGCGACGACAGACAGACCGAAGGCCTACCTGGTGACGACAGACAGGCGGCCTACCTGGTGACGACAGACAGGCGGCCTACCTGGTGACGACAGACAGGCGGCCTACCTGGTGACGACAGACAGGCGGCCTACCTGGTGACGACAGACAGGCGGCCTACCTGGTGACGACAGACAGGCGGCCTACCTGGTGACGACAGACAGGCGGCCTACCTGGTGATGACAGACAGGCAGCCTACCTGGTGATGACAGACAGAAGGCCTACCTGGTGATGACATGGTAGTAGTAGATTTTTCCCTCTCCGTCCCGCGCTACCTTCCAGCTGGGGGGCAGGACGATGGTTTTGGGTTTGGGAGGAGAGGGAGGGGGCAGGTCTATCATACTGTTGGGGACTAACAGAGTGTTGGGCATCTCCTGGACCAAAGAAAAGAGGCAGGTGAAAATACATCAAGTTTAAACAGTGGTTTATTAGGCCTACATCATGATAGAAAACATAGTATGAAACTGCAAACTTCTATTCATTGTGATGGACAAGAATCAAGACACACCGTCTCCCCCTTGTGGATAGCTTGGGGTAGGGTACGGGCAGACAGATTTTGTGTATGACGTAGTGAGCCAATGTTTTTTTAATGGGAGTCATCCTCTGACGGATGATGGACAACTGAGATGATGCACAACATGTCAGCCTTCATGAGTCTGAAAGTAATTGACTTTGGTTGAAGTTGACAGACAACGATGAATGAGTATATAATTTCATCAGTGTTCATGCGTCTGTGTCTGGCTGCAGGCCTTACCTGCTGGACAGTCTGTGAGGTAACGATGGTAGTGACCGTACCCCCCTGCTGAACCACCACTCCCTGCTGGTGACCTGTGTACACCGGCTGACCATGGAGGTAGCTGGCAGCCGGATCAGCGTACGCCTGGCCAGAACAGGATTGATAGACACAGATACTCAGAGAGAGAAGCCTTCAGATCTAGTCATGAAACAGCTCTTTCTGCCGGTGTTGCTCAGAAGCCTTTACCAACGCAGGGCGATATGTGTTGACTGTTCAGTACACGGTGCAGTGTGTGTGTGTGTGTCCCTACCTGTAGGACAGGTGTGTTGGCCTGTGGGTAGGCAGTGGGGATACTGTAGATGGTCTGACAGGGCTGGCCCTGATAGTAGATGGCTGTCTGGGTGGGAGGTGGTGCTGGGGCAACCTGGTACTGTGGTGCTACCTGGGTCTGTACTGTCACAGCCTGCTGGGTGTTAGGGTCCCACAGCGTGGTGTAACTCGCCTGGCCTGCCGACACCTACAACAACATTAGAAGAATATAGGACGTCGAGTTAGGGGACCAGGACGTCGAGTTAGGGGACCAGGACGTCGAGTTAGGGGACCAGCTAGAATTTGCAACTTGCTCTGATGCGGACAATAATTTTTTTTAACACAGCCAAGTCAAAGTGTTGCACAATGCGACCAAATGGTAGCACTGTGGAGCCCTGAATAATGATAACAACAGTAATAACAATAATAATAATAATAGTAACAATAGCAACAATAATAAGAGTAATAAACGTTATTTCGAGAGCTTTTCTAAATAAATCAGCAAGAAGAAGCATAAAGCATTAAAACCATCCGTTATATAAAAGTAGAGCACCTGAGGAGGCGCTGACACAGCAGGCACTGACAGGACGGCTACACCCGGGTCCTGGCCTGCCATGCTGGGCTGCTGGGCGTACTGCTGGAGGGTGCCGGGGTGGAGCTCCAGAGGGGTGCTGGGTTGGTGGATATGTTGGGGGAGGCTGGAGACAGAAGGTGGCTGGGAGGTGGAGGAGGGAGAGGCCATGCCCAGCTCGGTGATCAGAGCCTGGGGAGGGGTCTGATCGAAGGCCAGGGTGGCTGGGACCAGGGGCTCCACAGGAGGGGTAGGCAGCAGCACCTTGCCAGCGTTGGGGTTGATGGGGTCCACGTAGGTCTGCAGGGGATAGCCGGGGGGATAGTGGATGAAGCAAGCTGGGCTGCTAGTGTAGGTCAGGGCTGCATCGTAGGCTAGAGTCTGGAGCTGCTGCTGTTGTTGTTGTTGTAGTAACTGCTGCTGCTGTTGTTGTTGTTGTTGTTGTTGTAACTGCTGCTGCTGTTGTTGTTGTTGTAACTGTTGTTGTTTCTGGGCCTCTCGCTGGGCTACCTCCTGTTCAAACAGCTTCCTGCGCTCCTCTGTAGACAGCTTGGTACGATCCTTGGCGATGGTACGGGTCTTCTTACTGCTGTTAGCCAGGTCAAACCTAGAAACAGTCACACAGTCAATACTACCGTCTACGGAGATCAAGAGAACACTACAGACATTTCTAAAAGTCAACAAGAGTTTTGGTCTGCGTCCCAAATGGCACCGTATTCCCTATATAGTAAACTACTTATGGGAAAAGGGTGCAACTTGAAAAGGAGCCTAAAGTCAACAAGAGTTTTGTTTACAGAAACGTCTGTAGAATGACTGAACTGAATTTATAATCAAAGGACATTTGATCGTCCATAGCTAGTCAGTGTCTGAGCAGGTTGGTGTTCCAGCCAGTCCTACCGGTCCTCGTTACGTCTACTGCTCCTCTCGTATGCTGAGGGCGGGGGGGAGGTGGAGGCACGTCTCCTCCGTCTCTCTGTGCTGCGGGGTGTCTTCTCCGAGTCTCTGTCCCAGTCTCTCTCTCGCTCCCTGTCCCTTTCTCGGTCTCTGTCTCTGTCACGCTCCCTGTCCCGATCTCTTTCCCGATCTCGTTCCCTGTCCCTCTCCTTGTCCCACTCCCTCTCACGTTCCCGTTCTCGGCTGCCGGAGGGGGTGCGAGCCGGGGCCAGGGCAGCGTCTCGGTCTCGACTACGATCTGTATACATGGGACAATCAAACAGGTTAAAGCCCCATTAACAGTAGGCTGTTAGCACTGCTGAACATAGAGTGAGGGGAGAGAGCAGAGTGCCAGAGAGCAGAGCGCCAGAGAGCAGAGCGCCAGAGAGCAGAGCGCCAGAGCAAGAGCGCCAGAGCAAGAGCGCCAGAGCAAGAGCGCCAGAGCAAAAGCGAGCGAGAGAGAGAACGAGCGAGAGAGAGCCCTACCGTGTGTCTCCTTCTCCACCTGGCTCTTCTTGGGGATCCTGTACACCTCCTGAAGGATGAGTCACAAACAACACATGTAAATAACTCAGTGTGTGTGTGTGTGTGTGTGTGTGCGCGCATCAGTGTGTGTTTATCAGTGTTTCCGAATGTCCTTGCCTTCAGGTCCTTCCAACTGTCCAGCAGTTTAGCAGCCATGTCTCCTATATCCACAGCTCTGAGCTGGGGCTCCTGGCTCCTCTCACTCTCCACATCAGACACACCCTCCTCCTCATCCTGTGAGGGCGTCCCCACCGCCGCAGTCTCCACGGGGACCACCGGAGAGGGAGGTGTAGGGGCCTCCGAGGCTGGGGTCACTACCTGGGCAGCATCCTCAGTGCCAGGGGCCACCTCCGGGGGACCCTCTGGGGCCACCTGACCTGGCTGTTCCTGCCTGCCTGAAGCCTTCTCAGTATCTTCAGTCCCAGTCTCTGCTGTGGTGGTCTCCTCCTTCTCCCCAGCAGGCTGCTCCTCTGACGGGGTCTCAGTAACTTCCGTCTGAACTGGCTGAATTTGTGATGATTTCTGGACCTGAACCTCTATGTTGGCCTGCTCTCCCTCCACAACCTCCACACCCTCACTCTCACCCACTGATTGACTTGCCTGCCGCTCCTCCTCTTCCTCCTCATCTCCACTCTCCTTCTGTCCCTCACTCCACTCGTCGTTCACCTCCTCCTCCTCAACACCCTTCTCTTTCACCACCTCCTCCTCAACACCCTTTTCTTCCACCACCTCCTCCTCAACACCCTTCTCTTCCACCACCTCAACACCCTTCTTTTTCACCTCCTCCTCCTGATCTTTAGCGTCTTGGCTCACAGCTTTGGGTTCCGTGATCTCCATGGCCTCCACTACCTCCTCTGGTGTCTCCTTCAGCTCTGTGACTGGCTCTTCTCCTGGCTCCTCCGTTGTGGGAGTCTGGGCCTGGTCCTCAACCACCGGCTCAGTCTTGGCCGATTTGCCACTCTCCACTGGAGGCTCAGATCGTGAGGCCTCCTCATCCTCCATCTCCTCTTCCTCCTCATCTTCCTCCTCCTTACCATCCGAGGCCTTGCTGGCGTCCGACATGGCGCTGTCCAGGCTGTTTTCACTGATCTTGAGGCGACGGTACACGGCCCGTTTGGGGGTGTCGCTGTCCAGCTCAGGGCACAGTTTGGAGACGGAGGCAGAGGAGCCATCAGGAGTGTCGAGAGGGGTCTGGGCGCGGGACATGTTCTCACTGGAGTAGCCGTCCTGTTCGGCCCCGGGGGGCTGGCGGAGGGAGTGAGTGTGTGTCTGGGCCCAGCGCTGGATGAGGCTCAGGACATGACTCTCCTCCAGCATGTTCTTAGTGGAGATGGGCAGCACTGACAGGGTCTTCATGATCTGGACACAGAGAAAGGAGCTTGGTTAACACACACATTTCATGTTTGGATATTCCTAGGACCTTTGAATTAAAATAATATGAATTGGTTTAGTCCAAAGTGCATCCTCACATAGATCCAGTGATGGATCGCAAGTGTGAGGGATGAGTGTGAGGGATGAGTACCCAACGTTTTAATGGATTTAAGTCACCTGAAACTGCAGTTTGATGTTGTTGACACTGATGCCCTTGGCTTCAGAGAGCTCCACCATGAAGATCCACAGTAGAGACAGACCGTGATGGTCCAGGAAGTGCTTCAGGCAGGACGGGCTCTGGGTATCCTGTTCAACCAAATCAACATTATGATAGAGAAAAACCTTCTCCTGAGACTCACTTCAAACCCTTCAGTGCCGCGGCCTCAGTGGGGTCTCAAGCCCAAATCCCACGGAGCGACGTCAACCTTTGAGTCTATTCACATACACTGTGTAGCCATGCCAGCTTAACGTCATGAGAATCCATAATAAAACAGTGGTATTTGTTATGTTCGCTATGTAGCGAATCATTGTTGTGTGTTCTTTTGACTCACCTTATATGTCCTGCGGGAGCCACCGTACCTGCCTGCCTCTAAACAGTTATACTGCATGTTAGAACCTGTGGACAGTTGTAACTAATACACCCAAGAAGTTCATAAAGTATTTAGCTAGTCTCATTATTTCTACATAACAGTAATGTCTCTTGAAATCGGAGTTCCTCGAGTTTCCTAGCCGTAGCCTGCCTAAGCTATATGCATGTTTCGGCAATTTATGTTTCGGCAATTTATCCGCTAATTTAACCAGCATTGATTTGCGTAAACACAAGATGAATATACTTGCTTACTAATTTGACACGCTATGACGCCGTTGACGCTCACCCATCCGTTCTCTTTCACTACCCTGCATTCTAATTCCAGCGTGTTCAGGCGCGTAAAAATGCTTTTCAAAATGTATTTATCACCTCAGGTGCAATTAAGAAAAACAAGTCAGAAGAAAAAATAAATAATAATTCTAACACAACACCCTCCACACAAACATACAATACACAGACATCCCCAATAAAATACACCCTCCACACAAACATACAATACACAGACATCCCCAATACAATACACCCTCCACACAAACATACAATACACAGACATCCCCAATACCATACATACACACACACACAACATAACTTATTGGTTCTCAACTGATTCAGAAGGATACAAAAATAAATTGAAATAAAATGTGTGCGTCCCCAATGAACAGGGCCTATAAATATAGAGCACTTTAAAGGAAATAGGCTGCCATCTCAGACAGTCTGTGTGTTCATCTGTGGTGGGTCAGGTGTGGTGGGTCAGGTGTGCTTACTTGGATAAGTTTCAGGCAGATGAGTTTCTGCTCCATGGTCTCCACTCTGACCATCAGCCTGCAGAGAGACACCACTTCCTTCTCATCATACAGACCCTCCCCATTCTCCAGCAGAGCCTCTAGCTCCTCGTCCACCTGGAGACACAGCAGACCAGCATTAACACTGAGCAGTAACAGGAGAGCTACACTGGCAGACCAGCATTAACACTGAGCAGTAACAGGAGAGCTACACTGACAGACCAGCATTAACACTGAGCAGTAACAGGAGAGCTACACTGGCAGACCAGCATTAACACTGAGCAGTAACAGGAGAGCTACACTGACAGACCAGCATTAACACTGAGCAGTAACAGGAGAGCTACACTGACAGACCAGCATTAACACTGAGCAGTAACAGGAGAGCTACACTGGCAGACCAGCATTAACACTGAGCAGTAACAGGAGAGCTACACTGGCAGACCAGCATTAACACTGAGCAGTAACAGGAGAGCTACACTGGCAGACCAGCATTAACACTGAGCAGTAACAGGAGAGCTACACTGACAGACCAGCATTAACACTGAGCAGTAACAGGAGAGCTACACTGACAGACCAGCATTAACACTGAGCAGTAACAGGAGAGCTACACTGGCAGACCAGCATTAACACTGAGCAGTAACAGGAGAGCTACACTGGCAGACCAGCATTAACACTGAGCAGTAACAGGAGAGCTACACTGGCAGACCAGCATTAACACTGAGCAGTAACAGGAGAGCTACACTGACAGACCAGCATTAACACTGAGCAGTAACAGGAGAGCTACACTGACAGACCAGCATTAACACTGAGCAGTAACAGGAGAGCTACACTGGCAGACCAGCATTAACACTGAGCAGTAACAGGAGAGCTACACTGGCAGACCAGCATTAACACTGAGCAGTAACAGGAGAGCTACACTGGCAGACCAGCATTAACACTGAGCAGTAACAGGAGAGCTACACTGGGGTGTCACACAAACAGTATGTTTTTAGCTGCTACACTGGTAGCTTTGGCCACTTCATCAAGTGTTCTCGGGCGTGAATCGCGGCAAATTCTTGAAAATAGAAACGCGTAGTGGATTTTTACAATGAGCAGCCTCATATGCCAAGGTTTCATTGAACATGAATGGAAGAGTCTCACACGCTGCAGAAGTTAGTGTAGCAACTCTGTAAAGACCACAGATGATCCATTCAACATACTAAACACAGACCCTAGAACTGTGACAAAACTACTACTTCTCTGCAAAACTGAGACAAGCATCTTTCATGGTGACGTGGATGGGAAGGTGGGCCTAAAATAGCCGGTCCTTTTGTGTTCAGTAGCAGTGTTATTTATGGAAAGGAGAAGCCACTGGAGCTCTCAAAGCAATTAGCCTAAAGCTAGTACAAACCTGACCCATATCTGCCTCTAGACCATGTCTGTGTCTCAAATGGCACCCTATACATTGCACTACTTTTGACCAGAGGGTGTGCATTCAAATGAGTTTAAAGATGAACTCAATGGCACGTCATCGGACTATGCTGAATTAATCTACCAGTTACAAAATTGGACTACTATGGGTCAACAGCTAAAATTGTAAATGTGTGGAATCCTAACTACCCGTGTAAAACATAAACCTACATCGCAGAGGGCAATGTGGGGGAGAGAACAAATTGTAGCTTCAGCAGTTGTATTTCAAATTAGTTGAAGGCCCAGTGCAGTAAAAAATGTTTTATTTTTTATATATTTCCACACTATGAGGTTGGAATAATACTGTGAAATTGTGAAAAATTATGATAATGCCATTTTAGTGTAAGAGCTGTTTGAAAAGACCGCCTGAAATTTCAGCTCGTTTTGGCCTGCTTGGTGACATCACCAGGATGTAAATTAGTTAACTGACGAATAAGAAAGAGTTCCAACCCTCTCTGCCAACAGCAGCTAGTTTTCTCCTCTCAGTCCCAAACAAAACAGTCAGAGCTAAATTCTTACTTGGGAAATTGCTCTTTGCTAAGCTATTGTTGTTTGTTAATGACCATTTTAAGTTAAAACAATCACAGTAAGGTACTTCATTGTTACCTCAGAATTTATTTGATATTGAGATAACTAGGCAAGTCAGTTTTACCCCCAAACCATAAGACTCCTGAACATGTAATCAAATGGCTACTATTTGCATTGCTCTCCCACATACTCACCGTAGTGAGTGCACTGCTCACGGAGGGGTCCTTCTTGCGAGGGCGCTCTTTCTTCATCTTCCCTGCTGCTGCTCGTACACTGACCCTGTTCTCCCCGCCCAGGAAGCCTCGGCAGCTGGGAGCCCCACAGAAGCACTTCTGGGCCTCTTTCCTGGTGTGTACAGAGGAGAAGAAATAAAACACTACACCGTAGCTATGCGTCAGTCAAGACAGGGGCTTTATAATGTATTTTTATATGCTTTCAATGACTACAACAGTAGGGTGACGTATTAAAACAATGACTACAACAGTAGGGTGACGTATTAAAACAATGACTACAACAGTAGGGTGACGTATTAAAACAATGACTACAACAGTAGGGTGACGTATTAAAACAATGACTACAACAGTAGGGTGACGTATTAAAACAATGACTACAACAGTAGGGTGACGTATTAAAACAATGACTACAACAGTAGGGTGACGTATTAGAACAGACAGTCAAACATTGATGTGTTACAACAGACATTTAAAATCCAAAGAGAGAAGTTGCGTCCTAAATGGCATCCTATGGGCCTTGTCCAAAAATAGTGCACTAAAAAGGGAATAGGGTGCCATTTGGGACAAAGGTAGAGAGACACTAACCCATATCTCTGGAACTGGTAATCGAAGGTAAGCTCTGTACCAGCCGTGACGGTCTTGGAGGTGAAGAACCCAACTCTCAGCTGGCCGTTCACAGTCCACTGAAATACAGAGACAAAGAAAGAAACATTAGCGAGATCAGGATCAAACAAATATGGTTCTTGACTTTCCTGATAAATACTTTGTTGAGGGAAAGTGTACTTGATAGGACTGTGATGTGTTGTTGTCTCACCTAGCCATCTTAAGATGAACGCACTAATTGTAAATCTCTCTGGATAAGAGAGTCTGATAAATGACTAAATTGTCAAATGAAATCACAGATTGAGATGCGGTTCACTGGTAAAGCAGCCTCAATGCCCGTCTGTTTGTGCTACAACGCAAACTTCTTGTCACTCATTGTCACGATTGGCTTGACAATGACAGCAATGGAGCTGGCAAGAGTACAAACATATCTGGTACCAGACTAAAATTAGAACAAAGTAGCAGCAAATATTGTTCTGAACAAAGACAAGTGAATGAAATGTATTTATTTTTAAATGAACTGTCCAGTGAAAATCTCACGTTTAAATGCTCATAATCTGTTAAACTCGTAATCAAATAATGTTGTTGACTCATCCTATACTTGTATGTGGCATAAATTAGAGAGAAAAACACTTTAAAAAACCCACATCTCAAAAAGACAGTTTTAAAAATGCTTGCCATTTCATCAGAGAGAGGAAGGTCATGTTTTTGGCCGAGACGGCTAATTGGCTGAGCTAATTGGCTGAGCTGGCCAATCAGCCGGTTACTTGTCATTAATAATTATATTGATCGGTATACGCCCACACCAATCCGTTGTTGGGGTAAGACCACCAGACAAAACACAGAAAAGCTGCCTTTTAACATAATTAATTAACATATTTTGAAAGGAAAACTATTTCACTCCTACTGTAATTAATTATAGATCCTTTTTCGATGACATCTGGAAACACCGGACAGATACCGTAAGGGACCTCTCTCTCTCTGGCCCCCAGCCTACATACCTTCTGGGTCTCACAGTTGGGCTCACAGCTGTGGTTCATGAAGCGAGAGCAGTTCCCCTTCAGTGTGGCATCTATGATCTGAGGAGACAGAGGAAAGGAGTTTCAGGTAACCTTCCGCATTAGCTGTCAGTTGTAAACCATAGAACTCTCTGTGTGCATCCCAAATGGCACCCTATAGCCTACATTGGTCAAAGGTAGCGCCCTGAGCCAATTAGGGTGTCATTTGGGATGCACCCTAAACGTGTGGGCTCTGGTCTGGTAGTGCACTTAATAGGGAATAGGGTGCCATGTCGGACGCAGCCTATACTTGTTTCCATTTCAGTAGTTCAGTACACTAGATGTACGGGAGGGGCGTCGATGTTCCAGTAGTCTCACCTCATTATTCTTCAAGGCCATGAAATAGTAGTGGATGTTCTTCATGCTAGCGTACTTTTTCACCCGCGTCTTGAACTCCTTGTGGTCCAACACCTCTCCGCAGTACTCCAGCACAAAAGTGTTTCTGAAATGTTATCAAATGGTGAAAAAATGAGCATGTCTCCTTTGTGGTGCCACTAACTTTTATGAAATCAGGGTACAGCTTTTAGGGCAATGACCAGGGCTCCATCTCATTTTGTCTTTATGCAAATCCTCGCATCCTATCGCCACAGCTCCTTCTCAACCGTATTGGAGAAGGTCCTAGTGGTTTCTCTCAGACCTTCCTCTCCAATGTGTTTTGAGGAGACGAGGAGATAGGATGCGAGGATTTGAGGAAACATCTATTGAGAACAAGCCCTGGGTGTTAGTTATAACATTTTATATAATGAATAAAGGGCTAAGATCCAAGAGCTTTACGGTATCAGGTCCCTGGCAGCCCTCAGTCCCCAGCCCTTATCTTCTGTCAGGATGACCTCAAAGTCTGCATGCTGTTTCATCTGGAAGCGTCGGTTGGAGCAGTATCCTGCATTCAGGCACCGCGATGAGCTGCAAAGACAGGAACATTGTGGTTTTTTTGGAGGGGGGGGGGGGCAAACACTTCTCCAGAGCGACTTACAGTCAGTGCATTCAACTAAGTTAAATAAGGCAACCACATATCACAGTCATTGCAAACCTTCGTCTTCCTATGTTTCAAGATGAAGGACCAATGATATAAAACTATACTACAGTGCCTTCAGAAAGTTTTTATACCCCTTGACTTATTCCACATGTTGTTGTGTTACAGCCTGAATTCAAAATTGATTAAATAACTAACATTTCTCACCAATCTACACACAATACCCTATAATGACAAAGTGAAAACATTTTTTGAAATATCTAATTTACCTAAGTATTCAGTATCTGTTGGAAAGCAGACAACCCGGTTTTCCTCTAGGATTTTGCCTGTGCTCAATTCCGTTTCTTTAGGTCCTAAAATGAGCTCCCTTGCCGATGACAAATATACCCACACCATGACGCAGCCTCCACCATGCTTGAAAATATGAAGAGTGGTACTCAGTGATGTGTCGGATTTGCAAAAAAAGCATAAAACTTTGTATTCAGGACAAAAAGTTCATTGCTTTGCCACATTTTTTTGCAGGTTTACTTTAGTGTCGTGTTGCAAACAGGATGCATGTTTTGCAATATTTTTATTCTGTGGAGGCTTCCTTCTTTTCATCCTGCCATTTAAGGTTAGTATTGTGGAGTAACTACAACGTTGTTGATTCATCCTCAGTTCTCTCCTATCACAGCCATTCAACTCTAACTATTTTAAAGTCACCATTGGCCTCAAAGGGAAATCCCTGAGCGGTTTCCTTCCTCTCTGGCAACTGTTAGGAAGGACGCCTTTATCTTTGTAGTGAACGGGTGATTTGATACACCATCCTAAAGAGTAATAACTTCACCATGCTCAAAAAGGGATATTAAAATGTCTGTTTTTTTTTTTTTTATTTGTACCCATCTACCAATAAGTGCCCTTCTTTGCAAGGCATTGGAAAACCTCCCTGGTCTTTGTGGTTGAATCTGTGTTTGAAATTCACTGCTTGACTGAGGGACCTTACAGATAATTGTATGTGTGGGATACAGAGATGAGGTAGTAATACATAAAAAAAAATATCACATTAAACACTATTGAGCACAGAACGAGTCCATGCAATGTATTAATGAGACTCGTTAAGCACATTTTTTACTCCTGAAAGTATTTAGTCTTGCCATAACAAAGGGGTTGAATACTTGTTTAATAAAAGAAATTCAGCTTTTCATGTATTTGTAAACATGTCTAAGAACATAATTCCACTTTGAAAATATGGGGTATTGTGTGTGGGCCAGTGACACAACATCTAAATGTAATACAACAACATTTGGAAAAAGTCAAAGGGTGTGACTACTTCCTGAAGGCACTGTGTAGGATTGCTTTACAGTTTAGTATTACCAGAGTGATGCAAAGGAGAAGAACTCACCACTCGATCATCAGCAGACGGTTAAGGCAGTCCTCCCCACAAGCCATCACTCCACGAGACCGCTCCTCCCTCGAGAGCATAGAGCACTCACACTGCATTCGCTTGATGTCTCGATGAGACTTGTTCTTCTTCCTGTACAGATCAACAGAAATTCCTCAGTGGTTGTTACTTTACAGTCAGTTACTTATGCTGATCTCGCTTTTAAAATTGTGTACAACTAATTTATAATATAAACAATGTTTTGAGGACTCTGCATGCCAACTATAGCAAAAAAAAAATATGTTTAACAAAATCTCACCGTTCAGTCAGATACAGGTTTTCCTCAATCAGGTCAAAGTATGGTGGCATCTTCTTAGACCTTGCCATCTCCCTCCAGTTGCTGGCGTCCCGGAAGTCTCTCAGACTGAGCAAAGGACGTTGCACCTCGGCCTGACCTGGAATCTCCCTGGAATCTTTGGAGACCTTGGGGAGCTCCCCATCTGCCAGTCGCTCTCTTTTGCTAGTGAGCCCAGTTTCTGCCTCGCTGTCCGAATCTGACTCCATTTCAGGCCGCCTCTTCTTGGGAGGACCCCTGCCTCTGTGGGGTCTCGAGTTGTCCTTGTCTCTGGGGGGTTCAACTATGGCAATGCACTCTGGAGTGGCATTGACAGAACCTCTGCAGTTGCTGCTTATTTCATGGGCTTGGACAAAGGCTAGCGAGCCTGGAAGGTTGGGACCATTGCATTCCACAGCTAGTCTACTAAGGCCTGCTGGTTTCCCTTCACTGTCCTCATCACAGTCATTAGTCAGAGAGTCAGGATGGACTTGACCAACAGGCTCCTGGTAATGTGTTGCAGGCACATGGAGGTAGACCGGTCTGCAGGTGGGTTGAGTCGTAGTTGGTAGTTGGGTCCAGTAGGACCCATTGTCTGGCCCCAAAGAAGAGTTCCCTGGCTGTTGAGTGCTGGGATGCTGTTGGGATGCCCCATAGCTGCTGTCAGGCTGCTGGTACGTACTGCTGGGCTGCTCTGGCTGTGTGAAGTCCCAGCCCAGACTGCTGTTGAAGTCATCAGAGCTAGCAAAGTCTCCATGTTGGTAACGGGAGAGCATCCCGCCACCCCTGCCACTCCCATAATGCTGTGGATGCACTGTGTCAGACTGCCTGAAGGAGCTCTCAAGGCTGTGGGCCGCAACCTGGCTCACCGTTGCGGTCTTTGGTCTCTCATGGGCACTGCTATAAGGATCCTTATAAGGTTGGGCATCGGTGGAGTTGGAGCCCTCGAGCTGGCTGGTGCTATCGACCATGTTGCTCTGTGATTGATATGCCATGCTGTCATGTGCAGATAGACTTCCATCAACACAAGCATTACTGGCCTGCCTAATGCTCTCACACACGGTGGGAAAGCCTCTATGTCTCTGCTGTGAGATGACTCTGCTTGGGATCTCATTCCTCTCCAGGTCACCCTCTTGGCCACTGGCCCTGTTAGCGTGTTGTTGACGTCCTGGGCTAGTGCTTGGAGTGCAGGGAGACGCAGGCTTGTCTATTGTGTCCGAGTGAGTCAGGGTGGAATTCTTTGGCACAACCACCACAGAGTGCATCCGTTTCACAGTAGCACCGCAGTCAGAGTCTGACTCTGAATAGTCAGAGTCGCTGTCCTCGCTTTGGCCTACACCGTCCTGGCTCGACACTCGTCTCTTCATCAGTTTGCTCTTGTGAGGGCCATCTTTAGGTTTATCTTCATCATCATTCCTACCATGCTCCCTTCTAGCTTGGTCTACATGTGAGGTATTATTTAACATTGAGGGCTCTCTATCCATTTGGCTGATGTGGGGTTTGATGTCTGAATGGTCATTGCTTGTTCCACAGGTGCCTGGTTGTGCAGTTGGGATTGCGGACTCTGACTGGTCTTTCCCAAGAGATATTGGTACTGAGCTGGGTCCTTGTGTGATGATAATTTCTTGCTTAATCGTTTTGGAATGCAACTCAGCTTCCCGTTTCAGTTGACCCTTCATCGGAGATGGATCTTCCTGGCTGATGTCTTTAGAAAACTCAATTCTCTTGATGGAGATTACCTTTTTCACAGCAGGTTTACTTTCTTGGGAAGGCAATTTCTGAAGATTATCACTATCTGAGGTGTCTTGTCCAACAATATCCCAACGAGATCTTTTTGTTTTACCTCGGTTTTTCCTCAAACTAGAGTTCTGTTGTTCAGTCTTGTTGGGAAATTGTTGAGGTTCAGGACTACAGGTTTCAGATTTGAGAGGGACGCTTGTGCAAGACTGCATCTTGATATTCACATTTCTACTAGAATAGACAGTATTTTCTGGTTTACTGTTCTGCTTAGGGTGGTCTCTGAAAGATACATCTACTGTAGATGGTGATGACTTTGACCCAACGGAACCTTGAAAAACAGTCTTATCCTGGCTGGGTATTACTCGGTCATTACTGCAGGAAAAGCTAGAGTTGGCTACATCAACCGGCTTCTCTGTGGATTCCATTTGGGTGTCTACACACTGTGCATCTATTTTTTGTTCAGAGCAAAGGCTTTTATTAACATTGTCAATGTCCCCTAAGGCAAATTTTTCACATAATTGGTCTCCACTAGAGGTGTTCGGTAAAGTTGCCTCCGAGTCATTCTGAACCTCAATGCAATGATTAATCTTCTCATTAACTAGATCCAACACTGGTTCTCGCAATCTGTCAGTTGGATCACAATTTGAAGGATTAATCTTCTCATTAACTAGATCCAACACTGGTTCTCGCAATCTGTCAGTTGGATCACAATTTGAAGGTAAAGACAGAGTTGGTTTTTGTAAGTCTTTATCTTGGGATGTGATGTCATTCATGTTGCCAACGTCCTCCCTTTGGCAAGTATCTGGTAGCTGGGAATCTGCTCCTGCTTTGTCATTTTTGCTCTGAGGGTGAGCACCAGAAGGGGTTTCATATGTTTGTATCTTATTTAGACTATGAAACGTGTCCTTTGATTGTCTATTAGATTTCACTGATAACTTGGAGGCAGACATTTGCTTAGAGTCTGATTTACTGGTGGAAGATGTCCATGCCCCTTCAGAGCCAGAAGAGCGTTCAGAGCCCTGTGACTGAGACTTCCCTTTGTGAGCTACCTCAGATTCACTAGAGCTGCTTTCCTGGAGTCTTTTGTCCAATTTTTGAGCGAGGGCATGTGGACTGGAATGAGTGGATCGAACACTGATGTCCGGCCTGTAGAGAGTGTTGGCTTTCCTGTGATTAGGTTCTACTTCAGGAGAGCACTTTTGGAGGGAATCGGAGTCAACAGTTCTCTTTGAGGCCCGCTCAGACTTAGAAGATTGTGTTCTTTTATCGATCTCTGAAGAGTGAGGGGAATCTATAGACTTTGAGTCTCGTTCAGATTTTGAGTCTCGTTCAGATTTTGAGTCTCGTTCAGATTTCGAGTCTCGTTCAGATTTCGAGTCTCGTTCAGATTTCGAGTCTCGTTCAGATTTCGAGTGAGATGAGGATGACTTTGAATCTCTCTGCAAGCTAGAATGGGTGGACGACCTGCTGGAATCACTTGTTCTAGTACGAGTTCTTCTGTGGTCATCTTCAGAGTCAGAACTGTCGCCCCGGACTCTGCTCCGATCAGTCCGAGAGCGAGAGCTGCCTCTCCTCTCTCTGTATGGAGAACTTCTGTGATCTCCTGACCTCCGCTCAGAGTCATGATATGACCGATCAGACCGTGATCCTGACCCTCTCTTGCTTCTAGATCTCTGAGATCTGGAACGTGTCTCAGTTCTAGAACTCGTACAGGTGCCTCTTGATCTGGACCTTGACCGACTCTTAGTCCTTCTGCGGTCTTTGTCAGAGCGGGAGGACCGCGAGGATGTGTGCTTTGATTCTCGGTCAGAGGTTGACCTTAATTCTCGGTCAGACTTTGAGTAACTAGAGGTCCTTTCGTCCTTCTCAGAACGTGCATGGTGAGAACTTTTTTCTGTTTCCTCTAATTTGGAGCGAGAAGAGGATGTCCGTTTTGTATCCGACTTTGCTGTGGCCTTGGGTTCACCCGACTTGCGGCTGGAAGACGTCTGCACTGAATCAGCATCAGATTCTGAGCCAGGGAGTGTGCTGTCCAACCGGGACCGGATTTCTATGTTTTCTGAGGTATCTTGCTGCTCTGTTGTTGTACTGGAACTGTTTCCATCTACTTTCCCTTTGAGGGAAGAATCAGTCGGCTCCTTGAGACAGAGGTCCAGCTTCACATCAGATACATGAGTGGGAGCATTCTCAGAGGGGCAGTCACTGTCCATGTTCTGAAGACTGTTCTGAGCCTGGGGTGTTCGTGTTGGGGTGACGGTTTCAATTTTACCTGAAGATTTAATTAAAACCTGTTGCTCGGAAGGGGGTGGATCCTGTAAGACAACACTGGTTATGGGACTCTCCTCAATCACAGATACACTGAGAATCTGTTTCTTGAAGTGCATCTTTACCAAGTCCACTTTAGGTTTGGGGACTGAGGAGACTGCCGTCTGAGGTGCAAGGGTCTCTGCTACTGGTGTGGGCACCGACAAGGGTGGCTGCATTTGCTCATTTTTACTTTCCGTATGCTGCCCTGCTCTGTCCGGAGAGAGTGAGCTTGTAGGTGACAGGACAGAGGGAGGTTCAGCAAGAGATTTTTCCTGACTGGGAGGGGCCAGGAATAAGTTCTGCAGCGGTTTCTTTGTCAGAGAGAAGCTGAAGGACACTTTCTGGCGACCCTGGTCGTCCAGGTTCACCTTCCTCTTGGTTCCTTTAGGCAGGAGATGGCTGGACAACATCACTCGAGGCGAGAGGCCTTTGAGTATAGCTGCCTTGGTGAGGCCCTCAACCTTGACCTGTACACGGAACAAAATAAGTAGATGTTACCATGGCTATAATTTGAGGAGAAACTATTACTGTAAACCAAATCATATGACCTATCATTCAGTTTCCCAAAGGTAATTTCTATGGTACATGTCACTGAAATGGTCAAACTCAAAAGAACTACACCAGCTATTTGTGTAATACAAAACAGATAAACAAAGCTGTATTCATCACACTTTTAACAAACGTGTAATAAAGACTTACCGAGGTATCTCCTCCCTCTTCCCTGAGCGCATGGGAGGGGGGGGAGAAACAAAATCAATGAAAACTATTCACAGACTTACATTGCAACATCAGAAAATCACTTCAATACTTTAGCAATCACACAAAATGTATTATGAAATGCAATGTATATCGACGTCCAATAAGGCAACGGTAAAACATACAAATAAAAACTATTTCATGCAAAGATGTAGAACACACGGCCGCTTGAGGGATAGCCTGGCGGTTGGTCAAAAATGTCATGTTTAGCGCAGGGGTCTCATCATAGTCATCCTAGTGTAAAAAAAAAAAAAAAAAAAGCCTAATTCACATTTATGAGAAAAGCAATCAACTCTTTTGTTCCACTAAGAGGTTGACAATGTGTACGGGTGCCAGAATAATGTTCCTTGAGAAATAAACTAATCTGACAAAAGTAGTGCTGAGCGATAAACCCAAATTAAACATGGTTTGGTTATTAAACTAATTGACTGATGTCGGTTCAATTACTTGAATACAATTTAGTTCATTTTTTGTGAGCCCAACGCAACGTTTCTCTAGAGAGAAATCAAAATAATTCGAGAGAAATAAAGTTGTCATTTCCATTACAATGGAATTTCCTTTAAAAAGCTCTAAAATGTCATTATTTCATAATGCATTTAATGTTTTTTTAAAAGTATTGAAACCATGATTATTTTGTAATAATCGAACCGACCTCAAATAGCACTAATCGCTCAGGACTAGACAAAAACAATCTTAACGCATTGGCATCAAGTGAACCCTGTCAGTCATAGTCTCTCAAGGACAAAGGGTCATGGAATCTTTGCACTCAGGTAGTGTACCTTTTGTCTGTTAATATTCTGTGAGGGTGACTGCTGCCATGGTGACCAAGACTTCTGAGTCCACACCAGGGTGGATGAGCAAACTAACTTTGTAGACAGAGGTTGAAGCTATAGGACAGTGGCACTTGACATACTAGCCGATACCGGATGCAACCTCCCATTGTATGCAGAGAGATTAGCCCCCGGGAAGAGGGGTCCCGAAAAGTCAGAACCGAAGCCACTCTGTTCTTTTTTATTTTATTTAGCTAGCCCTTTTACAGGCTAGGTTGATATAACACATTCTCCTGATGAGTATCTCCGTTTTTATTAGGGTCCAATTACAACTGCTTTGACCTTGCTCACATTGGATAATGAAATCCAGCAACTTTTCACAAATAAGAAAGTTATGGACACAAACCACTGACAAAGTGAGGTAAACAGTAAACAACAATATCAACATGCAATAGGCAGGTGCTTTTCAAACAGAAGTCTTTCCCTAAAGCAGCACTGCTACTCCTGTAAAACTGGAGCACTGGGATTAGAATTCCACTGCAACCTGGATCAACATTACAGAATTCAACACACAATGAATGATGTCATGGCTATTCATTGGATACAGGACAGGTCCCTGACCCAGTGATGATGGACCCAAAGAACCAAATGACCAATAGGAGGGGAGATGGGTGTCTTTTTTCAATTTTCACTTACCTGTTCATTTAGCCAGTCTGTCTATTAAGTAAACTATTATTACCCTCGCTCATATCATATGCATTTTTAGCTACTGAAGTATTTCTCTGCCATCGACCTGTATAGTATAGTTAACCATCAAACAATGTATAGTGTACATATTCAGCCAACCACCCATACTATGCAATGTCTTTTGATAGCTTTTTTTGCACTCCAGATATCTGGTATTTCTATACTTTTTCCCATACTGCCGCTCTATGTATCGTGTATCTGTCTTTTGTGTACTTTCGTTGTGGCATTTTGCACCTGCCCTGTGTTTTGTTGTTGTAGCTGCTTGACAAAGAAATTTCCCCCTCGGGGATCAATAAAGTACCTATCTATCTAGCTTTTAGTTCCTGTTTAGGGGTGTAGTCTACTTTGCATGCATACATACAGTTTAATGACCACCATTGAGGGTGACAATCTCCTAGGCCAGTGTTTCCCCAACACCAGTCCTTGATTACCCACAACAACCCAACTGCAGTCCTCCAGTACCCCAACAGTGTTTCCCAACTCCAGTCCTCCAGTACCCCAACAGTGTTTCCCAACTCCAGGACCCTAAGTGTTTCCCAAATCCAGTCCCCCCAACAGCATAGATTTTGGTTGTAGCCCCTGACAAACAAACCTAATTCAACTCATTGAGGGCTTGATGATTAGTTGACAAGATGAATCAGGTGTGTTTGTCTGGGGCTACAACAAAACATGTGTCCAGTTGGTGGTACTCAAGGACTGGAGTTGGGAAACACTGTCCTAGGCCCTAGCGTCACTTCAGTTAGCTAGCAAAGGGCATCGATTACAGGCACTGTGACACTCTGTCAATAGGAAAAGAAGATCCCTGTGTGTGTGTGTGTAGTACCTGATCTCTGAGTTCACCAGAGCATCCATTGCACGGCGGTTCTGGCGTTTGTAGCCCAGTAGAAGCTGCTGGCCAAGAATAAACCAGTTCAGAGCAGCAAGATCTCCAAAGTGATGTCACACCTAAAAAAAATATTAAAACAAGTATATTGGGTTACACACCAACAACAAACATTCAATACTCAGTCTCAAAATAATGTAATGCTGATCCCCAACTCAAATTGATTGAGTAGACAATTAGGGGTTGAGCTGCTACCATCTCTGTTATCTTCAAAACCTTTGGTTCAAATCAAAGCATTTGTTTACCTTATGACCAACACATGTGCAACACTGGAGGTTGCTTGTAACAAAGCTTTGACTAATACATGTGCAAATCAACACATCAGTTTAAATGTTGAACACAATCTATTTTTTTTTTTTCATTCTCATTTCACCTTTACTTAACCAGGTAGGTCAGTTGAGAACAAGTTCTCATTTACAACTGCGACCTGGCCAAGACAAAGCAAAGCAGTGTGAGAAAAACAACAGAGTTACACATGGGAATAAACTACTATCGGTAGCTATAGCCTATGAATCAAGTGTGCATGTCATCTCTGCAGATTATTATTTTCTGTTTTGAAGGGCCCAGCTGCATGCCACACCATTTACAACAGGAGTAAGAGAGAATAACGGTTCCTATGGCAAATGTATGTGCCTAAATCCACCAAATGTTTACATGGTGGTTCTAGCTACAACTAGTTTTCTAGTTTTGACGCTTCCACTAAATTACATATACAGCAAGGTTATCTAGGTTGGCTAGCTACACGAACAGCGAGAAGACAAGGCAACATGACACTTCTCATCACACAGCTTGCTAATGTGGGGTAACCCATTAGTTGAATATGAAACGTTACACAGAGGAGCTCAATAACAGACCCAATTGCCTCTTATGGTAACTGATGAACGTTAAATAGTAACAAAAAAATGGATACACTTAAGTTAGCTGGCATGGAGTTTCTATAATTCTACTCAATAAGACCGGGTCTAAAATGTTACAACGAGGAGTCGAGGCCTGCAAGTGAGGCCTGTTGTGGTGGGGGTGACCGATTTGGATAACTAACTAACTAAACACAACCTAGCTAATCATTGAGGAATCGGTGTTTGAAAGCTAGCGGACTGTTCCCAAAAGTCATGTGCACCGTATCTAGCTAGGTTCTCATTCATTGTCCATTATTAAATACATCCACCAAAGTGATTCGGCTAACTACTAGTTAGTTTTGTGACGTTAAAACAATTATGTAGCTATCTAACGTTACTTAGCCGGTATCATTGGTGGCTACTTGGTTGTGTCAAATATCTGGTTGTGTTAACTAAATTGACTGTTTGTGTTGTGTACATCATAGGAGGGTTGAGATAACGTAGCGTTAACTAAATACAACATGCCACTTTACCATAACTAACTAGTTAGATATCATGAAACATAGTACCTTTGTGGCCACATAGCTCCAACACCAGTTTGTGTAGGAAACTAGACTGGAAAGCTAACTAGCGTAGCTAGCTACTAGCTAGTGTGCATATAAACGGTTAAGCTAACGTTAGCTGGTAGCTAACTACCTTGTAACAAATAACACTTCGGACGTTGTTTATTATGGCGAGCCCAAGCAACAACAACAAAATACCGAAAGTAAGCAGGCCAAATACTCACTCTTTCGGGTGCTCTGGGTCATAAAGGGCCCCCATCTTGTAACGTTAACGCCGATAACAAACCGCTCCGACGTTCCTGACTGAGAAACATCAAGCACTGCCGACGTCAAATCCACACGAAATGGTACATAGCTAGCTAACTAACTGGAAGTACCGAACCGATTCATCCAAAAAGCGCTGCAGAATTGTGATTACAGCCCAATTTGGTGTGTTGTTTTTTTTTAAAATACACAGCTAACCAACGTTAGCTAGTTTAACTTGTAATTGCTAGTAAGTTTGCACAATATTGTTACTAACGTTATATAGTTTATTTTTTACCATGGCTACCAAGCTAGAAATGCCGTGCTACAGGGTCGACTCCTCCCCTTTCGACATTCCATCATGAAGATAAATAGATAGTTTTCCTACTTAGTTTTCCCACCAACTAGCTAGTTAATAACGACCAGGTTTCCAAGAGACTGGAAGTTCTGCTTGTGGAACGTTTATCACCTGGCGCGCGGATTGTTGTAACAAACACCCCACTGTTTGTAGGTAGCATAATTTCAGGTTTACTCAGCTATGTATGAAACAAGTCTAATGGGATAGATATTTGACATAGCTAACTACCATACAAGCACAATATTCATGTGAAAAGGGATGTTCCTCGTGATTTGACTAACTGGGGTTTTGTTTATCAGAGCGAAGATGTGCTAGCTGGATCACATCAAGACCATAATTATGTCTGCAGTTGTGCTCCAGGTGGGCCAGTGTGGAAACCAGCTGGGCTTGGAATGGTGGAGGCTCATTACCAAGAGTGGTGCAGGCCAGAGCAAGGAGAATTACAGGTGATCAAGGCCTCGAAACCACTATATTATTCAATATAAGAGATGCACTCTCTCTGCTATTCTTTAATGTTTTTTGACCGCAGTGTGTATTGAAAGTGAGCGTAAAAGTGCTCAGGGAAGCTCAGCAGTTTGTTAGGAACAAGTGAGTAGTACAAAGGGCACACATTTTAGTTTCTGATACAGTCTTGTACTCACTGTCTGTGTCCCAAATGGCATTTCTGCCTCCTGTTATGGAACAGACAGCTGCGGGAGTCCAATATTGTTCTGGCACAAGGAGGAAGAGGGAGCAACTGGGCATATGGTAAGGACAGCCAGGCACATTTGTTTCATAATCAACGCAGACTTACACCATCAAAATGCAATATGGCACCAAGAAGACCCAGCAAAAATGGTGGCTTGGTGTTTGATTTGAATAAAGTATAATTGCATATCCATAGTTCACAGTATGATAGTGACTGCACACTTGAACAATCTCTAAATAGCTTGTGAGTGATATCTCCTACAGAATGGAGGAGATATCACTCGCATATATAGCCATGTTGTTTTCTACTCCCTGTATATAGCCATGTTGTGTTCTACTCCCTGTATATAGCCATGTTGTTTTCTACTCCCTGTATATAGCCATGTTGTGTTCTACTCCCTGTATATAGCCATGTTGTTTTCTACTCCCTGTATATAGCCATGTTGTTTTCTACTCCCTGTATATAGCCATGTTGTTTTCTACTCCCTGTATATAGCCATGTTGTGTTCTACTCCCTGTATATAGCCATGTTGTGTTCTACTCCCTGTATATAGCCATGTTGTTTTCTACTCCCTGTATATAGCCATGTTGTTTTCTACTCCCTGTATATAGCCATGTGGTTTTCTACTCCCTGTATATAGCCATGTGGTTTTCTACTCCCTGTATATAGCCATGTGGTTTTCTACTCCCTGTATATAGCCATGTTGTGTTCTACTCCCTGTATATAGCCATGTTGTTTTCTACTCCCTGTATATAGCCATGTTGTTTTCTACTCCCTGTATATAGCCATGTTGTTTTCTACTCCCTGTATATAGCCATGTTGTGTTCTACTCCCTGTATATAGCCATGTTGTTTTCTACTCGTTATTGTTATTCATTATTCACTGTGTATTTATGTATCTATTTTATTTATTTATTTAATCCTCGTGTCACTTTCTATTTATTTTTGATTGATCTTTGAACTCTGCCTTGTTAGAAAAGGACCTGTAAGCATGTTATTTACGAAGCATGACAAATACAATTTGATTAGATGCCTTATCCCATCTTTATTTCCCTTATCTGTGCTCTCAGTATAGTAGCCGGGCAGTGTTGGCTGTGGCCAGAGGCAACAGGGATGGCGCTTTCCTCAGGTCCAATGCACTTCAGAAGTTGAAAAAAGGGCAGCGAAGTGTCTCCTGGAACCCCTTCCCCTTGACCACTGGACTGGTGAGCAATATGCCTGTCATATGTTACATAGTTTCTTCCAATCATATCTCATTTGTAACATAAAGTAGTACCCTAGATTTGAGATGACACACAAGCCATGATAACATCAGTCCTTTTTATGACGTGGATGTAGATTAAGGCAGCCCCCTCACCTCTCTGATTGGGTTAAATGTGGAAGACACATTTCAGTTGAATGCATTCAGTTGTACAACTTACTAGAATCATCCCTTTTCCTTTCCCTGTATTGCATCAAAATAGAAGGTTAATTCCATCAGCCTTTGATGGAATTAATTGAGAGAAGAAATGTGCACTACCGGCTCACATGGAATAGCCTTCATTTCTCAGAACAAGAATAGACTGACGAGTTTCAGAAGAACGGTCTTTGTTTCTGGCCATTTTGAGCCTGTAATCGAACCCACAATTGCTGATGCTCCAGATACTCAACTAGTCTAAAGAAGGCCAGTTTTATTTATTCTTTAATCAGCACAACAGTTTTCAGCTGTGTTAACATAATTGCAAAAGGGTTTTCTAATGATCAATTAGCCTTTTAAAATGATCAACTTGGATGACCTAACACAATGTGCCATTGGAACACAGGAGTGATGGTTGCTGATAACGGTCCTCTGTACATCTATGTAGATATTCCATTTTTTTTTAAATCAGCCATTACAACATTAACAATGTCTACACTGTATTTCTGATCAATTTGATGTTATTTTAATGGACAAAAAATGTGCTTTTCTTTAAAAAACAAGGACATTTCTAAGTGACCCCAAACTTTTGAACGGTAGTGTATGTGGTTAACTAAAAATGTATATCTCAAAATAGTTGTCTGTTTAACCCCTATCAATTAGTGAGTTTTGTTTTTGTGTTTTGATTCCAGACCCTTTAAACAAGGTGGGAGACGCCCCTTCCTCTCGCCTCCTCACTGTCTGCTCCAATCACAGCAGTGTTTCCTGCCTGCTCAGCCATTTTGTGCAGCGTGCTGGGGAGATGCTGCAAGCAAGGGCCTACCTGCACTGGTACCAGCACTATGGTGTAGAGGAGCAAGACTTTTAGCAGGCTTTGGACACATGCTCAGCTGTCATGCAGGAATATGACACTCAGTGACATCCTGTTTGGGCTTTTAATGAAAAGTCAAACAGCTGTTTATCATATACAGTGGGGAGAACAAGTATTTGATACACTGCCGATTTTGCAGGTTTTCCTACTTACAAAGCATGTAGAGGTCTGTAATTTTTATCATAGGTACACTTCAACTGTGAGAGACGGAATCTAAAACAAAAATCCAGAAAATCACATTGTATGATTTTTAAGTAATTTATTTGCATTTTATTGCATGACATAAGTATTTGATACATCAGAAAAGCAGAACTTAATATTTGGTACAATTAATATTTGGTGCAATTACAGAGATCATACGTTTCCTGTAGTTCTATACCAGGTTTGCACACACTGCAGCAGGGATTTTGGCCCACTCCTCCATCCAGATCCTTCAGGTTTCGGGGCTGTCGCTGGGCAATACGGATTTTCAGCTCCCTCCAAAGATTTTCTATTGGGTTCAGGTCTGGAGACTGGCTAGGCCACTCCAGGACCTTGAGATTCTTCTTACGGAGCCACTCCTTAGTTGCCCTGGCTGTGTGTTTCGGGTCGTTGTCATGCTGGAAGACCCAGCCACGACCCATCTTCAATGCTCTTACTGAGGGAAGGAGGTTGTTGGCCAAGATCTCGCAATACATGGCCCCATCCATCCTCCCCTCAATACGGTGCAGTCGTCCTGTCCCCTTTGCAGAAAAGCATCCCCAAAGAATGATGTTTCCACCTCCATGCTTCACGGTTGGGATGGTGTTCTTGGGGTTGTACTCATCCTTCTTCTTCCTCCAAACACGGCGAGTGGAGTTTAGACCAAAAAGCTCTATTTTTGTCTCATCAGACCACATGACCTTCTCCCATTCCTCCTCTGGATCATCCAGATGGTCATTGGCAAACTTCAGACGGGCCTGGACATGCGCTGGCTTGAGCAGGGGGACCTTGCGTGCGCTGCAGGATTTTAATCCATGACGGCGTAGTGTGTTACTAATGGTTTTCTTTGAGACTGTGGTCCCAGCTCTCTTCAGGTCATTGACCAGGTCCTGCCGTGTAGTTCTGGGCTGATCCCTCACCTTCATCATGATCATTGATGCCCCACGAGGTGAGATCTTGCATGGTGCCCCAGACCGAGGGAGATTGACCGTCATCTTGAACTTCTTCCATTTTCTAATAATTGCACCAACAGTTGTTGCCTTCTCACCAAGCTGCTTGCCTATTGTCCTGTAGCCCATCCCAGCCTTGTGCAGGTCTACAATTTTATCCCTGATGTCCTTACACAGCTCTCTGGTCTTGGCCATTGTGGAGAGGTTGGAGTCTGTTTGATTGAGTGTGTGGACAGGTGTCTTTTATACATGTAACGAGTTCAAATAGGTGCAGTTAATATAGGTAATGAGTGGAGAACAGGAGGGCTTCTTAATGAAAAACTAACAGGTCTGTGAGAGCCAGAATTCTTACTGGTTGGTAGGTGATCAAATACTTATGTCATGCAATAAAATGCAAATAAATTACTTAAAAATCATACAATGTGATTTTCTGGATTTTTGTTTTAGATTCCGTCTCTCACAGTTGAAGTGTACCTATGATAAAAATTACAGACCTCTACATGCTTTGTAAATAGGAAAACCTGCAAAATCGGCAGTGTATCAAATACTTGTTCTCCCCACTGTATGTCTGTAAAATGATGGCAGTGTTGGAATGAAAACCAGTCATAAGGTCAACTTAACACTTGTGGACATGATGAACCACTATGGACTTAAATTCAGAGCCATAGAAATATGCTTTGGCTTTGCTTCAATGGTCATTATACAGTCAAATATTCCCAAATGTAATATTTGTAGAAATAATAATTTCCCCCTTATAGGTGTTGGATGATATGAAATATTTTATTTGTAATTTCAGATGTCTTCCAAATGATTAGTCCATAAAATAACCCATCTTCCCCAAAGGACATGGGCGGAACAATCTCCATATTTTGTTCTTCAGTCACTTGGAGAATGTGCAGTGCCGGGCAGGCCGCAATCAATGTCGGGAGAAGAGGAATATTGGGACAGGGACACAGAAAGGAGGATTTCTGAGGAGGAGTCAAGAGGAAAGAAGAGGTTGGATTTGAATTTGAGGAAGATGGCGATAAAAATGGAGATGAGGTTTCGAAGAAGGTTTGTGTCAAGTGCAAACAGTGAGCTGTGAAATGGAAGTGAATGAGTGCTAGTTAAGTGGGGTGGAAGGTGTGGTGAACAACTCTGAGCCCGAGCCTTGCATCGATGGACATAAAAATAAGAATCCTGGTGTTTGTGTCGACTTCCGTTTGGTGCGACGCAGACCCGGCGGAGAAACAGAGTTTTGAGTCGCCTTAGTTTTTACCTGACAAAGTCATGTTAGGATATCAGTTATTTTGTTAGGTGCAACGTTTATGGTCATGTCACAGCAGTGTGTAGGAGAGCGATTCCAAGATGGTGGGAAGTGTGCAGGAGGGCATGGGTCAGACGATTGTGTAGCTTCGGTGTACAAAGTTGTGTGTCAACTGTAGGGGGCCATGTTGTGTGTGTCAACTGTAGGAACCCATATTGTGTGTGTCAATTGTAGGAACCCATGTTGTTGTGTGTGTCAACTGTAGGGAACCCATGTTGTTGTGTGTGTCAACTGTAGGGGGCCCATGTTGTTGTGTGTGTCAACTGTAGGGAACCCATGTTGTTGTGTGTGTCAACTGTAGGGAACCCATATTGTGTGTGTCAATTGTAGGAACCCATGTTGTTGTGTGTGTCAACTGTAGGGAACCCATGTTGTTGTGTGTGTCAACTGTAGGGAACCCATGTTGTTGTGTGTGTCAATTGTAGGAACCCATGTTGTTGTGTGTGTCAACTGTAGGGAACCCATGTTGTTGTGTGTGTCAACTGTAGGGAACCCATGTTGTTGTGTGTGTCAATTGTAGGAACCCATGTTGTTGTGTGTGTCAACTGTAGGGAACCCATGTTGTTGTGTGTGTCAACTGTAGGGAACCCATGTTGTTGTGTGTGTCAACTGTAGGGAGCCCATGTTGTTGTGTGTGTCAACTGTAGGGGGCCCATGTTGTTGTGTGTGTCAACTGTAGGGAGCCCATGTTGTTGTGTGTGTCAACTGTAGGGAGCCCATGTTGTTGTGTGTGTCAACTGTAGGGGGCCCATGTTGTTGTGTGTGTCAACTGTAGGGGGCCCATGTTGTTGTGTGTGTCAACTGTAGGGGGCCCATGTTGTTGGGGATCGGAAGTGTCTGGTGCGAGAAAGGCAGGTGGAGGTGGTCAGAGTAGTGCAGAAGGTGTTAATTTCTTTCCTTCTTAATGCATTTGAGCCAATAAGCTGTGTTGTGACAAGGTAGGGGTGGTATACAGAAGATAGCCCTATTTGGTAAAAGACCAAGTCCATATTATGGCAAGAACAGCTCAAATAAGCAAAGAGAAATGGCAGTCCATCATTACTTTAAGATTTGAAGGTCAGTCAAGAAGGAAAATTATGAGAACCGCCACCTTTATTTAACTAGGCAAGTCAGTTATGTAAGGGCTGATCTATGTTTTAGCTAATGAATATGTTAATCTACAACAAGAGTTATTAAGTGAATGTATTGTGTGATCATAGATCTTTAGAACTGCTGTAGGTTTGGGTAAGGGGGAGCTATGTGGAAGGAATGTGCTAGCTGGGGGTTATATGATAGAACTGTGTCTTGTTGTAATATGGAGCTTGGACATCTACTGAGAAGACCACTACTTCCGTCAACTGGATTGCGTCACGAGGCTGGGACCAGCCTGCACGCCAACGATAGGCTGAGTAAGTTTAAACCACACTCAGCCTCTACTCCGACAGGTCAGCAAGGAGCGGTAACTATTCTGTCGGAGTATTTAAGGAAGAACAAAGGATAGGGGCGCTTCTCTTCTCTAGGCTATTCGCTTCTATAGCGCTGCTCGCTGATTCTCTCTCGCACTCTCTTGCGCTCTCTCTTTCTCTCTCTCTCTCTCTCGCTCTTCTCATGCGCTGTTTGCCCTGCGTGGTGACACAGTGAGCCTGTATATACGAACTTCATATTTACCATTTAAGGGTTTGCTACAATAAAATACATAGATGATTTAAATGGCGTAGTAATCCTTTTGTTCCAATACCAGATTTGAATTGACGCAACCCAACAGTTAAGAACAAATTATTATTTACAATGACGGCCTACCTACAAGGTCAGCCCCTGGAGCAAAGTTACCTCTGCTGCAGAGGATAAGTTCTTTAGAGTTACCAGCCTCAGAAATTGCAGCCCAAATGAATGCTTCACAGAGTTCAACAGACACATCTCAACATCAACTGTTCAGAGGAGACTGTGTGAATCAGCCCTTCATGGTCGAATTGCTGCAAATAAACCACTACTAAAGGACACCAATAAGAAGAAGAGACTTGCAAGGGCCAAGAAACATGAATAATGGACAATAGATTGGTCTGTAGTCCAAATTGGAGATTTTTGGTTCCAACCGCTGTTTGTTTGTGAGACGCAGTGTGGATGTGTATTTCCCATTGTGATGCATGGAGGAGGAGGTGTTATGGTCTGGGGGTGCTTTGCTGGTGACACTGTCTGTGATTTATTTAGAAGTTAAGGCACACTTAACCAGCATGGCTACCACAGCATTCTGTAGCGATACGCCATCCCATCTTGTTTGGGCTTAGTGGGACTATCATTTGTTTTTCAACAGGACAATGAACCAACACACCTCCAGGCTGTGTAAGGGCTATTTGACCAATAAGTAAAGGAGTGCTGCATCAGATGACCTGGCCTAATCGCCTGACCTCGCTAATGCTCTTTTGGCTGAATGGAAGAAAGTCCCCACAACAATGTCTAGTGGAAAGCCTTCCCAGAAAAGTGGAGGCTGTTATAGCAGCTAAGTGGGGACCAACTCCATATTAATGCGTGTGATTTTTGAATGAGATGTTCGACGAGCAGGTGTCCACGTAGTTTTGGTCATGTAGTGTATATGTGACTTAACGAAGGAGAATATTTGTATAACTTGTGAATTTTTAACACTGGATTGAATTGTATAGTGGTAAAGTGGAGCCTGGAATTGTAGATTGTAGGCCTGCCATTAAACCATGGTGAATGCTCATGCCTGTTGCATGCAATGGATGCACAGCTGATTTGAGATGAAACAATCCATGTAAGGGACATTGGTTTAATGGTTGAACTTTGATTGTCACTCCTGTAGACGACATACTAATCTTTCAGATGTTAGAATCTCCAACCTACCATTGTTGCCAGTAGGCCTCTACATTTTTATGGTGTTTTCATTTTCTAGTAGGCTTAAGTGTTGTGTTGGGACTTTCATATTTGTGCACAGGGTAGTCTTTTCGGAACGTTTTCAGTTGCTGTTTTCATTCTCAAGGTGTCACATGTTTCGGTGATGATATAGTGGAATGGTCTGGAGAGCATTGGGGAGCTGGACATAGGACGTTCTGGAATTGGTGGTGTGTGTCTGCAATAATGCTATTATGTACTTCTCTGTCTACAGGTGCTGTTGTTTGTGCTGTTGTCGGCATGGCGGTGGTCATCCATTTACAGGGGCTCAGAATCACTGCAGGTTCTGAGGACATTCGCAATTTCTTCACTGGCCTCAAAATCCCAGATGGTGGAGTGCACGTTATTGGTGGGGAGCGTGAGGAGGCTTTCATAATCTTTGCTTCGGATGAAGACGTGAGGCGGGCGATGACCCGTTCGGGAGGGTTAATCAAAGGTTCTCCGGTTCGCTTACGGCTGAGCAGCAAGTCAGAAATGCAGGCTGTTCTCAGGGAAAGTATAAAACCTGAGGGACCAAAAAGAGGCCATACAAAGAAGGTTTCAGAAGACCGGAAAGAGAAGGCCGGAATGAGAAACCTCGAAGAAAAGACCATGTGGAGATGGGCAGTAGATCAGTGTCTTACAGTAACACACGTAGTCAGGCCCGAAAGCCTTCCTCACAGCCAAGCAGTCAAGATGACTTGTATTTGCTTATGCAAGGCATGCCCTTTACTACGACCGAAGAGAATGTGAGACAATTCTTTGACGGATTAGTGGTGGAGGACATTATTATGATGAAAAATGATCGCGGCCAACAAAATGGGATAGGAATTGTCAAGTTCGAAACCAGACTGGATGCTAGAGAGGGTCTGAAAAGGGATCGGCATTACATTGGAACGAGGTTTGTGGAAGTCTATGCAAGCTCAGAAGAGCAGTGGTTTGAGGCAAGTGGTGGTATGGAACCTGGTAAAGACAGTAGTGGTAAGTTTAGAAGAGGGCCACCCTCAGCTCACACTCCGAGGTATCCTCCAGACCGTGTCAGGTCTCGCTCACCAGTGGCCTACAGGTCTACAAAGTCCTCTTCTCCCAATGAGGAGTTGTGTGTCTTGGTGGAAAACCTCCCCTTAGTAGAGAAGAGGGACATAAAGGAGCTCTTAAATCCTGCAGCTCTCAAGGATGACCAGATCCTTCACCTTCATGACAGGCATGGGAAAAGGACCAGGTCCGTATTTGTGCTTTTCAGAAGCCTGAGGGACTACTGTGCTGCCTTGACTCTTCACAAGCAGGAATTTCTCAACCGATGTGTGTACATCTCTCCTATCTCAAAAGAGAAAATGGTTGCCATGCTAGAATCTGGGGACAATCTAAGGGATGGTGCTCCACCCTCTGAAAGGTCTTACAGCAGATCTCAGGAAAGGCTTCCAAGATATACCGAGAAGAACTTGTATGAATCTGAGAAGATTTGCCTCTACGTGTGCAATCTGCCTTTCGATGTGCGCAAAGTTGAGATTGTGGACTTCTTCCTAGGCTTCAGGATCTCGGAGGAGACTGTTGTTTTGCTGCGTGACCATAAGGGCAATGGGCTCGGAGAGGCTTTGGTGATCTTTCAGACTGAGGAGGAGGCTATGAGGGCACAGTCTCTGAATGGGCAAGGGTTTCTTGGAACAAATGTCATCCTGAAATGCATTTCTCTGGCTCAGATGCGTGAATTTGGTGTTGGTGAACCTGCAGTGACACCAAGGGAGAGAAGCTCAGAGAGATACTCGGCCAGGAACAGTGAGGCGATGTCCCATCTGTACGCTGATTACAGAGTTACCCCTGATATAGGCCATCTTCCGATGACCGACCTGCAGGTTCATATTCATGGAGACAGCAGTCTGGATTCTCACATGATGGAAAGCCCTGTTCTGCTTGATAACAGGGGCAATGGATCTGCTCATGGACATGGAGACTATGGACCTTCTGCCCCCCAGCAGTTTGATGGTCCAACGTGCCTGAGACTGGTTAATCTGCCTTCGACTATCAGAATTGACGAAATCTATGACTTTTGCTATGGCTATAGTGTAATTCCTGGATCTGTCTCATTGCAGTACGACAACAAAGGGATTCCCAAAGTCTCAGCAACCGTTGTTTTTGAATCTCACTTGGAGGCGTTAACGGCAGTTGAGGAATTGAGTGGAAGACCAATAGGCAGCAGAAAAGTCAAACTAGTTTTTGTGTGAAATTTGACATTTATCCTCTTTATCCTTTTAAAATTTGACGTTTTAGGAAGAACAACTTGGACAGTATTTGGTTATTTTGGTGGTTCCAACAGATGGCGACTGAACAATTTTTAATTTATAAATACTGTATGTATAGCCTTCTATTCAATGTGTTACAGACAAACATTTAGTCCATGAAGGTTTTTTTATTCCCCCTTAAAGAATAACAAAATTATTTATTTGTATTTTGCCCATCGCTTACTCGCTATTTAGCCTTTTTCTGAAGCTTTTTCTTTTTGTTAAATTTGCCTGAAATTGTATTTTATTTTAACAGCTGGGTGAAGGTAAATTAATTTTGCTACTAAAATTTGTTTAAATATGTTTATTGCATTATAGTGTAAAAGTTGTCCATTAAACTTAGTGGAAATTATTTGATTAAAATGCATACATGTTCTTCTGTTGTTGTCTTCTAAGATTGTCTGATGTTGTATGGTATATACTGCATTGCCCATAGTCCTATATTTTTCCCTGTGGTCAATCTAGTGGATATAGCTGGTGTTTTTTGGACTAGCTGGGGGGAGACACATGCACATGCACACACAAATGGTTAAGTATCTACAACGTGAGGTATTCCCCAAAGCATATGCCAAATGATGCAGGATTTAACACAAGGAAAGGGTGCAACTCTGCATTAAAAACACACTATATTTTATTCTGATGCAGATGCATACATTTTGGTCATCAGACCTTCCTCAGGCAAGGAGCAGTGAGAATAAAAAGTGAGTTTAGAATGCCAAACGTTGGACTACTGTGACCAAAGGACAGAATGTTGCTTACTATTCTCACAGAAGTTATGGTTTTTGCTTCTGTTCAAACACTTTAAACCTTGAAGTAATAACTGGGGTGAGCGGTTAGAGCATTTGGCAAAAGGTCACTGGTTCAAGTACCTCAGAGGGCCCTAAGAATGGTCAAGAACTCCAGCCACCCAAGTCATAGACTGTTCTCTCTGCTACTGCACATGGCAAGTGGTACCGGAGCACTGAGTCCGAAAGGCTCCTAAACAGTTTCTACACCCAAACCATAAGACTGCTGAGACACTTGCTCACACGCTGCTGCTACTCTGTTTATATATCCTGATTGCCTAGTCACTTTTAACCTTACCTACATGTACATATTACCTCAACTATCTTGTACCCCTGCACATATTACCTCAACTATCTTGTACCCCTGCACATATTACCTCAACTATCTTGTACCCCTGCACATATTACCTCAACTATCCTATTTTTGTACCTTTATTTTACTAGGAAAGTCAGTTAAAAATAAATTCTTATTTACAATGACAGCCTAAGAACAGTGGGTTAACTGCCTTGTTCAGGGGCAGAACGACAGATTTGTTTTACCTTGTCAGCTCAACACTAACCATTCGGCTACCTGCTGCCCCATTGACTAGGTAACTGTACTCCTATTACTATTTACTTTTTTGTGCTAATCCCCCCCACCCCCCTGTTGTATATGGCTTATGTGACAAATAAGACTAGATTATTGTGTCGATGTGCCCTTGAGCAAGGCACTGAACCCTAATTTGCTCCAGGGGCGCCATACTACAACACGATTCACTGCACCTATCTGGTATATGTGACAAATGACTGGATAGGTACATTTAAACTTTCCAGTCTAATGGTCCATGCCGTTGTACGATAGCGAGCTCTTGTGGCAAAAACATGAACTACCTGATGTAAGCCACGGTTTGTAAGACATCATCCATCACATGCCAAATTACTTTTTTGTATAATTATTGTCAATTACCATATTTCTGTAACACAAATGTATATTTAAGCAATACGGCAAGATAACTGAACATACATATTTGCCTTTGAAAATGTGCAGCAGAAGTTATTTTATCAAACAATTACTGTAATGTGAAAATACCGATACTTGGATGATAAAGCAGGAAAACTATCGGTCCCCGCTTTTGTGAATTTCGTTGGAAACGTCGGGAAGCGGTCTTTCACCGCGCGGCACGCGTGCTAGTGTACGCGGGGCGTCACTGCTGTGTCTCTCGCGCTGAACCTCTTCGGGACAACGGCAGCAGAAGCAGCAGCTCGTCAGTGTGGCATCTCTCGGAAGGGAAGGTCGTGTGTCGCCGAACATACAGGCTCAGGTAAATATTATAGTGAACAAAACTTAAGTAACTTTTGTGCCGTGATAAGTACCGTCAGTGTCATTCGAAATAAGGCCAACGAGATAGCTGGCTAACGTTAGGTGGCAGCCATGGCTGTTTATCCAGCCGCCTAGCGGTGATGGTAATGCTAATGGTAAAAGTGTTCTCCGAGATACTGCATCCATTTAGTAGCTAAGTGACTGTCACAACTTCATAACTAACTTAGCTAAGTTCAATTGATAAAACCCATAAATCAAAGTTGATAAAACATAACTAGTTTTTCTAACGTTATCAAGTTGGATTGCTAAACGGTTTGCCAGTGCTAGCTAGCTAGGCAAATTCAGCAGGAACTCGTTTTTTGGAATTAGCAAATCAGATGACTTGGAGAGTTCAGGCTAGTTTATCTCATCTGTCAAATGATGTGTAGCTAGCTTGTAAAATACAACATTCACATCTTATGTAACTAGCCCAGGTCAAAACATCTAACTTTTCCTAGAAGAATAAACTTATATCACATTTTTATGGGGGCAAATTAATTAATCAATTCAAGTCAACACTTAAGCTTTTGCTATTATAGTGCTGATGAGTGAGCGATGAAAGACCTGAGCTGTTGTTTTTATAAAATGTGTTTGGTGACACGCAGCACTTGGAATTAGCTTGAGTGACAATCACTTTGTACTATCATATACAACTGTCCCTCATTGTAGTTTAACAAGCACAGTAATGGAGCAGGCAAGAGCACAAACAGATCGGGGACCAGGCTAACTTTGATTAGACTTGACCTCTACGTTGGATGTCTTTATAACACTCTGCTGTTCCAGGATGGAGGTGTCAAGGAGGCGGATCTTACAGAAGCACCTGCAGCCGGCCAGACCACTGCGGCGCTGCAGCACTGACCAGGGTAAACTAACTGGACTAGTTCACTCTACCTCATGTTCAACTGTCAACCTACACATCTAGCTACTTTTTAAGTCTTTCTGGACCTAGTTTTATGAAGTGTGATCCTCACAAACAGTCATGGACTAAGAATGTGTCGGCTAACAGGCAGTGTTCAAGATCTGATTCCCTACCTACCCTCTACCCAACGTGTGCTCTTGCTCCCTCCCTGTCATAGATTTAAAAGCATATGATTGGTGTAGGCACGGCCTGGCAGTTTCCACTATATTTCTTACTCTACATTTACATGTTAGTCATTTAGCAGACTCTCTTATCCAGAGCGACTTACAGTTAGTTAGTGCAAACATGTTCATACCTTTTTCGTACTGGTCCCCATGGGATTCGAACCTACAACCCTCGCGTTGCAAGTGCCATGCTCCACCATCTGAGCTACACTTACTCTGGTCCATTCCTTTTTAATCTTTGAGGGGAAGTAAGCGAGCAAGTGCACACTGCAGAGAGAAGGGTAGAGAATCAGACTGCAGCCAGTGTCCCACTGTCTCTTTTATACAGACCCCTGCTTCAGAAATGCTGAGACATCTGCAAGTGGACAAGCAGGAGACAGACCAGTGAGTGATGCATAGTTATACCTAGAGACAACTGACAATGACCTGCTCGGATAATTTCATACTAAAGCTTCTCTTTTTCTGTAGGACTCTGTAGTTAGTCTAAAAGACTAACAGTAGTGAGTTTAATTAATCAATTTATTGCATTGACCATGTTTTTATCCTGTGGAAAGATTAACAGTATTGGAGTGGAACAGTTTTTTGAAATCCTCCATCTCCAAACTCAAACTCCACAAAAAGACTCCACCCCAACTAAAGGTAAGCTAGCTATCTATCTATAGAAGTGTGGGTTAAAATGTTTGAATTACTTTAGTCCATATGTGTGTCCCTATTCCATACAGACTACATACTATATAGGGAATAGGGTACAAATTGGGACACATTCCACATGTTATCGTGTGTTGATGTTGACTGATTCAAATTATTCTCTCTGCTAGTGAGGATATCTTATACTAGAGACTTCCTGATTCAACTGGCCAGTTCCCCCATTGCCAAAAGAAAACCAGACTTCTTACCAGAACACCCTGTTGTTTTGGAAAAGGCGGTAAGCTTGTTATTTATTCTCATACACAATCATGGCTTGTTTAGTAGTTTCATTCTTTTATTTAAACAGAGTAAATTCAGAAGCCTCTCCTTTTGACTTATCTTTCGTATGTCTTGCCAAACTGCTCTGTATTTTTACTTTTAACCTGTTCTCAGTGGCATAGCTTAACATGGCTTATTGCAAATTCCTGATATTGAATGCATTCATCTCCACAGAGAGAACCTGGTGTGCCAAGGTTGGAGAAGAGGTTTGATGAAAACGAGGAAATGTAAGTTAATATACAAGCGTGTCAATGAACTTGCCTGGTACGAAGATGCATTTGTATCTTCATTTCTACAGTATTAGGTGAAGATGTTGATAAAGATGGGTGCTGTTGCAAAACCCATCCCCACCCATCCTTGATTAATGGGGGCCTGCATACACAGCTTGATAATACTCCCTGGCACTAATGGGGCTGGTTTCCCGGACACAGATTAAGTTTAGTCCTGAACCAAACTCACTTTAATGGAGATTGTGTGAAACCGGCCCAAAATGTTTTCCTTTACCACAGCTTCCGTAGAAGTCATTAAAGCTTTTTTGGTGCAATGTCTATTTTAACACAATTTGAAATCATTAATTATTTATTAATCATACATGTTTGTGTGAATATTTTCTTGTTTAGGCTTGCCTAGGCTAACATGGAGCGAGGAATTCTGACTGCTTCTTCTTTTCAACCCACACCACTACAACTTGCTCTGCCATTGAGTGATATACCCCCCAAAAAAATGGAGCCCAGAACACCACAGGCATGGACAGCGTCCCAAATGGCACCCTATTTCCTGTTCAGTGCACTACTTTTGACCAAGGCCAATAGAGTTCAGATCATAAACGGGCATGACCATGAGAGTTGTAGCAAGGGGTATAAAAAATGTTGGTTCCTGTGGTGGACAAAAACCTGAAAATGTACCGTAGCCTACATGTTTAACCTGTGTGCTTCAATCTAAAATAATTAATGCTTGAGTGATGTGCCTTGATGCTAACAAATGCCCCTAGCGCTGTGTGATGTTTACATATGACATAATACTAATAACGCCTCAGTGGAGGCCATTGGCTCTGAGTAACCTTACGACCTCAAGACCAACACTACATTCATTTAACCCTTTCACTTTGTGATATGTTAAAGTTTGGACTTCTATCAAGCAATTGAATGTTGGAAGTATAGGCTACTTCCTGCTGTATAACTATTCTATATTCTCCCATTGAAAACTGCTGCTTAAAACGATTAGGCTTCTAAGCCTGCCTTTGCACACTATCCTTCTAAGGGTCAGTCCTGTAGTCACATCAAATGGTACATCTCTCCCCTACTTCTCTAAGGGTCAGTCCTGTAGTCACATCAAATGGTACATCTCTCCCCTACTGCATATGGGGCTGTTTTCTCAGTTTATTCTATAGTATTTGATGAAAGTGAATAACGGCAGTCTAAATTAGCACAAAGTTAGTGAAACCAGCCACCTTGACTTGCCTGTGCACATTAAGGTACTTTTGTTATGCAGCTTGTGTTCAGAGACTTGTGGTTGTAGTGTGGAATGGGAAAATTGAGTGCCTGTTTATTTTTGAAGTGTATTTATTGTATTTATCCATATTTTATAAGCTATTTGCCTATCGAGGCTGAGTTCTGATGGTGGGGCTTCGTTCCAAGATTTGTGTTATTTGTTGATACAAGGCTGAAGGACTTTCCTATACCGAAGTGTAACCATGTATTTTCAGAGATGCAGTAGGTTATATAAAGTTATAGTGTGGTCGTCGTCCCCCTCATTGATTTTGACTTTCAAGCTGCACATTGAGACGGTAGCCTATTTAATTTGATGTGTACTATTGGTCAGTCGTGCACATCCTCTCCTTGCTCTAAGACCTATGAGCTGATCTGGGATCTGCCCTAATAGCCCTGTACATTTATGTCCTCTTGTAAAACATGTATTTGTATGACAAACGTTGTCTTGAAGTGTTATTTTACACCAAAAGCAGCTCAAATGCCGACCATACCTCAAATTCTAACCTTGCATTATCACAATCCGAAAAAATGAAACATCGCCATGTAATCTAAAACATTGTAGTCTACATGTAAAACTAAAACGGCAATGTTGGTCACACCGCGTAAACGAGAAACCAGATATAATAACCATTATAGTGGTCATTCCCTAGTGTGAAAACTGCGCCAGTGCTGCACACAGGTCCTGTGTAAAAACTCCCTACTGGCGTTTTCATGTTTATGAGACGTCTACCGTGAGTGCAGTTACATGCACACAATACGGTTATTGTGAGTAGTCGGATTAAAAGTTCATTTTTAAACGTTGACAAGTTTTGCAAGAACGATTTTCCTAATCCTGTTTACATGAACGCATCTGAAATCAGTCTTCCTGATGGGACTTAAATACATTAAGAAAATTGCCAATAAAGGTTTTACCACCGCGACCATGTTATTTTTTCCAAGCCTATTTGATTCTGAGTTGGGACATAAAGTTTGTATGTGAAGAGAGCGAGTGACGATTAAAATAAACAGATTAAACTGTTTACTTGACTATTGCCATAATCAGTTTAATATCGAATTATTAGAGCGCATGTAAACGTCCTCACTAGTGACTGACCTTCATAGACAGTCAATGGCAGGGTCATCACTAGTTACCACAGCCACAAAGTCAGAATTATGGCTAAACCCCGCCTATTGCTACATTTTATTTTCTTAAAATCTGATTTTAAACCTAAACAACACTGCTAACCTTTTTATGCCTAACCTTAAATTAAACCAAAAACTAATGAGATTTTTCCATGAATTTTTACTATGTACACATTTGATTTTGTGGTTGTGCTAACTAGTGACAACCCAATGTAAGTGACTCGTTCCCTAGCACAGTGTTAAATTCTTGCACTTTATACATGTACTACATTGCATCTAACTCAACATCTTGTATATGCGAATCATCCACCTGCTACAGGTAATCTAAAGTAATCTACATATATTCAATCGCTGTTTCTCTGACATAGAAATAGACCAGCCGGCATATTTGTGTTAGTAGTCGATTGTACCCTATAGACTAAGATATGCGATACAGCTCATATCACTAACTGGACCAGTAGTGAATGTATCTATGTCTGAATTTGGAAAATCCAACATTTGGAAATCAAGTTAATTTCATGTGCATGCTCCGGTGGTTTGGCTTCTTACTGTTTTCAGGAATATTGCACCAGGACCAGGTTTCAGTGATGAAAATAATGAAACATGCTGCGAGAGGTACAGTAACATCTAATAAGTAATGATTGGATCAGGGCATTATCTATAACTATATCATCAAAGTGATTTGATTAGTTATGTTGTGAGAAAATTAAATTAATTCAACAACATAAAATGAGAAATAACACCCTAATACAGCTTTTACTTCTGTACTGTACATTTTACAGTAGGCTGACCACTACTTTTTAATCAGTGGACCATGTTTTAGTTTTTTACCAAATTAATTTGTAAAACCAGGAAACGGCAGAGAGGTGTGTCATCCATAGAAATGGACTTCCTGTACAGAAGCACGTATCATTGAGTGTTACATTACCCCATATAACGATATGGGAAAGTGACTCACAACCAGGCGGTCTCATTCTAATGAAGTAACACGATAACATGTTGAACCAAACCATGAAAGATGCTTTATGAACACGGGTCCAGAAATGTAGGAGGAAGTCAAATATAAGACGGGTCTACACTAAATGTCCTTTTATGATTGATGTCCTTAGTGAAAGCACTGTCTATGTGCATAACCCACACCTTGAGGGGATGAAAGATGACATTCTCCACCACTTTAACCTGGGGACCTCCACGCACAACCTGCCTGCCATGTTTGGAGACGTCAAAGTAAGATTGCTGATTGATACATTAGACTACTATCTATCAGTAAATGGACATCTATAACCTCATCCTATTTCCTGCATTCAATATGGGCAGCTTTTCTGTATTCATCACACATTGGGCCAGTTTCCCAGATACAGATTAAGCCTAGTCCTGGACTAAAAAAACCCTTTCAATGGACATTTTCCATAGAACATGTGTTTTAATCCAGGACTAGGGGACTCTGGGTTCAGGAAAGCAGCCCTGTATTTCTATAGACTTTTTGTATTCAACCCAGGACGTTAACATTTACTCTGTCCACTCTTATGTCCATGTCTCAGTTTGTGTGTGTTGGGGGCAGTCCCTGGAGAATGAAGTCCTTCATAGAGTACATTGCTGGAGAGCTGAGTCTGGAGGACCCCAAGGCTGAGTACCCCAACATCTGTGCAGGAACTGACCGCTACGCCATGTACAAGATTGGCCCTGTGCTGTCCGTCAGCGTGAGTGAAGATATACAATACTAGTATCCATTTCAATCACTTCTGTTTTGTTATAGTGTCACTAGATGTTAGTAGGTTTAACATGGGTTGGGTCTCAAATGGTACCCAATATTGCACTACTTTTGACAAGGGCTCTGGGCAAAAGTCGTCACTAGAGAATATGGTGCCATTTGAGACACACGATGTTGCACCTTTGGGTGGAATTTAAATCGATGCCCTGGGATTGAAAGGTTCTATAAAGTAATAGAGAAGGTTTCTTTGTAAAATAAATGGACATGTTGGTGTAGCAGCTTGTTCTGCCAAACAGACTGCATTGAGTGGTCTAATCATTGTCTTCCTCCAGACGGCGTCATTCTAACACAACCGCGTTGCCATGAACTAGTGCAGACAAGGTCGTCACGCTATCTGACGTGAGACGGTGGTGGTGTCGTGATAAATCTATGCCATCAGGTGTGTCTCTCTCTCTCTGTTTTACAGCATGGCATGGGAATCCCCTCCATCGCCATCATGTTACATGAGCTCATCAAGCTCCTCTACCATGCTCGCTGCACTGATGTTACCATCGTCCGCATTGGGACCTCCGGTGGATTAGGTAGGCCTAGAGAGTTTATTTAGACGTTTTCTGTCAGGTTTTACTTCAAGGGCTTTGGATATGATTTAATTCCTTTAAGATTAACCACAGCACACCTGAATCCCACTGCAGTCAAACTAGTAATATCAATAATATGTGGTGTTTAAATCAATCAATCAATTAAAGTATTTTGATTAAGTTAAAGTTGCGTACCAAATGGCACCCTATTCCCTAGTGCACTTTATAGGGTAAAGGGTGCCATTTGGGACACAGACCTAGAACAAGCCATATTTGCTGCACATTGTACATGAACTCTCTTCCCCTTTCTCTCTCCAGGCCTTGAGCCTGGCACAGTTGTTGTCACCAAGCAGTCAGTAGACGCCACCTTCCTGCCCAGGTTCGAGCAGGTCATCCTGGGGAATACTGTGGTGCGCTGCACAGACCTGGACCAAGGGCTGGCTGAAGAGCTGCTCCAGTGCAGCAAGGACCTGGGTCAATTTGAGACGGTCATAGGAAACACCATGTGCACCATGGATTTCTATGAAGGTGTTGGTTATTATACGCTACTTCAGTATTTTGCTTGTTGTTTGCGAATCTGTCTTTTTCAAATGTGTTGATGTGTTAGCATGTTAGCTGATCTGTTTGTGCTCCTGTCAACTCCATTGCTGTCATTGTAAAGCCAAACATGTTAGGCATGACAATGATTGAGTTGGCATGATGGCACAAACAGACTGGCATTCAGGTTATGTTGATGTACCCTACTAGAGTTACTGTGGGTAGCTAGCTGGTGTTTTGTTTCTCCAGGACAAGCGCGTCTGGATGGGGCCTTCTGCTCCTACACAGAGAAAGATAAACAGGACTACCTGACCAAGGCCTATGAGTCTGGGGTTCGCAACATCGAGATGGAGTCTTCCGTGTTCGCTGCCATGTGTAAACTCAGCGGTCTAAAAGGTACAGCACTGGTGTAGTTGGAGCTATCCATGATGAGAGTACAAGCGATATTAGCAGTTACACGCCAATAGTGTTATTCACAGACAAAGCTTTTTGAATGAAATAAAGACCTTTGACTTTGTTTGTGTTAAAGATTAAATAAAGATGCATATGTATTTGAATAGATGTATATTAAATATATGTATTTTACATCATTCATTCACTTTAGGGTCCTAATGTTGAACCTTTTGGTAGGATCAAAGTTCAGTAGCCTTGCTGTTAAATAAATAGGCTGGTCCCTGATCTGTTTGTGTTGTCATGCCAACTCCCTGTCTCATGTTTGGCATGACAATGAGTGACAAGGAGTTGGCATAATACTGTAGCACAAACAGACTGGCACTCAGGTTAGTCAATAATCAACCTCTGTCCTCCATCTCTGTGTCCCTCTGAAGCGGCTGTGGTGTGTGTGACTCTACTGGACCGTCAGAAAGGTGACCAGCTGATCAGCTCTCATGACGTTCTCCACAGCTACCAACAACGTCCTCAGATACTGGTCGGCCACCTGATCAAGAAGATGCTACAAGCCTCGGGCTCTTGCAAAAGCTAGCATTCTGAAAGTATGTTACTTATGTAAGGAACCTTGTACACAGAGTATACAAAACACTAAGAACCCTTTCCTAATATTGAGATGCCCCTGCCAAACCATTGTGCCTGGCACCTACTACCATAACCAGATCAAAGGCACTTAAATCTTTTGCCCATTCACCCTCTGAATGGCACACATACACAGTCCATATCACTTAGAAATCCTTCTTTAACCTGTCTCCTCCCCTTCATCTACACTGATTGAAGTGGATTTAACACGTGAATAAGGAATCATAGCTTTCACCTGGATTCACCTGGTCAGTCTGTCATGGAAAGAACAGTGTTCTTAATGTTTTGTATACTCAGTGTAAGTGTAATTTAGGGCAGCACTGATTCACACTCATTCATTCCATATAGCCTGGCTGCTTTCACTATGGATTTCACACTCATTCATTCCATATAGCCTGGCTGCTTTCACTATGGATTTCACACTCATTCATTCCATATAGCCTGGCTGCTTTCACTATGGATTTCACACTCATTCATTCCATATAGCCTGGCTGCTTTCACTATGGATTTCACACTCATTCATTCCATATAGCCTGGCTGCTTTCACTATGGATTTCACACTCATTCATTCCATATAGCCTGGCTGCTTTCACTATGGATTTCACACTCATTCATTCCATATAGCCTGGCTGCTTTCACTATGGATTTCACACTCATTCATTCCATATAGCCTGGCTGCTTTCACTATGGATTTCACACTCATTCATTCCATATAGCCTGGCTGCTTTCACTATGGATTTCACACTCATTCATTCCATATAGCCTGGCTGCTTTCACTATGGATTTCACTCATTCATTCCATATAGCCTGGCTGCTTTCACTATGGATTTCACTCATTCATTCCATATAGCCTGGCTGCTTTCACTATGGATTTCACACTCATTCATTCCATATAGCCTGGCTGCTTTCACTATGGATTTCACTCATTCATTCCATATAGCCTGGCTCATTCGCAATCGCAATGATTCTCAATGGTGATCATTGACCATATAGAATACACTATATATCTATCGTACCTATTTGTTCTGGATTGTAGCTGAGTTTTACCAAATTAGAATAGTAATCATGACAAACACAAAACACACCACTTACTTGACACTACCTCTTTTTTATACCAACCAAATAAACCAATGCTGGGTTAATTTAAGTAACTTTGTGTGACATTAGCAAAGAGAATATTATATTCACTTTTTTGAACCCCAAACCTTTAAGATTGAATGTTTTGTTTTATTTTACCAGTATGTATATTTTACTTGTATATACTGTAGCTATGGTAATGAGTAATTAATGAATATTAAAGATAAGACATTTCTGCACCAAGATGTAACTTCAGCTACTTTGAAGACTTATCAGCACTGCTTTGTACTGTACTATCAAATGTTGCTCTGAAACATAATCATACATTCCACATGTTGTCTTGGTACTGAGAAAATATGTAACAGTGATTTTAAGGTCACCTATTGAGCAATAAAACAACATACTGCAAATATTTTAGTTGGAATAAAATGTGTTTATGTCATCAACATTAGGCAGCAGCTAATGGGGATCCTTAATAAATACAGATGCAGAAGCCGTCCCTGTAGGGGTGGTTTCCTGGACCTGGACATAAAAGCAAGATCAGTGTAGAATCTACATTGAAAGTATCTTTATAGTCCAGGACTAGCTTTTAGCCCCATCTGTGTCTGGGAAACTGGCCCATAGTGTAGGAGTAACCGGTGTGAAATGGCTAGCTCGTTAGCGGTGTGCGCTAGTAGCGTTTCAATCAGTGACGTAACTCGCTCTGCGACCTTGAAGTAGTTGTTCCCCTTGCTCTGCGAGCGCTGCGGCTTTTGTGGAGCGATGGGTAACCATGCTTCGAGGGTGACTGTTGACGATGTGTGCAGAGGGTCCCTGGTTCGGGCTAGGAGAGGGACGGAAGCAAATCTGTTACATAGGGCAGGCCTTGGACTTTCTGTCATGCATATTTCAGTTGATTGACATAGGCCCCTATGCAGCATGGCCTTGGCCTCATGGCCTCATTTTCCTTTTTGGCTGTGAAGCCATTCACAATGTCTGGTAGCCTCACACAATACCCCATAATGACAAAGCGATACAAATGTATATAAAAAAACCTCAGATACCTTATTTACATAAGAATTCAGACCCTTTGCTATGAGACTCTATAATTCAGCCCAGGTGCATCCTGTTTCCATTGATCATCCTTGAGATGTTTCTACAACTTGACTGGAGCCCACCTGTGGTAAATTCAATTGATTGGACATTATATGGAAAGGCACACACCTGTCTATATAAGGTCCCACAGTTGACAGTGCATTTCAGAGCAAAAACCAAGCCATCAGGTCGAAGGAATTGTCCGTAGAGCTCCGAAACAGGATTGTGTCGAGGCACAGATCTAGGGAAGGGTACCAAAACATTTCTGCAGCATTGAAGGTCCCCAAGAACACAGTGGCATCCATCATTATTAAATGGAAGAAGTTTGAAACCACCAAGGCTCTTAGAGCTGGCCGCCCGGCCAAACTGAGCAATCGGGGGAGAAGGGCCTCGGTCAGGGAGGTGACCAAGAACCACATGGTCACTGATAGAGCTCCAGAATTCCTCTGTGGAGATGGGAGAACCTTCCAGAAGGACAACAATCTCTGCAGCACTCCACCAATCAGGCCAGAGCCCGAACTTGAACCAGATCGAACATCTCTGGAGAGACCTGGAAATAGCTGTGCAGCAGTGCTCCCCATCCAACCTGACAGCTTGAGAGGATCTGCAGGGAAGAATGGGAGAAACTCCCCCAAAACATCAGTGCTTGACCTCACTAATGCTCTTGTGGCTGAATGGCTCGCCACAGCAATGTTCCAACGTCTGGTGGAAAGCCTTCCCAGAAGAGTGGAGGCTGATATAGCAGCAAAGAGGGGACCAACTCCATATTAATGGCCATGATTTTGGAATGAGATGTTCAAAGAGCAGGTGTCCACATACCTTTGGTCATGTAGTGTATTTGTAAGTATTAAAAAAAATAAAAAAAATAAAAATGTTTTATACATCATACGTTTTTCTGTAACATTTTACTGTAGGCTATTCTTCATTAGTAACCTACCACTATGACTATTCTATTGCTGTGGATGGAATGTTTGATCTCGACGCGAGATGTGCGTCAAAGGACAGAGGGTGGCCAAGCAATCTGCTCGTGCGCAGAGTCGCTCATCTTCCAGCTCGCTCCCCGCCTCTCATCCTGATCCGAGCCCCCGGTCTTGTCTTTTTCGCTGACTCAGTGCCTTAAAACAACATTTCGCCCCTCTGACCACAGCTGCAACACCCGTTTCTACAACACAGACAGCCATGGCCAAAACTGCAATTGGTAAGGATGCGAGTAAGAGTTTTCAGCATGGATTATTGTTATGGTTGTATTATAGGGATGTAAACTGAGATCTATGCCGACACCTGCATCCTCCTCATTATTTCTTAACAGTATATGGGCCCATAGGGACGGCAGACAAAACTGCTCTTCTAGAATTTGCATTATATGGATGTTATGATTTATTTTATATCAAGTATAAGATTTATTTTGGTTAAGATGTTGGCGCGATTGTTTTTTATTATTTATAACGGTTTTATTTACAAAGCTGCACCTACTGCCGGTGAAACGGCGGCTGCTCTAGCAGAAGCGTAATGCAGAGAGACCCCACCCAATACGCCGGCCTGACTACCATTTCAACACAGCCTGACAGGTTGAGATAGAATTACTGTTTTTATTTATACCGTTTTATAAGTATACTGTTATAACGGTTATATCGCTTGTTTGAGTTCGAATATGATAGAGAATCAATTTTAGGTGAATGAACGGCGCGTGCTGACAATGCATTGAATTCAGTGGTTCATTTGTTAGGCTACAATAGTTAGTCATGTATATGATTCCATTATTTCAGATAATTTGGCAGTTTTGTGTATTTTATATTACAGTAAATGTGGGTTACATTTGAAGATATTAAATAAAAATTGTAAATGAATACTGGCCTTGTCATCAATATAAGCCATGATATGCCAATGTAAAACAATAAGGCCTAGTGTTTTGTTTTAGTGAAGGATTCTACACTGAATAAAACGGTTATATGTCAATATAACACACTAAAGGGGGACAGAAAACAATTAGTTGCTGTAGATTTTATGTCTTGTTTGACACTTTTCTGAGTTGTTTCTCAGTGGAACTGTAAACGTGATTGATTATCCTCTAAAAGTAGCTCATGAGTTGATTCTCTTTTCAGTCTAATCTGAAAATAGAATAGCCAACACTTGGAAGTCATAGGCCTACTTCCTGTCCTCTGATCTCTGTTGTACCTAGAAATACTTCCTCTTGGGGTTCCATAGTTCCGTAATGTATTCTATGTGCAGTAGGGCCTACATTCTATAATGGAATGGATATGGATTCATGCAGATCTATTGAATCTTAGTGAGTATGATGACATGTGGCAGCAGACTGTGTTGAGTAGTGGGCCATGGCACGCAGGTGTAGCAGGCCGTCAGACAGCAGGCCGCTCCACACACGCTGCTGGCCTTTGCAGCAGTTGGCTAATCCGTATTGACAATCTGCAGTGCTCTTCGGACAGAGCTCTCTCTCTCTGATACTGTACCTTAGTGAAGTCAAGGCTACTAGTATCTAATACAGTAGGGTGATAGCAATACAGTAGGTATTTATTTTGGTGTTGGTGTTGGGGAGAGACTTTGTGTGCGCTCTATGGGCCCTGGTCAAAAGTGGTGCCCTATAAAGCGACTAGGGTGCCATTTTGAATTTGGACACAGCCTGTCTCTTCTAAATCCCTCCATCACTATTGAACCCTCTATGAAAGTGAGAACGTCCAATTTAAACAGTATTAATATAGAGAGTCACATCTAGCCTTTAGCTCCTGTCCACAGGATACTGCTAATGCCCATTAGCTTACTGTTATCAGATCATGATATATTTAATTAGTAAGGCTCAAGTTCAACAAAAATACATGATCAGTTACGGACAAGGCTTTAATAATGTCAGTGTGAAGGAAGCCTGTATGAATGTTTTGTATTTCCACACAGCCAACAAACAGCGTAATGACAATGTTATCTCCAATAGGTGCCATTATAGTGTCTGGCTGTGTCTAAAATGATACCATATTCCCTATATAGTGCTTTACCTTTGCACTATATAGGGAATATGGTGCTAAAGCACTATATAGGGAGCAGTGTACCATTTTGGACTCCTCCAAGTAGCAGTGTTAACAGTATGGTGTCTATTCCCTCAGCATACAAAGAGAAGATGAAGGAGCTTTCTGTTTTCTCTCTCATCTGCTCCTGCTTCTATCCAGAGGCACGCAACAAGCTGGTTGTCAGTGAGTTCCAAGGTAAGAATCAGGTCACACAAGGGTAACATCCAATCACGATAGGTTACTACGAATATTGCAGGAGTTTCTTCTTGAAAACAGACATGTTTGTGGTAAGGACAACTTGGTTGCTGATTATCTCCCAAGGGTGGGCAGTCAATATGTTTTGTGTTTAGCCGGTGTGTTGCCCTGGCTCACAATATATTTTGACTGCACGTTTTGCTGTTTTGGAGATGAGTATTGTTTTGGTTGGGGACGAGTTATAGAAGCTTACGTGTGTTTTTAAAAACTTTTAGGCAACTATAGAAGAAACAAATAAAATGAGAAAATAACTATACAAATGTTGTAAAAAATAATAATATATATATATATATATATATACACAGTACCAGTCAAAAGTTTGGACATACCTACTCATTCAAGGGTTTCTCTTAGTGAAGACATCCAAACTATGAAATAACACATATGGAATCATGTAGTAACCAAAAAAGTGTTAAACAAATCAAAATATATTTTAGATTCTTCAAAGTAGCCGCCCTTTGCCTTGATGACAGCTTTGCACACGCTTGGCATTCTCTCAACCAGCTTCATGAGCTGTACATAGATGTCCAACAGAAACTTGTCTCATGCTTTATTCCAACCTCTCAGAAAAACATGCACAAAACACACGTGAAATGGTTTGACATGCACCTATCTTCACATATCTTTTCGACATGCCCTAAATTACAACCTTCCTGGACATGCATAATCTCTGAACTCAAAGACCTGTTTAAAGTGGACATCAAAATAATACAGACAAACTGCCATATAGCATCTTATTATCTGCAAGTAAAAAATCAATAGCAAGACACTGGTTATCACCTCAATTACCAACCATCCTGGACTGGACCAACATTACCAACCATCCTGGACTGGACCAACATTACCAACCATCCTGGACTGGACCAACATTACCAACCATCCTGGACTGGACCAACATTACCAACCATCCTGGACTGGACCAACATTACCAACCATCCTGGACTGGACCAACCATCCTGGACTGGACCAACCATCCTGGACTGGACCAACATTACCAACCATCCTGGACTGGACCAACATTAACAACCATCCTGGACTGGACCAACATTAACAACCATCCTGGACTGGACCAACATTACCAACCATCCTGGACTGGACCAACATTAACAACCATCCTGGACTGGACCAACATTACCAACCATCCTGGACTGGACCAACATTACCAACCATCCTGGACTGGACCAACATTACCAACCATCCCGGACTGGACCAACCATCCCGGACTGGACCAACCATCCCGGACTGGACCAACATTACCTACCATCCTGGACTGGACCAACATTACCAATGACATCCAATATATGGAAAAAAGAACGTCTACAACCCAAATGGACATCATATATAAACCAAAAAACAACATGACCCAAGACCCCAGAAGACCAGACCCAAGACCCCAGAACACAAATGGCCAGACCCCAGAACCCAGAAGATCAGACTAGCAATCCCCAGAAGACCAAACCCTAGAAGACCAGAACCCAGAAGACCACACCCCAGAAGACAGAATAACTAGAGACACAAAATATTTTTTATTGTGAAACAAACAACAAAAAACTTGAGCGTGTATAACTATTCACCCCCCCCAAAGTCAATACTTTAGTGCCACCTTTTGCAGCAATTACAGCTGCAAGTCTCTTGGGGTATGTCCCTATAAGCTTGGCACATCTAGCCACAGGGATTTTTTTTCCCATTCTTCAAGGCAAAACTGCTCCAGCTCCTTCAAGTTGGATAGGTTCTGTTGCTGTACAGCAATCTTTAAGTCATAACACAGATTCTCAATTGGATTGAGGTCTGGGCTTTGACTAGGCCATTCCAAGACATATAAATGTTTCCCCTTAATCCACTCAAGTGTTGCTTTAGCAGTATGCTTAGGGTCATTGTCCTGCTGGAAGGTGAACCTCCGTCCCAGTCTCAAATCTCTGGAAGACTGAAACAGGTTTCCCTCAAGAATTTCCCTGTATTTAGTGCCATCCATCATTCTTTCAATTCTGACCAGTTTCCCAGTCCCTGCTGATGAAAAACATCCCCACAGCATGATGCTGCCACCACCATGCTTCACTGTGGGGTTGGTGTTCTCGGGTGATGAGAGGTGTTGGGTTTGCACCAGACATAGCGTTTTCCTTGATGGCCAAAAAGCTACATTTGAGTCTCATCTGACCAGAGTACCTTATTCCACATGTTTGGGGAGTCACCATGTGTTTGCTTATTTTTTTCTTCAAGCAATGGATTTTTTCTGGCCACTCTTCCGTAAAGCCCAGCTCTGTGGAGTGTACGGCTTAAAGTGGTCCTATGGACAGATACTCCAATCTCCACTGTGGAGCTTTGCAGCTCCTTCAGGGTTATCTTTGGTCTCTTTGTTGCCTCTCTGATTAATGCCCTCCTTGCCTGGTCTGTGAGTTTTGGTGGGCGGCCCTCTCTTGGCAGGTTTGTTGTGGTGCCATATTATTTCATTTTTTTATAATGGATTTAATGGTGCTCCGTGGGTTGTTCAAAGTTTCTGATATTTTTTTATAACTCAACCCTGATCTGTACTTCTCCACAACTTTGTCCCTGACCTGTTTGGAGAGCTCCTTGGTCTTCATGGTGCCGCTTGCTTGGTGGTGCCCCTTGCTTAGTGGGGGCCTTTCAGAACAGGTGTATACTGTATATACTGAGATCATGTGACAGATCAAGTAACACTGAGATTGCACACAGGTGGACTTTATTTAACTAATTATGTGACTTCTGAAGGTAATTGGTTATTTAGGGGCTTCATAGCAAAGGGGTGAATACATTTGCATGTACCACGTTTCCGTTATTTATTTTTTATACTTTTTTGAAAGAAGTAATTTTTTTCATTTCACTTCACCAATTTGGACTATTTTGTGTTTGTTCATTACATGAAATCCAAATAAAAATCCATTTAAATTACAGGTTGTAATGCAACAAAATAGGAAAAACATCAAGAGGGATGAATACTTTTGCAAGGCACTGTACGTGCCCTAACCAACAGTGCAGTATTTCAGTAAAAAATAAGTATTAGGTAAACAAATTATATGTTTATATATATTTTTTTAATTAAATCGTAAAGTAGCAAAAAAAACATCTTCGCTTGTTTTTCAGACATGGAGGTGAAGCCAATCAACAAGCGGGCGTCGGGACAGGCCTTCGAGGTGATTCTGAAGCCCCCCTCCCCGGTGTCAGACGCGGCCCACAGCATCACTTCGCCTCCCAAGAGGGAGGTGTCCCTAGAGGACATCCAAAAGAAACTGGAGGCAGCTGAGGACCGGAGGAGGGTGAGTACTAGAACTATAGAACTAGAATGATAGAACTGCAGTATGGAATTCTATATCTATTGTCGTGATGTGACTTTAACATTAATCTGAAGACTGTTATCTCTAATTAACTATGTTTAACTGTTACCTAAATTAATCATGTAACAATTAACTCATTAGGACTCTAATGAGTCACCATCTCCCGAATTAAACTCTAAAAAGTCAAATTACTGTGGTCTGACTCTGAGGTGCTTTGACCATTCTAGAGATTCTAACTCTTTGGTGACACCCCTGCTCTCTCTCTGGTCCAGTCCCAGGAGGCCCAGGTGCTGAGGGCCCTGGCAGAGAAGAGGGAGCACGAGAGGGACGTGCTGCTCAAGGCCATGGAAGAGAACAGCAACTTCAGCAAGATGGCCGAGGAGAAGCTCACCATGAAGATGGATCAGATCAAGGAAAACCGGGAGGCCCACCTGGCAGCCATGATGGAACGTCTACAGGAGAAGGTGAGAGAAGACTGATCAGTAGAACTGTAGTAGTAGTACTGTAGTAGTAGTGGTGGTAGTGGAGTAGTAGTACTGTTGTATAATTAATGTAGTAGTACTGTAGTAGTAGTAGTACTGTAGTAGTAGTAATAGTAGTAGTAACAGTAATGTTGTAGTATTAATGGATTAGTAGGAGTAGTAGGAGAGTAGTAGTACTGTTGTAGTAGTTGTAGAATGGAGTAGTAGGTCTGTTGGAGTAGTAGTAGTAGTAGTAATGTAAGATGGATCAGATTGAGGAGAACCACCAGCTCCACCTGGCATAAATAGTCTTAATTCTAAGAGTTGAGACCACTAGGGGTGCATCCTGACTGTATATGGTATAGCTATAACTTCCTGTCCAGTGGGGGTATTAGCTTCCTCCTCTCTCTATGTCTGTGTCCTGTGTTTCAGGAGAGACACGCAGCCGTGGTGCGCAGGAACAAAGAGCTGAGAGAAGAGCTGACAGAGTGAGCCCCACCTTTCCCCAATGTCCACCAACCACTTCCCTCCATCCAGCCTCACCCCTAAGCCCTGGAGGGTGGAGGACCTCACTACCAACACACTACACCACCCACCCGACCCCTCCATACACACACTATCAGTATTAACAGTATCTTTCATTGGATAGTTAATGATTTTTTTATTTCAAGGGGAAAAAATCTGTAACATGGGTATTATTTTGTAAATACTTCATTTTGTATCTATCTAGATGGGTAGGCTAGGCTGATTGAGCACAAACAAGTATACAATTTCAATTGTTATCTAATTATTTATTCTTGAAATTTGAAACCATTTTCTTGTGAAAGGCTTTGGTGTTATGAGCTGACGTTTGCATCGTTCTCATTTAGAGTGACTTACAGTAGTGAGTGAGTACCTTTTCTCATACTGGTCCCCCGTGGGAATCGAACCCACAACCCTGGCGTTGCAAGCGCCATGCTCTACCAACTGAGCCACACGGGACTACAGTTGTCAGTTTCTGTTTCTGTGTGGAGAATGCTAACAGGTAGTGTACTCAGACTCCAGACAGCGCATCCCATTTTATCACCACACACACAATTACACACATGCTATGAACGCACATTAACAATCTGACTCGGTTTAAAATGTCCACGTCTTCAAATGAGCTTGAGGAAGCTGGAACTAGAGAGGTGCTTGATCATCTTTAACAATGGATCAACTGTTTATCACTTCCTCCAGACTGACCCCTGACTATATATGGCAGCCTATTCCCTATAAAGTGCACCACTGTTGACCAGAGTAGTGCAGTAAATAGGGTATAGTGTTCCATTTGGGATGCAGCCCAGGTGATTTACTTTAGCTAACTCTAGTCTGTTATGTCCAGCGGATCTGGAGACTTTAATGTTATGATGACATCATACCACCATACATGACATCCTGGCCAGTAAAAGGTTCTAACTCCCCCTTTCCTTTATCTTGATACTAACACACACACACATGTTCACTCTAAGTCTACGTGTGTGTTTCAAGTGAGGTGTCATATCATCAGCGTCCTCTCTGGTAGTTCCATAGATAGAGAATGTATGCTCCACATTCAGCACACTAAAATGACTCTTTTTAGATGTCACGACGATCTGCCTGCATCCTCCACAAGCTGACTACTACAGTGTTCTCCATCCATATGTCTCAATCTTGGCTGAATAAAGCTTTGGGGTTCTGTCAACATGGCATGCGCCATCTCATTATTTTTTCTGTGCTAAAGACAAGGAAACGTGTAAACTGCCAAATAAAATAACCAATGACCTAAACATCTTGAGTGGTGTTGATGTTTGAGGAATGATTTCTCTGTCCTGCTGTCGATAAGAGACGTAATTAATAAGAGACGTAGGTGACGTAATTCGACTATCACCGTCACGATCGCAGTTAGACAGGACCCGAGGCGCAGAGCTGTGGTGCAAAAACATTCCTTTAATCAGGTAAAGGTAATCCCCAAAAAATTACAGACAGCAATCATGAACAGGCGTGGAGCAAAAAAGGAACAAACAAAAACAGGTGGAAAAACTGAACATAAATAGTCTCCCCAATTAGAGGCAATGTGGTGCAGCTGATCTAACTGGGGACACAAACATAGACACTTCCAGAGAGGTCTCTGGACACTAAACCTGGAAAACATAAAGGTTTCCAGAGACCTCACTGAACATAAATCCAATCCTTACTCTGGTGGACAGAATGATTATCGGACCTTAACATAAGTTGAGAATCTGATTCTAGATCTGGGTTTCTGAGATGAACCCAATCCTACAAGGTAAACCTATAGCACTGTTGTTTCCAGGATGTGACAGTAAAATGCGTCTTTGGCTTTTACTCCAGTAGTATTTTACTGGGTGACTTTAACTTTTACTTGAGTCATTTTCTATTAAGGTATCTTTACTTTTACTCGAGTATGACAATTGGGTACTAAAAGTATTTGGTTGTAAATATACGTATCAAAAGTATAAATAATTTCAAATTACTTATATTAAGCAAACCAGACGGCACAATTTTCTTGTTATTTTAATTTATGGATAGCCAGGGGCAAACTCCAACCCTCACACAATTTACAAACAAACCTTTTGTGTTTAGTGAGTGCGCCAGATCAGAGGCAGTAGGGATGACCAGGGATGTTCTCTTGATAAGTGCGTGAATTGGACCATTTTCCTGTCCTGCTAAGCACTCAAAATTAAACAAGTACTTTTGGGTGTCAGGGAAAATGTATGGAATAAAAAGTACATTATTTTCTTTAAGAATGTTGTGAAGTAAAAGTAAAAGTAGTCAACAATATAAATAGTAAGGTAAAGTAACGATACTCCAAAAAACCGACTTAAGTAGTACTTTATAGTACACCACTGTCAGCTTGTTACGTGCCTCTGGATAGAAGCAGGAGCAGATGAGGGACTGTTAACACTGCTACGTAGAGGAGTCCAAAATGGTACCCTACTCCCTATAAAAGTAAAGCACTATATAGGGAATATGGTGCCATTTTAGACACAGCCAGACACTATAATGGCACCTATAGGAGATAACATTGTCATTACGCTGTTTGTTGGCTGTGTGGAAATACAAAATATTCATACAGGCTTCCTTCACACTGACATTATTAAAGCCTTGTCCGTAACTGATCATGTATTTTTGTTGAACTTGAGCCTTACTAATTAAATATATCATGATCTGATAACAGTAAGCTAATGGGCATTAGCAGTATCCTGTGGACAGGAGCTAAAGGCTGGATGTGACTCTCTATCTTAATACTGTTTAAATTGGACGTTCTCACTTTCATAGAGGGTTCAATAGTGATGGAGGGATTTAGAAGAGACAGGCTGTGTCCAAATTCAAAATGGCACCCTAGTCGCTTTATAGGGCACCACTTTTGACCAGGGCCCATAGAGCGCACACAAAGTCTCTCCCCAACACCAACACCAAAATAAATACCTACTGTATTGCTATCACCCTACTGTATTAGATACTAGTAGCCTTGACTTCACTAAGGTACAGTATCAGAGAGAGAGAGAGCTCTGTCCGAAGAGCACTGCAGATTGTCAATACGGATTAGCCAACTGCTGCAAAGGCCAGCAGCGTGTGTGGAGCGGCCTGCTGTCTGACGGCCTGCTACACCTGCGTGCCATGGCCCACTGCTCAACACAGTCTGCTGCCACATGTCATCATACTCACTAAGATTCAATAGATCTGCATGAATCCATATCCATTCCATTATAGAATGTAGGCCCTACTGCACATAGAATACATTACGGAACTATGGAACCCCAAGAGGAAGTATTTCTAGGTACAACAGAGATCAGAGATTGGCATATCATGGCTGATATTAGTGACAAGGCCCATATTAACTGCCAAATTATCCAAAATGAATAACAGCCAAATGATGGAATCAAATACATGACTAACTATTGTAGCCTAACAAATGAACCACTGAATTCAATGCATTGTCAGCGCGCACTGTTCTGTCACGAATGTGGTGAGCGGCAGACCAAGACGCAGCGCTGATGTAGTGCGACATGATCTATTATTAAATCAACTGGCACAAAATAACTAACAAGATAAACACGAACGTAAAAAAGGTAGGCTAAGCAGCACTAAACCCCCCCCCCCAAAAAAAATCATAATAAAATAAATACAATTGTATTTTTATTTTTAAACAATGATCCACAAAAGACAGGTGAAACACAAACTAAATATGGCCCCCAATTAGAGACAATACAAAGCAGCTGCCTCTAATTGGGGACCAACACAAAACCAACATTGAAACATAAACCCTAGATCTGTCAGGCTCTGACCATAGACAACTAGAGGAGCCAACGGCTTCCCTATGATCAGAGCCTGACACGTTCATTCACCTAAAATTGATTCTCTATCATATTCGAACTCAAACAAGCGATATAACCGTTATAACAGTATACTTATAAAACGGTATAAATAAAAACAGTAATTCTATCTAAGCCTGTCAGGCTGTGTTGAAATGGTAGTCAGGCCGGCGTATTGGGTGGGGTCTGCATTACGCTTCTGCTAGAGCAGCCGCCGTTTCACCGGCAGTAGGTGCAGCTTTGTAAATAAAACCGTTATAAATAATAAAAAGCAATCGCCAAAATAAATCTTACACTTCATATAAAATCATAACATCCCTATAATGCCAATTCTAGAAGAGCAGTTTTTGTCTGCTGATCTGTTCTAGTGTTTGCTCTCCTGTGCCTTTCACTATACAACAGATCAGATTTCTGGGACATTTGCTGTTTGTACTTTCTGGCACAGGAGGCTGGTATGAGGAGCTACAGGAGGACGGGCTCATTGTAATGGCTGGAATGGCATCATTGGAACAGTATCAAACACATCAAGCATATTTAAACCGTGTTTGACTCCATTCCATTAACTGCATTCCATTACAGTGAGGCCGTCCTCCTATAGCTCCTCCCACTAGCCTCCTCTGATGTCTGGGTTCCCAGTTCCACCACTGTTGCTAAATCTAAACTCTAAACAAGACAAAGTCCCATTCCTAATCTCATGTGGACAGACTACATAATGTAAAACGAGTATCTGAAGCAATTACCCAACATTTTAGTTCTGGGTTTCTGAGATGAACCTATTCCTAAACAAATCCTAAACTCACGGGTCAACATAACATACTGACTGTAAAAACAACCTGAGCTCAGGGGTCAAAGTAACATACTGACTGTAAAAACAACCTGAGCTCAGGGGTCAAAGTAACATACTGACTGTAAAAACAACCTGAACTCAGGGGTCAAAGTAACATACTGACTGTAAAAACAACCCTGAACTCTGGGGTCGATGTAACGTACTGACTGTAAAAACACCCTGATCTCAGGGGTCAAGGCAACATACTGACTGTGGAAAGACCCTTATCTCAGGGGTCAACGTAACATACTGACTGTAAAAGAGACATTAATAGGACCTGTAACAAGTGTATTTGCTGTGTATTTGGCTAGAGTATGAGGTCAGTCTGTAGACCAACACCCAGTGGGTTTTGTTAACCAGATGGTATGAAACCATAGTGGTAAACGTTACTTCTGTTATGAGAAACAGGATGTTGTGTCGGGACAGAGATCTTCTGTGGATCCATGAACATCGCTGGTGGCAATCCACCTGTTTCTTATAGATGTCCAGTTCAGCAGCAGTGAGCTCCCTTCTCCTACTGTAGAGGGTTAGAGAGGTGTAGGGCTTCCCATCCTCAGCCCATCTCTCCAGGGCCAGAAGGCAGTCTGGGCACGTTGTCAGGAGGCCTTCAGAAACAGGGACGGAGATCACTGAGGTCCATGTGCTATTTTTATGCAGAGTAAAGTTAGAGTTGATCCTGAAGCATCAGAGTCCTCTGATCTGGAATACCGAAGCCAAAGAAGTCGACAACATCAACCGGTCTATCTGTCCGGACGGACAGATAGACAGGCGGACGGACAGATAGACAGGCGGACGGTCAGACAGACATGCAGACGGGCAGATGGACAAGAGGACAGGCGGACGGACAGATAGACAGGCGGACAGGCAGACAGGCTGACGGACAGATAGACAGGCGGAAGGTCAGAAGGACAGATGGACGGACAGATGGACAGATAGACAGGCGGACCGTCAGAAGAACAGGCAGACGGACACATAGACAGGCAGACGGACAGACGAACAGGCAGACGGACAGATAAACAGGCAGACGGACAGACGGACGGACAGATAGACAGGTAGACGGACAGATGGACAGGCGGACGGACAGATAGACAGACGGATGGTCAGATGGACAGGCGGACAGACAGGCAGATGGATGTTTGCTCTCCTGTGTCTTTTATTGGCACAACAGGTCAGGTTCCAGGAACATTTGCTTTTTCCGGCGTCTGGGTTTCCAGTTCTACAACTGTTGCTAAATCTAAACAAGGCAAAGTCCCATTTACCCATTCATAATCTCTTGTGGACAGACTACCTTACATAAATCAAGTATCTGACGCAATTATGCAACATTTTTGTTATGGGTTTTCTGAGATGAACCAATTCCTAAACAGTAAACAGAGAGTGCTGTTGTTTCCAGCAGGTGGCAGTCAAACTTTATTCAACTTATACAGAACTTTATTGTATTGACATTACTGTATTACGTTGAATGAAATGAGGCTTTTCAGATATCCCATAGTGCCTTTATTGAAGTCTTAAGTATCGTATGTGACTATCTTGATCTGGTGCAGCACTTGTAGTCTAACATCCCAGTATTCTAAAGTCTAACATCCCAGTATTCTAAAGTCTAACATCCCAGTATTCTGAAGTCTAACATCCCAGTATTCTAAAGTCTAACATCCCAGTATTCTAAAGTCTAACATCCCAGTATTCTAAAGTCTAACATCCCAGTATTCTAAAGTCTAACATCCCAGTATTCTAAAGTTTAACATCCCAGTATTCTAAAGTCTAACATCCCAGTATTCTGAAGTCTAACATCCCAGTATTCTAAAGTTTAACATCCCAGTATTCTAAAGTCTAACATCCCAGTATTCTAAAGTCTAACATCCCAGTATTCTAAAGTCTAACATCCCAATATTCTAAAGTCTAACATCCCAGTATTCTGAAGTCTAACATCCCAGTATTCTAAAGTCTAACATCCCAGTATTCTAAAGTTTAACATCCCAGTATTCTAAAGTCTAACATCCCAGTATTCTAAAGTCTAACATCCCAGTATTCTGAAGTCTAACATCCCAGTATTCTAAAGTCTAACATCCCAGTATTCTAAAGTTTAACATCCCAGTATTCTAAAGTCTAACATCCCAGTATTCTAAAGTCTAACATCCCAGTATTCTAAAGTCTAACATCCCAATATTCTAAAGTCTAACATCCCAGTATTCTAAAGTTTAACATCCCAGTATTCTAAAGTCTAACATCCCAGTATTCTAAAGTCTAACATCCCAGTATTCTAAAGTCTAACATCCCAGTATTCTAAAGTCTAACATCCCAGTATTCTAAAGTTTAACATCCCAGTATTCTAAAGTCTAACATCCCAGTATTCTAAAGTCTAACATCCCAGTATTCTAAAGTCTAACATCCCGCTATTCTAAAGTCTAGTATTCTATGGCTTGCTGTTTACCACTCTAATATGAGGATGAGTTGTTGTCTTCTGACCCGGGGTGGATTCAGGTGCCGTCTAGCAGGCTGTACAGCCCCTAGAGACCTTGTAATGAACATGAACTCTCCCTGGCAGTCACAGAGGAGGCCTTTCTTCCAGCGTTTCATCAACACTGGTTTTATATACTGTACAAACAGAAGCTAGGAGCCGCAGCGCACTGACTCTTGTGTGAGTGTCTGTCAACAGTGTAGTTGTGTAGTTGGAGGCTGAGGCCATTGTGGAGGCCAGTGTCTCTTATTGACTCAGGGCCTCGCCAGGCTTGTTCCCAGGGCCCAACGTGAGAGCTCAGGAATAATAGAGACAGGATCCTCGGGGGCAGCGTGAGGTTGGGGGGAAGTTTGGCACCCTTTTAGTGCACTCCTTTTGACCAGGTCCCATAGGGAATAGGGTGTCTTTTGGGACACAACATTTCACGAAGTGGGGTTATCTCAGATCTTTAGCTGCTGGTTTTTACTTTTGAAGCAAACGTGTAATGGTGGGGTCACAGCTGCCATGTTCACTCCCAGTGTGTCTGCTGCAACCTGGAGTCAGATAGCTGCAGTGGTTCTGTGTGTGTAATGTATTTCTGCATGTGTGTGTGCGTGCTCAGTGTTCATGCATGTGTGTGTGTAACATATTATACATCTGGATTTTGATATACAGTGGGGAGAACAAGTATTTGATACACTGCCGATTTTGCAGGTTTTCCCACTTACAAAGCATGTAGAAGTCTGTAATTTTTATCATAGGTACTCTTCAACTGTGAGTGACGGAATCTAAAACAAAAATCCAGAAAATCACATTGTATCATTTTTAAGTAATTAATTTGCATTTTATTGCATGACATAAGTATTTGATACATCAGAAAAGCAGAACTTCATATTTGGTACAGAAACCTTTGTTTGCAATTACAGAGATCATACGTTTCCTGTAGTTCTTGACCAGGTTTGCACACACTGCAGCAGGGATTTTGGCCCACTCCTCCATACAGATCCTTCAGGTTTCGGGGCTGTCGCTGGGCAATACGGACTTTCAGCTCCCTCCAAAGATTTTCTATTGGGTTCAGGTCTGGAGACTAGCTAGGCCACTCCAGGACCTTGAGATGCTTCTTACGGAGCCACTCCTTAGTTGCCCTGGCTGTGTGTTTCGGGTCGTTGTCATGCTGGAAGACCCAGCCACGACCCATCTTCAATGGTCTTACTGAGGGAAGGAGGTTGTTGGCCAAGATCTCGCGATACATGGCCCCATCCATCCTCTCCTCAATACGGTGCAGTCGTCCTGTCCCCTTTGCAGAAAAGCATCCCCAAAGAATGATGTTTCCACCTCCATGCTTCACAGGGTTGGGATGGTGTTCTTGGGGTTGTACTCATCCTTCTTCTTCCTCCAAACACGGCGAGTGGAGTTTAGACCAAAAAGCTCTATTTTTGTCTCATCAGACCACATGACCTTCTCCCATTCCTCCTCTGGATCATCCAGATGGTCATTGGCAAACTTCAGACGGGCCTGGACATGCGCTGGCTTGAGCAGGGGGACCTTGCGTGCGCTGCAGGACTTTAATCCATGACGGCGTAGTGTGTTACTAATGGTTTTCTTTGATACTGTGGTCCCAGCTCTCTTCAGGTCATTGACTAGGTCCTGCCGTGTAGTTCTGGGCTGATCCCTCACCTTCCTCATGATCATTGATGCCCCACGAGGTGAGATCTTGCATGGTGCCCCAGACCGAGGGAGATTGACCGTCATCTTGAACTTCTTCCATTTTCTAATAATTGCGGCAACAGTTGTTGCCTTCTCACCAAGCTGCTTGCCTATTGTCCTGTAGTCCATCCCAGCCTTGTGCAGGTCTACAATTTTATCCCTGATGTCCTTACACAGCTCTCTGGTCTTGGCCATTGTGGAGAGGTTGGAGTCTGTTTGATTGAGTGTGTGGACAGGTGTCTTTTATACAGGTAACGAGTTCAAACAGGTGCAGTTAATACAGGTAATGAGTGGAGAACACGAGGGCTTCTTAAAGAAAAACTAACAGGTCTGTGAGAGCCGGAATTCTTACTGGTTGGTAGGTGATCAAATACTTATGTCATGCAATAAAATACAAATTAATTATTTAAAAATCATACAATGTGATTTTCTGGATTTTTGTTTTAGATTCCGTCTCTCACAGTTGAAGTGTACCTATGATAAAAATTACAGACCTCTACATGCTTTGTAAGTAGGAAAATCTGCAAAATCGGCAGTGTATCAAATACTTGTTCTCCCCACTGTATTATGTTGACTCAGTAACAATCACGTGTGCAGGTCCTTGTATATGCAAAGACAGCTAAGACACCCTGAAGATATGACAGTTGAGAAAGCGCTTTCACTTCTCACAGATACGTTTTTTAAAAAGCAACCACTTCCTGATCTGTGTGAACTGAGGGTTTTTCCTTTTCCCATTCTCTTCTGTGAATGTTATTCTCCTCTTCACCTATGCTCTTCCCCTGTCCCTGCTCTGTGTATAGAGGAGTAATCCTTCCCCTGTCCCTGCTCTGTGTATAGAGGAGTAATCCTTCCCCTGTCCCTGCTCTGTGTATAGAGAAGTAATCCTTCCCTTGTCCCTGCTCTGTGTATAGAGCAGTAATCCTTCCCCTGTCCCTGCTCTGTGTATAGAGCAGTAATCCTTCCCCTGTCCCTGCTCTGTGTATAGAGGAGTAATCCTTCCGCTGTCCCTGCTCTGTGTATAGAGGAGTAATCCTTCCCTTGTCCCTGCTCTGTGTATAGAGGAGTAATCATTCCCCTTTCCCTGCTCTGTGTATAGAGCAGTAATCATTCCCCTGTCCCTGCTCTGTGTATAGAGGAGTAATCATTCCCCTTTCCCTGCTCTGTGTATAGAGGAGTAATCATTCCCCTGTATCTGCTCTGTGTATAGAGGAGTAATCCTTCCCTTGTCCCTGCTCTGTGTATAGAGGAGTAATCCTTCCCCTGTATCTGCTCTGTGTATAGAGGAGTAATCATTCCCCTGTATCTGCTCTGTGTATAGAGGAGTAATCATCCCCTGTATCTGCTCTGTGTATAGAGGAGTAATCCTTCCCCTGTATCTGCTCTGTGTATAGAGGAGTAATCCTTCCCCTGTATCTGCTCTGTGTATAGAGGAGTAATCCTTCCCCTGTATCTGCTCTGTGTATAGAGGGGTAATCCTTCCCTTGTCCCTGCTCTGTGTATAGAGGAGTAATCCTTCCCTTGTCCCTGCTCTGTGTATAGAGGAGTAATCCTTCCCCTGTATCTGCTCTGTGTATAGAGGAGTAATCATTCCCCTGTATCTGCTCTGTGTATAGAGGAGTAATCCTTCCCTTGTCCCTGCTCTGTGTATAGAGGAGTAATCCTTCCCCTGTATCTGCTCTGTGTATAGAGGAGTAATCCTTCCCTTGTCCCTGCTCTGTGTATAGAGGAGTAATCCTTCCCCTGTATCTGCTCTGTGTATAGAGGAGTAATCCTTCCCCTGTATCTGCTCTGTGTATAGAGCAGTAATCCTTCCCCTGTATCTGCTCTGTGTATAGAGGAGTAATCCTTCCCCTGTATCTGCTCTGTGTATAGAGGAGTAATCCTTCCCCTGTATCTGCTCTGTGTATAGAGGAGTAATCCTTCCCCTGTATCTGCTCTGTGTATAGAGCAGTAATCATTCCCCTGTAGACCAGGATCTACCACCTGATCCTACAGGATTACTCTAGATGTTTTAGTACTGCATTTTATCTAGTTATGGCAGGAGTGTGTCAACAAAGGCTCCAATGTTTACCTTCTCAACACACAATGTCATTAAAAAATCTTTGTCCAGGAAAAGCCACTTGTCTAAACAGATAACTCTAAGAACGACAAATGTTTTTATAAATGGGAACGTTGGGATTGATTTGATTTCATATGAAAGCAAGACTGCAGTGTGATTAAACCACAACTATTTACACTATTTATAGGATGAGCCATGGTGTCTATACCTGGGCATGGAGTATTGAACTCATCATGTCAACAAGCCCACCTTCTCTCACAGGCATGGAGAATGTCCCTGAGATGTTGTTGCCAGCTCTGAGAACCAGCAGGGGGCATGTGTTAAGGTCCGTGCTCCCCAGTCTCAGCCATCTGTTGTCAGGCTCACACGGCCCTGGGACCTGCCCTCTCCTCTTACATAGGGAGGAGGCTTACTTGTGTGATGGGAGCCTTTTCATGCTTCCTGCTTTGATCTTCTCTCTCAGCTCCTCATCCCTCTTGCTCCCTGTGCGGCCGCTGCTCCTCTCACTGAGACACTGCTTGTTCTGTTTCCATAACGATGGGAGAGGTGCTGGTAGGTGCTGCTGGCCGCACATGGGACACTGCAATCACAGGCTGCGTCCCAAATGGCACCCTACATAGTTCACTACTATGGGCCCTGGTCAAAAATAGTGCACTATATAGGGAAAATAGGGTGCCTTTTTGGATGCAGCCACAGGCTCCAAGAGCAGAGCAGGGCCGCAGTCATGGAGAGCAGAGCAGGGCCCCAGTCATAGAGAGCAGAGCAGGGCCCCAGTCATGGAGAGCAGAGCAGGGCCCCAGTCATGGAGAGCAGAGCAGGGCCCCAGTCATGGAGAGCAGAGCAGGGCCCCAGTCATAGAGAGCAGAGCAGGGCCCCAGTCATAGAGAGCAGAGCAGGGCCCCAGTCATGGAGAGCAGAGCAGGGCCCCAGTCATGGAGAGCAGAGCAGGGCCCCAGTCATGGAGAGCAGAGCAGGGCCCCAGTCATGGAGAGCAGAGCAGGGCCCCAGTCATGGAGAGCAGAGCAGGGCCCCAGTCATGGAGAGCAGAGCAGGGCCCCAGTCATGGAGAGCAGAGCAGGGCCCCAGTCATGGAGAGCAGAGCAGGGCCCCAGTCATGGAGAGCAGAGCAGGGCCCCAGTCATGGAGAGCAGAGCAGGGCCCCAGTCATGGAGAGCAGAGCAGGGCCCCAGTCATGGAGAGCAGAGCAGGGCCCCAGTCATGGAGAGCAAAGCAGGGCCCCAGTCATGGAGAGCAGAGCAGGGCCCCAGTCATATAGAGCAGTGGGCGGAGGAAAGGGTTTGCCCGTGAGCTAAAGCGGTGTGTATTTCCCTTTTATGCTCCACTCAGATCTGTAACAGTAGGCCGAGATTCTTGTGTGAAAAACAACTGCGACAGTACTTAGAGAGTTGACCCCTGACCCTGAAAACATGGGAAAGTGCCCCCTCCCCCCAGCTGCTAGTTATATAAAGACTGACTGGCCCTTCTCTTGCCCAAGTCATGAGAATCACTGATAAATCACTGGGCTTGAGGCCTCCCTCTGTCCCTCTGTCCCTCTGTCCCTCTGTCCCTCTGCTCCTCTGCCCCTCTGCCCCTCTGTCCCTCTGTCCCCCTGTCCCTCTGTCCCTCTGCTCCCCTGTCCCTCTGTCCCTCTGTCCCTCTGTCCCCCTGTCCCTCTGTCCCCCTGACCCTCTGTCCCTCTGTCCCCCTGTCCCTTGTCCCCCTGACCCTCTGTCCCTCTGTCCCCCTGTCCCTCTGTCCCTCTGTCCCTCTGTCCTCCTGTCCCTCTGTCCCTCTGTCCCCCTGTCCCCCTGTCCCTCTGTCCTCCTGTCCCTCTGTCCTCCTGTCCCTCTGTCCTCCTGTCCCTCTGTCCCTATGTCCCTCTGTCCCTCTGTCCTCCTGTCCCTCTGTCCCCCTGTCCTCCTGTCCTCCTCTCCCTCTGTCCTCCTGTCCTCCTGTCCTCCTCTCCCTCTGTCCTCCTGTCCCCCTGTCCTCCTCTCCCTCTGTCCCTCTGTCCCTCTGTCCTCCTGTCCCCCTGTCCTCCTCTCCCTCTGTCCTCCTGTCCTCCTCTCCCTCTGTCCTCCTGTCCTCCTGTCCCTGTACGTCTGACGTGATAAAGACAGGGACTCTTATTATAGAAGTCAAGACTTTATCTTATACTTAGGATGTGGTCAGTGTTTGTCTGTTTTGCAGCTGTATATCTTATACAGTATATTTTATATTATATTCCATAAACAAGGCTTTCTATGTAATGTGTTATTACTATGATCCTCAAACAAATGCCCCACACATTACACACAAAAAAAGGTGCAAAACCCCTCAACCCAAAGACTATATTTGTTCTAGAAATCAGGATATTGCAACACAAGACAAAATGTGACAACCAACTAATTTACAGTTTTTTGTTTATTGCTAACAAGCATCGGTCAATACTGAAGCCACTTTTTCAAAACTCCTTCACACAGTCTGCATTACCAACATGCATCTTGGCCAAATCTCACCTCCAAAACTCACTCAAACCACCAAAACACTTCATACATGTCTCAAAATTAGCTTGTTCGACCATAACACTGGCAACAATTCTCACTCAGAAAGCATACATTGTCACTCATAACACACTGACCTAAAAAACCCTAACAACAGAGGGCGTTACATAAATGATTAACTTTTCTTTTTGAAGTTTGAATGATTTCATTATAGAATAAGAATAACACCTTTCCACTAAAGTAAATGTAACAAGAAAGATTCAGAAATGCAGCAATTTGCTTCAATAGCCTTTATTTCTATATCTTTGCGTGTAGCAATTTACTAGTGAAAAATACAAAGTTGAAACCAAAAACAAATTCCTGAACTTCCAGGGCTGGAATAATAATTACAAAAAAAACCATCAACAACATGTATAGTATAATCCCTCATGCTGTACAGTACTGTGAGGGTTCCTCTCTCCTCCGCTGGCACAAGTCCATTATACAGGTCATCCAGAAAATAAATGAGCCTCTCGGCCAATGAATGGTTTGTGTAACAGCAAACCATCATTGGACAGTGCTGCACACATTGTGATGTTAGCTCCTCTCTGGCCTGGGACATCCATGGTTGCTCTCTGTCCAATCACATTTCTTCCCCTGCAGCGTGTTTTGCCAGGTTGAACCCAGCTTCATCCACAAAGATGAATGTATGTGCAGTTTGCTTGGCTTCCATCTCTATTACTCTAAAATAGGTTTACAGTACTTTACATTAGGCACAGCTGTGTACGTACCCTGTTTGGCTATTGAACAGACATCTTACCTGGACATATTGATACCGGAGTTCTTTCACACGTTCACCGTTTCTCTCAGTGTTCAACTGCTTCATCCTTATTTTATGATTCTCTAGGACTCTGGCAATTGTCGTTGTGCTGACCGTATTCACAATCCCAAAAGTGATATTGTCTGCCAGCACTCTGTCCCGAATTTCCTGCAGTTGTATTGCATTTTTGCCAATTACCATGTCAACAATGGCAATTTCCTGCGCATCTGATAATATTCTGCCTCTCCTGTTTCTAAACTAAATCATTCCGAAGCCGTCCTCTTTTGTCTGTTTGGTAAAAACAGGACACATGGGTAGGCTTTCAGCTGAAATTGCAATCAGCTGTGTTTGGAATGATTAAATATTCTGCTTAGGTTTTCTATATGTTTCAATCTGGTTAGTGTAAAAACGCACAATATTTGCAATCATTATTTTTTGAATGTGTTTTTAACAGTTTTTGAAACAGTGTTTTAGCATTTGAAAACATGTGCTGCAAATCTATAGTTTTGCAGGTGGTGGAGAATGAATGAGAAAAGTACTGGTCTCCCCATGTGATTCAAACTCACAACCCATCCGAGCTACAATCATTTTGTGTGAAAGCAATGAAAAATAGTTTGGTCTACATACAGTACACTTCTGTTTCGCTGACTGTGTGAAGAGTTTTGACAATGTGACTTCAGTTTTGACCAATGCATGTTAGTTGTTGAAAAACAAAATCCCCCCACCCCTCCCCCAATCACCCTCATCCTCCCTTTTCACTCCCTGCTGGGTAGTCAGCAGTCAGCCATGGGCTGAGTGAGGAGCACAGATGCGAAGGCGCAGAGTGGTGATCCTAATTGTGGACTAATTGGATGGGTTGAGCACGGACCTTTCTTTAGACATGTGGCTAGTGTTAGACCCTGACAACCAACCACCATCTCAACAGATGATGGCACTTAATATTGCATGACTAACACATGTCGGTCGGAGAGGAGGGAGGAGGGCGGGACGGGGGCATAGGGGGTGTCTGTGTTCTAATAACATAGTGTGATTATATGGGGGTGTCTGTGTTCTAATAACATAGTGTGATGATATGGGGGTGTCTGTGTTCTAATAACATAGTATAAAGATATGGGGGGTGTCTGTGTTCTAATAACATAGTGTGATGATATGGGGGTGTCTGTGTTCTAATAACATAGTGGGATCATATGGGGGGTGTCTGTGTTCTAATAACATAGTGTGATGATATAGCAGGTTATTGTGTTCTAATAACATAGTGTGATAATCTGGGGGGTGTCTGTGTTCTAATAGCATAGTGTGATAATCTGGGGGGTGTCTGTGTTCTAATAGCATAGTGTGATCATCTGGGGGGTGTCTGTGTTCTAATAGCATAGTGTGATCATCTGGGGGGTGTCTGTGTTCTAATAACATAGTGTGATCATATGGGGGTGTCTGTGTTCTAATAACATAGTGTGATCATATGGGGGTGTCTGTGTTCTAATAACATAGTGTTATCCGATTGGAGGTAACAATGACAGATGAGTGAATTACCATGACAACAAGCCACCTCACCTTAACCCTGCATTTCATATCCAATCGCCATTGAATGGCAGTGTTGGATTAAAAACATTGGTACTAGACATAGTAGCATGAATTTATTATTAATGGTACAACATGTTGTGATGTCACGCTTTCATAGAGGGGAAGTGCATGTGTGTGTGTGGTGTGTGTGTGACGTGTGTGTATAGTGTGGTGTGTGTGGTGTGGTGTGTGGTGTGTGTGGTGTGTGTGGTGTGATGTGTGGTGTGTGTGGTGTGTGTGCGTGTGTGCGTCTGTGTGTGTGTGGGTGTGGTGTGTGGTGTGGTCTGTGTGTGTGTGGGTGTGTGTATGGTGTGTGTGGGTGTGTGGGTGTGTGGGTGTGTGGGTGTGTGTATGGTGTGGTGTGCGTGGTGTGGTGTGTGTGTGTGCGTCTGTGTGCGTCTGTGTGTGTGTGGGTGTGTGTATGGTGTGGTGTGTGTGATGTGTGGTGTGTGTGGTGTAGTGTGTGCGTGTGTTCGTCTGTGTGTGTGTGGGTGTGTGGGTCTTGCCTGTTGCTGGTCGTGGTTGACTGCGAACCAGAAGCAAAGTATTAACAATAATTTAAGATTTCTGCCCTTATAAGATATGTCTATGTCCTGGGAAATGTTCATGTTACTTACAACTTCATGCTAATCACATTAGCGCTCGTTAGCTCAAGCATCCCGAGGGCAGGACACGATCCTGTAGAGGTATTCACCGTCAGTGGTTGGTTGTCTGGTGTACTGTATGTAACTACATTAACAGATGTATTCACAGTCAGTGGTTGGTTGTCTGGTGTACTGTATGTAACTACATTAACAGATGTATTCACAGTCAGTGGTTGGTTGTCTGGTGTACTGTATGTAACTACATTAACAGATGGGGAAGATGGGATTAAAAAAGAGAGGGAGTAAGAGAGAGGTAATGAGAAAGGAAAAAAAGAATGAAGGAAGAGAAAACAAGTAGGGTAAGAGAGAGAGAGAGAGAGAGAGAGAGAGAGAGGGAGAGGGAGAGAGAGAGAGAGAGAGAGAGAGGGAGAGGAGAGAGAGAGAGAGAGAGAGAGAGAGAGAGAGAGAGAGAGAGAGAGAGGGAGAGGGAGAGAGAGAGAGAGAGAGAGAGAGAGAGAAGGCTGTACTAACACTAACAGGCTTTCTGCAGGCCCCTGAAAGTTTGACTGCAGTAGAGAGTAATGGGGCTGGCAGGGCGGAATCAATTATTAGCCACAACAGATTTTCCCACAGGTCTGAGGCGGACAGCTGGCACTGTGCTTCCACTGGTTAAGGACGACTTTACTGCAGCAAAGACAGCTGTCACTGTGCTTCAACTGGGAAAGGAGGACTGTACTGCAACAAAGACAGTGTGATAAAGACTTCCACTGTGATAAACTTGTGGCACAGACGCACCACGGACGTACCACACAGACACACCATTTGCTCCTTAAAAATTAGTAGCACGTCCATCCTCTCTCTATATATATATAGTAGCAGGTCCAGCCTCTCTCTATATATATATAGTAGCACGTCCATCCTCTCTCTCTATATATATAGTAGCAGGTCTAGCCTCTCTCTCTACATAGTAACAGGTCCAGCCTCTCTCTATATATATATAGTAGCAGGTCTAGCCTCTCTCTCTACATAGTAACAGGTCCAGCCTCTCTCTCTATATATATAGTAGCAGGTCTAGCCTCTCTCTCTACATAGTAACAGGTCCAGCCTCTCTCTCTCTATATATATAGTAGCAGGTCTAGCCTCTCTCTCTACATAGTAACAGGTCCAGCCTCTCTCTCTATATATATAGTAACAGGTCCATCCTCTCTCTCTATATATATAGTAGCAGGTCCAGCCTCTCTCTCTACATAGTAACAGGTCCAGCCTCTCTCTATATATATATAGTAGCAGGTCTAGCCTCTCTCTCTACATAGTAACAGGTCCAGCCTCTCTCTATATATATATAGTAGCAGGTCTAGCCTCTCTCTCTACATAGTAACAGGTCCAGCCTCTCTCTCTCTATATATATAGTAGCAGGTCTAGCCTCTCTCTCTACATAGTAACAGGTCCAGCCTCTCTCTCTCTATATATATAGTAGCAGGTCTAGCCTCTCTCTCTAAATAGTAACAGGTTCAGCCTCTCTCTCTATATATATAGTAGCAGGTCTAGCCTCTCTCTCTACATAGTAACAGGTCCAGCCTCTCTCTCTATATATATATAGTAGCAGGTCTAGCCTCTCTCTCTACATAGTAACAGGTCCAGCCTTTCTCTCTCTATATATAGTAACAGGTCCAGCCTCTCTCTATATAGTAACAGGTTCAGCCTCTCTCTCTCTATGTATATATATTAGTAGGTCCATCCTCTCTCTCTATATATATAGTAACAGGTCCAGCCTCTCTCTCTCTATATAGTAGCAGGTCCAGCCTCTATATATATATAGTAACAGGTCCAGCCTCTCTCTCTCTATTTATATATAGTAGCAGGTCCAGCCTCTCTATTTATATAATAACAGGTCCAGCCTCTATATATATATAGTAACAGGTCCAGCCTCTCTCTCTATATATATATAGTAACAGGTCCAGCCTCTCTCTATATATATATAGTAGCAGGTCCAGCCTCTCTCTCTACATAGTAACAGGTCCAGCCTCTCTCTCTATATATATAGTAGCAGGTCTAGCCTCTCTCTCTACATAGTAACAGGTCCAGCCTCTCTCTCTATATATATATAGTAGCAGGTCTAGCCTCTCTCTCTACATAGTAACAGGTCCAGCCTCTCTCTCTCTATATATAGTAACAGGTCCAGCCTCTCTCTATATAGTAACAGGTTCAGCCTCTCTCTCTCTATGTATATATATTAGCAGGTCCATCCTCTCTCTCTATATATATAGTAACAGGTCCAGCCTCTCTCTCTCTATATAGTAGCAGGTCCAGCCTCTATATATATATAGTAACAGGTCCAGCCTCTCTCTCTCTATTTATATATAGTAGCAGGTCCAGCCTCTCTATTTATATAATAACAGGTCCAGCCTCTATATATATATAGTAACAGGTCCAGCCTCTCTCTATATATATATATAGTAACAGGTCCAGCCTCTCTCTATATATATATAGTAGCAGGTCCAGCCTCTCTCTATATATATATAGTAGCAGGTCCAGCCTCTCTCTATATATATATAGTAACCGGTCCAGCCTCTCTCTCTCTATATATAGTAACAGGTCCAGCCTCTCTCTATATATATATAGTAGCAGGTCCAGCCTCTCTCTATATAGTAACAGGTCCAGCCTCTCTCTCTATATAGTAGAAGGTCCAGTCTCTCTTTATATATATATAGTAGCAGGTCCAGCCTCTCTCTATATATATATAGAAACAGGTCCAGCCTCTCTCTATATATATATAGTAGCAGGTCCAGCCTCTCTCTCTATATATATAGAAACAGGTCCAGCCTCTCTCTATATATATATATAGTAGCAGGTCCAGCCTATCTCTATATACATATAGTAACAGGTCCAGCCTCTCTCTCTCTCTCTCTCTCTATATATATATATATATATATATATATATATATATATATATATATATATATACAGCGGGTGAAATAAGTATTGAACACGTCACCATTTTTCTCAGTAAATATATTTCCGAAGGTGCTATTGACATGACATTTTCACCAGATGTTGGTAACAACCCAAGTAACAGGTTCAGCCTCTCGCTATATATATAGTAGCAGGTCCAGCCTCTCTCTCTATATGTATATACTAACAGGTTCAGCCTCTCTCTAGTTGTCAAAGCTGCTTATCGATCACTGCACCTGTATATAGCCCTTCTGTATATAGCCCACACTACTACCTCATCCCTATATTTATTTTTGTTTATTTCACTAATCTTGCACTCCAGTATCTCTATTTGCACATCAAAATTTGCACATCCTTCATTCCTGTGTTAATGATGATAATTCTGTAATTTATTTTACCACTATAGTCTATTTATTGTCCTACCTCCTAACCTTACTGCATTTTTGCACTACATTTTGCACTCTGTATATAGATTTTTTATTGTGTTTTTTTTTGACTGTTTGTTTAATGTGTAACTCTGTGTTGTTTTTGTCGCACTGCTTTGCTTTGTCTTGGCCAGGTCGCAGTTGCAAATGAGAACTTGTTCTCAACTGACCTACCTGGTTAAATAAAGGTGAAATAAAAAAATAAAAAAAAAAATATATATATAGTAGCAGGTCCAGCCTCTCTCTATATATATAGTAGCAGGCCCAGCATCTCTCTCTATATATATGTATAAAATAACAGGTCCAGCCTCTCTCTCTATATAGTAGCAGGTCCAGCCTTTCTGAGTAAAGGATCTGAACACTTGTGAAAATGTTATGTTTCAGTTTGTAAAAACCTGTTTTTGCTTCGTCATTACGTGGTATAATGTGTAGATTGATGAGGGGAAAAAACATTTTAATCCATTTTAGAATAAGGCTGTAACGTAACAAAATGTGGAAAAAGTAAATGGGTCTGAATACTTTACGAATGCACCAAATATATAGTAGCAGGTCCAGTCTCTCTCTCTCAAAACCTGTCGATGTGTCCTTGAGCAAGGCACTTAACCCTAATTTGCTCCAGGGGCGCCGTACTACTATGGCTGACCCTGTAGGTAGGCCGTCATTGTAAATAAGAATTTGTTCTTAACTGACTTGCCTAGTTAAATAAAGGTTAAATTAAATAGCAGCAGGTCCAGCCTTTTACCTAGCAATCTTAGCCAGCCAAAGTTACGTTTCACAAAGTGTTTTCGCCACTTTTCCATTGATATGCAAACATTGTTTTTCCGGAATGTAGGTCAGGGCACAATGTGTGGCCTCAAAAGCTGTTTGCTCTTTGGTCCTCACTTCCCTGGTGAGGACGTCACGTGCTGTCTCCTGTTGTGCTGGTTTAGGAACCAGTCTTTAGGGCTGCATCGCCTGCCTTCCACCCATTGTGCCATTGCTTAAGGCTGGATGCTGGTAGTAGGTGTGACAGACTACTGTATGCCTGCTTAGCAGGATAGCTTATGGTGGGATCTGAACTCTGTTACATACTGTAGGGAAGATATGGGTGTAGGTTTGGGAGAATGCATCAAGTCTACCAAACATACATATTGTGATGGAGATTGGAGTGTGTCAATACTTAATGTTTAAAATATATATATTTTATTTTGGTTTAATGGTTTGAATAGTTTATAAAAACTTTCTTTGAAGATTCAAGAATTCAAGAGAAGGTAAATGTTAAGTTAATGGCACCCTATTCCCTACATGCCCTATAAACCCTGGTCAAAGGTAGGGCACTATATGTAGGGTTTAGGGAATATTATGATTGACCGGTGGTCTGATGATTTGTGGGAATAGGTCTGGTCTGGTCCCGGTATAGCAACTGACCGACCAGTGGTCCGATGCCTGGTGGGAATGGGTCTGGTCTGCTCCCGGTATAGCAACTGACCGACCAGTGGTCCGATGCCTGGTGGGAATGGGTCTGGTCTGCTCCCGGTATAGCAACTGACCGACCAGTGGTCCGATGCCTGGTGGGAATGGGTCTGGTCTGCTCCCGGTATAGCAACTGACCGACCAGTGGTCCGATGCCTGGTGGGAATGGGTCTGGTCTGCTCCCGGTATAGCAACTGACCGACCAGTGGTCCGATGCCTGGTGGGAATGGGTCTGGTCTGCTCCCGGTATAGCAACTGACTGACCAGTGGTCCGATGCCTGGTGGGAATGGGTCTGGTCTGCTCCCGGTATAGCAACTGACCGACCAGTGGTCCGATGCCTGGTGGGAATGGGTCTGGTCTGGTCCCGGTATAGCAACTGACTGACCGGTGGTCCGATGGCTGGTGGGAATAGGTCTGGTCTGGTCCCGGTATAGCAACTGACTGACCGGCCAACCGGCCGCTGACTGACCGACCGACACACCTGTTATATTATAGACCCCTGGCGGATCAGGGTACCTGCCTGACTGACTGACTGCCTGACTGACTGGATACTGACTATCTGACTGGGTATAGACTGACTGTCTGACTGGGTGCAGACTGACTGACTGCCTGCCTGACTGGGTGCAGACTGGAACCAGTGGGAGGGAGACAGGAAGCTGTGGCCCACAGGATAACATTGTTGTACGGAGGGTATCTGGGGAGCACAGGCAGGTTAGGAGCACCATGGGTAGCGCAGAGGTGCATGTCTAAAGTTGTGTCCCAAATAGGACCCTATTCCCTATATAGTGCACTACTTTTAACCAAGGCCCTGATCAAAAGTCATGCACGATATATGGAATAGAGTCCAATCTGGGACTCTATAGTCTCTGGAGTCACTCTGTGGTAAATTGTGTGGCAGTTATTACCTCTCTCTTTTTAATGTCTTTGTCTATTTAGGATTCTATGAGAACTTAGAATGATTGATTTACTAATGTGTTCTCTTACAGTAATAAATCATGACCATACAGTCAGTCAACACTCACTCACTCACACTCACACACAGCACAGACCTCTCCTCATGCCTAACTCTCAGAAACCAGCATTCACACACGTGTCTCGACATATCACACACACACACACACACCCTCCCTCCTTCTCTTGCAGTTGTTGAATGACAGATAAGATGTCTGGATGATGTGCACACAGGACTCAGGAGGCCTGTGAGCACCGTTTCCACCGACAGGCCCCACAGTCGACACAGTAAATCAACCCTGGAGAGGCTCCTGGGAGACTGGCCTGCCGTGTGTGTGTGTGTGTGTGTGTGTGTGTGTGTGTGTGTGTGTGTGTGTGTGTGTGTGTGTGTGTGTGTGTGTGTGTGTGTGTGTGTGTGTGTGTGTGTGTGTGTGTGTGTGTGTGTGTGTGTGTGTCAGACACACTCTGCCAGCCAGAGAGAGCCTGTTGACGGGTGGGATAACGCTCGGCGGGACCCGCTCACACGGAGATTGAGTTACCACGGAATTAGCTCAGGGCTGTTGGGAAACAGCAGCTCCTAAACACACACACACTCATTGAGACACACACATAAACACACACACACACACACAAATAAACACATGCAGACAGACAAACACACACACGGTCACTAAGGGAAACCTCAGGGAAGATCGAAGAAGGCAGCTGGGCACACGCCAGTTTCTAACAAATGCTTGATGATAGCTCTTAACTTCCTGACACTGCCTTGAGAACCAGTATGAGGCTCATGGTCCACGGGATTCTTGGATTAGTTCACTATAATAGTTCTGGTGCCATATTTAATTAATTTCTTTACAGTAAGTTCATAATATTACAATCATATAAAATAAAGACAAAGCAAGAAAACTAAGGGCTAATTATTGCAAATCAGAAGACATAATTGTTCCAATGCCATGAGGGCAAACATCCAACATGTGACCCGAGAAGAGACATGAGGGTAGAAATAGGTTTGCAGGGGAAAGTAACAATATTGGTTTGCAGGGGAAAGTAACAATATTGGTTTGCAGGGGAAAGTAACAATATTGGTTTGCAGGGGAAAGTAACAATATTGGTTTGCAGGGGAAAGTAACAATATTGGTTTGCAGGGGAAAGTAACAATATTGGTTTGCTGGGGAAAGTAACAATATTGGTTTGCTGGGTAAAGTAACAATATTGGTTTGCAGGGGAAAGTAACATAATTGGTTTGCTGGGGAAAGTAACAATATTGGTTTGCAGGGGAAAGCAACATAATTGGTTTGCAGGGGAAAGTAACAATATTGGTTTGCAGGGGAAAGCAACATAATTGGTTTGCAGGGGAAAGTAACAATATTGGTTTGCAGGGGAAAGTAACAATATTGGTTTGCAGGGGAAAGTAACAATATTGGTTTGCAGGGGAAAATAACAATATTGGTTTGCTGGGGAAAGTAACAATATTGGTTTGCAGGGGAAAGTAACAATATTGGTTTGCAGGGGAAAATAACAATATTGGTTTGCTGGGTAAAGTAACATAATTGGTTTGCAGGGGAAAGTAACATAATAGGTTTGCTGGGGAAAGTAACAATATTGGTTTGCAGGGGAAAGTAACAATATTGGTTTGCAGGGGAAAGTAACAATATTGGTTTGCTGGGTAAAGTAACATAATAGGTTTGCAGGGTAAAGTAACATAATTGGTTTGCTGGGGAAAGTAATATAACTGGTTTGCAGGGGAAAGTAACATAACTGGTTTGCAGGGGAAAGTAACATAATAGGTTTGCTGGGGAAAGTAACAATATTGGTTTGCAGGGGAAAGTAGCATAATTGGTTTGTTGGGGAAAGTAACATAATAGGTTTGTTGGGGAAAGTAACAATATTGGTTTGCTGGGGAAAGTAACAATATTGGTTTGCTGGGGAAAGTAACAATATTGGTTTGCTGGGGAAAGTAACAATATTGGTTTGTTGGGGAAAGTAACAATATTGGTTTGCTGGGGAAAGTAACAATATTGGTTTGTTGGGGAAAGTAACAATATTGGTTTGCTGGGGAAAGTAACAATATTGGTTTGCTGGGTAAAGTAACATAATTGGTTTGCAGGGGAAAGTAACATAATTGGTTTGCTGGGGAAAGTAACAATATTGGTTTGCTGGGGAAAGTAACAATATTGGTTTGCAGGGGAAAGTAACATAATAGGTTTGCAGGGGAAAGTAACAATATTGGTTTGCTGGGTAAAGTAACATAATAGGTTTGCTGGGGAAAGTAATATAACTGGTTTGCAGGGGAAAGTAACAATATTGGTTTGCTGGGTAAAGTAACATAATAGGTTTGCTGGGGAAAGTAATATAACTGGTTTGCAGGGGAAAGTAACATAACTGGTTTGCAGGGGAAAGTAACAATATTGGTTTGCTGGGTAAAGTAACATAATAGGTTTGCTGGGGAAAGTAATATAACTGGTTTGCAGGGGAAAGTAACAATATTGGTTTGCAGGGGAAAGTAACATAATTGGTTTGCAGGGGAAAGTAACAATATTGGTTTGCAGGGGAAAGTAACAATATTGGTTTGCAGGGGAAAGTAACATAATAGGTTTGCAGGGGAAAGTAACAATATTGGTTTGCAGGGGAAAGTAACAATATTGGTTTGCTGGGGAAAGTAACAATATTGGTTTGCAGGGGAAAGTAACAATATTGGTTTGCTGGGGAAAGTAACAATATTGGTTTGCAGGGGAAAGTAACAATATTGGTTTGCTGGGGAAAGTAACAATATTGGTTTGCAGGGGAAAGCAACATAATAGGTTTGCAGGGGAAAGTAACAATATTGGTTTGCAGGGGAAAGTAACATAACTGGTTTGCAGGGGAAAGCAACATAATTGGTTTGCAGGGGAAAGCAACATAATTGGTTTGCAGGGGAAAGTAACATAATTGGTTTGCAGGGGAAAGCAACATAATTGGTTTGCTGGGAAAAGTAGCATAATTGGTTTGTTGGGGAAAGTAACAATATTGGTTTGCTGGGGAAAGCAACATAATAGGTTTGCAGGGGAAAGTAACAATATTGGTTTGTTGGGGAAAGTAACAATATTGGTTTGCTGGGGAAAGTAACAATATTGGTTTGTTGGGGAAAGTAACAATATTGGTTTGTTGGGGAAAGTAACAATATTGGTTTGCTGGGGAAAGTAACAATATTGGTGTGCAGGGGAAAGTAACAATATTGGTTTGCTGGGGAAAGTAACATAACTGGTTTTCAGGGGAAAGCAACATAATTGGTTTGCAGGGGAAAGTAACAATATTGGTTTGCAGGGGAAAGCAACATAATAGGTTTGCTGGGGAAAGTAACAATATTGGTTTGCAGGGGAAATTAACAATATTGGTTTGCAGGGGAAAGTAACAATATTGGTTTGCAGGGGAAAGTAACAATATTGGTTTGCAGGGGAAAGTAACAATATTGGTTTGCTGGGGAAAGTAACATAATTGGTTTGCAGGGGAAAGCAACATAATAGGTTTGCAGGGGAAAGTAACAATATTGGTTTGCAGGGGAAAGTAACAATATTGGTTTGCAGGGGAAAGTAACAATATTGGTTTGCAGGGGAAAGTAACAATATTGGTTTGCTGGGGAAAGTAACATAATTGGTTTGCAGGGGAAAGTAACATAATTGGTTTGCTGGGGAAAGTAACATAACTGGTTTTCAGGGGAAAGTAACATAACTGGTTTGCAGGGGAAAGTAACATAACTGGTTTGCTGGGGAAAGTAACATAACTGGTTTGCAGGGGAAAGTAACATAACTGGTTTGCTGGGGAAAGTAACATAACTGGTTTGCAGGGGAAAGTAACAATATTGGTTTGCTGGGGAAAGTAACAATATTGGTTTGCAGGGGAAAGTAACAATATTGGTTTGCTGGGGAAAGTAACATAATTGGTTTGCAGGGGAAAGTAACATAACTGGTTTGCTGGGGAAAGTAACATAACTGGTTTGCAGGGGAAAGTAACAATATTGGTTTGTTGGGGAAAGTAACATAATTGGTTTGCAGGGGAAAGCAACATAATAGGTTTGCTGGGGAAAGTAACAATATTGGTTTGTTGGGGAAAGTAACAATATTGGTTTGCTGGGGAAAGTAACAATATTGGTTTGCAGGGGAAAGTAACAATATTGGTTTGTTGGGGAAAGTAACATAATTGGTTTGCAGGGGAAAGTAACAATATTGGTTTGCAGGGGAAAGTAACATAATTGGTTTGTTGGGGAAAGTAACAATATTGGTTTGCAGGGGAAAGTAACATAATTGGTTTGTTGGGGAAAGTAACAATATTGGTTTGCTGGGGAAAGTAACAATATTGGTTTGCAGGGGAAAGTAACAATATTGGTTTGTTGGGGAAAGTAACAATATTGGTTTGCTGGGGAAAGTAACAATATTGGTTTGCAGGGGAAAGTAACATAATTGGTTTGTTGGGGAAAGTAACAATATTGGTTTGCTGGGGAAAGTAACAATATTGGTTTGCAGGGGAAAGTAACAATATTGGTTTGTTGGGGAAAGTAACAATATTGGTTTGCTGGGGAAAGTAACAATATTGGTTTGCTGGGGAAAGTAACAATATTGGTTTGCAGGGGAAAGTAACAATATTGGTTTGCTGGGGAAAGTAACAATATTGGTTTGCAGGGGAAAGTAACAATATTGGTTTGCTGGGGAAAGTAACATAACTGGTTTGCAGGGGAAAGTAACAATATTGGTTTGCTGGGGAAAGTAACATAACTGGTTTTCAGGGGAAAGTAACAATATTGGTTTGCTGGGGAAAGTAGCATAATTGTGTGTAATGATCCCAAAGAATTCAGTACCAATACAGAAGACCTTGACAGTAGTCGGTGTGAGGCGAACGGTTTGTGTCTGTGTAATGGAAACCATCTGACCACCAGTATCGGCTAGGTTGCGTCCCAAATGGCACCCTACTTCCTACAGTGTATATAGTGCACTACTTTTGACCAGGGTGCACTATATATGGAATAGGGTGCCATTTGGCACGCATACCTAGTGTAGATGCAGCAGCACCAATGTGAGGCCTGATTAGGGCTAACAGCTCCATAAACAGAGTTGGAGCAACACCTCCAAAATCCACTGAAGCTCAGGGGAAAGTCACAGAGGGGCCATGTATGGCTTCTGTCTGGGGTAAAGTTAAAGCAAGTGGTTGTCATTGATCTTGTTAGGTCTGTGGACTGTCCTGCCAAACGCCTGTCAGAACTCCCTAAGCATTCTGGCATACAGAGAGAATAACACAGGAAGACTGTCCAGGGAGGCTGTCCTGGGGAGGCTGTCCAGGGAGACTGTCTAGCAGGGAAATTGTCCAGCAGGGAGAATTTCCAGCTGGGAGCCTGTCCAGTAGGGTGACTGTCCAGAAGGGAGCCTGTCCAGGGGAGCAGGAAGGAATATGACTGTTTTACACCACTGGATTACACAAGCAATTAATTGGCCAGCATGGTAATTAATGATTTGGACCCCACAAGGATAGTAAAACAAATGTGTGTGCGTATGTGTGTGTGCATGTGTGTGCATGTATGTGTGTGTGCATGTGTGTGCATGTATGTGTGTGTGCGTATGTGTGTGTGTGTGTGTGTGTGTACACTGGGGGCCAAAAGTTTGGAATATTACTCTTTCAAGTGTTTTTCTTTATATGCACTATTTTTTACATTGTAGAATAAAAGTGAAGACATCAAAACTATGACATAACTCATATGGAATCATGTATTAACCAAAAAAGTGTTAAACAAATCAAAATATATTTTATATTTGAGATTCTTTAAAGTAGCCACCCTTTGCCTTGATGACAGCTTTGCACATTCATGGCATTATTTCAACCAGTTTCATGAGGACCGCCACAGGAATGAAAGACCCAGAAATACCTCTGCTGCAGAGGATAAGGTCATTATAGTTACCAGCCTCAGATTGCAGCCCAAATAATGCTTCACAGAGTTCAAGTAACAGACACATCTCAACATCAACTGTTCAGAGGAGACTGTGTGAATCAGGCCTTCATGGTCCAATTGCTGCAAAGAAACCACTACTAAAGGACACCAATAATAAGAAGAGACTTGCTTGGACCAAGAAACACGAGCAATGGACATTAGACCGGTGGAAATTTGTCCTTTGGCCTGGAGTCCATATTTGAGATTTTTGGTTCCAACCTCAACCAAATGTAGATGGTTTGGGATGAGTCGGACCGCAGTGAAGGAAAAGCAGCCAACAAGTGCTCAGCATATGTGGGAACTCCTTCAAGACTGATGGAAAAGCATCCAGATGAAGCTGGTTGAGAGAATGCCAAGAGTGTGCAAAGCTGTCATCAAGGCAAAGGGTGGCTATTTGAAGAATCTCAAATATAAAATATATTTTGATTTGCTTAACACTGTTTTGGTTACTACATGATTCCATATGTGTTATGTCATAGTTTTGATGTCTTCACTTTTATTCTATAATGTAAAAAATAGTGCAAATAAAGAAAAACCCTTGAATTAGTAATATTCCAAACGTTTGTCCCCCAGTGTATGTGTGTATGTGTTGGCCTGCAGTTGCTCCTTGGAAACAAGCTCCAAGAGCCAACAAGTTAACAACTGAGCTGATGGGAATCCAGGCCAGGGAAACAGCTGCTCTGCTTCAAGATGCTGCTGGAAACAGAACAGAGACAGACAGTGGAGAGGCATGCTCCAAGGTGCTGCTGGGAACAGAACAGAACAGACAGACAGGGGAGAGACATGCTCCAAGATGCTGCTGGGAACAGAACAGAACAGACAGACAGGGGAGAGACATGCTCCAAGGTCTGCTGGGAACAGAACAGAACAGACAGATAGTGGAGGGACATGCTCCAAGATGCTGCTGGGAACAGAACAGAAAAGACAGACAGGGGAGAGACATGCTCCATGGTGCTGCTGGGCACAGAACAGGACAGACAGGGGAGAGACATGCTCCAAGGTGCTGCTGGGAACAGAACAGAACAGACAGGGTAGAGACATGCTCCAAGGTGCTGCTGGGAACAGAACAGACAGACAGGGGAGAGACATGCTCCAAGGTGCTGCTGGGAACAGAACAGACAGACAGGGGAGATACATGCTCCAAGGTGCTGCTGGGAACAGAACAGACAGATAGTGGAGAGACATGTTCCAAGGTGCTTCTGGGAACAGAACAGACAGACAGGGGAGAGACATGCTCCAAGGTGCTGCTGGGAACAGAACAGACAGACAGGGGAGAGACATGCTCCAAGGTGCTGATGGGAACAGAACAGAGACAGACAGGTACTGAAGTATTTTGTCCATGCCTGTTATCTTCAGCAGAATAAAGGCCATGTGAAACTATTTATGTATGTACATGATAATAGATAAACACATCATGTCCTCATAATAGAAGTAGTGAGGACTTCAGGTTGCTCTTTGGGCCTCAGTCAGTAGTACCACCCAGCATGTAGTCATTACACAGTTAGAACACAAACACTGAAGCTCCCCATCCTTGCACAGTAAGTAGGGCCAAGAAGATGACACCTCGTGTGGAGCACCCCCAGGCATACATGTATGTACACAACTGACTTTTGCCAGACAACACCTGGGTAAAGTCAGTTGTGTCTTGATATTCTTTTTTGAGAGCAGAGGCTTCTTCCTTCCTGAACTCCCATGTAGTTTGCGCAGTCTCTTTCTGACAGTGTACCCATGCACTTTGACATTGATTGTGGCAAGAGAGGCCTGTAGATCCCTTGATGTTACCCTGGGGTTCTTAGAGACTTCTATGAACATCTTTCGGTCAGCTCTTGGGCTGACTTTGGTGGGACGACCTGTCCTAGGTAGTTTGCCAGTGGTCTGGAATTTTCATCGGACAGTGGAATGATGTACTCTGAATTTCTTGGAAATGGATTTGTAACTCCTCCCAGACTCATGGGCATCAATAATCTTTCTTCTGAGGGCCTCAGGTAGGTCTTTTGATCTGTGTTGATGTGTTACCACACACCCATATGGTTAAGACCAAACCAGACCAATTTTCTTATCTTTATGGAAGGCTGGACCCTCTTAAATTTCTCTCTAATGTTTTCTAATCATTTGCACTTGTTTTGGTACACCTAATTCTAATGTTAGCCATTTTATGTGATGGTAAAGGTAGGGGTGTACTAACTTTTTCCCCATAAGGAAAAGGCATTTTTGTTCATTTTAATTGCATAACATTTTTTAAGTTTTGTGTGATTTGTTAAACTGGGTAACCTTTATCTGCCAATAGTGTTGAAGTGAAGATTAAATATCCGTCTGTCCAAATATGTAAAAAATAAAGAGACAACTTTCCAGGGGGTGTACTTACTTTTTCACATGACTGTATATTCTGTTGGTTGTCATAAAGCTGCAATATGTAACTTATGTCAACCAAATTGACATAGAAATGTGAGTTATAGATCTGTCATTCTCATTGAAAGGAAGTCTAAGAAGCAGTAGATATGTTCTATGTGCGCTATGTCTATGCTTCCTGTTCTTAAGTCTCCAATTGGCTCATTCATCAACTCTCCTCTCCCTGTAACTATATATATAAAAAAGCCTATTGCCCAGGTCATTGCTGTAAATGAGAGTGTTCTCAGTCAAATGTCCTGGTAAAAAAAGGGTAAAATAAAACATTTAAAAGTTCTTTATTTTGCATAAACTATTTGAATTTTAGTGACCAGGACATTTCCGCATAGTGCATCTTTTATTAATGTTAGGCCTGTACTTTGAGTCTACCGATAAAATGTATATCGCCCATACTGGGATCCAGAGGGGCCCCGCCCTTGGTTGTCTTGGAACTCGTTGGAAAGTCATTGAGTAAAAACAACAAAACATGTCACTCAAACGTCAGCTTGATTTTAATAGGCTTAGTACTTTTAGAGCCCGACTATTCCCCACCCCTCTCATTTTAAGCTACATGACCTGAAAATAATACCCTGAGAACAAGGCTTGACTTTAAACTGTTGCGCAGACCAGTCGTTTTCACAGGACTTGCGGAGCTCACATTGAAGGACAATCTATACTGAATACTTGGGATTCTGGAGCAAAATGAAACGAAATCACAATTACAGCTGTTCATCTGATAGCGAACTTGATGATACTATAGAAGTGGAGAAGGACAGGGCAAATGGGTATGTTGAAAATTCAGTTATGAAGAATAGGAAATATTATTTTTAAATGAGAAAATAATGTTATTTGTCATTCTGATATAGGCCTATTTTTTTGTAGGCTAATCGAAACCACGCATCTCTACACAGTGTATATCTATTGAGAAACAGGCTATGCGTGACAGTAGCTTATCGTCACCAATATGTTATTGAAACTAAATTTAAATTACTTTGATTATTTCAGAAATCTTGACTCTCCCCATTACTTGATGTCACCCCCGACAACCACTCAAACTCAAGCCAGAAAACGACGCAGAGGAGTGAGTATTACATTTCTCGTGCGTGATTACGCACAGAATATTGCCATTGTCGAGGTTCCCCATCGCCTTGATATGCTGTCAGAGACCCCAAATTCATATTATACCTGTCTCTAATGCTCAGATTATTGAGAAACGGCGACGTGACCGAATCAACAACAGCCTGACTGATCTCAGAAGACTTGTGCCAAGTGCGTTTGAAAAGCAGGTAGGCTACAGTACAATCTTAAATACCGTACCGACCTATTGGATTCAGAATATATTAATCTCAATTGTCAACTTCCGCCTTTCTACATTTTTGGTTAGGACTGTGTTATTTTTCAAGTAACACAATCTAATCAAATTCTTGGCTTTTGTCACAGGAATCGTCGAAATTGGAAAAAGCTGAAATTTTGCAAATTACTGTGGATCATTTGAAGATGCTACATGCTGCCAGCCGACAAGGTGAGTTAATACCAGAACAATACAAATATTTGATTTATGATGAAAGCCTGTAAAAAAATTATAGTACATCTTCTGCATATGTGTAGGGAACTAGGCATATCCTCCAAGCTCCAACACAGAACTAGAACCAAGTGTCTCCATCTTCTCTTGTTCCTTTAGTTCTGTAGTGCTCTATATACTCCTATGTTTCTCTAGTTCTGTAGTGCTCTATATACTCCTATGTTTCTCTAGTTCTGTAGTGCTCTATATACTCCTATGTTTCTCTAGTTCCGTAGTGCTCTATATACTCCTATGTTTCTCTAGTTCTTTAGTGCTCTATATACTCCTATGTTTCTTAGTTCTGTAGTGCTCTATATACTTCTATGTTTCTCTAGTTCTGTAGTGCTCTATATACTCCTATGTTTCTCTAGTTCTGTAGTGCTCTATATACTCCTATGTTTCTCTAGTTCTGTAGTGCTCTATATACTCCTATGTTTCTCTAGTTCTGTAGTGCTCTATATACTCCTTTGTTTCTCTAGTTCTGTAGTGCTCTATCTACTCCTATGTTTTGTAGCTGCTGTTGCTGACCCTCTGCCTCCCTCTCCTGGTAGGGTATTTTGAAGCCCATGTCCTGGCCAAGGACTACCGCAGCCTGGGCTTCAGGGAGTGTCTGTCAGAGATGGCCCGCTACCTAAGCACCATGGAGGGCTGTAACAGTGTCGACCCTCTCCGTGTACGCCTGGTCTCCCACCTTAACAACTACGCTTCTCAGAGAGACATCCACACTGGATTGACTGGACACCCTGGACAACTAGCCTGGGGCTCCGCTTTGAGGACGCCCTCCGCCCACCTGCCACACCCCCTCCTCTTACCACCCCCCCAGGGACGGACACTAGCCCCCCACAGTACCAGCAGTCTGCCCTCCTCCATCTCCTCCTCCTCCTTCTCCTCCTCCATGTCATCCCCCTGTTCTACTGATTCCCCAGTGACCTCCAGACTCAGCGTGACGGCCCCCTCAAAGCGTCTCAGGGTGCCCCCCAATGACACTCTACCCCTGGGGCTGGCTCTGCCTGTCTCAGCCTCCAAGCTCTCCCCACCACCACCCCTCATCTCCTCCCTCTCTTCCCTGTCTGCCTTCTCCTTCAGTACTTTCCCCCTGGTGTCCCAGACAGCCCTCAACCTAGCTGGCCCCTCCACAGCCCTGAGAAATCAGCCTTACAGGCCCTGGGGGACAGAGATTGGGGCCTTCTGAACTCCTGTGATCAGGACGGAAGGCAACAGCTAAGATGCCCACCTCCCGCCAACCTGCCTCCCTTCAACACTCCACAAACCCAGCAGGAGTACCTGGCTGTCCCATCTGTTGTTCCCCTCTGGTAATGAGGAGGGCGGGGTAGGCTAATGCCCCTCCCTTGGTCAGTACTCCTGTATATAGGAACATAGATAACATAGTGTTCTACCTCTATGTTTTCATCATGAACAATTCATGTTAATGTTGGTGTGAGCCCTGGTATGGCCTCCAAGCTAGGAAAGGACTGACTATGTTTGCATTACCACTAACTGATTTAATTTGGCTTATTATCAGAGTGTACTAAGAGAAGGATTTTGGGGTATTTGTAAGTCAAATATAATATTGTACAAATATTACTCCTGCAACTTGAAAGAGAACAAAGAAATCTGGAATGTACCATAAATAGAGTTACACATTAACTGGATCTGCTAATACCTTAGTTCTGTTAAAGGTCTATATGGGATTGTCGAACATGCTTTATATAGAAAGCAACATTGAAAAAACGTTTGTAATATATTTATACCAATAAGCTGAGTTTGTTAGAAGATCCATGTTTTTTGATCAATGCTCTGGATTCATGTGTTGTAGTCCACTTCCTACAGCACTTAAAAAAAACTAATCATTTATCAGTTTCAATTACATTTTTTCTGCATGTACTATAATATGATTTATATATGAGCAAAGTGTTAGCTAACATACCTGATTGGCTGACTGGCTGACTGGTAGGCTGACTGGCTGACTGGATGGCTCACTGGTTGGCTGACTGGCTGGCTGGTAGGCTGACTGGCTGACTGGCTGGCTGGCTGACTGGATGGCTCACTGGTTGGCTGACTGGCTGGCTGGCTGACTGGATGGCTCACTGGTTGGCTGACTGGCTGGCTGGCTGGCTGACTGGCTGGCTGACTGGTTGTAATATCTCAATGGACAGATGCACGATTTTGGTTCTGTGTTGTCGAGATTAGGGTTGGTTGAGACACAGTCTCCTAACTTTGTTTTAGTGCCATTGTTGCCTCCATGAATACCCAGGAAGTGATTAAAAGCTGGAGGAAATGTTCAATGCCCCTTGACCCCACTCATATAGGCTGATCTTGTCTGACCCCACTAATATGGTCTGGTCTGACCCCACTAATATGGTCTGGTCTGACCCCACTAATATGGTCTGGTCTGACCCCACTAATATGGTCTGGTCTGACCCCACTAATATGGTCTTGTCTGACCTCACTAATATGGTCTGGTCTGACCCCACTAATATGGTCTGGTCTGACCCCACTAATATGGTCTGGTCTGACCCCACTAATATGGTCTGGTCTGACCCCACTAATATGGTCTGGTCTGACCCCACTAATATGGTCTTGTCTGACCCCACTAAACTGAAACTGTTCAGGATTTATGAACATACAATCACAAAACCTCAAAAGCTATTTTGAATATATTTGATTGGTCCTGGAGTCACAAACTGTTCAGAGTACATAACAGACAATCATGTTAATAACATGAACCATGCAGGTCCCTCTAGATATTTCTTCCCTCCCCTGTTCTTTACAATGTATTACTCAGTCAAACTTTGAAAACTAAATAAAGACGTGAAATGTCATTCAATATGCTGTTCACTGGCTCCATCTGCTGGCTCAATGGACCTCACTGCTTTACAATAGAATAGAACAGAATAGAACAGAATAGAATTTGCAGGGTGGAGATAGAGTACCACAGTATGAGTCATAATACCCATAAAAACTAGCAGTCAATCAGGGAAATGGTTCCGATCTTTTTCCACCATTCATTTTTCTCATATGGGATTTTAGAAACACTTCAAATAAGGGGCTTAGGCTTACCCTGGCGTGATGTTTTGATAACCGTGTAAATCTCTCTAGGACAAGATGAATTTTATCAATATATTTGCCTGTATTTACCCCCCAAAAATGTCATTTTAATTAGTGGCTAATGTGGCTAAATGTATTAAATTGACAATTCTGTGAACTGTCTTGTGCACGCTTTAATTGACACAGAGTTTGCAGGGATTTGTATTTTTGCATGATTTTTGCACGAATGTCAACTTTGATGCTAATTAGCATTTTAGCCAAATATATTGATAATAGTCACCTTGTCTGAGAGATTTACATAGTTATCAAAATGTCACGCCAGGGTAAGCCTACACGAAACAGCCCTTAGAGAGATTTACATGGTTATCAGAACGTCACGCCAGGGATAGCCTACACGAAACACAGGCCTTATTTGTGTTTCTAAAATCTCCTACAGGGAAAAATAAATGGTGGAAAAATAATTGGAACCATTTCCCTTTTTGACCGCTAAGTTTTATGGGTATTATCACACCTCCATAGTGGGGATCTATTTGGTATCAAATTAAGGATTATAATCACATTACAATGTCATTATTTAACATTATACATCTACCAAGAACATCCTTCCAGAGTATTTGCTATTTGGGAAGATAAACAGATGTTGAACATGATTTAGCCTACCTAAAGTGAGTTGTGTTGTTGTTTGTAATTATTTGCATGAAATGCATAGAGTTTGAGTTTAGTTGGGTGGGGTGACAAATAATTGTATTTATTTCAATGTTTTTATGAAACGAATTTTGTATTACATACCTACAGTAGAAAAGAGGAGAATATCTTCTTTCTATTTTGTTATGTTTTTTCCCCAACTCCTAATACTGAGCAACTCACACTCACATAGGCTTTGAAAAAGCACCCACGAATAGGCTACGAATAATGAAAAACGATTTACCAAATCTAGTAATTTGAATTTTTTGTTACATTTTTGCTAACGTGATGGTGGTCCCTGGGTAAGAAAATGTTGAGGACCTCTGCCAAAGCACCCGATTATCGGGGGGCCAAATACCCCGCCCCTCATCCTCCCTGTTTCCATGGAAGCACCAGATCTAGCGCTTGATTGGCTTGCATGGGTAAGCACGTGCTAGGGGAGGCTTCAAATATGGCAATGGACCAGATTTAGGTCTTCCACTTTCGGAGCCGTGTGCTTTTGTGACTTCACGTGGTTTGTGTATCGGTTATCTAAAACTAACAACATGGTCGAGGCATTCGTTGGAACTTGGAAGATGACTTCCAGCGAGAATTTTGATGAATATATGAAGGCAATAGGTGAAGTATACCTTTTTAAATAAAGCTGTTTTTAATTAACGATAATGTTGCATGAAAATCTAGAACCTCACTAAAGTTGGCTAGTTAAATATCCGTTTGTTTTACAGGTGTGGGCTTTGCTACTCGCCAGATGGGAAATATGGCGAAGCCCAATTTGCTGTTCAGCATCGACGACGGTGTAATATCAATGAAATCCCAGAGCACATTCAAAGTTACAGAGACCAAATTTAAATTGAATGAGGAATTCGACGAGATGACTGCAGATGACAGGAAGACCAAGGTGGGTGCAGCAGCCACACCATAGACATTCCCGTTATTACAGTAACGTTAGTGGGGTTTCCAATTTACATTTTCCAACCTTAAAGTTGAGATGGAGTTAACTTGTGCTCTCCTGACACCACTTTATTTCCAGACTCTGGTGACTTTTGAGAACGGAAAACTGGTGCAGAAACAGACATGGGACGGCAAGACAACAACACTCGAGCGGCAGTTGCAAGATGGGAAATTGATAGCGGTAAGGTTTACCCTACTTGATTGCTTTCCCCTCTACTTGTTTGGAAATAAAATATGCATTTATGATAAGCGTATTATTGAATATATTTATGCATGACATTGCCTCTTTATTGCAATTTTGTTCCAGTTAAGTGAATTGTGCCATGTTCCATGTTATCATCATTATCCAATAAAAAACGTTAATGTCATCCATCTCTTGCAAGTTGCATTCTCTCCCGGTGCCAGCAAGAATGGCACGCGCGAACATATGTCCTTCAAAGTTTAGTTCACTGCATTGCATGACTTAAAGCTTGCACTGCTTTTTTTCCAGAAATGTGTAATGGATGACGTGGTGGCAGTGAGGACCTACGAGAAAGAGGTGTGATTCCAGTCTGTTGCTGAATTGAAGACTCCTCCAGGAAATCCAAATATTGTTCAATACCTACCATCTTAAATGCACTGACTACTCAATTGGTACCAAAATCCCATGACTTTCAATAAAATAAATTGTTCTGCTTTGTGAAAAGTGGTATTTCCTTCATTGCAATATGTAGGCCAGTTTGTAGGCAAAGGCCTTTTCATCCAACTTAATCCATATGGGTTAAACTAGAAACTATAGTGAAGGTCTATCTTGAGTACTTTGGTTGTAGGTGGTGCAAACATTCCAAGACGTTTCAGTAGCACGTCATTTTTAAATGTCCAATACATTGCAATGTAATTGTAGAGCTCAAAGTAAGCTAAGCATCACTGCAGAAAACATTTAACAATCTACCTATTTTGAGAGCAGGTGACCAGTAGAATGTCCAAAATGTAACTTTTTGTCTACAATACTTTGCAAAAGTGACCCTACTGACTAGTTGGGACAAATGATTCTTCATTGTGAAGCCGGGCTATCGCCACTGAGGAATACGTCAAGTATTGACATTTGACTTGAGAGCAGTGGCATGGCAACTAATAAATTCCTTATTTAGCTTCCTAGTGCTAACTATACATTACACTGACTTAACCTGTAAAGTTTTGAGCATTTCTTTGAACATTTAGGATCATTCTGTTAAACCTTTCAGCACCATTCAGGTGCTTCTGAATTTGATTACTTGAACAAATGGTCTGCCCAGTGGTATTGTTATGACGGTACCAATGCTGTCGATTGTTCAAATGTCTCGGAAAAGTCCTATTTGAAAGTTCATCTCACTGGTACGTGTCCCAAATGGGGGCCCTGTTACCTTTTATAGTGACCTAGTTTTGACCATCCTTATGGGCCCTTGTCAAACCTAGGGTGCCATTTTGGATTCAGCACTAAATCCGTTCATGGGTGGGAAATAATTCCCAAGTGTACCCAGGCTGGCTGCCAAAATAAAAAAAATGTAACTAGTACAGGTGCCAAGTTGACTATAAAATGATAGGTTTACATTCTACATAGTACTTTGTTTTCTGTTGAAGGCCTACTTCCTGGATGAATTAGCCCTAATAGCTGACACTTATGTCGCCCCAAGACAACGAACGTTAAGTTTGTCAGAGTTTAGATGTGCCAAGGCTTCTATGGAATGGGGTGCTCATCTGGGTAGATTCATGCAGTCCAAAAGGTAAAGGTTATGCCATCTTCCGTAAGACTATCACCTTACTTTTATGGGATAATCACAAAATACAGCAATCTCCCAGAAAGGTTACAGTCCAAATGAGCTCATTGTCAACAGGTCCCCAAATAAGTTTGATATCCAATAAGAATGCATAATGCCAGAGGGAGTACTGTCCAACCGTCTTCATAGCCTTCCAGCACCCATTAGACATATGTTGCCTTATTGTGATGCCTTAAGTTGCGTTCGTAACTAAGTGGGAATTTACCACATACGACTGGGAAAAATCCACTTGAACGGCTCTCCAAATGGTAATTACTAGTTTTCACACATATCATGTGCTTTTTGAAATTAAGTGTTGATTTGTCACTTGATTGCTCAGTCAACACATCCGGGAGTATTTCTTGAAAACCAAGACCAACCTATTCCTTGAACAGTGCATTTGCCAAATGTATCAAGTATAAATAGTATAAGTACATGTATAAGTATAAGTAAATCCCCGCCTTCTCTCAACTCGCTGGTCACCATAGCAACACCCACCCGTAGCATGCGCTCCAGCAGGTATATTTCACTGGTCACTCCCAAAGCCAACACCTCCTTTGGCCGCCATTCCTTCCAGTTCTTTGCTGCCAATGACTGGAACGAACTGCAAAAATCCTTGAAGCTAGAGGTTCCTATCTCCCTCTCTAACTTTAAGCATCAGCTGTCAGAGCAGCTTATCGATCACTGCACCTGTATATAGCCCGTCTGTAAATAGCCCACACTACTACCTCATCCCCATATTTATTATTTTCGCTCATTTTGCACTCCAGTATCTCTATTTACACATCATCATTTGCACATCTGTCACTCCAGTGTTAATGCTAATCTGTAATTTATTTCACCACTATGGCCTATTTATTGTCCTACCTTCCTAACCTTACTGCATTTTGCACTACATTTGCACTCTGTATATAGATTCTCTATTGAGTTATTGACTGTATGTTTGTTTATTCTCATGTGTAACTCTGTGTTGTTTTTTGTCGCACTGCTTTGCTTTGTCTTGGCCAGGTCGCAGTTGTAAATGAGAACTTGTTCTCAACTGGCCTACCTGGTTAAATAAAGGTGAAATAAAAAAATATAAAAAATCCACATAACTATTGGATCAAAGGCTCACACTGTCTTGCACACACTTTGAAGTAAATGAAACCAGCAGGGTTACAACTGGAGTAAATGAAACAAGCAGGGTTACAACTGAGGAGTAAATGAAACCAGCAGGGTTACAACTGGAGTAAATGAAACCAGCAGGGTTACAACTGGAGTAAATGAAACCAGCAGGGTTACAACTGGAGTAAATGAAACCAGCAGGGTTACAACTGGAGTAAATGAAACCAGCAGGGTTACAACTGGAGTAAATGAAACCAGCAGGGTTACAACTGGAGTAAATGAAACCAGCAGGGTTACAACTGGAGTAAATGAAACCAGCAGGGTTACAACTGGAGTAAATGAAACCAGCAGGGTTACAACTGGAGTAAATGAAACCAGCAGGGTTACAACTGGAGTAAATGCCATGGGGTCCCTTGGTATGCTGCTGTTAGTCAAACACACAAGGACAATATTCTATGATGTCCTAGGTTACGTCCCAAATGGCATCCTATTTACTATATGGTGCACTACTTTTGACCAGAGACCTATGGGCCCCCCTATGGATCCTGGTCAAAAGTAGTGCACTATAAAGGGAATAGGGTACCATTTGAGACAGTATTAGAGTGGCAGGGGAATGTATGGGGAGATCTAGATGGGAAGCCAAATCCCAGTTTAAGGTCTACGTTGTGACCTCTCCTCATTTGTAACAGGCTTATTGTCGTGGATGAACAGACTTTGTCCCAAATGGCACCCTATTCCCTATATAGTGCACTACTTTTGACTAGGGCCCATAGGGGGGCCCATAGGGCTCTGGTCAAAAGTAGTGCACTATATAGGTAATGGGGTACCATTTAGGGCGCAAACACAGACTTCCAGTCCAAGCAAGTGCACCTAATTCCTTTAATTAGGGATTTCTGGGGCAGTAGGTTGCGGCCAAATTCTCCAAAAGATTTAGGTGTTTTAGTGAATGATTATGACCATGGGTGGTGCTCCTGCAGCTTGCTCCTGCAACAATCTGTCCTGATTAATGAAAAGCTGACCTAGCCAAGTTGTATAAGACCGAGGGCATAAACACACACACACACACACACACACACACACACACACACACACACACACACACACACACACACACTCCTCTGACATTTGTGTTACTCTTTCGCTCCATTTTCCCTTTCCTCCTCCTCACTATATCCCCTCTCCACCCGACTCAACTCGCCAGTTCCCTGCATCATGAGAACTCATTCAGGGACTTTCTATTACAATCTGTTCTCCCAAAGAATGTTGGAACCCTGAGTGTCTGATTGTTACAGCTGAATACCCCATTGTTGTTTAGGTTAAGCTTATTAAGGGCAGTTCTTTGAAAATGGCCTTGTGCCTCCGATGTTTCTTTAGACGCAGTGGTAGTGGCGGGGGTCCTTTGAACAGATTTATTTTATATTGAGGCATCAAAGAACTGACTGGCAAGTTCTTGGAATTTGCTTAGCTAAGGAATTCTGAGATTAAGGCTGTAATGAAATTGAACTTATTAACTGTTTGCTTGGTGTAAAACGTTAAGAAAAGCAGTAGTGGTGGAATTAGAGGGCATGTCAGATGCATTCAATTTCACAATTCTCAAAGTGCAAAAAGTGGATACATAGTCTATTATTGCTATATTATAGCCTATATAGAATATACAGACAGTGGGAGATATGCAGGACATGTTGATGCACACTGCACCCTCAATCATCCATTGAAGGTGTGAGATATAAGTCGTTTCAAGGATATATATTTATAGGTCTGACCAGGCCTTAACGGAACAAAAATCTCCTCTCTCTGGTGATTCTTTGGCAATGATCTGAAATACAGGATAGGTGAAAACAATATGGCTATTAGTGATGGGTTGGAACAAAATACCATAGTCGAATACATTGTGATTGGAATGAAGTACAGTGAATAATACTATCTGGTACAGAAGGCTAGTCAGTGTATTTCCAATGCTCGGCCTCTATCACTATAAGGGACGCAGGGCTGCGCCCTAGTGGCACATAGCTAGAAGTGCACGGTTTTAATTTCGTCTAAGCTGGGAATGTGATGATGAAACTATTTTATGGAATGTTGCTGTGAGGGATTGTTTTATCATCGAAATTGTTTACCTCTTTGAATACAGCTTACTCGCAAGTTATTTGCAGTTATTATCACAGTAATGATGTTATTCTAGAAATCGTATATTGTCGTCACGGAAATGGAAACATCCTAACGGATGTGACGTCGGCATTAAACATGGCTGATTCGGAAAACACAAACAGACAAGTTGATAAGCAAAACATGTATTTTAATATGAGAGAGAAGCTAGATATCGGCGAAAATATGATAAAACGTAATCAAGACACTTCGGAAAGTGGAAAGGGCACTGTCGAAAAACGCACAACCTCGGAGTACTGTGAAAAGTTGCAGGGGTGGATGTGGCAGAATTACACTGCATATGTGAACTGGCAAAGTTGTCTGGCAGTGTCTGCTCCTCCGTATTTTGCACCGCAACCATTTACTGCACCCGTCTGGCCAGCGGATTTCCCAAATGTTGATGCCCAGAACTGGTACAATAATCCATTTGGACTCCCCTTATCGACGTATCCATCCGCCATCCCCGCAGCAGGAATTCCCCCTGGGGAAACGGCTGGGAGTGGTGCTGTGTCCACTTCAGTACCAGCGCAACAACAACCACAACAGAACGGCAATGCACAACGGCCAGGTAGCTATCACACACACATGTTCTTTTTGTATTTGGTTCATGTCTAATACGATAACTACAGTTATCGGAAGTTTACATACACTTAGGTTGAAGTCATTCAACCACTCCACAGATTTCATGTTAACAAACTATCGTTTTGGCAAATCGGTTAGTCTACTTTGTGCATGACACAAGTAATTCTTCAAACAATTGTTTACAGACAGATTATTTAACGTATAATTCACTATATCACAATTCCAGTGGGTCAGAAGTTTACATACACTAAGTTGACTGCCTTTAAACAGCTTGGAAAATTCTAAAAAATTATATCATGGCTTTAGAATCTTCTGATAGGCTAATTGACATCATATGAGTCAATTGGAGGTGTACCTGTGGATGTATTTCTAGGCCTACCTTCAAACTCGGTGCCTCTTTGCTCGACATCATGGGAAAATCAAAAGAAATCAGCCAAGACCTCAGAAAATAAATTGTAGTTTCCAAACTCCTGAAGGTACCACGTTCATGTGTACAAACAATAGTATGCAAGTATGAACACCATGGGACCACGCAGCCGTCATACCGCTCCTAGAGTTGAATGTACTTTGATGCGAAAAGTGCAAATCAATCCCAGAACAACAGCAAAGGACCTTGTGAAGATGCTGGAAGAAACAGGTACAAAAGTATCTATATACACAGTAAAACCTGTCATATATCGACATAACCTGAAAGGCTGCTCAGCAAGGAAGAAGCCACTGCTGTACCTTCAGGCATTTGGAAATTGCTCCCAAGGATGAACCAGACTTGTGGAGGTCTACAATTTTTTTTGTGAAGTCTTGCCTGATTTCTTTTGATTTTCCCATGATGTCGAGCAAAGATGCATGAGTTTGAAGGTAGGCCTTGAAATACATCCACAGGTACACCTCCAATTTACTCAAATTATGTCAATTAGCCTATCAGAAGCTTCTAAAGCCATGACATCATTTTCTGGAATTTTCCAAGCTGTTTAAAGGCACAGTCAACTTAGTGTATGTAAGCTTCTGACCCACTGGAATTGTGATATAGTGAATTATAAGTGAAATAATCTGTCTGTAAACAATTGTTGGAAGAATTACTTGTATCATGCACAAAGTAGATGTCCTAACCGACTTGACAAAACTATAGTTTGTTAACATGAAAAATTAGTTTTAATGACTTCAACCTAAGTGTATGTAAACTTCTGACTTCAACTGTAGCTAAAGAAGTGTTTGAGAAAAAGCAACATGTCAGGCCTGTTATAGTGATGAATTATGAAAATAGTGTCCTCTGTGGTCTGCTAAAGTTCAAACCATAGGCTCATATGCTGTAGGCCTGGGTTGTACTGACTACTTTAAGTATCTCTGGTTAAGAGCATCTGCTAAATCAGTGGTTCCCCAACTGTGGGACGGGGAAGGGAGGCCCTAGTGAATAGGTTTGGGAACCCCTGATGTCTGCTAAATGACTACAATGTAAATGTGTTGTATGTGTTTACAGGTCGGGAATACAGTATTCCCTCTCCTCTTCAACGGTTCATGGCTGAAATGGTGGATTTCTTCATTCTGTTCTTCATCAAAGCAACCATTATTCTCAGCATCATGCATCTGAGTGGGATGAAGTGAGTTTAGTTTAATACACATTTTTCTGTTTGTCTATTCCCTATACTGCATTACTTGACCAGAGCCCTATGGGCCTCCTATGGGCCTCCTATGGGCCCCCTATGGGCCCCCCTGTGCACTACAGGGAATAGTATTTTATTTAAACATCCTAGAAATTGATTTTTTTTGCACACTGTAGGTGATGGTAAAGATTATTCCTATGCATGTATTACTACTGTATATAGTCATGATTGAATAATCATTTGTAGAATGCTTAACTACTGTATATAGTCATGATTATATCTCACTGGTCACCCCCAAAGCCAACACCTCCTTTGGCCGCCATTCCTTCCAGTTCTCTGCTGCCAATGACTGGAACGAATTGCAAAAATCCTTGAAGCTAGAGGTTCCTATCTCCCTCACTAACTTTAAGCATCAGCTGTCAAAGCTGCTTATCGATCACTGCACCTGTATACAGCCCTTCTGTAAATAGCCCACCCTACTACCTCATCCCCATATTTATTTTATTATTTTAGCTAATTTTGCACTCCAGTATCTCTATTTGCACATCATAATCTGCACATCCATCATTCCAGTGTTAATGATAATCTGTAATTTATTTCACCACTATGGCCTATTTATTGTCCTACCTTTCTAACCTTACTGCATTTTGCACTACATTTGCACTCTGTATATAGATTTTCTATTGTGAAAATTGACTGTACGTTTGTTTACTGTGTAACTCTGTGTTGTTTTTTGTCGCACTGCTTTGCTTTGTCTTGGCCAGGTCGCAGTTGTAAATGAGAACTTGTTCTCAACTGATCTACATAGTAAAATAAAGGTGAAATTAAAAAATGATTGAAGAATCATTTGTATTTTTTTCTTTCTTTCAGGGACATTTCCAAATTTGCCATGCATTTCATTGTGGAGGAAATAGATGAAGACACATCCATGGAGGAACTCCAGAAGATGATGCTGGTTGCCCTGGTCTACCGGATATTAGTGTGTTTCTATGAGGTCAGGTTTCCCCTCTCTGTCTGCAAATACAATTTCCGTTTTGGGGTAGTAATGTTTTATTGAATTATTGTCTCCTTTCAGATTGTGTGTATTTGGGGAGCAGGAGGCGCCACGCCAGGGAAGTTTCTCATTGGTCTCAGAGTGGTCAGCTGTGATTCCTCCGTCCTGGTTCAACCCAACCGGGTCCTCGTGGTGCCTGCCACTAATGTCACTCTCTCTGCGTAAGTAGTGGATCACACCAACACCATCCCTCTCATCCATCCACGTGTTGTGAAATAATAAACCAGCTCATTTGATTTTAAAGTGGTAAAACTTGACAGTCTGGCTAGTAGATGAAGTCTCTTAAAGTTTCTGCTCATTTGTTGTTGGTGTTTCTATTATCTATGTGACTTTCACAAGCTTTGTTTGTGTCCCTCTTCAGGTCGACAGTCCGAGCCTTGAACAAAAACTTCTCCATCGCCTTCTTGTTCCCAGCCTTCATCACAGTCTTCTTCTTCCAGCACAACAGGACTGTGTATGACATGGTGGCTGGCACTATCGTTGTCAAGCGCACCAGAGCCAGATGACCATTTTGATTGGTTAAGGCCTGGCTGGGACTTGCTACTATTTTATTTGAAGAGGTACATGTTGCTCTCAACCCTCCAGTACAGAGGATGCTGGTGAGGGGAGGACGTCTCATAATAATGAATGGAATGGTATCAAACACATGGAAACCATAAATTCCATTCCATCCATTACAATGAGTCCGTCCTCCAATTGAAAGTGACACCACTGCTCCACTACTAAGGCAGCCTAGTGTCACTAGGCTTTGGGGAAACAACAGAACTGGGAACCACTCTGCAATAACGATGAGGGGTGAAAGCTCTGCATAAGGCTGAGGACAGAAAATACAGTATGACATCATCAGTATCTAGGTCCCTCTCACAGCTGGTGTATGTGACGTCAGAGTTTTCTAGAAACATCTCTTGTTTCTCAACTACTGTACTCTGGTTTTGTTTTTGTGACAGATCTGTGTTTTTCAGAGGAGGAATAGATTCGAGTCTTTTTGATTTATGCAGTGGTAGTATGCAAATTAGCACACAATCAGGAAATGTTATTAAATGTTTTAATTTAATTGCCTTTGGATTTCAAAATAATTAAATTATAATCCAATCTTCAATTAATTTTCTAATATGTGGAAGACAAGAGAACAGTTATTTGTTTTAGCCTATGAGCATATTGATGCAGTTTTATTATTTTGATAATTTTAAGATATTGCTTGGTAACAATCCAACACTCCTAGAATCACAACATGCCAATGGTTTGGTTGACATTGCCCTCGGGTTTTAATGCACTATGGGTAGATTATTGTCTAATCATTATCTGGTTACAGCTAGACACTACTTTGGTTGTTGTCATAACAACACCTGGGCTGATTCAGTATAGAAGTGTACTAACTCCATGCTCAAGAGGATATGACATGTGTTTCGGTTAGTATACTATCTAATCTAACATGAAAAGCACATTTGTTGCTTAGTACTGTATTTATGTTTGGAACTTCAGTCATAATTGAATGTCTCTCTAAGTGATTCCTTAAACTTTGTAACATGAGATACTGTACCAAATACCAGAGAGTGAGTTGCATGTTGTTCTCCATCACTTCATTAAGCTATTTTACCACAGTCTGTATTGATATAGTAACATTTTGACATATCCAACAAGTATTTAGGGGTATCTTAATGATTGGTTTAATCTTGTGGTCTATAAATGTACCCATGACCTCCAAACTCATCACCATATCCAATTTAGCCACTGGGATTAAAACATTTTGAGTGCTTCAAGATGATAATGTTATGGTTGTGTCTGTCACGGTAAATACTTCTACCATATAGGGTGCAAATAGTGTTTCACTTCTGGTAACTTTCCCCAAAAATGTCCAGGTTTTCCAGAAATCCCAGTTTGAAGATTCCTGAATTCTGAAGGCAATAAGCAAGAAACCCGAAATCCTTTAACCTGGATTTCTGGAAAACCCGGCGAATACCTGCGTATTGAATCCAGATGTAGAATCACCTTTTCAGAATTGGATGTCAGCTAACTATGATTCTTATTGCTGTTTGTTGTTTTAAGTCCAAAGTGACAGGATCAACTGCCTAATGGTACCTTTCCATGGTTGTCATGGTTGTGATTATATAATGTAAGTACTACAGTATTGCTATACATTTGGTAAAGTACAGTAACAGTATAAATGGCCCAGTATACAATTTAAGTTATTCAAAAATACTCATAATTCAGTTGCTAGGCTACATCTAATACCATGGAATTATAGAAAAGTATTGCTGTATTTTATTAGCAATTTAATAAATTAATTTATGAAATGTTTAATAATTATTTGATTTTAGTCAATTAACTTGGTGTATTAGTTGGAATTGTCAGCACATTTCAGTGTTGAATTAGCACTTTTTATGGATTATAATTCAGATGAATAAGAATACTTTATTGACCATTATTTTACAGAGAATGGGATTCAAATTTCATGGAACAGTCATGGCAACTGTTCAGTTTCCTTGGCTTCTGTGTGATGAAATCCATATGTACCAAATAATTATCTTATAAAGTGTAATCAACACACATATTGCTACATTGTCGGCTGGGAAATAGACCACTGGATCACTCCGGGCGTCCCGAATGGCAACCCATTCCTAATATAGTGCGACCCTGGTCACTGAGTGAACTATCCTAGCTAAATAAATGAAATGATTGACTAGGCCTTTCAGATAGTTCCGCCATGGAACAACACGCCAGTGTTGTAGTAGGCTATCCCAGACCGGTCTACAGACCACATTGAGTGTCTCGGTCTTGTCTCGGTGTCAGATACATTTTTACTCGGTCTTGACTCGATCCTCCAATTGGCGACAGATTGTCATGCAAATATTCTATAATCCGCATAAAGAAAAATAAATCGCTTTCTCCCCAACAGTGGTGTTTCCACCAAACGGACTTGTTGCATATAAAAATCACTGCACGATGACGTAGTGCACACAACCTGTACTTTTTGTTCATGTACCGAATAAAATTCCTAAATTCAATGTGTTTCCATAGCATTTTCAACTCTACCGATAGTTTTTTCAAAAACACTGTTGCGCTAAATAGCAAATGTGCAGATAATTTGGGGGTAGGCTAGTCTACATAATGATATTATTATCTGTCAAACGGCAGTCAAGCATCGATCATCATGTCACCGGAATCAGACCCTCGATATTTATTTGAAAGATGCATCCTTCACCACCCTGTTAAATTGGAAAGAAGCGGGATTACAGTAACACTTAAAATACCGGGTTTTCCCTAATTACTCACAGATCGATAGCCCTAGAGGATTTTATGACAAACAATGTATATGTCCTCTACCATTCGCAACTGTAATTTCGTTTCTAGGATAAATGACTTGAAATTAAATAGGCCAAGAACAGAACTACCTCAGTTACTTTTGAACCTGCAGGCACAACCTGGTCTCAGAGCATTTCGTATTATTCTGTACTTTGGCTGGTAAAACAGGCTTGGGATGGAAGTAACAGCTGGCGAGAAGTGCACAATATCTGTCTCATCTCCATATTTCTGGTTTGTAATGCTTGTTACTTTCAACAAATGTACTATCAGCCATCATTTCATTTTTGTGTTGGTTTCAATAATTCATGCTATAGGTTCAAAATGTATGAAAATGAATCGCAATTTTGCTCAACCACAACATTTTGCCTTACAATATTAATCAGACTAAAATGGATCTCATAATAGCTATATTGACCATAATTTTCTCATCTCACTTTAATGGGAATGTAGTAGGATATCTTTCTCACCACTCCCATGACTATTCATGCTTAGCCAATCAGGTGCGCTCCAGGTGCTTGTCATGTGCGCTCCTTGTGTCTTGATAGAATAAGCGTTTTTATTCTCTTCACAAACGGCAAACACATCATGCTTATCACATTTCCATGGCTTGACACAAGGTAATTAACCCCCAGAATCATAAAGATACTGGGGGTTAACCTGTCGGTAAAAGCTTATGTGAGAAGCTGATCCATCAAGTCAATTGATTAAGGCATAGTTGTAATGATGTCATATATCCTTTTCAAACATTCAGCCACTTGTTGATATTCTGTTAACATTATAAAAGCAATATGAACTAGAGGAGACAATGGCCTGATTCAACATATATTCCATTTTATTCCAGGTCATCAGTTAACATTGTGTTACTTTCCCACCCGTCCCTCCCAGGCTAATGCCGTGTTGAAAACAATTGGGAACTCGGAACTCAGAAATCTCTGACTTCCGGCTTCACTGGGAACTCAAAAAAAAAAAAAAACGAGCTCCGACTGGGAATAATCGTTTTGAATGGTCATCCAACTCGGAATTTCAACTCGGCATCTCGGGCCTCTTTCTTGAGCTCCGACTTTCCGACCTGAAGATCACTGACATCATGATTTGACCTTGTATTGTTCAGAGTTCCTAGTTGTCTTGAAGGCACCATAACACCCAAGAATAGCTGGCATGATATTCAAAACCTATGCTGTCATTTAGTCACTAGATGGGTTAAAAAAAGGACATATGTTTGGAACCTTAAGCAACTAAACACAACTCTACAGCTCAAAACCACCTTTTGTTGATAATTTAGCAAAATATGGTCGGACTGGGCTGTTTTTCTTTAGCAGGGAGCTCGTCCTCCGCATTAGGAACCTGCTGACTTCAATATGTCTTTCTAGCTTCTGTCTTATCTGAGAAAATGGGCATGTTACTTTTGCCCCATGTTACTTTCGTCCCGGCTCTCCCTTCATACATAAAAAACTATTCTGTAGCCTAATTAACTGCATGGTTTCCCGGGTCCTAGTGAGAGGACCACACACCAAGTTTTGACTCCAAGTTTACTTTGATATTGTGGTTATTATATAAATATTAGCTCATAAAGGCGGTTCTACTGCCATTTCTAACAAAATAATTTCCCACCATGTCCAACAAACACATTTTCTGTCTGCATTTTTAAAATTGTACCAACACTTCCTCTTTCCATCACAGCTGATTAACTTTTTTTTATATACGGTATGACTTTACTGGCATAAAAACTGTGGATGGAAATGGGGTTAATGAGGACTTTTCTTTCCGAGACCAACCATTTGACAAATTTAAATATTCTTGCTCTTATCCAAAATGTCTTATCATGTAGACTAGCCTACCAGCTCAGCCTACCCGCACTGAATCTGCAAGCTGTTGGCTAGAGCACACGTGCCAAGACCAGAGTAGGCACATTTGCTATTCAACTCAACAGTTTTTGTGACAAACCTATTGGTAGAGTTGAAAATGCGATGGAAACACATTGAACATTACATTTTTATTAGGCACATGAAAACTTAAGCAAAAAAGTACATTTTGTGTGCACTACGTCACGACACACTGATTTATCCACAACAATTCAGTTGGGTGGAAACATCACTGGTGGGGAAATTAGCCTATTTTCTTTATGTGGATTTTAGAATATTCACATGAAAATCTGTCGTCAATTGGATGGAAACCTAACTACTATCAGCTCCCATTCACTCAGTGTATTAAACCATTTCGACCAGGCCAAATATCCACTCTATTCATGACACAGTAATATCTAAACGCCTTTTGAAACCTGGACTTCCTTCTGTAAACCTCTTAAGGATCGGACCCTTTTTAAATTGTTTTGCCTAAAATGACATACCCAAATCTAACTGCCTGTAGCTCAGGACCTGAAGCAAGGATATGCATATTCTTGATATCATTTGAAAGGAAACACTTTGAAGTTTGTGGAAATGTGAAATTAATTTAGGAGAATATAACACATTAGATCTGGTAAAAGATAATACAAAGTAAAACACATGCGTTTTCTATAATGTTTGTTGTTTTTGTGGTTTTTGTTGCATCATCAGTGTCTAGTTGTAACCAGATAATGATTAGACAATTTGCATCATGATATAGATGTTCTGTCAGTGCTGGTGCACCATTTTGATTGATAAATTAAAATGTACCTGTTATTTTTCCCTTCATAAAGGTAAAGAAAAGCTCCCGTGTGGCGCAACGTTCTAAGGCACTGCATCTCAGTGCTAGAGGTGTCACTACAGACCCTGGTTCGATCCCGGGCTGTATCACAACTGGCCTAGCGTCATCCGGGTAGGACGTCATTGTAAATAAGAATGTGTTTTTAACTGACTTGCCTAGTTAAATAAAAAAAAAGAAAGACTGATGAGAAAGCCATTGAGGATTTGTCCCAAATTACACCCTCTTCCCTTGTCTGGCTACACATCCACATTGCTCTGGCCAACTGACATTTCTTCTCCACAATGAGTCTGGATTTGCCACCCTCCCTGATGATTTCTAGAACGCTAACACATTCTGACCATTCTGATTGGTCCCAGAAACCGATGGGTTGGGCCAGAGCCGGCCTTAATGATGAAGTTATCAACTTAGAAACTCTGATTGGTTAGATTTGTTAGAGACGATCCAATCGCTGATGAATTTGTTTTGTACAACGCCCCCTCATTTTGAAGTTCCACAAACTACTTCTAGGGTGTCGGTTTCAGACTGAATGTATGTAGTGATCAAGAGAGCAGAGGAATTAAATTGAGGGTGAGCCATCAGGCACCCTATTTCCTATATAGCACACTACTTTTGACCATAGCTCCAGAGGAATAGGGCACCATTTGGGACGCACTCTAGGTTTGTTAAGATATGAAGTCAACCAGTATTCTGTCCAGCAGAGATTATACGAAAGTCAGATCCATTCATCTATTATTTATCTCCCTGTTTTCAATAGACCAAATGGCACAGGGTAATAAGCAAGGGCAGACAGACAAAGTGGAGAGAGAAGAGGGAGAGAGAAGAGGGAGGGAGAGAGGGAGAGAGAAGAGGGAGGGAGAGAGAAGAGGGAGAGAGAAGAGGGAGGGTAAGAGGGAGAGAGAAGAGGGAGGGAGAGAGAAGAGGGAGAGAGAAGAGGGAGGGAGAGAGAAGAGGGAGGGAGAGAGAAGAGGGAGAGAGAAGAGGGAGAGAGAAGAGGGAGAGAGAGAGGGAGGGAGAAGAGGGTACTGCTAATGACTTAGTCTGAGAGGTGCATGTCCACACATGACTTTGTCCTGGCAGAGCAGGGCAGGCTAACTAACGCTCCGCTCGCTCCAGTGTTCCACTTTATCACTGATTGGAACCAAGCGGCAACAGTTCAATGTTTATCAAACAACTTACCACACAACTTACCACACAATTTACCACACAATGTACCACACAACTTACCACACAATGTACCTTCTCTGCTATGCAATCTGGTTTCCGAGCTGGTCATGGGTGCACCTCAGCTACGCTCAAGGTACTTAACGATATCATAACCACCATCGATAGAAGACAGTACTGTGCAGCCGTCTTCATCGACCTGGCCAAGGCTTTCGACTCTGTCAATCACCGCATTCTTATTGGCAGACTCAACAGTCTTGGTTTCTCAAGTGACTGCCTCGCCTGGTTCTCCAACTACTTCTCAGACAGAGTTCAGTGTGTAAAATCAGAGGGCCTGCTGCCCGGTCCCCTGGCAGTCTCTATGGGGGTGCCACAGGGTTCAATTCTTGGGCCAACCCTATTCTCTATATACATCAACGATGTCGCTCTCGCTGCTGGTGACTCTCTGATCCATCTCTACGCAGACGACACCATTCTGTATACATCTGGCCCCTCTTTGGACACTGTGTTAACTAACCTTCAAACAAGCTTCAATGCCATACAACACTCCTTCCGTGGCCTCCAACTGCTCTTAAATGCTAGTAAGACTAAATGCATGCTTTTCAATAGAACGTTGCCCGCACCCGCCCACCGGACTATCATCACTACTCTCGACCGGTCCGACTTAGAATATGTGGACAACTACAAATACCTAGGCATCTGGTTAGACTGTAAACTCAACTTCCAGACTCACATTAACCATCTCCAATCCAAAATTAAATCTAGAATCGGCTTCCTATTTTGCAACAAAGCCTCCTTCACTCATGCTGCCAAACATGTCCTTGTAAAACTTGACTTCAAATCCTTGACTTCGGCGATGTCATTTACAAAATAGCCTCCAACACTCTACTCAGTAAATTGGATGTAATCTATCACAGTGCCATCCGTTTTGTCACCAAAGCCTCATATACTACCCACCACTGCGACCTGTACGCTCTCGTTGGCTGGCCCTCACTACATATTCGTTGCCAAACCCACTGGCTCCAGGTCATCTATAAGTCTTTATTAGGTAAATCCCAGCCTTATCTCAGCTAGCTGGTCACCATAGCAACACCTACCCGTAGCATGCGCTCCAGCAGGTATATCTCACTGGCCCCCCCCAAAGCCAACACCTCTTTTGGCCGCCATTCCTTCCAGTTCTCTGCTGCCAATGACTGGAACGAATTGCAAAATTCCTTGAAGCTAGAGGTTCCTATCTCCCTCACTAACTTTAAGCATCAGCTGTCAAAGCTGCTTATCGATCACTGCACCTGTATATAGCCCTTCTGTAAATAGCCCATCCTACTACCTCATCCTGTATATAGCCCTTCTGTAAATAGCCCATCCTACTACCTCATCCTGTATATAGCCCTTCTGTAAATAGCCTACACTACTACCTCATCCTGTATATAGCCCTTCTGTAAATAGCCCACCCTACTACCTCATCCTGTATATAGCCCTTCTGTAAATAGCCCACCCTACTACCTCATCCTGTATATAGCCCTTCTGTAAATAGCCCACCCTACTACCTCATCCTGTATATAGCCCTTCTGTAAATAGCCCATCCTACTACCTCATCCTGTATACAGCCCTTCTGTAAATAGCCCATCCTACTACCTCATCCTGTATACAGCCCTTCTGTAAATAGCCCATCCTACTACCTCATCCTGTATACAGCCCTTCTGTAAATAGCCCATCCTACTACCTCATCCTGTATACAGCCCTTCTGTAAATAGCCCATCCTACTACCTCATCCTGTATATAGCCCTTCTGTAAATAGCCCATCCTACTACCTCATCCTGTATATAGCCCTTCTGTAAATAGCCCATCCTACTACCTCATCCTGTATATAGCCCTTCTGTAAATAGCCTACACTACTACCTCATCCTGTATATAGCCCTTCTGTAAATAGCCCACCCTACTACCTCATCCTGTATATAGCCCTTCTGTAAATAGCCCACCCTACTACCTCATCCTGTATATAGCCCTTCTGTAAATAGCCCACCCTACTACCTCATCCTGTATATAGCCCTTCTGTAAATAGCCCATCCTACTACCTCATCCTGTATACAGCCCTTCTGTAAATAGCCCACCCTACTACCTCATCCTGTATACAGCCCTTCTGTAAATAGCCCATCCTACTACTTCATCCTGTATATAGCCCTTCTGTAAATAGCCCATCCTACTACCTCATCCTGTATATAGCCCTTCTGTAAATAGCCCATCCTACTACCTCATCCTGTATACAGCCCTTCTGTAAATAGCCCACCCTACTACCTCATCCCCATATTTATTTTTTAACTTCCGCTCATTTTGCACTCCAGTATCTCTATTTGCACATTCCATCATTCCAGTGTTAATGCTAATCTGTAATTTATCTCACCACTATGGCCTATTTATTGTCCTGCCTTCCTAACCTTACTGCATTTTGCACTACATTTTGCACTCTGTATATAGATATTCTATTGTGTTATTGACTGTACGTTTGTTTACTGTGTAACTCTGCGTTGTTTTTTGTCGCACTGCTTTGCTTTGTCTTGGCCAGGTCGCAGTTGTAAATGAGAACTTGTTCTCAACTGACCTACCTGGTTAAATAAAGGTGAAATAAATAAAAATAAATAAAAAAATGTTCTAGAAGCCTCTTCAGGCCAATCAGTCATTTCCCCACCATATGCTGGGCACGGTCACAGTATGCGTCCCAAATGACCAATATGCCCTATATAGTGCATTACTTTTGACCAGAACCCTATGACATGGAGAGAGTTTTGTCATTTTTTATTAGGATTTTTTTTATCACCAAATGTTAAAAGAAAACTTAGCAGAAGTGATGATGATGAGTGATATCTCATCATATCTCCTTTGTTGTCACTGTTTTACTGTTGTCATGGTTATGGTCTGGGTGTTCCACACCTTACTCCAAATACAGTGCAGCCTTCCTACATGCTAATGTCACTGGAATCCCACATGTACAATACAATGGATTGGGTTGTGTATTGCATGCTGTGTTGTAATATGTGATGTGTTGAAGACTGTCCTCTGTTGTGTGTAGCTGGTACTGCAACTAGAGACAGTACAGAGAAGGGCAGGACATGAGTCTGGTTCACTGGAGGTCAAAGGGTGTGCTGCCTCTCACTGATTCATATGCCCCAAATGGCCCCTTATATTCCTCGGTAATGGTCATGATGCCATTGACCTTAACAAGGGCCCCAAGACCAGTGGAAACAAAATAGCCCCATAACATCAAAGATCCACCTCCATATTTGACAGTAGGTACCGGGTTCTTTTCTGCATATCGTCGCTGTCTGATGAAAACCTTGTAACACATGTTTTGTCCTTTATTATATTTGTACAGGTATAGAAAGCAGAAACTCACCTCAATGTACTCCGAACATGTAATGACTCTAGGACCAAGAACGTTTTTTCAGAATAGCTTCTGACCTTTCATGATTGTATGTTCGCTAAAGGTAAAATATGGCAGTTTCCTGAAAATTAAGAGGTTTTCATCAGACATAGCGATTTTCATCTCTCTTTCGATGCAATACCCACCACTAGTGTGTGTGTGTGGCAAAAGAGCTTTATTTTCAAGTCATCTGACCAGAGCACCTCTTGGAGTTTGATAACCGGCATTGATACTTGGATTCTAACCGATGCTATGACATTTATTACATTTCTATTTAACCTTTATTTAACTAGGCAAGTCAGTTAAGAACAAATTCTTATTTACAATGACGGCCTACCAAAAGGCAAAAGACCTACTGCGGGGACGGGGGCTGGGATTAAAAAAAAAATATATATATATAAATATAGGACCAAACACATATCACGACAAGAGAGAAAAAACAACACTACCAAAAGATATACCTAAGACAACAACATAGCAAGGCAGCAACACATGACAACACAGCATGGTAGCAACGTAACATGACAACAACATGGTAGCAGCACAAAACATGGTACAAACATTATTGGGCACAGACAACAGCACAAAGGGCAAGAAGGTAGAGATGACAAAACATCACGTAAATCAGCCACAACTGTCTGTAAGAGTGTCCATGATTGAGTCTTTGAATGAAGAGATTGAGATAAAACTGTCCAGTTTGAGTGTTTGTTGCAGCTCGTTCCAGTCGCTAGCTGCAGCGAACTGAAAAGACGAGCGACACAGGGATGTGTGTGCTTTGGGGACCTTCAACAGAATGTGACTGGAAGAATGGGTGTTGTATGTGGAGGATGAGGGCTGCAGTAGATATCTCAGATAGGGGGGAGTGAGGCCTTAAGAGGGTTTTATAAATAAGCATCAACCAGTGGGTCTTGCGATGGGTATACAGAGATGACCAGTTTACAGAGGAGTATAGAGTGCAGTGATGTGTCCTATAAGGAGCCTTGGTGGAAAATCTGATGGCCGAATGGTAAAGAACATCTAGCCGCTCGAGAACACCCTTACCTGACGATCTATAAATTATGTCTCTGTAATCTAGCATGGGTTGGATGGTTATCTGAATCAGGGTTAGTTTGGCAGCTGGGGTGAAAGAGGACCGATTACGATAGAGGAAACCAAGTCTAGATTTAACTTTAGCCTGCAGCTTTGATATGGCCACGCCGACAAGTGGTGGGTTTAGTGTTGAAAAACAGAAGCATATGCAGAAAAGTAGCTCATACCTACGGTAAAATATGGTGGTGGATCTTTGATGTTGTGGTGCTATTTAGCTTCCACTGGTCCTGGGGCCTTGTTAAGGTCAACAGCATCATGGACTTTACACAGTACCAGGACATTTTAGCCCAAAACCTTTTTGCCTATGATCTTCCAGCAAGATAATAACCCCAAGCAAGTATTAATCAAAATCCACAAAGAAATGGTTAGCCTAATTGAACACAAAATTAACATTTTGCTATGGCCATCTCAGTCTCTGGACTTGAACCAGAAAAATGAAAGTTCTGAATCGGTTCGAATCCCAAAAAATACAGTTTATATTGTTCCTTTCTGTTCCTTTTTAACCTGTGAATCAACAGTTTTTTTACATTTAGCTCCTTAAATGACTTCACCAATCAGTGCGGATAGAGCAGGCATCCTAGTTGTTTACATGGGGGGGGGGGCAATCAACAACGTGAGGGAGTCCAGGTGAGGCCAATGAGCGCAGCTGCGCGTGACGAGGGTAACCGGTGTGAAGGAGTGTGTAGTGATGGGCAGTCTGGTGCCCTCTAGCGCCAGGGAGGGAGAGCGGGAGCAGGCGTGACACTATTCATTATTCTATATTCCCCAGGGTTCTATTCATTATTCTATATTCTCCAGGATTCTATTCTATATTCTCCAGGGTTCTATTCATTCTTCTATATTCTCCAGGGTTCTATTCATTCTTCTATATTCCCCAATGTTCTATTAATTATTCTACATTCCCCAGGGTTCTATTTATTATTCTATATTCCCCAGGGTTCTATTCTATATTCTCCAGGATTCTATTCTATATTCTCCAGGGTTCTATTCTATATTCTCCAGGGTTCTATTCTATATTCTCCAGGGTTCTATTCTATATTCTCCAGGGTTCTATTCATTATTCTATATTCCACAGGTTTTTTTAATTATTCTATATTCCACAGGGTTCTATTCATTATTCTATATTCCCCAGGGTTCTATTCATTATTCTATATTCCCCAGGGTTCTATTCATTATTCTATATTCCCCAGGGTTCTATTCATTATTCTATATTCCCCAGGGTTCTATTCATTATTCTATATTCTACAGGGTTCTATTCTTTATTCTACAGGGTTCTATTCATTATTCTATATTCCCCAGGGTTCTATTCATTATTCTATATTGCTCAGGATTCTATTCATTATTCTGTGTGTGTGTGTACATTTTTGTTTCTGAGACTTGAAAATCAGTGACACCTTCCCAATGGATCCGAGCTGGCCCTGGTCAACAGTAGTGCACTATATAGGGAATAGCGTGTCAATTGGGAGACAACCCTGCTATTTTCATTAACTGCTATTTTCATTTCCCCAGCTTAGTCTCAATGGGCTCTATAAGCACGGCGGTGCCATGTTACAGCACCGTTGAGGGCAGAGCCATAGAGACACCACATCTTTCTTAATGGAGTGGGAAGAACTGTGGCGCTGCCCTGTTGCCATGGCAGCAAGCACTGCTCCTGTTGGCACTCTCCCCAGCTACTGTTGACTGGCTTGCTGTTCCTTCAGAACGCTCCCTTCAGCGCCACACACACTCCGCTCTCTGAGGGAGCACAGTGACGCTTACCTTCTCTGATGTAGTGAGACTTCAGATGTTTCCCAAATGGCAGCCAATTCCTTATGGTTCTGGTCAAAAGTAGTGCACTATAAAGGGAACAGGGTGCCATTTGGAACAAAGACTCACTCTTAATCCCACTGCTGACACCAATGTCTGAAGCATATTATTACTAATACATGGTGTTCCCCAATAACCACCTCTAATCTGTCTGCTGTCATGCCTTTCTGTAGGCATTCACTCAGGAATGCATATTAGTATCCTGCCAGTTGCACCTTTTCTCATTGCTTTTAGTATATCGAATGTGCAATAAGTGCAGTTGTCTGTAATTAAACCCTGCGCACTAAGGACTGTATTTTAAGGGAATTACTATTATTACCCCAAATGATATCATACACACATTTAGCTATTAAAGTATCTCTTCCTGTCATTTACCTGTACAGTTTGTGTAAACATGCAAGTATTCACTTATCTGTAAATATAACTGTATACCTAACTGTACAGCTAATTTAACCATGCAAAATGTTCACTTACCTGTTAATTTACCCAGTCTGTCTATTAAGTAAACTATTATTACCCTCGCTCATATCATACGCATTTTTAGCTACTGAAGTATTTCTCTACCATCGACCTGTATAGTATAGTTAACCATCCAACATCCACCAATGTATAGTGTACATATTCAGCCAACCACTCATACTATGCAATGTCCTTTTATAGCTTTTTTTTGCACTCCAGATATCTTGTATTTCTATACTTTTTCATACTGCCGCTCTATGTATCATGTACCGTGTATCTGTCTTTTGTGTACTTTTCGTTGTGGCATTTTGCACCTGCCTTGTGTTTTGTTGTAGCTGCTTGACAATGAAATTTCCCCCCCGGGGGAGCAATAAAGTACCTATCTATCTATCTATCTATCTATCTATCTATCTAGGCACTGTGATGCTGTTTCAGAAGACTTCTAGATGGGATATAAAGTCTGAAACTTCTTATTTTATATGTTCTTTGTTTCTGTTCTACCTGGTTATTTTAGTAATACATTGATATTGAGCCGGCAGCGGTGGAGCGGACTGCTCTGGCACTGGAGTGTAGCAGACGGCCGGACCCGGACTGGGCACCGGTGGAGCGGACTGCTCTGGCACTGTAGTGTAGCAGACCGCCGGACCCGGACTGAGCCACTTCGTCATCTCCTCCTCGGCTTCTTCCTCTATTTGCCTCATCTCCTCTAATATTCCTCCATAGTATGCCTCTAAATACTCCTCTTCCTCCTTACTTTACGCCTCCCAATAGTACTCCTGTTTCTCCATAGTCCACATGGGGAGTGTTACTGGTGCTTCTTCTTCTCGGCCAGACCACCCCCATAGCCCCCCCCCCCCCCCCCCGAAATTTTATTGTGGTTGCTCCATTACCTCCTGCTCCCCGATTACAACGCTGTCCTCTCTTTTCCTTTTCTCCCGAATTGCGCTGCTTGGTCAGGCGGTGGTTCATTCGGTCACGCTCGGGTGTGTATAGAGACCAAGGCTCAGCGCAGCGATAGTTCGACATAATTTATTAACTATTAAACTAAACTTAGTATTGAACTATACAAAATAACAATGATACATACAGTGGGGAGAACAAGTATTTGATACACTGCCGATTTTGCAGGTTTTCCCACTTACAAAGCATGTAGAAGTCTGTAATTTTTATCATAGGTACTCTTCAACTGTGAGTGACGGAATCTAAAACAAAAATCCAGAAAATCACATTGTATGATTTTTAAGTAATTAATTTGCATTTTATTGCATGACATAAGTATTTGATACGTCAGAAAAGCAGAACTTGATATTTGGTACAGAAACCTTTGTTTGCAATTACAGAGATCATACGTTTCCTGTCGTTCTTGACCAGGTTTGCACACACTGCAGCAGGGACACCCACTCCTCCATACAGACCTTCTCCAGATCCTTCAGGTTTTATCCCTGATGTCCTTACACAGCTCTCTGGTCTTGGCCATTGTGGAAAGGCTGGAGTCTGTTTGATTGAGTGTGTGGACAGGTGTCTTTTATACAGGTAACGAGTTCAAACAGGTGCAGTTAATACAGGTAATGAGTGGAGAACAGGAGGGCTTCTTAAAGAAAAACTAACAGGTCTGTGAGAGCCGGAATTCTTACTGGTTGGTAGGTGATCAAATACTTATGTCATGCAATAAAATGCAAATTAATTACTTAAAAATCATACAATGTGATTTTCTGGATTTTTGTTTTAGATTCCGTCACTCACAGTTGAAGTGTACCTATGATAAAAATTACAGACCTCTACATGCTTTGTAAGTGGGAAAACCTGCAAAATCTGCAGTGTATCAAATACTTGTTCTCCCCACTGTATGTACTGTTGGGGATACTTGAGGACCAGGGTTGGGAGACACTGTATTAAGCCATGCAAGCTCAATCTACTTAGATTAAGTATTTGAAATTATTTAAAATAGCATCTCAACCCAGGTCTGCTTGAACCCAGGTTTGTTTTAACCCAGGTCTGTTTGAACCCAGGTCTGTTTGAACCCAGGTCTGTTACAGACACACGATCTGCATGATGTACATGAAGTGATGTTATATAACCATGAATAATAATGTTTGTTGATAACGCTATTTTCTTATTAGTCCATATCCATAAAGGTAAACATTGATATGCTGTTTCTTCTATGGGTCCTGACCCACAATGCAGTTGCTTTGTATGCATTCTGTCATTTAATGTCAATAAATCTATATGATCAAGGTTGTCTTGTCCTTGGGGGTTATATCCAGACACATTCTCTAAAACCCTGGTCACATGACACAGGAGCTGACTTCCTCTTCTTCTGTGGTGTTATATGGAGTAGTTCACTCCAAGCAGGTTTGGTGCTTGGAGTGAATGGGGCCAACCACCAACCACACTCCAGTTTGCTCTAGTACATGTAATTACATCACAGGAGGTTGGTGGCACCTTCATTGGGGAGGACATGCTCGTGGTAATGGCTGGAGAGAAATCAGTGGAATGGTATCAAATGCATCAAACATTCCATAAGTTCCGTTCCAGCCATTATTATGAGCTGTCCTTCCCTCAGCAGCCTCCTGTGATTTACATATGTGTCACTCTGCCTACCCCCTGTGTTTCTGAATCTGTGCTACATGTCCGGACATGTCTACTACTGGGTTTAGGGAGAATTAAAGGTGCTGTCCTGCTAGGAGTAGTGTTAAGAGGAGAATTAAAGGTGCTGTCCTGCTGGGAGTAGATGTTATAAGAGGAGAATTAAAGGTGCTGTCCTGCTGGGAGTAGATGTTAAGAGGAGAATTAAAGGTGCTGTCCTGCTGGGAGTAGATGTTATAAGAGGAGAATTAAAGGTGCTGTCCTGCTGGGAGTAGATGTTATAAGAGGAGAATTAAAGGTGCTGTCCTGCTGGGAGTAGATGTTATAAGAGGAGAATTAAAGGTGCTGTCCTGCTGGGAGTAGATGTTATAAGAGGAGAATTAAAGGTGCTGTCCTGCTGGGAGTAGATGTTATAAGAGGAGAATTAAAGGTGCTGTCCTGCTGGGAGTAGATGTTAAGAGGAGAATTAAAAAGTTACATTGATGGGTTGTGTCCTAAATTTCACCCTATAGGGCAGGCCTCTGGTCAAAAGTAATGCACTACATAAGGAATAGGGTGCCATTTGGGACACGTCCCCAAGGTCTCTCACATTTAGGTTTTCAACTCACCATAAGTGTGTACAACTGTGATATTTGTCTTCTCGACGTTGAGAACAGTTGTGAGATCACATGTCTGAATACATGCCCCACACTGCCTGTCCTGCCTGAATACATGCCCCACACTGCCTGTCCTGTCTGAATACAAGCCCCAGACTGCCTGTCCTGTCTGAATACATGCCCCAGACTGCCTGTCCTGTCTGAATACATGCCCCAGACTGCCTGTCCTGTCTGAATACATGCCCCACACTGCCTGTCCTGTCTGAACACATGCACCACACTGCCTGTCCTGTCTGAGACATGTATTCAGACAGGACAGGCAGTGTGGGGCCCTACCTGCTGACAGGTACACATCCCTCGGGTAGAGCTAGGGGAGGTCTGGTGTAGAGCTAGGGGAGGTCTGGGGTAGAGCTTGGGGAGGTCTGGTGTAGAGCTAGGGGAGGTCTGGGGTAGAGCTAGGGGAGGTCTGGGGTAGAGCTTGGGGAGGTCTGGTGTAGAGCTAGGGTAGGTCTGGGGTAGAGCTTGGGGAGGTCTGGGGTAGAGCTTGGGGAGGTCTGGGAGAGCTCCAGCTTACAATGGTTAGCATTTTATTCAGAGAACGTTCTAACAATACAACAATACACATGGCTTTTTTACATATCTCAGTCAGAAAAGCCCCCACCCTCCTTGATGGGGGCTGTAAGTTCTCAGGGTCTGTCTTCTCCTTTGTTGTCTTAACTACATCCTGACTCATTTACCAAATGGTAACATTCTAACCTAGTCTTGACTTGTCTATGTACACACATTCTTAGAATCATAATCTTGTAATTCTAATACATCTCACACATTACACAGTTTCAGGGTGGAACATCTTAGTCATTAACTTTAAACATACACATTTCTTTATCAGGAGGTCTGGGGTAGAACTAGGAGAGGTCTGGTGTAGAACTAGGGGAGGTCTGGTGTAGAACTAGGGGAGGTCTGGTGTAGAACTAGGGGAGGTCTGGTGTAGAACTAGGGGAGGTCTGGTGTAGAGCTAGGGGAGGTCTGGTGTAGAACTAGGGGAGGTCTGGTGTAGAGCTAGGGGAGGTCTGGGGGAGAGCAAGGGGAGGTCTGGTGTAGAACTAGGGGAGGTCTGGTGTAGAGCTAGGGGAGGTCTGGGGTAGAGCTTGGGGAGGTCTGGGGGAGAGCTAGGGGAGGTCTGGTGTAGAACTAGGGGAGGTCTGGGGTAGAACTAGGGGAGGTCTGGGGGAGAGCTAGGGGAGGTCTGGTGTAGAACTAGGGGAGGTCTGGTGTAGAGCTAGGGGAGGTCTGGGGGAGAGCTAGGGGAGGTCTGGTGTAGAGCTAGGGGAGGTCTGGTGTAGAACTAGGGGAGGTCTGGTGTAGAGCTAGGGGAGGTCTGGGGGAGAGCTAGGGGAGGTCTGGTGTAGAACTAGGGGAGGTCTGGTGTAGAGCTAGGGGAGGTCTGGGGTAGAGCTAGGGGAGGTCTGGGGTAGAACTAGGGGAGGTCTGGTGTAGAACTAGGGGAGTTCTGTGGGAGAGCTAGGGGAAGTCTCTCCTCTCCCTCTCTCTCTCCCTCCTCCCTCCTCTGTGTGTGAGCATAGTCTTGTGTGTATGTGTATAATCTTAGTGTGTTTGTGTGTGTGTGTGTGTGTGTGTGTGTGTGTGCATCTGTGTGTCTGTCTGTACAAGCTATTCACTTACGTTCTATTTCCCCCCCCCCCCCCTCTGCCTCCCCCCTCTCTCCATCCCTTCTCTCTCTGCCTCTTCCCTCTCTCTCTCCCTCCTCCCTCCTCTGTGTGTGAGAATAATCTGGGCGCTCAGCCAAGTAGAATGTGTTTTTGAATGAATATCTGATGTGCTAGCTGTGGGAGGAGCTATGTTACTGGAGTACTGGGAGAAAAGGAGGGAGGAAGTGTGGGAGAGAGAGAGAGAGAGAGAAAGAGAGAAAGAGAGAGAGAGAGATGGAGAGGGAAAGAGAGAGAGAGAGAGAGAGGGAGAGAGAGAGAGAGAGAGAGAGAGAGACAGAGAGCGAGAGAGAGATGAGAGGGAAAGAGAGAAAGAAAGAGCGAGCGAGAGAGTGAGAGAGAGAGGGAGAGAGAGAGAGAGAGAGAGAGAGAGCTGGAGGTCTGACTGCCTTGCATAACACACGTTGGAGCAGCTTCACGCAGGACTTCATGTGATTCTTCAACCAGAGCCTTACGGCTGGGTGTACATGTTCACCCGCTCTCCTGGATGGACCCTGCCTGGAGCCTGGAGGAAAACAGGGCTGGAGCAGAAAGATGACTGGCTCTGAAAAATAGACCTGCACAAAGGAGACGTAGGAAATAGGATTTCCCTATAGGAATACGTGGTGTATAAGCTACACAGGCAAGAGGAAGCCTGACAATGCTCTGCCAGCTGGGGCTGTCCACAGACTGGTAAGCTTTTCCCCTCTCCCTTGGCAAAGGCAGCGTTGCTTCTTGTTTTGCCCTTGATTTGTGACATAGTATTTTGGACCCCATTACTCTCCACTCATACGTTCATCATCACTGTCGTTCCCTGATCCAGTAATGCCCCTAGAGGCTACAGAACATACACTGCATCTGTTTGGCTTTGGATCGCATGACAAAAAATAGATTTACAAAAGAGCAAGTCATACTGGTTTGTAAAGAGAGGTGTTTGCTTGTTTACAGGGAAATCCCTGCCTGTCTGTTTGTCTGTTTCTCTGTCTCCATCTGTCTGTGTCTGTCTGTAGCTCGACATTGTGTGAGCTAGCTTTTTTAGGAGAGGAGCGATGCAGGATGCTTGAGTCATTGTGAAGAGAAGACAAGCAGCCAGCCAGCAACAGCTCTCTCTCTCTCTCTCTCTCTCTCTCTCGCTAATACTGCGTTCATAACTAAGTGGGAATTTACCAGATACGACTGGGACAAATCAATTTGAACGGCCCACCAACTGGTAATTACTAGTGGGAAACTCATCTATCATGCTGAGCTCCCACTTCACCCACATGATGACCTCTGATGTCACCTAGTAAGGAAATTACCTTGATAACAGCTTTTTGGGCATTTAACTGCAACAACAAAACTTTTCTTTATAAAAAGCAATCTATTAATATGGTTTTTGAACACTATTAAAGCATGATAGCTGTACTTTTGGTTTATGGTTTACGCAGCTTATTGGCCATTAGCCAATCAGCGTTTCTTAACTTGTTTAAAGTATGTGAATGCATCCAACTGGTATTTATGACTTCACAACTGGTAAATTCCCACCTCCCACTTGGTTACGAACACAGCATTAGAATCTCCTTCACACTCCTGGCCCGCCTTTTAAAGGGGCAGGCACCCTGTTCTATATAAGGAGAGTCAGTATTTTAAAGGGGCAGGCACCCTGTTCTATATAAGGAGAGTCAGTGTTTTAAAGGGACAGGCACCCTGTTCTGTATAAGGAGAGTCAGTATTTTAAAGGGACAGGCACCCTGTTCTATATAAGGAGAGTCAGTGTTTTAAAGGGACAGGCACCCTGTTCTGTATAAGGAGAGTCAGTATTTTAAAGGGACAGGCACCCTGTTCTGTATAAGGAGAGTCAGTCTTTTAAAGGGACAGGCACCCTGATGGAGAGTGTAGCCAGTCATTCAGTCAGCCATTCAGTCATTCAGTCAGCCAGGCATTCAGTAAACCAGTCATTCAGTCAGCCAGTCATTCAGTCAGGCAGGTAGCAGGCAGGCAGGCAGGCAGGCAGGCAGGCAGGCAGGCAGGCAGGCAGGCAGGCAGGCAGGCAGGCAAGCAGTCAGTCTTTCAGTGTGCCAGTCATTCAGTCAGCCAGTCACTCATTCAGTGAGCCAGTCAGTCAGTCAGTTAGCCAATCAGTCAGCCAGCCAGGCCAGTCATTCAGTTAGTCATTCAGTTAGTCAGCCAGCTAGTCAGTGAGTTAGTCAGCCAGTCATTCATTCAGTCAACAGACAACAACAGAGTCTGGTGACAGAAACACAGCAAGGCAACATGTTTCATAGTCAGTGTTTGGTTGTTTTTGTTATTCGGTTGTCAAAGTTAATTTCTGGAAATAATGTACATAATGTGACCATGGCCCATGAGGCACTAGGGATGTATCCATTCCCTCTCCAGGCCTGCCTAGCCAAGGAACCCAAAGAGCTTCCAGTATGTGGGGACTGTGGGCTTAATGCATGTGTGTTCTCATCAGTGTTATCTTAATGGGCGTGTGTTTTTTGGTCTCAAGGTTCTAATAATAACTGTGGAAAATGGAGGCTTCCTTGGCTTGTGTGCTGCTTGCTTTCCATGCCAGTGAGCGCCAGCGTCCCAAATGGCATCATACGTATACACTACATTACCAAAAGTATGTGGACACCTGCTGGTCCAACATCTCATTCCAGAATCATGGCCATTACAGTTCTTCTCAAATCATTCTTAACATTTGCAAACCATTAAGTTGCTTTCTCAAAACAATTATTACAAACAGCACAACACAATGGATGACCTGCAACAGCCTGTAACTTGCTCAACATCTCTAGTCCATTCCTCAAAAGTAAATCTTTATGTCAATGAACATGTCAGTGCCATCAGAATGTCAAGTCCTTGTTCACAAAGAAGATGCTTAGTTTTGCCAAAAAGCTTAGTCGTGTTGTCAATATAAAACTGTACTCTTTAGGTATTTTCTGATGTACACTATGGCTACATTTTTTATGACAATGATTGAAAATGCACAAGGCTGCACTTTTTCTGAATGGAATTTATACATTTCAACAGTACAAAGTCACACATTCCTTTATGTGAGATTAGTATTGCAAGAGATTGGACAGGATTCACATTTATGCTTTTATTTTTGTGTCATTGCGATTCAGAAAGAAAAACACAAAACTATTTTATAGCACAAAGAAAAAAATACTACGTCAACATAGAAAAGGTTACCACAGGAAACGCTTCTTTCTGTACAATCACAAAGGTATGGGGTCCTGACGTTCCAGTCTGTTGGGCCAAAGATTCTCATCTACATCACAGTGGATATCTTCTCTTGCGATGCAGTGAGGAAAGAATATTTTAGAGTGTCTTATCCAGCCTATGCAGGCGTCGACTGTGATATCCTCACATGCTGCATCCATGGCATCCAGCAGGGTCATTTGGTTATGTGGCTGGCGATCGTAGACCTTCCACCTCCACGCTGACAATAACTCCTTAATTGGGTTAAGGAATGGGGAATAGGGCGGGAGGAATTCCATAATCATCCTGTAGTGGGTCACAAACCATTGCCTGATGGTGTTTGAGCGATGGAAACTCACATTATCCCAAAGTATCACATACTTTGGTAACTCATCACGAACCTGACCTCTCTCATCAGCTGGTATGAGATCCCTGTATAGGGTGTCTAAGAAGGTGAGGAGACGCTGTGTGTTGTATGGCCCTATAATGGGGATACGCTGAGGCAGCAAACATTGTGGAGACCAATACTTGTGTCATTCTCAAAACGTTTGGCCACGACTGTGCAGTAGACCGAACCATGAAAAACAGCCGCAGACCACTATTCCTCCTCCAACAAACTTTACAGTTGGCACTATGTATTGGGGCCGCTCGGCCATGGAAACTCATTTCATGAAACTTCCGATGAACTCCTGACGTTGCTTCCAGAGGCAATTTGGAACTCGGTAGTGAGTGTTGCAACTGAGGACAGAGGATTTTTACGCTCTACGCTCTTCAGCACTTGGCGGTCCCAGTCTGTGAGCTTGTGTGGCCTACCACTTTGTGGCTGAGCCGTTGTTGCGCCTAGACATTTCGACTTCACAATAACAGAGCTTAACCGGAGCAGCTCTAGTAGGGCAGAAATTTGACAAACTGACTTGGAAAGGTGCCATCCTATGACGGTGCCATGTTGAAAGTCACTGAGCTCTTCAGTAAGGCCATTCTACTGCCAATGTTTGTCTATGGAGATTGCATGGCTTTGTTGTTGATTTAATACACCTGTCAGAAACGGGTGTGGCTGAAATAGCTGAATCCACTCATTTAAATGGGTGTCCACATACTGGTCAAATTAAGATAGTACATCTGTATAGTGCACTGTGGACCCTGGTCAAAAGTGGTGCACTATATAGGGAGCCATTGATAGTGAGGTGAGTGGTAGTGAATGGAACAACACTTGCTTTTTTTTATTTAACCTTTATTTAACTAGGCAAGTCAGTTAAGAACAAATTCTTATTTACAATGACAACCTAACTACAGGGTCAGCCCCTGGAGCAAATTAGGGTTAAGTGCATTGCTCAAGGACACATCAACAGGTTTTTCACCTTGACAGCTCAGGTATTTGAATCAGTTACTGGCCCAATTCTCTAACAGCTAGGCTACATGCCACCCTGTGAGGAGAGACACTCCATATACCTGAGCACAGGAGAGTTGGAGGGGCTTGGATCCACTGGTTGTCTAAGTGTTGTCGAGTGGTGTTTGTGTGTCCGACACTGTTGCCATGTGTTTCCCGGTGTGCTGTGAGTGAGTTGGACTGTAAACAGATGGCTGTATTTTTACACCAGTGGAAAGTGGGCCATGGTGTCTCCGTGATCTGGGGTTGTTGTGGTGTTGTCCTAATGGTGTTGTCATGGTGACGGGGTTGGCCTGTAGCAGTGTCGTAGTGTGTGTGTGTGTGTGTGTGTGTGTAGCTGATCGACAATGTCTGAGTGAAGTGGAGGCTATATGGTGCTCTGGTGCTGCAGGCGCCGCTTAATGTTGCTCTGGTGCTGCTCTCTCTCTCTTATTTCTCCCTCCCTCTCTCTTTGTTTCTCTCTCTATTTCTTCCCCTCCCTCTATCTCTGTCACTCCATGTTTTTTTGCCGCATCTCTCACTCCATGTCTGCCATCATGCTTTCTGTCTGTCTGCCTCTCTGTTTATCTCCTTCTCCCTCTCTGCCTCTGTCCCTCTCTCCCTCTCTGCCTCCCTCCCTCCCTCCCTCCATCTCTCCCTCCCTGCCTGCCATCATGCTTTCTGTCTGTCTGCCTCTGTTTATCTCCTTCTCCCTCTCTCCCTCTCTGCCTCTGTCCCTCCCTCCCTCCCTCCCTCCATCTCTCCCTCCCTGCCTGCCATCATGCTTTCTGTCTGTCTGCCTCTGTTTATCTCCTTCTCCCTCTCTCCCTCTCTGCCTCTGTCCCTCCCTCCCTCCCTCCCTCCCTCCCTCCCTCCATCTCTCCCTCCCTGCCTGCCATCATGCTTTCTGTCTGTCTGCCTCTGTTTATCTCCTTCTCCCTCTCTCCCTCTCTGCCTCTCTCCCTCTCTCTCTCAGGCTTTAGCAGGCTGTAATGTTATAGATATGATGGTTCCTCCAGCAGGCTGTACTGTTATAGATATGATGGTTCCTCCAGCAGGCTGTACTGTTATAGATATAATGGTACCTACAGCAGGCTTTAGCAGGCTGTACTGTTATAGATATAATGGTTCCTCCAGCAGGCTGTACTGTTATAGATATAATGGTTCCTACAGCAGGCTTTAGCAGGCTGTACTGTTATAGATATAATGGTTCCTACAGCAGGCTTTAGCAGGCTGTACTGTTATAGATATAATGGTTCCTACAGCAGGCTTTACTGTTATAGATATAATGGTTCCTCCAGCAGGCTGTACTGTTATAGATATAATGGTACCTACAGCAGGCTTTAGCAGGCTGTACTGTTATAGATATAATGGTTCCTACAGCAGGCTTTAGCAGGCTGTACTGTTATAGATATAATGGTTCCTACAGCAGGCTTTACTGTTATAGATATAATGGTTCCTCCAGCAGGCTTTAGCAGGCACAAAAATCTGCAGTCTGGTTGCCTGTATGTTTATTGTTGAATATGTATATTATGTACAGTTGAAGTCAGAAGTTTACATACACCTTAGCCAAATACATTTAAACTCAGTTTTTCACATTCCTGACATTTAATCCTAGTAAACATTTTGTTTCCATCAGACCAGAGGACATTTCTCCAAAAAGTATGGTCAGGCTTTTTTATGGCAGTTTTGGAGCTGTGGCTTCTTCCTTGCTAAGTGGCCTTTCATGTCGATATAGGACTCGTTTTACTGTGGATATAGATACTTTTGTACCTGTTTCCTCCAGCATCTTCACAAGGTCCTTTGCTGATGTTCTGGGATTGATTTGCACGTTTCGCACCAAAGTACATTCATCTCTAGGAGACAGAACGTGTCTCCTTCCTGAGCGGTATGACGGCTGCGTGGTCCCATGGTGTTTATACTTGCGTACTATTGTTTGTACAGATGAACGTGGTACCTTCAGGCATTTGGAAATTGCTCCCAATGATTTTTTTCTGAGGTCTTGGGTGATTTCTTTTGATTTTCCCATGATGTTGAGCAAAGAGGCAATGAGTTTGAAGGTAGGCCTTGAAATACATCCACAGGTACACCTCCAATTGACTTAAATTATGTCAATTAGCCTATCAGAAGCTTCTAAAGCCATGACATCATTTTCTGGAATTTTCTAAGCTGTTTAAAGACATAGTCAACTTAGTGTATGTAAACTTCTGACCCACCGGAATTGTGATATAGTGAATTATAAGTGAAATAATCTGTCTGTAAACAATTGTTGGAAGAATTACTTGTGTCATTCACAAAGTAGATGTCCTAACCGACTTGCCAAAACTATAGTTTGTTAACATGAAATCTGTGGAGTGGTTGAAAAATGTGTTTTAACGACTTCAACCTAAGTGTATGTAAACCTCCGAATTCAACTGTAGATGTGTTGTAGTGAGGAAGTGAGGCAGGGGGGCAATATACACAATACAACATGACTTCATATAATGATGCGAAAATATTCCTAATAATCTAGTAAATAATTATGTAATTAAGTGAAGTTCTGATGCTAGTAATAGCCTAAGCACATCATGCCATGATGTTTAGCGCTTCAAGCCAAGCCCCTTACATGTCCAACCCCCTTTCTCACTCTCCCCCCATCTGCATCTCGCGCCTGCAGGGATGCGTATTCTTTGACATGTGTCATGCACAGAGAGGAAGCATGTTGGAAATGCACAGCATGCTAGAACATAACATTCTTCTCTGTTGTTTTTACATGCTAGAACATAACAAGTGTGTGTCTTCCTCTGTCTCCAGATTTGCAGCTGACGGACGTTGTGGAGACCAACGGTTGGTCAGAGATGATTCCTCATGAAGTCCATAGAGCCGTCCTCTCTTTTGCCTGGCGGGCGTCACTCTGCCCTTTATAGACTGCTGAGTCCAAGACAAACAGTCACACAGTGAAGACCTGAGAGAGAGAGAGAGAGAGAGAGAGAGAGAGAGAGAGAGAGAGAGAGAGAGAGAGAGACCTGAGAAAGAACTGAGAGAGTGAGAGACCTGAGAGAGACCACAACAACACTGAGAGAGAGAGAGAGAGAGAGAGAGAGCGAGAGAGAGAGAGAGAGAGAGAGAGAGAGAAGGTTCACAAAACCTACCGAAGAGACAAACAAAGAGTGAAAACCAACCATGAAATCCAACCAGGAGAGGAGCCATGGCTGTCTACCTCCAAAGAAGCGTGAGATCCTAGCCCTGGAGCAGAGGCCTGCGGTGGTAGCAGCAGCAGCTGAGATCCTAGCCCTGGAGCAGAGGCCTGCAGTGGTAGCAGCAGCTGCTGAGATCCTAGCCCTGGAGCAGAGGCCTGTGGTGGTAGCAGCAGCAGCTGAGATCCTAGACCTGGAGAAGAGGCCTGCGGTGGTAGCAGCAGCAGCTGAGATCCTGGCTCTGGGGCAGAGGCCTGTGGTGGTAGCAGCAGCAGCTGACATCCTGGCTCTGGAGCAGAAGCCTGTGGTGGTAGCAGCAGCAGCTGCAGCCTCAGCAGACTCTACTCTACACACAGAGAACCTGGCCAGGCTGGCCAGTGTAGCCAGCGAACACTGCAGATCCACAGAAACTCCCAGCCCCAGGTTTCATGTCTCCTCGTCCTCCTCTTCATCCCCCTCCCCCTCGGCTACCTCTCTGTCTACGATCCCCCTGACCTCCCTCTCCACTGTCTACCCCTCTGGGGTGGGGCTCAGCCAACAAGGCGGTACATTCCAGTATGCCCAGCTGGCCCCTAACCTCCAGTTCATTAGCTCTGGGCCGTACACTGGCTACATCTCCTCTCAGATCATCCCATCCACTGCCACCAGTGTAGCCACCTCCACAGGGCACCAGCACCACCTAGACAGCCACTGCTACACCACCGCCCTCATCTCCCAGGCCACCAAGGTGTGTACCTATTGTGTATATATCAGGAGTAGTGAACTACATGGAGTTCAACTAGGAAGTTAACTACATTTGTAGTAGCTTGGTGGTAGTTGAACTAAATTCTAATTTCTGTAGTTTTCAGTAGTTAATAACTTTTTTGCCACGTAGCGGTGTAGCTAACTACTGGAACTACAAGAAAACATGTTAAGCTAAAATAAAATAACATATGGGTGACAATAATATATATATTTTTTATCAGATTTATTCCTGGGCTGTGCCACAACCGGCCGTGGCCTGGAGTGACATAGGACGGCGCACAATTGGCCCAGCGTTGTCTGGGTTAGGGGAGAGTTCAACTGGCCTGGGGGGTTTTACTTGGCTCATCGCACTCTGGCGACATCTTATGGCGGGCCGGGTGCCTGCAGGCTGACCCCCGTCGCCAGTTGAACGGTGTTTCCTCCAACACATTGGTGCGGCTGGCTTCCAGGGTTAAGCTGGCGGGTGTTAAGGAGCGCGGTTAGGCGGGTCAGGTTTCGGAGGACGCCTGACTCCACCTTCGCCTCTCCCGAGCCCGTTGGGGAGTTGCAGCGATGAGACAAGATCGAAATTGGGGGAAAAAAAGGGGGATAAAATAAAAAAATAAAAAACTTTTCTGTGTTTAATATGCTAAGTTGTGATCTGTTTTTGTGTTTAATAGGTTAAGCTGTGATCTGTTTTTATGTTTAATAGGTTAAGTTGTGATCTGTTTTTGCAATTTGTAGTCTATGAAATGTCAGATTTCAATATGATAATGTATCATTAAGTAGTTTGAATGTGGTGAACTACTTTTTCAAGGTAACTGTTAGCTTGGTAAACTATATTTTCAGAGTAGCTTCCCCAACACTGGTATTTATTGTGTATTTATTAGTGTTTTTTTATGTATTGGTTGGTGCAAACAAATGAATGAAGTACTATGTTATATTAAGGTTGGTGACCAGCAGCAGCAGCTCCAGATAGGACTGTCGTCTGAGCTGGCTGTGTCCGTTGGAGGGACCACCGTCTCCCTGCCCACCTCCACCCACTTCACTGGTACCCACCAGTACATCCAGCTGGACAGCAGCTGCCCTCTGACCGTCACCTCCCCTCCCCAGGGCCACCTCCAACCACTCCAGCTCCACACACACAACGGGGTGGGCCTCCTCCCCCACACCCTCACCCTCGCACCCTCCCAGGTGTTGGTCCAATATGCGGATGGGTTAGGGTTCAAGAAAGCTGAGGGCGGACACAACAAGGTATTTGTATATTTTTCATATTTGATGTAAAACAATAAAAAATGTATTAAAGACATTTTATGATTTTGAAGTGTTTGCGAGGAGAGCGTGTGAGTAAGCGTGTCATTGTACAGTGTAGACTATGCTGTATCCTGTGCATTTGATTTGAAGGTGGTGCAGCTGAATGGAGAGCTGGAGAGGAGTTTCGGTAAACAGAGTGGTGTTGGCATCAAAGGAGTCTCCTACTCTAACCAGAACAATCAGCAGGTTCACCATGGATACGAAGCTCGACACATCCTCATTCCCGCAGACTACACTACCCAGGATTCCACAGGACTACAAACCTCACTGGTGCTGGTAGCAAACGCCCACCCCAACCCTCACCCCCACCCCCACCCCCACCCTACCAGTGTTGCTGAGCAGGACAAGGTCCAGGTCCACCCATCACTAATACACAGTGAGAGAGGAGGCATCTGTTTAGGGAAAACTGTCTCCAGAACCTCCTCCTTCACCTCCCTCAGCTCCTCTGAGGCTCTGAAGGTCTCTTTTTCCCCTCACTCGGTTATCCAGACCACCAAACACTCTGACGAGCCTGTATACAGCCTGTATTCCACCACCCAGGCACCAATCATCGGCTACATCGCCAGCGCAGGCAACCAGCACGGCATCAGCTACGCCACCCTGCCACAGCACCTGGTCATCCCAGACGGCCAGTCCCTCCAGTCTCTCCCAATATCCGTTAGTGGAGTCGGTGGAGTTACCACCACTACGGACCTCGAGGCTCCCCACTCAGTGACCGCCAGGACGGCCACCACCACCGCCAGCACCACCGCCTCTCAGCTGGCTCCAGCTGCCGCATCCTTCCCCCAAAACACCTACCTCACCGCGGCCCTGTCCAAGTGTGAGAGGCTGGGGTCGGACGGCCACCATCAGTCCCCTGCTGTACTCCAGGCCCAAGTATTACCCATGCAACACATCCAAACCTTGTCTAACACAGCCGCTACTGTGGTGGCGTCCCCCTCCCCTGCCCCAGCTCCAGCTCCAGCCCCTGTCCAGGCTTCTCCTTCTCCCTCCTCGTCCCCCTCCCCTGCCCCAGCTCCAGCCCCTGTCCAGGCTTCTCCTTCTCCCTCCTCGTCCCCCTCCCCAGCCCCAGCTCCAGCTCCTGTCCAGGCTTCCCCCTCTCCCTCCTCTGCCCCCTCCTCCTCTCCAGCCACGCTCCCTCCGTTCTTCATGCGTGGCTCCATCATCCAGCTGGCGGATGGGGAGCTGAAGCGCGTGGAGGACCTGAAGACGGAGGACTTTATCCAGAGTGCTGAGATCAGCAGTGAGCTGAAGATTGACTCCAGCACCGTGGAACGCATCGACACAGGCCAGACACCCAACGCTGTCGTCATACAGTTCGGTGTCGGGGAACTCAAAGCACAGGTAAGCTAGCTGAGCTTGTTGTTGTTTCCATTCCCCAAGTCTCAGTACCAGTCTGTTTGGACTATGCTGCCAACTCCTGGTCACTCATTCTCATGCCAAGCGTGTTTGGCTTGACAATGGTGTTGAAAAGAGCACAAACAGATCTGAGACCAGGCTACCATAACCAATCATAATGTCAATGTTTATGCCAATAACAGTTTTTTGTGGATCCTTTGTGTGTTGTATTCCTCTGCAGGTGTGTGTGGAGGTGCTGTTGGAGTATCCATTCTTTGTGTTCGGCCAGGGCTGGTCGTCCTGCTGCCCTGACCGGACCACTCAGCTGTTGGAGCTGAGCTGTGTCAAGCTGTGTGTTGGGGACGTGTGTGTCTCCCTGACCCTCAGGAGCCTGAGGAGTGGTGGCGGCTCTGTGTCTGGGAGGATCCACAGCAGCCAGGGTCACGAGGTCAAGCTGAGGCACAGCCACAACACTGGGGACATCACACAGGGGTCTAACCATCAGGGGAACCGCCTGGGGAATAGTCAGTGGAACAGTCAGTGGAACAGTCAGGGGAACAGTCAGGGGAACAGTCAGAGTAATGGTCAGATTATTGATCAATTAAACAGTCAGATAAATAGTCTGAGTAATAGTCAGAGAGACAGTCAGAGAGACAGTCAGAGAGACAGTCAGAGCATGGAGAAGGACTTTAGGAACAGTATGAATGCTGCAGGCAGCAACAGTGTCTTTCTGGTGCAGGTGGCCAAAACAGACAGGTTAAATAGGGAGGACCGGGGTGTCCCCCGCTGCGTGGACCAGGTGACAGGATCTGGACTACGACCCGGATCTGGATCTGGACCAGGGGTCTACGGAGCTGGAGTTGGACCCAGGGGCACCTCGGACCTGCAGGCTGTCTCAGGGAATGGAGAGATGAGAGACAGAGAAAATGGAGAGATGACAGAGAGAGACAATGGAGAGATGAGAGAGAGAGAACAGAATAGCCACGTGCCCCCTCTTCCTCCCCTCCAGACAGAAGGGGGTGAGGCACACAAAGAAGAACCCTCGGTTCGTAAGAGGAGGTGGTCTGCTCCAGAGAGAGATCAGAAAAACCCTCGGGTCGTAAGTGGAGGTGGTCTGCTCCTGAAAGAGATCAGACAGAGAGGGCGGGGGAGGAACCCCCTTTGACCCTGCCCAAACTCTCTTTTATAACTCAGCAGGTCAAACTCTCCATCGAGGGCAGGTCAAATGTTGTCATTTACATAAATGTTTTATGATTCTATTTCTCTGGAAGGAACCTAGGTGTCTCTGTTTGTGGCTCTCTGCCTGGGAGGCCAGTCTCTATCCAGAACACAGTGAGTGGCCCACTGCCTGGAAGACCAGTCTCTCTCCAGAACACAGTGAGTGGCCCACTGCCTGGGAGACCAGTCTCTCTCCAGAACATAGTTAGTGGCCCACTGCCTGGGAGGCCAGTCTCTCTCCAGAACACAGTTAGTGGCCCACTGCCTGGGAGGCCAGTCTCTCTCCAGAACATAGTTAGTGGCCCACTGCCTGGGAGGCCAGTCTCTCTCCAGAACACAGTGAGTGGCCCACTGCCTGGGAGGCCAGTCTCTCTCCAGAACACAGTGAGTGGCCCACTGCCTGGGAGGCCAGTCTCTTTCCAGAACACAGTGTGTGGCTCTCTGCCTGGGAGGCCAGTCTCTCTCCAGAACATAGTTAGTGGCCCACTGCCTGGGAGACTAGTCTCTCTCCAGAACACAGTGAGTGGCCCACTGCCTGGGAGACCAGTCTCTCTCCAGAACACAGTGTGTGGCTCTCTGCCTGGGAGGCCAGTCTCTCTCCAGAACATAGTTAGTGGCCCACTGCCTGGGAGGCCAGTCTCTCTCCAGAACATAGTTAGTGGCCCACTGCCTGGGAGACCAGTCTCTCTCCAGAACACAGTGAGTGGCCCACTGCCTGGGAGACCAGTCTCTCTCCAGAACACAGTGAGTGGCCCACTGCCTGGGAGACCAGTCTCTCTCCAGAACACAGTGTGTGGCTCTCTGCCTGGGAGGCCAGTCTCTCTCCAGAACATAGTTAGTGGCCCACTGCCTGGGAGACCAGTCTCTCTCCAGAACACAGTGAGTGGCCCACTGCCTGGGAGACCAGTCTCTCTCCAGAACACAGTGAGTGGCCCACTGCCTGGGAGACCAGTCTCTCTCCAGAACACAGTTAGTGGCCCACTGCCTGGGAGGCCAGTCTCTCTCCAGAACACAGTTAGTGGCCCACTGCCTGGGAGGCCAGTCTCTCTCCAGAACACAGTTAGTGGCCCACTGCCTGGGAGGCCAGTCTCTCTCCAGAACATAGTGAGTGGCCCACTCCCTGGGAGACCAGTCTCTCTCCAGAACACAGAGAGTGGCCCACTGCCTGGGAGGCCAGTCTCTCTCCAGAACACAGCGAGTGGCCCACTGCCTGGGGGACCAGTCTCTCCAGAACCAAGTTAGTGGCCCACTGCCTGGGAGACCAGTCTCTCTCCAGAACACAGTTAGTGGCCCACTGCCTGGGGGACCAGTCTCTCCAGAACACAGTTAGTGGCCCACTGCCTGGGAGACCAGTCTCTCTCCAGAACACAGTGAGTGGCCCACTGCCTGGGGGACCAGTCTCTCCAGAACACAGTTAGTGGCCCACTGCCTGGGAGGCCAGTCTCTCTCCAGAACATAGTGAGTGGCCCACTGCCTGGGAGGCCAGTCTCTCTCCAGAACACAGTGAGTGGCCCACTGCCTGGGAGACCAGTCTCTCTCCAGAACACAGTGAGTGGCCCACTGCCTGGGAGGCCAGTCTCTCTCCAGAACACAGTGAGTGGCCCACTGCCTGGGAGGCCAGTCTCTCTCCAGAACACAGTGAGTGGCCCACTGCCTGGGAGGCCAGTCTCTTTCCAGAACACAGTGTGTGGCTCTCTGCCTGGGAGGCCAGTCTCTCTCCAGAACATAGTTAGTGGCCCACTGCCTGGGAGACTAGTCTCTCTCCAGAACACAGTGAGTGGCCCACTGCCTGGGAGACCAGTCTCTCTCCAGAACACAGTGTGTGGCTCTCTGCCTGGGAGGCCAGTCTCTCTCCAGAACATAGTTAGTGGCCCACTGCCTGGGAGGCCAGTCTCTCTCCAGAACATAGTTAGTGGCCCACTGCCTGGGAGACCAGTCTCTCTCCAGAACACAGTGAGTGGCCCACTGCCTGGGAGACCAGTCTCTCTCCAGAACACAGTGAGTGGCCCACTGCCTGGGAGACCAGTCTCTCTCCAGAACACAGTGTGTGGCTCTCTGCCTGGGAGGCCAGTCTCTCTCCAGAACATAGTTAGTGGCCCACTGCCTGGGAGACCAGTCTCTCTCCAGAACACAGTGAGTGGCCCACTGCCTGGGAGACCAGTCTCTCTCCAGAACACAGTGAGTGGCCCACTGCCTGGGAGACCAGTCTCTCTCCAGAACACAGTTAGTGGCCCACTGCCTGGGAGGCCAGTCTCTCTCCAGAACACAGTTAGTGGCCCACTGCCTGGGAGGCCAGTCTCTCTCCAGAACACAGTTAGTGGCCCACTGCCTGGGAGGCCAGTCTCTCTCCAGAACATAGTGAGTGGCCCACTCCCTGGGAGACCAGTCTCTCTCCAGAACACAGAGAGTGGCCCACTGCCTGGGAGGCCAGTCTCTCTCCAGAACACAGCGAGTGGCCCACTGCCTGGGGGACCAGTCTCTCCAGAACCAAGTTAGTGGCCCACTGCCTGGGAGACCAGTCTCTCTCCAGAACACAGTGAGTGGCCCACTGCCTGGGGGACCAGTCTCTCCAGAACACAGTTAGTGGCCCACTGCCTGGGAGGCCAGTCTCTCTCCAGAACATAGTGAGTGGCCCACTGCCTGGGAGGCCAGTCTCTCTCCAGAACACAGTGAGTGGCCCACTGCCTGGGAGACCAGTCTCTCTCCAGAACACAGTGAGTGGCCCACTGCCTGGGAGGCCAGTCTCTCTCCAGAACACAGTGAGTAGCCCACTGCCTGGGGGACCGGTCTCTCTCCAGAACACAGTGAGTAGCCCACTGCCTGGGAGGCCAGTCTCTCTCCAGAACACAGTGAGTGGCCCACTGCCTGGGAGGCCAGTCTCTCTCCAGAACACAGTGAGTGGCCCACTGCCTGGGAGACCAGTCTCTCTCCAGAACACAGTGAGTAGCCCACTGCCTGGGAGGCCAGTCTCTCTCCAGAACACAGTGAGTAGCCCACTGCCTGGGAGGCCAGTCACTCTCCAGAACACAGTGAGTAGCCCACTGCCTGGGAGACCAGTCTCTCTCCAGAACACAGTGAGTAGCCCACTGCCTGGGAGGCCAGTCTCTCTCCAGAACACAGTGAGTAGCCCACTGCCTGGGAGGCCAGTCTCTCTCCAGAACACAGTGAGTAGCCCACTGCCTGGGAGGCCAGTCTCTCTCCAGAACATAGTGAGTAGCCCACTGCCTGGGAGGCCAGTCTCTCTCCAGAACACAGTGAGTGGCCCACTGCCTGGGGGACCAGTCTCTCTCCAGAACACAGTGAGTGGCCCACTGCCTGGGGGTAGTGGTTAGTTAGTTAGTAGCCCACTGCCTGGGAGGCCAGTCTCTCCAGAACACAGTTAGTAGCCCACTGCCTGGGGGTAGTGGTTAGTTAGTTAGTAGCTACTGTAGCAGATGGTTGACCTGGAAAGGCTTGAATTTATTAAACCATGAGATTTGTCCTCTATATTGACCTATAAAGTGAATTAACCATGTGTGAGTTATATCAATGGATAGTACCTGTCTAGTTAGAATATCAATGTGTGATGACAATATGTGATGGCATGGCGTTTTCTTTTTGTTGCCTCAGGGTAACGTTGTGCTGTCAGGCTACTTCCAGGGCAATATAATGAAGCAATAAGGCCCGGGGGGGGGCGTGGTATATGGCCAATATACCACGGCTAAAGGCTGTTCTTAGGCACAACACAATCCAGCCCATAGGCGTGGTATATTGGTCATATATCACTAACCCCAGAGGTGCCTTATTGCTATTATAAACTGGTTACCAACGTAATTAGAGCAGTAAAAGTACATGTTTTGTCATACCCATGGTATATGGTCTGATATACCACAGCTTTCAGCCAATCAGCATTCAGGGCACGAACCACCCAGTTTATAATGCTCAATGAAAGACAATGGACATTCTATGGTTCAAAGTAGCCAGTTAAGATCATACCCTCTGATTGTGAGGACAGTCACAGCGAGGAAGAATGGACCCAAGAATCAGGTTTGAGAGGCAGTGAAATACTAATTTTGCCAAACTTTCACTATATTTCAATTAATAAATGTTTAGAAAATAATATCAGATTTTCCCTGGTGTTATAGTAAGTACCCTTATGGCACAGAATGCCTAAATCTTCCAAAAATAGGATGGAATATTTTTTTCAGTGAAAAAACTAAATGTGTGCAGTAAAGGGTTACAAATATATATGTTGCAATCATTTTGGTTTGCAGAAATTTGGATGCGTAGTATCTTTGTTTTTTTAGGATTCGCCCCAAATGGCACCCTTTTTCCTATATAGTGCACTAATTTTGATGGGCTCTGGTCAAAAGTAGTGCACTATAAAGCGAAGAGGGTGCCATTTGGGACGAATCCTTTGTAATCCAATCGCTTTATTCCCTTCTTGTTTTAGATATACTGTAGTAAGTTACCTGATAGCTTCTCCCGCAGTGAGTTCTTCTTTCTCCGTTCTTCTGGACGTTATCCAATGTTTTACAGTGGTTCTTCTGGACGTTATCCAATGTTTTACAGTGGTTCTTCTGGACGTTATCCAATGTTTTACAGTGGTTCTTCTGGATATTATACAATGTTTTACAGTGGTTCTTCTGGACGTTATACAATGTTTTACAGTGGTTCTTCTGGACGTTATCCAATGTTTTACAGTGGTTCTTCTGGATATTATACAATGTTTTACAGTGGTTCTTCTGGATATTATACAATGTTTTACTGTGGTTCTTCTGGACGTTCTACAACGTTTTACAGTGGTTCTTCTGGATATTATATAATGTTTTACAATGGTTCTTCTGGACGTTATACAACATTTTAAAGGGGTTCTTCTGGACGTTATAAAACGTTTTACAGTGTAAAAGGGGGTGGAGGGAGAGCCACTGACATTGAATTCCAACTACAGGTAGATTGAAGCTGTCCAATTAATTTGTCTTCAGGCCCTGATAGTTGTATGTGCAATACCTGAATTATAGGTCATTGTTTTTCATGTGAAATCATTACAGTCCAATAACCCTCTAAAATGGCTCTGATTAATATTTTTGTATGATGACATACCATGTAAAACTCCATCCTCAATTTGCAATATGTCCCCTGAGATTACATAAAAAATAAATGAATCATTCAAATGTATATTTTCATACTTTTAATTCAGGCAAATCAGAGTAATCCTGGTATTCTCTACATTCTGTAACTATCTGGCCTCACTACCCACTCATGTGGACACGTATTTATTTAGACTAAATTCTGTGACTATCTGGCCTCACTAAACACTCATGTGGACACGTATTTATTTAGACTGAATTTTCATAGGTATGTCTCGCTTTTCTTTCAGTTTCAAATTATAGTATCTATAATTTTTCTTATACCCAAAATAAAGTTTTTTACATAACTCAGCAAGAGTGTGTGTGTGTGTGTCTGTGCATGTATCTGATTATCATAAAACTGTTTATCATCAAGGATTGTGTAGGAAAGCACTTTGATATATTAAAATTCATTGAGAGAGAGAGAGGAGAGAGAGAACGAGAGAGAGTGAGAGAGAGAGAGTGAGAGAGAGAGAGAGTAAGAGAGAGAACGAGAGAGAGAGAGAACGAGAGAGGGAGCTATGCTTATTGGTAAATCTCCAAAGATTTGCTATTATTGTAAATCTCCAAAGTTTTGGCAATATGTGCATTGTTACGTCATGCCAATAAAGCAAATTGAATTGAGTTGAGAGTGAATGAATGTATGTATACAGTATACGCCTTTATCTCCTCCAGACTGGACTACTGTAATGCACTTCTCATCGGGATCCCTAACAAAAGCCTGCAGAGACTGCAGTATGTTCAGAATAGTGCTGCAAGGATCTTGATGAGAGTGCGAAAATACGACCACATCACACCCATTCTTCATTCACTTTACTGGCTTCCTGTTTCTGCCAGGATTGAATATAAGGTCGCCTTTCTTACCCACCAGTGCATCTATGGAAATGCCCCCCCCCTATCTGAAAGAACTTCTCACTCCTCTAACTACAACTCGATCTCTCCGTTCAACAAACTCAAACCTCCTCCTTCTTTCTGTTCTGCTGCTCCTCGTATCTGGAATGCCCTCCCCGACCATCTGAGGGCACCTCAAACTATTGAGACTTTTAAAAAGGGACTAAAAACATATATTTTTAGGAGAACTTATGACTTTTAACTAATATGTCTATTTGTATTTTATATTGATTTTTCTTTACCATGCTTTTATGATCTTAACTGTAGCACTTTGAGATTTGATCCAAATGTAAAGTGCATTACAAATAAAATATATTGTTATTATTATTACAGTATGAGCTGCAGCGCTTAAATATAATATAATGTCCTTTTGGTTGAGGAATGAACAGAGATTATTGGCTTAGACTGTTGTTTGCATCTTGTCAATATTCAGGTGAACTGGCAGAGAAAGACACTGCCCACCGACTGTTGTTCCCTGAGATATGTATGTGGTAAAATATAATCATTGCTGTAGATATTATACAAAATATGATAAAAAAAAAGGTTGTGAAATAACGTTTTTGTGTACCTCATATGAAAGATACAGTTATATGAAAGATACAGTTATATGAAAGATACAGTTATATGAAAGATACAGTTATATTTTACATAAAACAAGAGGAATAGAAGACTTCGATGTTGATTTTCTAACTGTGTTATTATTGTTTAATTTGCAGGATATACTCCAGTCTGTTTTATATGATCCATGGTCCCTTTCTTAGAGAGGGTTTATGGACAACATACTGTATTTCAGTTGTCAAATTTGAACATTTCATTTAGATTTGAACAAATTTGTTTAAAGAAATACAAAAGAACATGAACAAACATAATGTCTTTGTACAGTATACTCAGAATAATAAATAACAGAGTCAACTGACATCTGTCTTTCATCCATCTTCATCCATCTAGCACTCTGTTTTCCAGCCTGGTCTCATAGACTACACGTAATATAGTAAATATAAATACGGATTCCGTAATACCCAAATATGTTACATTTGGTGTGGTTACATAACACAGAAGGTTAGTTAAGGCAAAAACTAAAGTACTGTAGGGTGGTTGGTCAGGGTGGACGCTCTGCAGGAGGAGAGGCCCCCCTGTACGGCACCTCCACTGTCCTGCCCTCTGACGCTCTGCAGGAGGAGGAGGGGGAGGGATGGAGGGATTGAGGAAGAGGGGAACACTTGTCAATAAAGCTATGGTCTTCCATTGGGTTGATCAGGCACATTGTCTTCAACATCATCCACACTTCTGTACTAAGTAGACTAGAGCTAAATACTAAATGGACATTTTGTGAAGAAAATGTGTGCTTGCTTGTAAGATACGATTAGAGAAACTGAAAGGATACTGTATTTATATACTGTGGGCGGAAGGTAGGCTAGAGCAGGGTTCCCAACCAGGGGTACAAGGACATTGATAAGGCTCATAAGACCATAGGCTTACTGTTAAAATGCACATGAGGAGGTACTTCAGGGGAACTCCGGGCAGAGCAAAGTTCAGTTGGTCTCTTCACAGTCCCCAAGTCCAGAACAGACTATGGGAGGAACACAGTACTACAGAGAGCCATGACTACATGGAACTCTATTCCACAACAAGACTATGGGAGGAACACAGTACTACAGAGAGCCATGACTACATGGAACTCTATTCCACATCAAGACTATGGGAGGAACACAGTACTACAGAGAGCCATGACTACATGGAACTCTATTCCACAACAAGACTATGGGAGGAACACAGTACTACAGAGAGCCATGACTACATGGAACTCTATTCCACATCAAGACTATGGGAGGAACACAGTACTACAGAGAGCCATGACTACATGGAACTCTATTCCACAACAAGACTATGGGAGGAACACAGTACTACAGAGAGCCATGACTACATGGAACTCTATTCCACATCAAGTAACTGATGCAAGCAGTAGAATTAGACTTAAATAACAGATAAAAAGACACTTTATGGAACAGTGGGGACTGTGACGCAACACAGACACAGACAGAGACACAGACACAGACACAGACACAGACTGTCACGATGCAGATTAATGGGACGATACACGGAGCGCTGGTGGAGTGTCATTCCTTCTTTATTTTGGAGTTGTTCTCACGAAGCACAAAATAACAAAAGGAAATGACTGGACTAAATACAAAACACTAACAAAGCAACTTACGTGCTGAAAACACAAGGCAGACACAAACAAACAATGATCCACACACAGGTGCATGTGTGTGGAGCTTAAATACTATCCCCAATCAGAGACAACACTAGACAGCTGTCTGTTACTACATGGGGAAACTCAAAATGGCTACCAGTGGACACATTCTGGCATCATTGACTTGTAAAGGGGTGGCCGTTCTAGTCTTTCTATTTCTATGGGTGCCACTATAAGCACTCCCATAACAAATCAAGGCACTAGTCCTTATAAGCGTAAGAAACATTACCACGGTCCACCCACTATTTCCATAACAACTCATGAAGTCAATACGTTATTCAAACTCTGAACACCACTGTTGCTGTATGAAGACAATTCTAGCTGTCTTCCAAACATTGTTGTCTAGGATTATTACAAACCTCCAAACATTCTGGACACTTGGCTGCAAAAGCCTTCCACTCCTCCACAGTGCAGTGCCTCTGTATGGAGGTGAAGAGCCTTCCACTCCTCCACAGTGCAGTGCCTCTGTATGGAGGTGAAGAGCCTTCCACTCCTCCACAGTGCAGTGCCTCTGTATGGAGGTGAAGAGTCTTCCACTCCTCCACAGTGCAGTGCTAACCCTAACCCTAACCTGTAGAAGGTGTGTTGTTGCTATGTAAACCCTGCTACATGATTGCTGACCTGTAGAAGGCATGTTGTTGCTATGTGAACCATGCTACATGAGTGCTGACCTGTAGAAGGCATGATGTTGCTATGTGAACCATGCTACACAGTTGGTGGTTGCTGACCTGTAGAAGGCATGTTGTTGCTATGTGAACCATGCTACATGAGTGCTGACCTGTAGAAGGTGTGTTGTTGCTATGTAAACCCTGCTACATGGTTGCTGACCTGTAGAAGGCATGATGTTGCTATGTAAACCATGCTAAACGGTTGGTGGTTGCTGACCTGTAGAAGGCATGTTGTTGCTATGTAAACCCTGCTACATGAGTGCTGACCTGTAGAAGGCATGTTGTTGCTATGTAAACCATGCTACATGAGTGCTGACCTGTAGAAGGCATGTTGTTGCTATGTAAACCATGCTACATGAGTGCTGACCTGTAGAAGGCATGTTGTTGCTATGTAAACCATGCTACATGAGTGCTGACCTGTAGAAGGCATGATGTTGCTATGTGAACCATGCTACACAGTTGGTGGTTGCTGACCTGCAGAAGGCATGATGTTGCCATGTAAACCATGCTACATGAGTGCTGACCTGTAGAAGGCATGTTGTTGCTATGTAAACCATGCTAAACGGTTGGTGGTTGCTGACCTGTAGAAGGCATGTTGTTGCTATGTAAACCATGCTACACGGTTGGTGGTTGCTGACCTGTAGAAGGCATGTTGTTGCCATGTAAACCATGCTAAACGGTTGGTGGTTGCTGACCTGTAGAAGGCATGTTGTTGCTATGTGAACCATGCTACACGGTTGGTGGTTGCTGACCTGTAGAAGGCATGTTGTTGCTATGTAAACCATGCTAAACGGTTGGTGGTTGCTGACCTGTAGAAGGCATGTTGTTGCTATGTGAACCATGCTACACGGTTGGTGGTTGCTGAACTGTAGAAGGTGTGGGTCTCGGTGATGGCCCGGTACAGGCCGCTGGCAGCTCTGGTGCTTGTCATCTTAAACAGCAGGACCACACCGTCATCACTGTCCCTAGTGATGGTCATGTACACATTCTTGACTGGGTGGCCATCTGGATGATGGGGTAAATGATCCTAGAACGGAAGAGAGAAAGAATCATTGTATGCTCTATATACAGTGCATTCGGAAAATAATCAGACCCCTTCACCTTTTGTTACGTTACAGCCTCATTCATGTCCAGCACGTCTACCTTCCCACCTGTACCAACCTATTGTCCCTGGCAGTGAGCCGTGCTGCCCCCTTCAATAAACAATTTTATTTTTTTATTAGAGCAAATTTAAGAAAACAGATACCTTATTTACATAAGTATTCAGACCCTTTGCTATGAAACTCGAAATTGAGCTCAGGTGTATCCTGTTTCTATTGATCATCCTTGAGATGTTTCTACAACTTGATTAGAGTCCACCTGTGGTAAATTCAACTGATTGGACATGATTTGGAAAGGCACACACCTGTCTATAGAAGGTCCCACAGTTGACAGTGCATGTCAGAGCAAAAACCAAGCCATGAGGTCAAAGAAATTGTCAGCAGAGCTCCAAGACAGGATTGTGTTGAGGCACAGATCTGGGGAAGGGTACATAAACATTTGTGTCCCCAAGAACACAGTGGCCTCAATCATTCTTAAATGGAAGAAGTTTGAACCACCAAGACTCTTCCAAGAGCTGGCTGCCCAGCCAAACTGAGCAATCTAGGGAGAAGGGCCTTGTTCAGGGAGGTGACCAAGAACCCAATGGTCACTCTGACAGAGCTCCAGAGTTCCTCTGTGGAGATGGGAGAACCTTCCAAAAGGACAACCATCTCTGCAGCACTCCACCAATCAGGCCTTTATGGTAGAGTGGCCAGACGGAAGCCACTCCTCAGTAAAAAAGGCACATGATAGCCCGCTTGGAGTTTGCCAAAAGGCACCTAAAGGACGCTGACCATGAGAAACAAGATTCTCTGGTCTGATGAAACCAAGATTGAGCTCTTTGGCCTAAATGCCAACCGTCACATATGGCACCGCTCATCACCTGGCCAATACCATCCCTACGTTGAAGCATGGTGGTGGCAGCATCGTGCTGTGGGGATGTTTTTCAGCGGCAGACACCGGGAAAATAGTCAGGATCGAGGGAAAGATGAACGGAGCAAAGTACAGAGATCCTCGATGAAAACCTGCTCCGGACCTGACTGGGGCGAAGGTTCACCTTCCAACAGGACAACGACCCTAAGCACACAGCCAAGACAATGCAGGCCCAGCCAGAGCACGGACTTGAACCCAATCGAACATCTCTGGAGAGACCTGAAAATAGCTGGCAGTGCTTGAGAGGATCTGCAGAGAATGCCAAGAGTGCGCAAAGCTGTCAAGGCAAAGGGTGGCTACTTTGAAGAATCTAAAATATATTTTGATTTGTCTAACACTTTTTTTGGTTACTACATGATTCCATACGTGTTAGTTCATAGTGTTGATGTCATCATTATTATTCGACAATGTAGAAAATAGTAAAAATAAAGAAAAAACCCTTGAATGTACAAACTTGACTGGTACTGTACATTTGCAAAAATGTCAACAACAAAAAATGTGCTTTGTCATTATGGGGTATTTTGTGTATATTCATGAGAAAAAAAACAATATAAATACTTTTTAGCATAAGGCTGTAACACTAACATAACAAAATGTGGGAAAAATAAAGGGGTCTGAATACTTTCCGAATGAACTGTAGTTCATATCTAATGTCTAACAGTCATTCTTTACTGTACCTGTAGATAGAACTACATAGTGTAACAGTTATGTATTGTACATGAATACGTTGTTTATCATCACATATTGGATCCACACTAGAGCTCTTTAGCTCTTCAAAATACTTACTGTATTTGCAGTGTAGCTCATATCAGATAATTATTAATGTGAATACAAATATTTTAATATCAACATTTTCAAATCATATGTTTGGTGAAATATGTGTTCAGTCTAGATGATTTGTTTTTAGATTAATAACCTGATTAATAACCTACACTAGGCCTTCCTTTTTAGTAGACTTGCATCAAATTAAATTAATTGATACTGTTTAAAAACGTAATACGTCTTTGATTATATTGGTTAATGATTTGTCGTATCAAAATTATCCAGAGAAATTCATAGTTTATCCACCTTACATCACTGATGATCACGTATTAACAGTGCGTACACTAACAGGAGCCTGAGCCTGTATAACTGCTCAGTGTTATATTTTCAACTTTGATAGATCTGTATACAAAAAAACTAGTGTAAAAACTGCACACTAGAAAAGACAGGCAGCAGATCTTGACTTTACTTTAGTTTTTTTTTTAGTGCATACAGCTCTGGCAGGTTAGTTTATTGAATATACCTGTTGGTGGGGCTGAAGTCAGGTTAGTTTAGTGAATATACCTGTTGGTGGGGCTGAAGTCAGGTTAGTTTAGTGAATATACCTGTTGGTGGGGCTGAAGTCAGGTTAGTTTAGTGAATATACCTGTTGGTGGGGCTGAAGTCAGGTTAGTTTAGTGAATATACCTGTTGGTGGGGCTGAAGTCAGGTTAGTTTAGTGAATATACCTGTTGGTGGGGCTGAAGTCAGGTTAGTTTAGTGAATATACCTGTTGGTGGGGCTGAAGTCAGGTTAGTTTAGTGAATATACCCGTTGGTGGGGCTGAAGTCAGGTTAGTTTAGTGAATATACCCGTTGGTGGGGCTGAAGTCAGGTTAGTTTAGTGAATATACCTGTTGGTGGGGCTGAAGTCAGGTTAGTTTAGTGAATATACCCGTTGGTGGGGGTGAAGTCAGGTTAGTTTAGTGAATATACCTGTTGGTGGGGGTGAAGTCCTCCTGACAGATGGACACCCCTTCAGGGCCGATCCCTATAACCAGCCTCTGTCCATCTGAGTCCAGGGAGGACACCAGCTGTAGGGTCTGGTACTCTGCTGACGCTTGGCTCAGACCCTCCAGCTCACGGTGCTTCTCCTGGATGCTGCAGACAGACAGAACTTATATTTTCTGCTTTTGTTCTTGTAATACTGTTCAATCACCTTCACAAAACAAAGGAACGATTTGGATCATCTTGGGTCTACAAGTCAGCATAGAGAAGTTCTTATTAAGAAATGGAATGCAGGTGGAGTGAAGTTCTTCATTACTGTGCTGACCTGTTGATGGTTGCCAGGTTGGGCTCCTGTCTGAAGATCTGGCTGCAGCAGTACTTGACTGTGTTCTGGTTGTAGTCTCCGTACTCAGCCTGGGCTATGAGGGCACACAGCTCCTTGGCCTGCTCAGCCTCCATCTGTAGGCAGCCACTGTACAGCTCCTCCTTTATGTGCATGAAGAACATATGTCTGGAGGAGAGAGGGATGTGTAAAGGGTTATATGATAGACAAGAGGAAGAAGAATACAACTTCACATAACTGCACTGATAATGGGAAACTAAACGAGCCATCTTAGCCTCGTCAAAACAGGCCATTGCACTGAAAAGAGGAATTAAGAGAGTCCTCTTTGTAGGCCCTACATCTAGGCTGAAGATAGTTATTATATTGTCCTAACTTGGGTATCACCGGTCCCTTTGTTTAGAATTTTTCCTCATTTTGCAAAGTTATGGAATATTAGAATCCTCGTCATAGTCAACCTAGCCCCAAATGAGGAAGCACAAGAATACAACTTCACTGATAATGGGAAACTAGCCCTCTGTGCCTCCTCAAAACAGGAAGTTCCACAGGGTCCGCTATCCCTCTCATCACTCCAGTGAGGAATGTGGGTGGCAGAATTGCTGAAGTCCTGAACCATGCATCTGAAAATGTCAAAGCGTACTTATTTCTGCTGTTAAAGTTTGTTAGAGTTGGGAGAACAGTGCACTCTGGGGAACATTGTGGGGTTAACGCATTTTTGCTACAGTATTCCTAAAGTATGTTCAGTCAAAGATTTAGTTGGTAGGAGATGATTTAGCTTTTTGGATCACAACCATAACATTAACATCCAGTAGATGATTTTGTTCTGGGTGCTGAGATTAGGCTAGATATCCACATCCATTGTGCAATGCCTCTACAGCCTACTGTACAAGAAAATTCTACAGATGTAGCCTACAGTGGGTGAATATGATTCTACAGATGTAGCCTACAGTGGGTATATTCATGTATGAGTCATGGTTTCATGGCTCTAGTTCTACAGATGTAGCCTATGCAAGTCCTAACTGGCTCACATCACTTTCTGCAAGAACCCAGACACCTATTTATTACATCTAATAATAATAATAATAATAATAATAATAATAATAATGATGATGAACTGTTTAAAAATGCACTCCTTTGATATTATACTGTAGGTACAGGACTGACTGTCAGACACACTGTAGGTACAGGACTGACTGTCAGACACACTGTAGGTACAGGACTGACTGTCAGACACACTGTAGGTACAGGACTGACTGTCAGACACACTGTAGGTACAGGACTGACTGTCAGACACACTGTAGGTACAGGACTGACTGTCAGACACACTGTAGGTACAGGACTGACTGTCAGACACACTGTAGGTACAGGACTGACTGCCAGACACTGTTTTGACAAATGGTTTTACTTTGCTTGAGCAGTCTTATTAAAACAAGATTGATGCTTATTCATTTTGAATTTTAAATGGAAACCACCAACTCTTAACAATACATTCTCCCATGGTTCCTCTCAGCTGTAGTACAGTTGAAGTGCTGAATGCTCTCCTGAACTCTTGGTATTTAAACTCTGCCCTGCCAGGTTTAATCACCAGAACATCCTATTTAAACAGCTTGTCTGCAGCACAATGTGATGAAACCGTGTGTGTGTGTGTGTGTGTGTAGGTAGTTGAGCTACCAGCCGTAGCCAACAGGATTGATGCCTGCTTGGATGAACAATGGCTAGTACAGTGTGTTCTCACTCAGACAGAGACTGGGAGGGTGTTTCTCTGGACAGTTAAGTTCATTTTCATGGCAAAGATGGACTTTGCAATTAATTGCAATTCATCTGATCACTCATGACATTCTGGAGTATATGCAAATTGCCATCATCAACACTGAGGCAGCAGACTTTGTGGAGACCAATACTTATGTCATTCTCAAATCTTTAGACCACGACTGTACTGTAGGTACCCTCCCTGGCTTGTATAATACTGTAGGTACCCTGGCTGGCCGGTATAATACTGTAGGTACCCTGGCTGGCCGGTATAATACTGTAGGTACCCTGGCTGGCAAGTATAGTTCTGTAGGTACCCTGGCTGGCAGGTAGAGTACAGTACTGTAGGTACCCTGGCTGGCCGGTAGAGTACAGTACTGTAGGTACCCTGGCTGGCCGGTAGAGTACAGTACTGTAGGTACCCTCCCTGGCTAGCTGGTATAGTATCGAAGGTTCACCTACCAACAGGACAACCCTAAGCAAACAGCGAAAACAACGCAGGAGTGGCTTCAGCACCAGTCTCAATTTCCTTGTGTGGCCCGGACTTGAACCCGATCTAATCTCTGGTGAGACCTGGAAATAGCTGTGCAGCGACGCTCCCCATGCAACCTGACAGGCCTGAAGACTTATGTAAAAAAAAAAAAAAAAAAATCACATACATATGTGTTAAATTCTAAACCTGTTTTTGCTTGGTCATTATCTGGTATTTTGTGTAGGTTGATGGGGGGGGGGGGGGAAACTATTTAATTCATTTTAGAAAAGGGGTGTAACATAACAAAATGTGGGAAAAGTCAAGGGGTCTGAATACTTTCCGAATTCACTGTACTCCAGCCAATCCAATGCTTTTAAAATCATGTAGTGCTGAGCAATTAACCGAAATGTTGGCTATTTTGCTCAATGCGCATATTGCAGTTTCTAAACTAGATTCAGCCGGAACTGTGCGATGTAGTAGGGAGTTGTAGTTTCCAACATGCCTATATTCATCATAGTTTAGCGCATCAAACATGGTAATTAACTAGAATGACTATAATCCATTGAGCATCTACATGTCTGGTCTGTGCGTTTCTTTTACGCCTGCTACAGAAGAGGCAGAAGAACGCGAGATCGTGAAGCAATCCAATGAGCAGCTGTTGCTTTGCAAGATATCTCTCCATGAAAATACATTAAATGATTGATAGTTGGTATTAAGCAGTCATCAAAGTATGCTTTATTGACATTGAACAACTACTAAAGTGATTTTGTCAGACAGCAGCTCTATAGAGATAAGACGACTTGGAATTAAATAATAAAGTAATTAAATAAAACACATGTAAAATACACAACAAATATTTTAAAGTAAAGTGAATAAATGGTTAATAAGTGATCATGAGTAATGATAAGTCACTACCATCACAAGTCACTACCATCACAAGTCACTACCATCACAAGTCACTACCATCACAAGTCACTACCATCACAAGTCACTACCATCACAAGTCACTACCATCATGGGACTTAATTGTTTTATTCTGTGTCGTTACAGCATTCATCCCAAATAATCAAAACAGATTATTTTTTTAAACCGACCTCAAAAAGCACTAATCACTCAGCACCAGGGAGTGTGCAAAGTGCACACTTTGGGATATGGGTTCAAGAAATCAGGACACAGCCCTACTGTACCCATTGGAATATGGTCAAAAGTAGTGCACTATAAAAGGGAATAGGTTGCCATCTGGGACGCATCCTGAGTCACGTTATACCCACATGTTATACCCTAGAACAAAGCCCATAGAGCCCATTGACTGGCCAGGGCCATGTAGGTTAGTACTAGAGCAGTTTAAAGCATGCAGGGTAACTAACTCACTGCTTATGCGTCACCAGACACTGTTTACACAAGGGAGATCAAATATCCCCCTGATGGGGAGAGAAGCCAGTATGTTACATTAGTTATTGATCCAAAATGAAGACTATGGGCTGAAAGAATACCGAAATAGAAAGTTGACTGAAATAGCAGGGTTTTAATGATTGATGGGATGGGTTTTAACTCAATTTTATCTGATTAATTCTGTTCTGTCACTTTGGTAATCTTATTGCATTGAAAAAATACATTAAATCTAATGTTTGCAGTACAATAAGCTACAATAGGCATTTTACTCAAAATAGGTCCCATAGAGTGCAAAATAAACATACCTTGTCTGTTCTTGCAGGGTGAGATGGGGTTCCACAAAGAACTTGACTCTTCAGTCTGCAGGGAGCCAGGTTATCCATCTGTTGTGAGATCCTGTTCCTCAGATTCAACAACAAACTCTCTCCTTTATTTCCACTGAACTGGAGCCCAAAGTAATCCACCTCTATTATTCCTAGTTTCCGACAGACCTGTGTGTCAAAACAATAGAACAAACCACTTCACTAAAGAAGTAAATGCCCCATCAAGAATTTGTTCTTAACTGACTTGTCTAGTTAAATAAAGGTTACATTTTTAAAAAAGACTGGTAGTTAAATACAATGTTACAAGTACTACACTGTTGTTACAAGTAAGTTTACTTTTATTCAAATTCCCAAAATATTTACAGAAATCAAAATGGTTCAAACTGCATTCATTTGCAACCCCAACACACAGACACTGACAACATGGAATAAAATAGATTTAGCATGTATCAATTTGCATTCTAATAACTGTACCTTGTGTAAGCAGTCCTCCCCATTAGCCTTCGAATCAACATCCACCTCCATCACCACCGAGTCCTGGCGCGTTATATGGCAAAGCATTTTCTCTCTGTAGTTAGGAATACTTATCCTATAGTAATTCAATCTATCGATGCTCTTCTTACTTTACCGAAAGCACAACATTCAAACTTCACAGTTCTGCCGCAAGCCCACGGATCGATCAAACCGTGTCCAAAAATACAACCGGGTGGTTTTATATGGCTAAGGGAGAGAAGCACCGCCCTCTTCATTCAGTGAACTTCTCAACAACCAATCAGTGCAAATAAACAAGACATAAACACGTTCTGTCGCCACCTACTGGTTGTTCATTCTAATTATGTTACCTATTCATTGATACAAAATTGATTTTTGAAGCCATATGCTACACACTAAAATATGAATGTAAACTCACAATAATTTTCTCCTAAAAAAAATGGTTAAATTTGTTGAAAATGACGCCTAATGAATGGCTTCCTGTTTTCTATGTGAAAGAATGTCGCGTGCGCATAGCTGCCGCAACCCTGATTCCACTCAACAACCCGACTGCGTCTGGAAACAGCTGAGCAAAGACCAAACTACTGCCATCTATCCGACTTTAGCTTATAGCTACTTATAGATGCAAACAATCTGAACATATCTTGACATGGCTCTTGAGGAATATTCACAAAGAAGCTAACTAATACAGTTAATGCGACGACAAACAACGTATTTGCTGCTTGGAAGAAACCAGGAAGATGTTTGAGAATTTCAAAGGGAGGTTGCAGACGGTGCAACAAGATTTCACAACGGGGTTTGTATTAAAGCAACTTTTATAGCTAATGCTTCCTTCATGGTCCTATTTCTTGTGACCCTGCCTGTTCTGACATGGCTGTATTAGCCATTTAAAAAACTAGCTACGTTAATTAGTTAGCTAGTTTCTCCCTCTCCTCCTCTCTGCCAGCATGGCCGAAAGGCTATCTAGCTGGATGTAACTGTGTGGCACGAAACCATCGAACAAGTTTTGCGTAGCTGGCTAGTACTAAACACAAAACACTGGCAGTAAATGAAAACCATGAATTTCAATTTAGAAGCTGCCAAAGCTTATTGATACAGTTAGGTAGATAACTACAGCTAGGGAAGTTGATTACATTAAGCTGACCATCATGTGATGAAGTGAACGAGACAGGACATTCTGGACAGGAGCCTGATGCCGGAGGTCTGAAGCAGAAAAAAGGCTCAGGCAATACTTATGGCACCCTATTACCTATATAGTGCACTACTTTGGGTTCAGGACAAAATTAGTGCACTATATAGGGAATATGGTGCCACTTAGGACGCAGCAGTCTAAGGCACTGCATCTCAGACTCTGGTTCGATTCCAGGCTGTATCACAATCCGTCCGTGATTGGGAGTCCCATAGGGCAGCGCACAATTGACCCAGAATCGTCCGGGGTAGGCCGTCATTGTAAATAAGAATTTGTTCTTAACTGACTTGCCTAGTTAAATAAAGGTTTTACTTGCTCACGTCTATCATTTCACTTCAGGATGAAGACTCTGAGTGATAAATCAAAGGAGGGCAAAGTAAAGAAGAAACAGAGGTGAGGAAGGAGAACAGGGCCTGTATCCATAGTGTCTCAGTTGGAGTGCTGATCTAATATCAGGTTGGCCTTTTAGATCATAATGAATAAAGACTATAAGGACAGAGAGGACCTGATCCTAGATCAGCACTTCTAAGATGCTTTATGAATACAGCCCAGGAGTGCCAGTCAAATCATCCATTTACATCCACTTTCTTCTATATCCTCTTTCCCGTAATGACTGATTTCCTGTCTCTCAGCAGACATGATGAACATCTGCCACAGTTTTCTGCTGGAGTGGAACTGCTCAGTCGGTAGGTGTTGCTCTCATTGGACACATCCAAATAAGAGCATTGGGCACTACTGTTGACCAGGACCCATAGGGCTCTGGTCAAAGGTAGTGCACAATATAGGGAATAGGGTGCCATTTGGGATGTAGGCATTGAAATACTCAGTGGTCCGAATACATGTAGCATAATTTCAAGGCCTTATTTGTTTCATTAGTTTCTTGTGTTTGGAAGGTACGAAGACACCTGGGTGACTCTCCACAGAAAAGCTAAAGAGTGTGCGTTAGCTGGAGAGGTATGTATGAACTGTAGCTCAATGTATTAATTAGACTCACATTGAATAAGAATACATAGATAGATTTGATGTTACCCATGTTTCTATCTGTCTGTCTGTCTGTCTGTCTGTCTGTCTGTCTGTCTGTCTGTCTGTCTGTCTGTCTATCATCAAACCAATCTATCTATCATCTCACATTCTCTCACCAACTCTCTCTCTGCCGTCTACACTCTCTGCCGTCTTCACTCTCTGCCGTCTTCACTCTCTGCCGTCTTCACTCTCTGCCGTCTTCACTCTCTGCCGTCTTCACTCTCTGCCGTCTTCACTCTCTGCCGTCTTCACTCTCTGCCGTCTTCACTCTCTGCCGTCTTCACTCTCTGCCGTCTTCACTCTCTGCCGTCTTCACTCTCTGCCGTCTTCACTCTCTCTCTCTCTCGTCTTCACTCTCTCTCTCTCTCGTCTTCACTCTCTCTCTCTCTCGTCTTCACTCTCTCTCTCTCTCGTCTTCACTCTCTCTCTCTCTCGTCTTCACTCTCTCTCGTCTTCACTCTCTCTCTCTCTCGTCTTCACTCTCTCTCTCTCTCGTCTTCACTCTCTCTCCCTCTCGTCTTCACTCTCTCTCTCTCTCTCTCTCTCTCTGGTGCATGCTGGGAATTGGGAAGGGAACGCATGGGAGGGTGATTTAGGTGAGAGGAACTTTTCACTGTTTCTTTTTTTGTATTCCATTATTTGAAAAAAAAATAAAAAATAATAATAATTAAAAAAATATATAAAAAAATAAAAACAAAATAAAAAATCTGAGGGTTTCCGCGAGAGTTGTCTCGTGTCGAAGGCAGGAATGGCGTCTCACACGAGTGTGCAGGCGTCAGGCCTGTCGCTCCGGCATGGGATTAGGTGTGTGACCCAAGCAGGTGTGTCTGTAGAGGACGTGTTGCTGGATGTGGCAGAGCGCGTGGGGCATGAGAACATCGTCTCGGCGTCTCGGATGAACAAGGCCGTAGTGGTCTTTTTGAAAGAAGAAAATCTGGTTCATAGTTTGATCGAGAGCGGGATTTCGGTAAGTGGCACTTTTGTCCCTGTTCAACCATTAGTTTCAATTACGAAGAAGGTGACCGTTTCAAATGTTCCAACTTTTATTCCTGATGACGACATTGAACGAGAGCTTTCTCGTTTTGGAAAACTTGCCAGTGGAATTAGAACGGTTTCACTTGGTTGTAAACATGCTGCTTTAAAACATGTATTGTCGTTTAGGCGACATGTGTACATGTTTCTAAATGAACCAACGCTGAATATCTCATTTCGCTGTGTATTTGAGGGTAAGTCGTATATGATGTATGCGAGCACGGGAGAGATGCGTTGTTTTGATTGCGGGAGCATTGGACATGTTAGGCTGTCTTGTCCTCATAGAGTAGAATCTGAGAATGAAGCAGGCCCTAGCAATACTTCAGAAAGGAATAAGGAAAACGATGTGCAGAAGAGTAATGTACCAAATGAAGCAGCAATGGTGAACAATGAGGATCAGAATGTGGTTTCAAGTGTGAAGGAAGGAATGATGATAAAAGATTCGTCCCTTAATAATGAAAAAGATAACGAGGGAGTTTCTGGTAGTGAGAAAAAAAAGGGGAAAATGAAGAAAGTTGGAACTGATGTGACTGTTGAGAGAAGCACTGTGGTACAGGGGTCTGAACAGGATTACGCCGTGGAGAGTTCAGAGAATATAGGCCAGACGAATGATGATGCAAACGGGCTGAAAGGTGAAGTTTTGGAAAGAGGAAGGATAGTATCTTCAATTAAGAAGGTGCAATCAGAAATGGTTGATGAGGAAATGGATGATGATGACGAAGATGATGATGATAATGGTGGTGGATTGTCTGACTTTTCAGACGTGTCAGATGTTTCACAAATAAGTTGTGAGCAGGTTTATTCACTAGAGGAAATAAATACATTCTTAGATGAAACCTTTGGAAAATCTGTTGAGGTGCGGAATTATTTTTCTGATCGGAAGAGGTTTGAGACTTCTGTTCGTTATTGGCAGAGGAAGGTTGGAGAAGATGAACTCAGTCAGAGAAAGAGATTTCGTTTAAAAAAGTTTCTTGCGAAAATGCGGAAGGAAAAAAACCCTATAAAACGTAAATTCAAATAATTTAATCAATGGTCTACATATCACTAAGGGTGACTTTACTATACTCTTTGATTTTCTCTGTCTCTCTTTTCTATCTCTTTATATATTCTATGGAGATGATAAGGGTAGCCTCTTTAAATATTAACGGGGGGAGAGACAGGAGCAAGAGAGCAATGGTGGCAGAATTAATTAATATTAAGAATGTAAAGGTTTCTTTTTTGCAAGAAACACACACAGATTGTACAAATGAAGTAGAGTGGTGTAGATGGTGGGAGGGGGAGAGTGTCTTCAGTCATGGGTCAAACATAAGTGCTGGAGTAGCTATTCTCTTTTCAAAGAATTTGAATTTAAAAATTTTGTCAACTGAAGAAATAGAAAAGGGTAGAGTTATAATGGTCACAGGAGAAATAAATGAGCTAAAAATTATTTTCATAAATGTTTATGCTCCAAACAATGGATCAGATCGTGTGGAACTGTTTAGGAAGTTACAGAGTGCAATAAAAAAATGCGATAATGATGCTTGCATAATAATGGGAGGCGATTGGAATTGCACCACAAATTTTCTTTTAGATAGGAACAGAGAGGAGTCTCATCCACAGTCTAGTAATGTTCTTCTTAATACTATTAGAGAGTTTGACTTAATAGATGTGTGGAGAAATATGAATCAGACAATTAAACAGTATACATGGGTTAAAATACTAGACTCTACTGTAACTGGAGCAAGACTAGATAGAATATATATGAGTAAAACTAATATGAATAGAGTATCTAATGCTAGCATCTTCCCTAATGGTTTTTCCGATCATCATATTGTAACCATAGATTTCAACATTACTACTTTAGCACGGCCCAGATTTTATTGGCATTTTAATTGTAAATTTCTGCAGGATAGTTTTTTTTGTGAAACATTTGGTGATTTTTGGAAAATGTGGAAATTGAATAAAGGTGATTTTGAAACAATGACACAATGGTGGGAGGTGGGGAAAACACAGATAAAGGTTTTTTGTCAAAATTTTTCCTACAATACTACTGCATGTGTTAAAAAGAAAATTGAGCAGTTGGAGAAGGAAATTATATGTATGGAAAGTGTGATGGATGTAAATGTTTTGGGTGTATCTAATGATTTAAAGAGTAAGAAACTTGAATTAAGATCCATCTTAGAGGTAAGAGCGAAGGGTGCTTTAATTAGAGCAAGAATTTCTTCTATCAAGGATATTGACTCTCCAACTTCCTATTTTTTTAATCTGGAGAGGAAAATTGCACAACGAAAGGGCATTTTTCACCTGCGCAAGGAAAATGGAACATTAACATCAAATCAAACAGAAATGAGGAAAATGGCAATGGATTTTTATTCTGATTTGTATGGACACACTGACTGTGACTCTGAGAATATGGCACAACTATTACAAGGACTACCAAAGTTGCAAACTGAGGATAAGAAAAAGCTTGACACTATGATTAATTTTAATGAACTTTCAGATGCAGTTCAAAACCTCTCCACAGGGCGTGCACCAGGAATAGATGGTTTACCTGCTGAGTTTTATAAGACTTTTTGGACTGTTTTGGGTGAAGATTTTTATGAAGTTTGTTGTGAATGTTTTGAAAAAGGCACGTTACCAACTAGCTGTCAGAGGGCTGTGATCTCTCTTTTACCAAAAAGTGGAGATCTAGGTTTGTTAAAAAATTGGCGACCTGTTTCGTTGATGTGCTCGGATTATAAAATATTGGCAAAAGTTTTAGCCAATAGGTTAAAAAAATATTTAAACATTGTGGTCAAAGGAGAGCAAACATATTGTATTCCGGGTCGCACAATCATGGATAATCTGTTTTTAATAAGAGATGTAATTGATGTGTCTATTAATGAAAATTGTAATGTGGGATTTTTATCCATTGATCAGGAGAAAGCCTTTGATAGGGTGGGTCATGAGTACATTTTTAAAGTCTTGGAATCATTTGGGTTCGGGGATGGTTTTATTTCATGGATACGTTTGTTGTATAAAGGGGCTTCAATAATGCTTAAGATGGGGAATGGTTTGACTTATCCATTGCCTGTAAAAAGGGGTATTAGACAGGGGTGTCCTCTGTCAGGGCAATTATATAGCCTAGCAATTGAGCCCCTTTTATGCAAATTAAGAAATGAATTAAATGGGTTTATGATTCCAGGTGACCCAAGGGAGTCGAGATGTTTTGTGTCAGCTTATGCTGATGATGTAACGATTTTTGTTACTGGGCAAGAAGATATGAAAATACTATGTGAGTGTTTGGATGTTTACGAGAAAGCATCTTCATTGGTTTTATTGTGGGTCAGTGGGAAAATGGTGGGCCACCTCCACTTCCTGGGGGATTGCATTGGGGTAAAGAAGGTATAAAAGTTCTTGGAGTGTTTTTAGGAGTAGAAAGCTATAGAAAAAGGAACTGGGAGGGGTTGTTGGAGAAGGTTTCTACTAAGTTGTCTAAATGGAAATGGATATTGCCAGAGCTATCCTACAGGGGTAGGATTTTGGTTACAAATAATCTGGCTGCCTCCATGTTATGGCACAGACTCAACGTATTAGAGCCTCCAGATGACATTGTTAAAAGTATCCAGAGGAAATTAGTGGAGTTTTTTTGGTCAGGACAGCATTGGATTCCTGCGTCAGTTCTGTATCTTCCAACTCAGGAGGGAGGACAAAGTCTGATTGACATAAGGAGCAGGATCCATACTTTTCGATTACAGGCAGCGCAGAGACTATTGTACGAGGAGGACATGGAGTGGACAAATGTGGCATGCGCTCTGTTAAGGAGAACATCAAATCTGGGATATGACAAGCAGCTGTTTTTACTGAAAATTAATGAACTGGATTTGAATAATTTGACTTCTTTCTACCAATCCATGTTGAAAGTGTGGAATATGACTTTTTTTGTGACAAGAGAGATTATGCGACCACAAGACTGGATTATGGGAGAACCATTGTTTCACAATTCTTTGATACAAGCAAAAATGTTGTCTTCAAGCAGTGTGAGGAATTGTCTGGTCAGAGCGGGATGTACAAAGATCGAACATTTAAGGGATGGCAATGGATGGAGGACGGCAGCTTCACTTCAGCGGAAGACAGGACTACGTTCTTTACGTCTATTGGAACAAATGTTGGAGGAAGTACGCTCAACGTTGCCTGGAGCCTGCAGAGAAGCATTAGGAATTCCTTTGCTGGGAGGGAGCTACAGATTTCCATCAATACGTGTCTCTGCTGCACAGGAACGTCAGGGAGATGAAGATACCTTTTTGTCCTTTAAAACTCCAGAGTTGGGAGCATTTCAAGACATTGGTAAAAAGGCACTATACATTGTGTGTGTTAAAGTGTCTCATCAAACTGTTTTGAGAAGAGTGAAAACATGGAGGTGGACAGAAGTGTTTGGGCCAGACTTCAGAGGATGCTGGAGATCTCTGTACAAGCCTCCTATTGAGAAACGCACAGCAGATTTACAGTGGAGACTGATGTATGGAATTATAGCTACGAACAGACACGTGGCGCACCTGAATCCAGAAGTAGGGAGGGAATGTCCTTTTTGCGGGATGGATGAAACGGTTGAACATTTGTTTATCCAGTGTGGGAGGTTAAGAGGTCTTTTTTATTTTTTAAGAGACTGTCTTGAAAATATAGGTGAGGAATTTTCTTACCAAGTTTTTATTAGTGGTCCAAAGTACAATGTCAGTGAACGAAGAAAAGTGGTTTTGCTAAATTATTTTTTGGGATCAGCCAAGATGGCAATTTGGAAGACAAGGACAAATAAGATTGTGGGTACTGGTTCAGTCGATGTAGAAAGAGTTCTGAAAGGGATGGTGGCTGCTCGAATTAAAATTGAGTTTGCTTATTTTAAATTAGTTAATAACATTATAGGGTTTTCTGCAATATGGTCTGTGGGAAGTTTTTTGTGTGAGGTAGGGGAAGATGAAATGTTGGTTTTAAATATGTAATGAAAAGGCTGTAATCTGTATTGATTGAATCGGTTGGTTTGTTGTTTTATGGATGATTTTGTACTTTGAAAACTTTTGAATGATATATTGGATTGAAATATGGTAAAATAAATGTGCGTTGAACCTCTCTCTCTCTCGTCTTCACTCTCTCTCTCTCTCTCGTCTTCACTCTCTCTCTCTCTCTCGTCTTCACTCTCTCTCTCTCTCTCGTCTTCACTCTCTCTCTCTCTCGTCTTCACTCTCTCTCTCTCTCTCTCGTCTTCACTCTCTCTCTCTCTCGTCTTCACTCTGTCGTCTTCACTCTGTCGTCTTCACTCTGTCGTCTTCACTCTGTCGTCTTCACTCTGTCGTCTTCTCTCTCTCTCATCTTGTCTCTCTCTCGTCTTCTCTCTCTCTCGTCTTCACTCTGTCGTCTTCTCTCTCCTCTTCACTCTCTCTCGTCTTCACTCTCTCTCGTCTTCACTCTCTCTCGTCTTCACTCTCTCTCGTCTTCTCTCTCTCGTCTTCTCTCTCTCGTCCTCTCTCTCTCTCTCTCGTCTTCTCTCTCTCTCTCGTCTTCTCTCTCTCTCTCTCGTCTTCTCTCTCTCTCTCTCTCGTCTTCACTCTCTCTCTCTCTCTCTCGTCTTCTCTCTGCCTCTCTCGTCTTCACTCTCTCTCTCTCTCGTCTTCACTCTCTCTCTCTCTCGTCTTCACTCTCTCTCTCTCTCGTCTTCACTCTCTCTCTCTCTCGTCTTCACTCTCTCTCTCTCTCTCGTCTTCACTCTCTCTCTCTCTCTCGTCTTCACTCTCTCTCTCTCTCTCGTCTTCACTCTCTCTCTCTCTCTCGTCTTCACTCTCTCTCTCTCTCTCGTCTTCTCTCTCTCTCTCTCGTCTTCACTCTCTCTCTCTCTCTCGTCTTCACTCTCTCTCTCTCTCTCGTCTTCACTCTCTCTCTCTCTGTCGTCTTCACTCTGTCGTCTTCACTCTGTCGTCTTCACTCTGTCGTCTTCACTCTGTCGTCTTCACTCTGTCGTCTTCACTCTGTCGTCTTCTCTCTCTCTCGTCTTCACTCTGTCGTCTTCTCTCTCCTCTTCACTCTCTCTCGTCTTCACTCTCTCTCGTCTTCACTCTCTCTCGTCTTCACTCTCTCTCGTCTTCTCTCTCTCTCTCTCGTCCTCTCTCTCTCGTCTTCTCTCTCTCTCTCTCTCGTCTTCTCTCTCTCGTCTTCTCTCTCTCGTCTTCTCTCTCTCTCTCTCGTCTTCTCTCTCGTCTTCTCTCTCTCTCGCTCTCGTCTTCTCTCTCGTCTTCTCTCTCTCTCGCTCTCGTCTTCTCTCTCTCTCTCGCTCTCGTCTTCTCTCTCTCTCTCTCGCTCTCTCTCTCTCGTCTTCTCTCTCGTCTTCTCTCCCTATTGTCTTCTCTCTCTCTCTCTCTCTCTCTCTCTCTCTCTCTCTCTCTCTCTCTCTCAGACTGTGGATGGAGAGGTGGTGATGCTGTCTGCCCACTGGGAGAAGAGAAGAGCAGCAGTGGTGGAACTACAAGAACAACTACAGCTGATCCCAGGCTTCCTCACAGACCTGGAGACATGCACCAATCACATCGGTGAGTGTACACCATCACAATGTCTTAGGTTTGATTCTTCACTCTTCTTATATTTCTCCCATGGATTTTACAATGGTGGAAACTCCAGCCAATGCTTACACCAAGTGCACACTTCGGGAAAAGGGTGGAAAGTCGGGACGTATCGTAGACTGCACCAGTAAACCTTATTTGGGGTTTCTGTTAACATTGTGTGGAGTATGTTGAGGTGTGAGGTGTTTATGATGGGCTGAGCTGTGTTCACCTTGAGAGAGCAGTGCTACTGTAGGGCACCAGCTACCACGGCCTGCCTGCTACCTGTGGAGCTTCAGCTGGCAGTGGGGTAATAACAGCTCCCAGTGCCAACATGGTGAAGTGGAGGTAGGTTGGCAACGACCGAGATGGAGCCTTTTTACACACGGCTAGTTTGAAACACAACACATGTTTATAGTGTAAAGAGATGGATCTGACTTCAGAATTAGATTCCCAAGCCACCTCTGTAGGTACCTTGGACTACCTCTAGATCACATACAGTTGAAGTCAGAAGTTTACATACACTTAGGTTGAAGTCATTAAAACACATTTTTCAACCACTCCACAGATTTCATGTTAAAAACTATAGTTTTGGCAAGTCGGTTAGGACATCTACTTTGTGCATGACACAAGTAATTCTTCCAACAATTGTTTACAGACAGATTATTTCACTTATAATTCACTATATCACAATTCCAGTGGGTCAGAAGTTTACATACACTAAGTTGACTGTGCTTTTAAACAGCTTAGACATTTCCAGAAAATGATGCCATGGCTTTAGAGGCTTCTGATAGGCTAATTGACATCATTTCAGTCAATTAGAGGTGTACCTGTGGATGTATTTCAAGGCTTACCTTCAAACTCAGTGCGTCTTTGCTCGACATCGTCATGGGAAAATCAAGAGAAATCAGCCAAGACCTCAGAAAAAAAATTGTAGACCAAGGATGAACCAGACAAGTCTGGTTCATCCTTGGGAGCAATTTCCAAACGCCTGAAGGTACCACGTTAATCTGTACAAACAATAGTTTGCCAGTATAAACACCATGGGACCACGCAGCCGTCATACCACTGAGGAAGGAGACGCGTTCTGTCTCTTAGAGATGGACGTACTTTGGTGCGAAAAGTGCAAATCAATCCGAGAGGACCTTGTGAAGATGCTGGAGGAAACAGATACAAAAGTATCCCAATGACCCCAAGCATACTTCCAAATTTGTGGCAACCTCAATCCTATAAAAAATGTGTGGGCAGAACTGAAAAAAACGTGTGCGAGAAGGAGGCCTACAAACCTGACTCAGTTACACCAGTTCTGTCAGGAGGAATGGGCCAAAATTCACCCAACTTATTGTGGGAAGCTTGTGGAAGGCTACCCGAAACGTTAGACCCAAGTTAAACAATTTAAAGGCAATGCTACCAAATACTAATTGAGTGTATTTAAACTTCTGACTCACTGGGAATGTGATGAAAGAAATAGAAGCTGAAATAAATAATTCTCTCTCCTATTATTCATTTCACATTCTTGAAATAAAGTGGTGATCCTAACTGACCGGGAATTTTTACTAGAATTAAATGTCAGGAATTGTGAAAAACTGAGTTTAAATGTATTTGGCTATGGTGTATGTAAACTTCTGACTTCAACTGTACCATGGAGCACAGAGTAGTCTTTGATACTTTATGTAGTATTACATGCGTTGGCCTATACCAGTATGTATGGGTCTTCTCTAAATAGTTTCTAGTTTTGTACATTGTTCATGTAATTGGAACCCTTTGCTCTCCTTGAATAGTTAATAGTGACTGAGAGCTCATCAGGATCAGATCAGTCTCTGTTATAATGCGCCCTGTGATTCGCCAGATGTCTGCAAGCCTGCCCAGCCCAAATGACTCCCTATTCCTCATATGGCTCTGGTCAAAAGTAGTGCACTACATAGGGAATAGGGTGTTATTTGGGACTCAGCCCAAACTTACCGAGCCCAAAATCAGGATATTAGAGCAAACAACCCTTAGATTTAGAGGTTATTTTAACTCACTGTTCGTCGCTGGTTGTGCTGTAATCTGTGTTAGATAGTAGTTGGACTGTTTAGAATTCTGAGGAATCTCATTCTTTCATTCTAGAATGGGTGTCTCCTGTCTCAGCCAATGAGTTGCACATGATGTGAATTCTAGAGAGCACATGGGAAATTCCAGTATGAACAGACAGATGTGTTCTAGGAAGAGAAAGAAGTGGAATAGAATTCAGGGGATCTTTAACTTTATTTGGAATATTTACATTTCTAAGATTTGTTCCTGCCCTGTATGGAGTTACATATAATTATTTGTTCCTGCCCTGTATGGAGTTACATATAATTATTTGTTCCTGCCCTGTATGGAGTTACATATAATTATTTGTTCCTGCCCTGTATGGAGTTACATATAATTATTTGTTCCTGCCCTGTATGGAGTTACATATAATTATTTGTTCCTGCCCTGTATGGAGTTACATATAATTATTTGTTCCTGCCCTGTATGGAGTTACATATAATTATTTGTTCCTGCCCTGTATGGAGTTACATATAATTATTTGTTCCTGCCCTGTATGGAGTTACATATAATTATTTGTTCCTGCCCTGTATGGAGTTACAGACAATGGCTCAAATATGGTTAATTTCCTTTTTTGTAATCTTTGACTTTGGACAGTGATAGTGCTCAAAGTAAAAACTGTTTCCATGTATGACCACCAGGTGGCAGTGTTCACTGGTGTTTCAGTGGAGTACATTAACTAAGTTGTAAATAATAGTTCCTTTCTTTATGCTAAGTATTTTATTGGAATTTTTCACATGAAAATGTCATACAGGCTCCCAGCAGCAGTTGGACAGATGCAGAAGTTGGACAGACACAACAATGAGATACAGCCTCACAGCACAATGATGTTGTCATGACAATAGTTCCGACAGGTAGCCTAGCGGTAAAAATCGTTGGCCAGTAACCGAAAGGTTGCTGGTTTAAATCCCTGAGCCGACTAGAGCAAGACACTTAACCATAATTGCTCCTGTAAGTTGTTCTGGATGACTAAAATTGCTAAATGTAACATGTTCCCTCCTCATCTGCCACATACAGCCAACCTGGAGGCAGACTTTGAGGAGCTGGAGAGCCGACTGATGTACCTGGAGAACCTGTGTGGTCAGTGTGAGCAGCAGCGCTTCAGACACTACCAGATCCTACAGCTGGAGAACTACAAGAAGAAGAAGAGGTCTGTTCTCTCGAACCTCGGGATTTTACAACATAATAAGATAGCTGCTCTTCAACCCGCTACACTAGATGGCTGCTCTTCAACCCGCTACACTAGATGGCTGCTCTTCAACCCGCTACACTAGATGGCTGCTCTTCAACCCGCTACACTAGATGGCTGCTCTTCAACCCGCTACACTAGATGGCTGCTCTTCAACCAGCTACACTAGATGGCTGCCCTTCAACCCGCTACACTAGATGGCTGCTCTTCAACCCGCTACACTAGATGGCTGCTCTTCAACCCGCTACACTAGATGGCTGCTCTTCAACCCGCTACACTAGATGGCTGCTCTTCAACCCGCTACACTAGATGGCTGCTCTTCAACCCGCTACACTAGATGGCTGCTCTTCAACCCGCTACACTAGATGGCTGCTCTTCAACCCGCTACACTAGATGGCTGCTCTTCAACCCGCTACACTAGATGGCTGCTCTTCAACCCGCTACACTAGATGGCTGCTCTTCAACCCGCTACACTAGATGGCTGCTCTTCAACCCGCTACACTAGATGGTTGCTCTTCAACCCGCTACACTAGATGGCTGCTCTTTAACCCGCTACACTAGATGGCTGCCTTTCAACCCGCTACACTAGATGGCTGCTCTTCAACCCGCTACACTAGATGGCTGCTCTTCAACCCGCTACACTAGATGGCTGCTCTTTAACCCGCTACACTAGATGGTTGCTCTTCAACCCGCTACACTAGATGGTTGCTCTTCAACCCGCTACACTAGATGGCTGCTCTTCAACCCGCTACACTAGATGGCTGCTCTTCAACCCGCTACACTAGATGGCTGCTCTTCAACCCGCTACACTAGATGGCTGCTCTTCAACCCGCTACACTAGATGGCTGCTCTTCAACCCGCTACACTAGATGGTTGCTCTTCAACCCGCTACACTAGATGGTTGCTCTTCAACCCGCTACACTAGATGGTTGCTCTTCAACCCGCTACACTAGATGGTTGCTCTTCAACCCGCTACACTAGATGGCTGCTCTTCAACCCGCTACACTAGATGGCTGCTCTTTAACCCGCTACACTAGATGGCTGCTCTTCAACTCGCTACACTAGATAGCTGCTCTAAAGGGTTCATAGTGAGTCTGCTTTTAAAGTGTTTTTACTAAGAGACAACCTCCAGCCACATACAAGAGAAATAAGTCAGGGCTTTATGCTCCAGCCAAGATTTGGAGGCTGCGTCCCCAATGGCACCCTTTTCCCATTATAGCACACTACTTTTGACCAGAGACCCCTCCACCTCCGATCCCTCCCTGTCTCTTATGTGTTTCATCTCCCTAATGTAACTGCTCAGTCAACCATTCCTCCCTGTCTCTCAATCAGATGTATGTTATATAGTAGGCTATACTGCACTCTTCCTTTTGTAGCCTGTATGTACAGTATGTTATATTGTAGGCTATACTGCACTGTGCCTACTGTAGCCTGTATGTACAGTATGTTATATTGTAGGCTATACTGCACTGTGCCTACTGTAGCCTGTATGTATGTTATATTGTAGGCTATACTGCACTGTGCCTACTGTAGCCTGTATGTATGTTATATTGTAGGCTATACTGCACTGTGCCTACTGTAGCCTGTATGTATGTTATATAGTAGGCTATACTGCACTGTTCCTACTGTAGCCTGTATGTACAGTATGTTATATTGTAGGCTATACTGCACTGTGCCTACTGTAGCCTGTATGTATGTTATATTGTAGGCTATACTGCACTGTGCCTACTGTAGCCTGTATGTATGTTATATTGTAGGCTATACTGCACTGTTCCTACTGTAGCCTGTATGTATGTTATATTGTAGGCTATACTGCACTGTTCCTACTGTAGCCTGTATGTATGTTATATTGTAGGCTATACTGCACTGTGCCTACTGTAGCCTGTATGTACAGTATGTTATATAGTAGGCTATACTGCACTGTGCCTACTGTAGCCTGTATGTACAGTATGTTATATAGTAGGCTATACTGCACTGTTCCTACTGTAGCCTGTATGTATGTTATATTGTAGGCTATACTGCACTGTGCCTACTGTAGCCTGTATGTATGTTATATAGTAGGCTATACTGCACTGTGCCTACTGTAGCCTGTATGTACAGTATGTTATATAGTAGGCTATACTGCACTGTGCCTACTGTAGCCTGTATGTATGTTATATAGTAGGCTATACTGCACTGTTCCTACTGTAGCCTGTATGTACAGTATGTTATATAGTAGGCTATACTGCACTGTGCCTACTGTAGCCTGTATGTACAGTATGTTATATTGTAGGCTATACTGCACTGTGCCTACTGTAGCCTGTATGTATGTATGTTATATAGTAGGCTATACTGCTCTGTGCCTACTGTAGCCTGTATGTACAGTATGTTATATAGTAGGCTATACTGCACTGTGCCTACTGTAGCCTGTATGTACAGTATGTTATATAGTAGGCTATACTGCACTGTGCCTACTGTAGCCTGTATGTATGTATGTATGTATGTATGTATGTATGTATGTATGTATGTTATATAGTAGGCTATACTGCACTGTTCCTACTGTAGCCTGTATGTATGTTATATTGTAGGCTATACTGCACTGTGCCTACTGTAGCCTGTATGTATGTTATATTGTAGGCTATACTGCACTGTGCCTACTGTAGCCTGTATGTACAGTATGTTATATAGTAGGCTATACTGCACTGTGCCTACTGTAGCCTGTATGTACAGTATGTTATATAGTAGGCTATACTGCACTGTTCCTACTGTAGCCTGTATGTATGTTATATTGTAGGCTATACTGCACTGTGCCTACTGTAGCCTGTATGTATGTTATATAGTAGGCTATACTGCACTGTGCCTACTGTAGCCTGTATGTACAGTATGTTATATAGTAGGCTATACTGCACTGTGCCTACTGTAGCCTGTATGTATGTTATATAGTAGGCTATACTGCACTGTTCCTACTGTAGCCTGTATGTACAGTATGTTATATAGTAGGCTATACTGCACTGTGCCTACTGTAGCCTGTATGTACAGTATGTTATATTGTAGGCTATACTGCACTGTGCCTACTGTAGCCTGTATGTATGTATGTATGTTATATAGTAGGCTATACTGCTCTGTGCCTACTGTAGCCTGTATGTACAGTATGTTATATAGTAGGCTATACTGCACTGTGCCTACTGTAGCCTGTATGTACAGTATGTTATATAGTAGGCTATACTGCACTGTACCTACTGTAGCCTGTATGTATGTATGTATGTATGTATGTATGTATGTATGTATGTATGTATGTATGTATGTATGTATGTATGTATGTATGTATGTATGTATGTTATATAGTAGGCTATACTGCACTGTGCCTACTGTAGCCTGTATGTATGTTATATAGTAGGCTATACTGCACTGTGCCTACTGTAGCCTGCATGTATGTTATATAGTAGGCTATACTGCACTGTGCCTACTGTAGCCTGTATGTATGTTATATAGTAGCCTGTATGTATGTTATATAGTAGCATGTATGTATGTTATATAGTAGCCTGTATGTATGTTATATAGTAGCCTGTATGAATGTTATATAGTAGCCTGTATGTATGTTATATAGTAGCCTGTATGTATGTTATATAGTAGCCTGTATGTATGTTATATAGTAGCCTGTATGTATGTTATATAGTAGCCTGTATGTATGTTATATAGTAGCCTGTATGTATGTTATATAGTAGCCTGTATGTATGTTATATAGTAGCCTGTATGTATGTTATATAGCAGCCTGTATGTATGTTATATAGCAGCCTGTATGTATGTTATATAGTAGCCTGTATGTATGTTATATAGTCGGCTATACTGAGAGAGAGAGAGACTTATTAAAATAAAATTGTTACGATTTAAATGCATGTTGTGTAATTTATGGTCCTGCAGCTTGTCTTCATAGACAGTAAAGGAACAAGCTGTAAAGACTCTGAACTGGAACAGAGAGGGAGTGACACAACTGAAAAGACTGCTTCTAACCATTGTTCCTCTTGTCTTTCACAGAAAAGAGCTGGAGTCTCTCAAAGGTAAGATCCCCTCTAAACATAACATTATTCTGTACAGTCAGAAAGATCCCCTCTAAACATAACATTATTCTGTACAGTCAGAAAGATCCCCTCTAAACATAACATTATTCTGTACAGTCAGAAAGATCCCCTCTAAACATAACATTATTCTGTACAGTCAGAAAGATCCCCTCTAAACATAACATTATTCTGTACAGTCAGAAAGATCCCCTCTAAACATAACATTATTCTGTACAGTCAGAAAGATCCCCTCTAAACATAACATTATTCTCATGTACAGTCAGAAAGATCCCCTCTAAACATAACATTATTCTCATGTACAGTCAGTAAGATCCCCTCTAAACATAACATTATTCTCATGCTCATTAGTTTAATCACATTTTTAATGTGAAACCCCAGGGAATTAAGATCTTTCACAGATATATACAGTGGGGAGAACAAGTATTTGATACACTGCCGATTTTGTAGGTTTTCCTACTTACAAAGCATGTAGAGGTCTGTACTTTTTATCATTGGTACACTTCAACTGTGAGAGACGGAATCTAAAACAAAAATCCAGAGAATCACATTGTATGATTTTAAAATAATTAATTTGCATTTTATTGCATGAGTATTTGATCACCTACCAACCAGTAAGAATTCCGTCTCTCACAGACCTGTTAATTTTTCTTTAAGAAGCCCTCCTGTTCTCCACTCATTACCTGTATTAACTGCACCTGTTTGAACTCGTTACCTGTATAAAAGACACCTGTCCACACACTCAATCAAACAGACTCCAACCTCTCCACAATGGCCAAGACCAGAGAGCTGTGTAAGGACATCAGGGATAAAATTGTAGACCTGCACAAGGCTGGGATGGGCTACAGGACAATAGGCAAGCAGCTTGGTGAGAAGGCAACAACTGTTGGCGCAATTATTAGAAAATGGAAGAAGTTCAAGATGACGGTCAATCTCCCTCGGCCTGGGGCACCATGCAAGATCTCACCTCGTGGGGCATCAATGATCATGAGGAAGGTGAGGGATAAGCCCAGAACTACACGGCAGGACCTGGTCAATGACCTGAAGAGAGCTGGGACCACAGTCTCAAAGAAAACCATTAGTAACACACTACGCCAACATGGATTAAAATCCTGCAGTCCCCCTGCTCAAGCCAGCGCATGTCCAGGCCCGTCTGAAGTTTGCCAATGACCATCTGGATGATCCAGAGGAGGAATGGGAGAAGGTCATGTGGTCTGATGAGACAAAAATAGAGCTTTTTGGTCTAAACTCCACTCGCCGTGTTTGGAGGAAGAAGAAGGATGAGTACAACCCCAAGAACACCATCCCATCCGTGAAGCATGGAGGTGGAAACATCATTCTTTGGGGATGCTTTTCTGCAAAGGGGACAGGACGACTGCACCGTATTGAGGGGAGGATGGATGGGGCCATTTATCGCGAGATCTTGGCCAACAACCTCCTTCCCTCAGTAAGAGCATTGAAGATGGGTCGTGGCTGGGTCTTCCAGCATGACAACGACCCGAAACACACAGCCAGGGCAACTAAGGAGTGGCTCCGTAAGAAGCATCTCAAGGTCCTGGAGTGGCCTAGCCAGTCTCCAGACCTGAACCCAATAGAAAATCTTTGGAGGGAGCTGAAAGTCCGTATTGCCCAGCGAAAACCCCGAAACCTGAAGGACCTGGAGAAGGTCTGTATGGAGGAGTGGGCCAAAATCCCTGCTGCAGTGTGTGCAAACCTTGTCAAGAACAACAGGAAACGTATTATCTCTGTAATTGCAAACAAAGGTTTCTGTACCAAATATTAAGTTCTGCTTTTCTGATGTATCAAATACTTATGTCATGCAATAAAATGCAAATTAATTACTTAAAAATCATACAATGTGATTTTCTGCATTTTTGTTTTAGATTCCGTCACTCACAGTTGAAGAGTACCTATGATAAAAATCACAGACTTCTACATGCTTTGTAAGTGGGAAAACCTGCAAAATCGGCAGTGTATCAAATACTTGTTCTCCCCACTGTATGTATGTATGTATGTATGCACCTGGTCGAGGCAAATTTATGGTGAAATGATTCTTTCCACTTCCATATTATGGCCCCAACAGTACTCACTGGAACATTCAGAAGCTTAGAAATGCGCCTATAACCAATGCCATCATTATGTTTTGCAACAATTAGGTTGCGAATGTCTTGAGACAGCTCTTTGCTTTTACCCATCATGAGATGTGTCTTGTGAGACACCTTGGCAATGAGACCTTTTTGTAGGCCATCAGTTGGGACTGAACCAGCTGATATTAATTTGCACTGACAGGGGGTTGGATTGCTTTTTAATTACTGATAGTTTTCAGCTGTTGTCTTGGCTTTCCATGCCTTTTTGAACCTCCCTTTCTTCATGTGTTCAATACTTTTTCCCTGTGTCATTTCACATTATTACACATAACTTAATTTCTGAACTTATTTGTTTTGGTTTCTTTGTATGTATGGATTACTTGGGTTGTTACCAACATCTGGTGAAACGTTCATGTCAATAGCACCTTTGGAAATATATTTACTGAGAAAAATGGTGACGTGTTCAATACTTATTTCACCCGCTATATATATATATATATATATATATATATATATATATATATATATATATATATATATATATATATATATATATATTAGTATTTCACAGAATCGCTAGTTGTGACTCATCTAACCAGGTGTGTCCCAAATGGCACCCTATTCTATATTTAGTGCATAACGTTTGACCAGGGTCCTGGTTGTGCATTAAATAGAGAATAGGGTGCCATTTGAGATGCAGGCACAGTGAGAGTTGGGGAGGAGAGATGGATCAGCCTGACAGTTAATGCCTGTCTGACAGTGATGCGTCAAGAAAAGAGTTTTGACGCTAGAAGCTTATTCCTGTCCAGTGTCTATAATTAATAATTCATGGGCCATTCAATAACCACTTTACTAGTGTGTGGTACTAAAAAAAGATGTTGCTATGCAGGGTTGCATTCTCAGGGTATGAATAATGGAAGGCGATCAATGTTGTGGTCGTTTAAACAGGTAGGCTGTTCTTTGTGGAAATGTTATTGTCTATAGATATTCTCCTCTGAAAACGTTACGTGGTAGAATAAATATTATTTTTGTATAGTAAATATTAATACATGTAGCTTTTGTTATTTATATTTGTGGCTTTTATTTCGTATAAACATATATACATTTAAACTGATCGGTTCAGAATTACAGTAAGACACTTAGGGTACATTTCCTTGAAATTCTCCTCGCCTCGTTATGCTTGACATTAATTTCCTGTTGTAGCCAGGATGGGAACTGCTTAGAACACCCAACACCTTTCTATTTTTAGTTGGAGTGATGTAGCACATTAGATGCACCACAGAGATCATGTCACAACAAGGAGTTGTCCTTGGGGGTTAAATAAAGACAGGAATTAGATGTGTAGTAGTTTGTCCCTCAGCAAGCAATTGCGTGTTTTTCAGCAATATGTTTTATGTCTGTTCTCTACACTTTTAGATTTTTTTAGTCAGGATTTAAGCACTGTTTTGAAGCAGTGTCTGCATTCCGTATACCACCCAATACCCTATATAGTGCACCCAATACCCTATATAGTGCACCCAATACCCTATATAGTGCACCCAATACCCTATATAGTGCACCCAATACCCTATATAGTGCACCCAATACCCTATATAGTGCACCCAATACCCTATATAGTGCACCCAATACCCTATATAGTGCACCCAATACCCTATATAGTGCACCCAATACCCTATATAGTGCACCCAATACCCTATATAGTGCACCCAATACCCTATATAGTGCACCCAATACCCTATATAGTGCACCCAATACCCTATATAGTGCACCCAATACCCTATATAGTGCACCCAATGGCTCTGGTCAGTAGGGTGCCATCTGGGATGCCGCCTTGAAACAGTATCTTCTTATCCAGTACTGCAGGAGCAGAGCCTTTGTAGTAGAAAGAGAGGGATTGTGCTGCTAAGCTAATGTCAGGGGGTCAAACTAAAGGGTGTGATCATGTCTTCACCCCAGACATAGTGGGTGTGATCATGTCTTCACCCCAGACATAGTGGGTGTGATCATGTCTTCACCCCATGACAGAGTGGGTGTGATCATGTCTTCACCCCAGACGGAGTGGGTGTGATCATGTCTTCACCCCAGACGGAGTGGGTGTGATCATGTCTTCACCCCAGACGGAGTGGGTGTGATCATGTCTTCACCCCAGACGGAGTGGGTGTGATCATGTCTTCACCCCAGACGGAGTGGGTGTGATCATGTCTTCACCCCAGACGGAGTGGGTGTGATCATGTCTTCACCCCAGACGGAGTGGGTGTGATCATGTCTTCACCCCAGACGGAGTGGGTGTGATCATGTCTTCACCCCAGACGGAGTGGGTGTGATCATGTCTTCACCCCAGACGGAGTGGGTGTGATCATGTCTTCACCCCAGACGGAGTGGGTGTGATCATGTCTTCACCCCAGACGGAGTGGGTGTGATCATGTCTTCACCCCAGACGGAGTGGGTGTGATCATGTCTTCACCCCAGACGGAGTGGGTGTGTATTTATATATTTCAAATGCCTAAAATAAAGTTAATTGCATGATAATTTGCCTACTCATGAATAAGGATACGGTTAATTGCATGAGTGGTTCCCAAACCTTTTCACACAGGGTCACCCCCACGCACACAACACGTCTGTTTCTATGGGCACAAGCACTGTCCACAACACATTGTTCACACAGCTCTTGTTGGCGCAGAGAACATTATGCAGTTTTCTTGTCATGTGTTCATGTGATAGCTGATTGACTCAAACATTACAACAAAATCGAAGGGCTAAAAAAACTTTGCTAGAACAATGTTAGCTGACATGGGCTAGTTGATCTGGACATTTCTGAACCTGGACATTTACAAATAGCTCTCTAAGGCAGTGGTCCAAGGATGATCAAAGGAAATCGTTTGCACCTGAGCTCAATTTGGAGTGGCATAGCAAAGGCGTGTGAATGCTTATGTAAATTAGATATTTCGTAATCACATTTTCAATAAATTTTCAAAAATGTCTAAAAGCATGTTTTCAATTTGTCTATGAGTTATTGGGTGAAGGAAAAACATCTATTTAATCAATTTTAAATTCAGGCTGTAACAACAAAATGTTGAATAAGTCAAGGGGTATAAAAACTTTCTGAAGGCACTGTGTTCTATCACAGCTGAGCCGTTGTTGCTCCTAGACGTTTCCAATTCACAATAACAGCACTTACAGTTGACTGGGGCCAGGGTAGTACTTTGACGAAATGACTTGCTGGAAAGGGGGCATCACTGACCTCTTTAGTAAGGCCATTCTACTGCGTGTGTGTGTGTGTGTGTGTGTGTGTGTGTGTGTGCGCGCGCACATATACAGTGCATTAGGGAAGTATTCAGACCCCTTGACTTTTTCCACATTTTGTTATGTTACAGCCTTATTCCCACCACAAATGTAATTAATCTACACATATAGAATGTTTTTAATGTGAACTCCATTTATCCTCCACTTGTTTACTACGTTTACCACGTTGACAACAACGTAGCGGACTGCAACGTAGCGGACTGCAACGTAGCGGACTGCAACGTAGCGGACTGCAACGTAGCGGACAGCAACGTAGCGGACTGCAACGTAGCGGACTGCAACGTAGCGGACTGCAACGTAGCGGACTGCAACGTAGCGGACTGCAACGTAGCGGACTGCAACGTAGCGGACTGCAACGTAGCGGACTGCAACGTAGCGGACTGCAACGTAGCGGACTGCAACGTAGCGGACTGCAACGTAGCGGACTGCAACGTACTAAACAAGTGATGGCTATATGGAGTCCATGTACAGTAATTGCCAGGATTCCTGAATGCTTGCATCCAAATGGCACCCTATTCCCTATTAGGGGCACTACTTCCAAAAGCAGTGCACTATGTAGGGAAGAGGGTGCCATTTATGACGCAGCCTAGGTTTCCCACTATCTGTCTTATTATTAGAAGACCCTCCCCCTCTCGTGAGTGGTACACTCCCAGGAAGCCCCTCCCCCTCTCGTGGATAGTGAGTGGTATGCTCCCAGGAAGCCCCTCCCCCTCTAGTGAATAGTGAGTGGTTCGCTCCCAGGAATCCCCTCCCCTCATGAATAGTGAGTGGTACGCTCCCAGGAAGCCCCTCCCCTCTCATGAATAGTGAGTGGTACGCTCCCAGGAAGCCACTCCTCCTCTTGTGAGTAGTGAGTGGTACGCTCTCAGGAAGCCCCTCCCCTCCTCTCTCCCCACCTACAGCAGTGTCTCCTCTCCTCAGCCAGGCAGTACTGCATACTTCCTCACTGCATCGCAGTGTGTGTCGGAGTGCGTGTGTGTTTGGCAGCACAGAAGCATTATCCGTCCAAGCGAGGTAACGTGGAACCACTGTCGGTGCAGAATGGGGAGATAGCTGTAGTGGTGGTGGTGTAGCCGTAATATAGCTGAGCGTCTGGTCTCTCTCCCCGGTCGGGTCTGTGCTGCCTGGGTTGGTCACGATCACCAGGACATCAGTCATGTCCTCTCCAGGGAACAGATCCAGGAACTCCTGTAGGTCACAATGCTCTCTCGCTCGTTTTTTTCTCTCTCTCGTCTCTCCCTCTCTGTTGTCTCTCTCCATTTCCACTCTCTTTTTATGTTTGTCCCTCTGTCTGTCTCTTTCCCCCTCTGTCTGTCTGTCTGTGTCTCTGTATTAGTTATTCTCCTCATGTTTAAAGTGGAATGTCTATTTGGTGATGCTTTGATGTTGGTGATCTGTGCCACTGCCACGGTATTCTTTCCGTAGGACTTTACTTACTGTAGCCTCGGTTCCTAGTGTGTGTGTGTGAGAGACTCAGCCATATGATGAACCCATGCTGTTACGCTCTGCTCCTTGTTGCCCCAACAGTTTCACTCTATTGTCAGTAAACAGAAAAGGTCAGGTTGAATTGAAGGGGTGGATGGATCTACGTGTTAGTGACGTGTAGTAAATAGAACATTGGACAGTAGGTAACAGGAGCAATTCTACCAGTGAATAACTCCTCTATAAATGCAATGATTACCAGTTACTTGACTATTAAATACTGCAACATAATACACAGCTGAACACGATGATTCCCTTATACACATCACTGGTCAGGAATGTGCAGCAACGTTCTTACATAACATGGAGCACTGATATGCCACATAGAATCTAATTATAATGCCCCCCGCAGGCAGAGACGGTCCGGGGTATCCACTCTGGTGAATCTAATTATAATGCCCCCCGCAGGCAGAGACGGTTCGGGGTATCCACTCTGGTGAATCTAATTAGAATGCCCCCCGCAGGCAGAGACGGTTCGGAGTATCCACTCTGGTGAATCTAATTAGAATGCCCCCCGCAGGCAGAGACGGTCCTGGGTATCCACTCTGGTGAATCTAATTAAAATGCCCCCCCGCAGGCAGAGACGGTCCGGGGTATCCACTCTGGTGAATCTAATTAGAATGCCCACCGCAGGCAGAGACGGTCCGGGGTATCCACTCTGGTGAATCTAATTAAAATGCCCCCCCGCAGGCAGAGACGGTCCGGGGTATCCACTCTGGTGAATCTAATTAAAATGCCCCCCCGCAGGCAGAGACGGTCCGGGGTATCCACTCTGGTGAATCTAATTAGAATGCCCACCGCAGGCAGAGACGGTCCGGGGTATCCACTCTGGTGAATCTAATTAGAATGCCCCCCCCGCAGGCATAGACGGTCCGGGGTATCCACTCTGGTGAATCTAATTAGAATGCCCACCGCAGGCAGAGACGGTCCTGGGTATCCACTCTGGTGAATCTAATTAAAATGCCCCCCCGCAGGCAGAGACGGTCCGGGGTATCCACTCTGGTGAATCTAATTAGAATGCCCACCGCAGGCAGAGACGGTCCGGGGTATCCACTCTGGTGAATCTAATTAGAATGCCCCCCCCGCAGGCATAGACGGTCCGGGGTATCCACTCTGGTGAATCTAATTAAAATGCCCCCCCGCAGGCAGAGACGGTCCGGGGTATCCACTCTGGCGAATCTAATTAGAATGCCCCCCCCCGCAGGCAGAGATGGTCTGGGGTGTCCACTCTGGTGAATCTAATTAGAATGCCCCCCCCCGCAGGCAGAGATGGTCTGGGGTATCCACTCTGGTGAATCTAATTAGAATGCCCCCCGCAGGCAGAGACGGTCCGGGGTATCCACTCTGGTGAATCTAATTAGAATGCCCCCCGCAGGCAGAGACGGTCCGGGGTATCCACTCTGGTGAATCTAATTCACCACTCTAGTGCTCACTGGACTGTGAACAGTGTGTTCCACTGCTCCGGGTGAGTTGCAGAGAGAGGCTCTGTAGAGAGAGTTGGGACACCTGTCTGAAATTGGGGTCTTTTTTTGTTGTTGATGTTTTACTACTTAAATCAGTCTCGGCATCGGGAGCCAGGTGAGGAGTGGAATTCACTCGTTGTGGGTTAAAATGCAGCACTGGAGAAGTAGTAGCACAAAATGGCTTAACGTGTCGGTCTATTCACTCTTTACTTTGGTGCTCCCTCTAGAGGGTATTGATTTCTGTAGCTCTTAACCATTATAGTAAAGAGACAGTGATTTAGAGTAAGAACAGCAGTATGGTTGCGTCACAAATGGTACCCTATTCCAGGGCTCTGGTCGAAAGTAGTGCACTATATAGGGAATAGGGTAACATTTGGGAAGCACTCTATGGCTGCTATTCCAGAGATCATTGTCTTGCTGAGTTTAGCAATGCTGTCTGAGCAGCTCTGATTGGATTAGCTGTGAGTACCACGTCTGGTCAGGCCTATCAGGAGGTTATCAGCCCCCCAGAGAGGCTGGAGGAGATCATAGAGCCTAGTAGATGTGGTGAAGAGGTCAATTGAACTCAACCATTGAATTGCCTTTGAAACGAGTGTGGGAAAGGCCGTAGGGGAAATAGTACGTTACAGCCTTATTCTAAAATTGATTAAATAAAAAAATTTCCTCGTCAATCTACACACAATACCCCATAATGACAAAGCGAAAACAGGTTTTTAGAAATGTTTGCAAATGTATAAGAAATTCTAAACAGATACCTTATTTACATAAGTATTCAGACCCTTTGCTATGAAACTCGAAATTGAGCTCAGGTGTATCCTGTTTCTATTGATCATCCTTGAGATGTTTCTACAACTTGATTGGAGTCCACCTGTGGTAAATTCAACTGATTGGACATGATTTGGAAAGGCACACACCTGTCTATAGAAGGTCCCACAGTTGACAGTGCATGTCAGATCAAAAACCAAGGCATGAGGTCGAAGGAATTGTCCTTAGAGCTCCAAGACAGGATTGTGTCGAGGCACAGATCTGGGGAAGGGTACCAAAACATTTCTGCAGCATTGACGGTCCCCAATAACACAGTGGCCTCCATCATTCTTAAATGGAAGAAGTTTGGAACCACCAAGACTCTTCCTAGAGCTGGCAGCCTGGCCAAACTGAGCAATCGGGGGAGAAGGGCCTCGGTCAGGGAGGTGACCAGGAACCACATGGTAACTCTGACAGAGCTCCAGAGTTCCTCTGTGGAGATGGGCGAACCTTCCAGAAGGACAACTATCGCTGCAGCACTCCACCAATCAGGCCTTTATGGTAGAGTGGCCAGACGGAAGTAAAAGGTACATGACAGCCCGCTTGGAGTTTGCCAAAAGGCACCTAAAGGACTCTGACCATGAGAAACAAGATTCTCTGGTCTGATGAAACCAATATTGAATTCTTTGGCCTGAATGCAAAGTGTCATGTCTGGAGAAACCTGGCACCATCCCTAAGGTGAAGCATGGTGGTGGCAGCAGCATCATGCTGTGGGGATGTTTTTCAGCGGCAGGGACTGGGAGACTAGTCAGGATCGACAGAGCAAGGTACAAAGAGATCCTTGATGAAAACCTGCTCCAGAGCGCTTAGGACCTCAGACTGTGGCGAAAGTTCACCTTCCAACAGGACAACAACCCTATGCACACAGCCAAGACAACGCAGGAGTGGCTTCAGGGACAAGTCTCTGAATGTCCTTGAGTGGCCCAGCCAGAGCCCGGACTTGAACCTGATCGAACATCTCTGGACAGACCGGAAAATAGCTGTACAGCTCCCCATCCAACCTGACAGAGCTTGAGAGGATCTGCAGAGAAGAATGGGAGAAACTCCCCAATACAGGTGTACCAAGCCTGACTCAAGGCTGTAATCACTGCCAAAGGTACCTCAACAAAGTACTGAGTAAAGGGTCTGAATACTTATGCAAATGTATATTACAGTTTTTGATTCGTCATTATGGGGTATTGTGGGGGAAAAAAACTATTTAATACATTTTAGAATAAGGCTAACGCAACAAAATGTAGAAAGTCAAGGGGTCTGAATACTTTCTGAATGACCGGTTGGTGACCACTGCTTTAGAATATATAGGGCTCTCTGACCTTGTTTTATTCTTCACAAGTCTCAATCAGTTGATGGAATATGACTGAATTCATTGGGCTTTACAGAATGTCATTACTGTTTGCCTTAACTTATGTGCCATCTGAAACCACCCTAACATAGCTTGGAATTAAATATTAGATTTCTCTGAACATTTGATCTATCATATTCTGCTCTTGGTTCCTATTTATAGTGGTGGCTCATGACTTGGAGAATGTTTACAACAGTGGAATTAAGAGCTGTAATAGAATGTTTACAACAGTGGAATTAAGAGCAGTAATAGAATGTTTACAACAGTGGAATTAAGAGCTGTAATAGAATGTTTACAACAGTGGAATTAAGAGCTGTAATAGAATGTTTACAACAGTGGAATTAAGAGCTGTAATAGAATGTTTACAACAGTGGAATTAAGACCTGTAATAGAATGTTTACAACAGTGGAATTAAGAGCTGTAATAGAATGTTTACAACAGTGGAATTAAGAGCTGTAATAGAATGTTTACAACTCAATTAGTAATTGAGCCTGTTTCTGTTGTGCTGCTGCTATTATTCCCTATACATGGCACCCTAGTCCCTGTATTTCCTATGGGCCCTGGTCAAAAGTAGTGCACTATAAAGGGAATAGGGTGCTATTTGGGAGGCAGACACAGTCCTTGTGGGGTGCCTGGTGCCTGCTGGCTGACTTCCTGCCCACCTGGGACTAGTATAGTTGGCACATCCTGCCCACTGACAACAGCACCCCTTTACCACAGGGGTGTCTGACTGACTGACTGTGTTCAAATGCTCTGGTCAAGTCTGACAATGAGAAGGATCTACCTCAAGATCCTAAGCCTGTGATTGGCCTCTTGGTTGGCATTTCTAGGATTTGTGAGTATCCAATGATTCCGGGTTGAAATTCTTATTTTTCTGGGATGAACTTTCTCAGAAAATAAAGAAATACATAGTTCCTCAATCTGCTCTTACTTGACTCCACACGGATGTCAGCTCTTGTAAAGGCGGCTAATGATAAGTAGAGGTTGATCTAAGACAAAATATTCACTGCAACACTATGCATCTTGTAAAAGGATGTAGCCTCTCTAGCCGTAACACAGACACTTCCTGCTGTTCTGTTCTGAGAAGTAGGTAGGTGCTTCCTGTCTAAGACAGAGAGAGACACATGGCTCACAGTGGAGACTAGAGCTGACTAGGACGATAGTCACCATACATGTCTGGCTCCACAGAACATAACAGGCCTGCTGTTTTCTGATCTGAAGGACACACCCTTTGGCAGGCGGGTAAGGAATTAGCCTACACGTGGGTGATATCAATTTACATTTAGGATTTTAGTAATTTAGCAGATACTCGTATCCAGAGTGATTTTCATCTTAAGGTAACTACAGTCGTGGCCAAAAGTTTTGAGAATTATACAAGTATTGGTCTCCACAAAGTTAGCTGCTTCAGTGTTCTTAGATCTTTATGTCAGTAGTTACTATGTTACACTGAAGTATAATTACAATTATTCCATAAGTGTCAAAGGCTTTCATTGACAATGACATTCAGTTTATGCAAAGAGTCAATATTTGCAGTGTTGACCCTTCTTTTTCAAGACCTCTGCAATCCGCCCTGGCATGCTGTCAATTAACTTCTGGGCCACATCCTGACTGATGGCAGGCCATTCTTGCATAATCAATGCTTGGAGTTTGTCAGAAGGTTTTTGTTTGTCCACCCGCCTCTTGAGGATCGACCACAAGTTCTCAATGGGATTAAGGTCTGGGGAGTTTCCTGGCCATGGACCCAAAATGTCAATGTTTTGTTCCCTGAGCCACTTTTGCCTTATGGCAAGGTGCTCCATCATGCTGGAAAAGGCATTGGTCGTCACCAAACTGTTCTTGGATGGTTGGGAGAAGTTGCTCTCTGAGGATGTGTTGGTACCATTCTTTATTCATGGCTGTGTTCTTAGGCAAAATTGTGAGTGAGCCCACTCTTTGGCTGAGAAGAAACCCCACACATTAATGGTCTGAGGATGCTTTACTGTTGGCATGACACAGGACTGATGGTAGCGCTCACCATGTCTTCTCCGGACGAGGTGTTTTCCGGATGGCCCAAACAATCGGAAAGGGGGTTCATCAGAGAAAATGACTCTACCCCAGTCCTCAGCAGTCCAATCCCTGTACCTTTTGCAGAATATCAGTCTGTCCCTGATGTTTTTCCTGGAGAGAAGTGGCTTCTTTGCTGCCCTTCTTGACACCAGGCCATCCTCCAAAAGTCTTCGCCTCACTGTGTGTGCAGATGCACTCACACCTGCCTGCTGCAATTCCTGAGCAAGCTCTGCACTGGTGGTGCCCCGATCCCTTAGCTGAATCAACTTTAGGAGACGGTCCTGGCGCTTTCTGGACTTTATTTGGCACCCTGATGCCTTCTTCACAACAATTGAACCTCTCTCCTTGAAGATAAATGGTTGATTTAGGTGCAATCTTCCTTGCCTGTGAAGCCCTTTTTGTGCAAAGCAATGATGACAGCACGTGTTTCCCTGCAGGTAACCATGGTTGACAGAGGAAGAACAATGATTTCAAGCACCACCCTCCTTTTAAAGCTTCCAGTCTGTTATTCTGACTCAATCAGCATGACAGAGTGATCTCCAGATCTCGTCAACACTCTCACATGTGTTAACGAGACAATCACTGACATGATGGCAGCTGGTCCTTTTGTGGCAGGGCTGAAATGCAGTGGAAATGTTTTTTGGGGATTAAGTTCATTTTCATGGCAAAGAGGGACTTTGCAATTAATTGCAATTCATCTGATCACTCTTCATGACATTCTGGAGTATATGCATCAACATTGAGGCAGCAAACTTTGTGGAGACCAATACTTGTGTCATTCTCAAAACTTTTGGCCACGACTGTAGGTGAGACCACCATATATCTCAGCCATAGTAAGTCAAACCTTTCCTCAGTAAAGCAGCTGTCAGCAAAGTAAGTGCTAGTAAGAAAAGACTAGAATGACTGTAAAGGCAAGGGTGTTAGTCCCTGTTCTGTTTTTAGTGTCCTGTAGTATTGTAGTGGTATCCTGTAGTATTGTAGTGGTATCCTGTAGTATTGTAGTGGTATCTTGTTAGTATCCTGTAGTATTGTAGTGGTTTCTTGTTAGTATCCTGTAGTATTGTAGTGGTTTATTGTTAGTATCCTGTAGTATTGTAGTGATTTCTTGTTAGTATCCTGTAGTATTGTAGTGGTTTCTTGTTAGTATCCTGTAGTATTGTAGTGGTATTTTGTTAGTATCCTGTAGTGGTATGTTGTTAGTATCATGTAGTATTGTAGTGGTTTCTTGTTAGTATACTGTAGTATTGTAGTGGTATCTTGTTAGTATCCTGTAGTGGTATGTTGTTAGTATCCTGTAGTGGTATGTTGTTAGTATCATGTAGTATTGTAGTGGTTTCTTGTTAGTATCCTGTAGTATTGTAGTGGTTTCTTGTTAGTATCCTGTAGTATTGTAGTGGTTTCTTGTTAGCATCCTGTAGTATTGTAGTGGTATCTTGTTAGTATCCTGTAGTATTGTAGGAGTATCTTGTTAGTATCCTGTAGTATTGTAGGAGTATCTTGTTAGTATCCTGTAGTATTGTAGTGGTTTCTTGTTAGTATCCTGTAGTATTGTAGTGGTTTCTTGTTAGTATCCTGTAGTATTGTAGTGGTTTCTTGTTAGTATCCTGTAGTATTGTAGTGGTTTCTTGTTAGTATCCTGTAGTATTGTAGTGGTTTCTTGTTAGTATCCTGTAGTATTGTAGTGGTTTCTTGTTAGTATCCTGTAGTATTGTAGTGGTTTCGTGTTAGTATCCTGTAGTATTGTAGTGGTTTCGTGTTAGTATCCTGTAGTATTGTAGTGGTTTCGTGTTAGTATCCTGTAGTATTGTAGTGGTTTCTTGTTAGTATCCTGTAGTATTGTAGTGGTTTCTTGTTATTATCCTGTAGTATTGTAGTGGTTTCTTGTTAGTATCCTGTAGTATTGTAGTGGTTTCTTGTTAGTATCCTGTAGTATTGTAGTGGTTTCTTGTTAGTATCCTGTAGTATTGTAGTGGTATCTCGTTAGTATCCTGTAGTGGTATGTTGTTAGTATCATGTAGTATTGTAGGAGTATCTTGTTAGTATCCTGTAGTATTGTAGTGGTATCTTGTTAGTGTCCTGTAGTGGTATGTTGTTAGTATCATGTAGTATTGTAGTGGTATGTTGTTAGTATCCTGTAGTGGTATGTTGTTAGTATCATGTAGTATTGTAGGAGTATCTTGTTAGTATCCTGTAGTATTGTAGTGGTTTCTTGTTAGTATCCTGTAGTATTGTAGGAGTATCTTGTTAGTATCCTGTAGTATTGTAGTGGTATGTTGTTAGTATCCTGTAGTATTGTAGTGGTTTCTTGTTAGTATCCTGTAGTATTGTAGGAGTATCGTGTTAGTATCCTGTAGTATTGTAGGAGTATCTTGTTAGTATCCTGTAGTATTGTAGGAGTATCTTGTTCGTATCCTGTAGTGGTATTGTAGTGGTTTCTTGTTAGTATCCTGTAGTGGTATTGTAGTGGTTTCTTGTTAGTATCCTGTAGTGGTATTGTAGTGGTTTCTTGTTAGTATCCTGTAGTGGTATTGTAGTGGTTTCTTGTTAGTATCCTGTAGTGGTATTGTAGTGGTATCTTGTTTAGTGTCCTGTAGTGGTATTGTAGTGGTATCTTGTTAGTATCCTGTAGTATTGTAGTGGTTTCTTGTTAGTATCCTGTAGTATTGTAGTGGTTTCTTGTTAGTATCCTGTAGTATTGTAGTGGTATCTTGTTAGTGTCCTGTAGTTTTGTAGTGGTATCTTGTTAGTATCCTGTAGTATTGTAGTGGTTTCTTGTTAGTATCCTGTAGTATTGTAGTGGTATCTTGTTAGTGTCCTGTAGTTTTGTAGTGGTATCTTGTTAGTATCCTGTAGTATTGTAGTGGTTTCTTGTTAGTATCCTGTAGTATTGTAGGAGTATCGTGTTAGTATCATGTAGTATTGTAGTGGTATGTTGTTAGTATCCTGTAGTGGTATGTTGTTAGTATCATGTAGTATTGTAGGAGTATGTTGTTAGTATCATGTAGGAGTATCTTGTTAGTATCCTGTAGTATTGTAGGAGTATCTTGTTAGTATCCTGTAGTATTGTAGTGGTATGTTGTTAGTATCCTGTAGTATTGTAGTGGTTTCTTGTTAGTATCCTGTAGTATTGTAGGAGTATCGTGTTAGTATCCTGTAGTATTGTAGGAGTATCTTGTTAGTATCCTGTAGTATTGTAGGAGTATCTTGTTCGTATCCTGTAGTGGTATTGTAGTGGTTTCTTGTTAGTATCCTGTAGTGGTATTGTAGTGGTTTCTTGTTAGTATCCTGTAGTGGTATTGTAGTGGTTTCTTGTTAGTATCCTGTAGTGGTATTGTAGTGGTTTCTTGTTAGTATCCTGTAGTGGTATTGTAGTGGTATCTTGTTTAGTGTCCTGTAGTTTTGTAGTGGTATCTTGTTAGTATCCTGTAGTATTGTAGTGGTTTCTTGTTAGTATCCTGTAGTATTGTAGTGGTTTCTTGTTAGTATCCTGTAGTATTGTAGTGGTATCTTGTTAGTGTCCTGTAGTTTTGTAGTGGTATCTTGTTAGTGTCCTGTAGTTTTGTAGTGGTATCTTGTTAGTATCCTGTAGTATTGTAGTGGTTTCTTGTTAGTGTCCTGTAGTATTGTAGTGGTATCTTGTTAGTGTCCTGTAGTTTTGTAGTGGTATCTTGTTAGTATCCTGTAGTATTGTAGTGGTTTCTTGTTAGTATCCTGTAGTATTGTAGTGGTATCTTGTTAGTGGTTGTGGGACACTCCCCTTTGCTAAGGAGATGAATGAATGATGAACAACAGAACAATGCTAGTATTACTCCTTGACTTCCAATGGATCATTAAAGGATAGGCCTGAGTTGATCTGTATGTCTGGAAGACATGTGATGGTCATGGACTTGCACCACAGATTTCCCCCCTCAGTCACAAAAAACAATGTGATCTGGGTCACAATAAATGGTTGTTTGATCTGGATCACAATAAATGGTTGTTTGATCTGGATCACAAGAAAGGGTTGTTTGATATGGATCACAATAAAGGGTTGATTCACAAGAAAGGGTTGTTTGATATGGATCACAAGTAAGGGTTGTATGCTGAGATAAAGAAGTCACAGGATAGTCTCTGGCCAGACTCAGGGTGCTAGTTTCTGCACACTCCACAGAGGCTGTGAGGAGACACTACAGTAAGGACAGTGAGAGAGGAGAAGGAGCTCTGTCCTCTGCCGCTACAGAGGAAGTCTGTCAGTCTGAATAACTTAATTACTGAAATGTATCTTATGATATCTGTAGGATGATGTTGATCATTATTGTAGTAATGTAAAAGTCCAACTACAGGTTGCGTCCCAAACTGTATGCATGTTGTCAATGGATTTGGGGTCACTAGATCACTAGAAAAGAGTGGAGGCTACTCTGACAAAAAGCTGCCACCTGCCATGGAGCTTAACAGGAATACTGAACAATGACTTGTTTATATTCAGTAACATCAACTAATACAACTTATACAGTAACAATACATGGATGACAGGCTTTATTGAATAATATGACTGTGTCTAGTCCTTATGTCTATCCAAAGGGTATTACATCACCTGCATAGAGATGTACTAGAGAGCTCATCTCCTATGTTTTCAATGTATGCTTCCATGAGTCAGCCAAGTCAGCCCTCTATCCACCTCTCTGTTTACCTGCCCTCAACTTCCTGTTCCTTTACGTGTCCTGTACTTCCTGTTTCCCCCCCAGCCGAGCTGGACTCTGAGCATGCCCAGAAGGTGCTGGAGCTGGAACACGCCCAGCAATTGAAGCTGAAGGAAAGGCAGAAATACTTTGAAGAAGCTTTCCAACAGGACATAGATCAGTACCTCTCTACTGGCTACCTGCAGATCACCGACAGGAGAGGTGAGGTGGAACTCATAACACACACTGTTTACCTCCCAAATGGCACCCTGTTCCCTTTCTACTGCACTGCTTTTGACCAGAGCACTATTGGCCTATATGGTATTGTGCTTTAGGCCTATATGGTATAGGGTGCCATTTGGGACACAACCTCAGTTGATATGTTACAGGAGGAAGTCTGTTTTTAAAAGGAAGTCTGTTTTTAAAAAGGTTTTGGTGTAAGTGCTGCGTTGTGGTTCAAAGGGTTTTGGTGAAGATTCTATGTCTTTTCCTTGTCTTGTTCCCCTGTTCTGCTCTGTCTAATGCTGGGACATTGAACTTTACAATAACCAGTGATGCTACGCTGGTTAATTGACTGTTTCCTGTCTGTTATTGTGCTTCCCCTTCCTGCTTTTGTCATACTTGACGTATGATAGTGTTGTCTGTCTGTGTGTCTCGTGTCAGTGTTGTACTGTCCGTCAGTCTGAGATTCTCAATTCGTCATTCCGTGATTCCTCGCACCCCATCTTCTCACCTCCCTTTCAACCGTATTGGAGGATAAGTTCCAAGATTTCTTGCGAGAAATCGAGGAAAGATGGGCCTGAGTAACAGTAACGGTGTAGTGCAGCTGCAGTGTGAAGTGACGCTGGTTGTGTGTCGGTCCACAGGGCCAATAGGCAGCATGTCTTCCATGGAGGTGAACGTTGATGTTCTGGAACAGATGGACCTGATGGACGTGTCGGACCATGAGGCCCTCGACGTCTTCCTCAACTCCCCCAGAGACGACAACAGCCTGACCTCCTCACTCACCTCAGGTAGTTATCAACACACTATGTAGGCAAATGACCAACTCAGTGGCCTTGTGGTTATTAGTGTCCTCCCTGAAATTGGAAGATTGGGAGTAGCTTCACGCTACAGAAAAAGGAGATAAGACTAGTGTCCTGTCCAGGGGGTGTCCTGTACATCAAGCTGCCTCACTACAGAAACAAGAGATGGACTAGTGTCCTGTCCAGGGGGTGTATTTACATCAAGCTGTCTCACTACAGAAACAGGAGATAGACTAGTGTCCTGTCCAGGGGGTGTCCTGTACATCAAGCTGTCTCACTACAGAAACAGGAGATAGACTAGTGTCCTGTCCAAAGCATGTGCGTCACCATGGGGATAACAGAGCTGTGTTGTCATGGGAGGTGGTCATGAGTTAAAACAAAACAGGGATTATACACTGTAGCTCGCTGGAATCACATGATGGAGCGTGTGGTTGCGTCCCAAATGGCAGTCTATATCCCATGTATAGGCACAGCTGTGATGTTTGACTGATCCACTCTCCCTCCCTCCTGTCCCCCAGGTCCAGACCCTGAGTCATTGTCCTCTGAGATCTCCCTGCGGGTGCCCACCCAGGCAGAACTGAGGAACAAGCCGTCTTCACTCTCCTCCACCACCTCCATGGAGCCAGGCTCAGCCAGCCAGGACACCAGCCTGGGGGAGGAGGGGGAGGGCAGCGAGGCCAGCGGAGACGAGCCCCTGGTACTGCCAGATGAGGAGGAAGTGCAGGCCGACACAGCCCTGGTGGCGCTGCCCGAGGCAGAGACGTTCAAGAACTCTGACGACAGCGACTCTCAGGCCTCTTAGGAGCCGTCACAGAGCTGCCCCTAGACGCTGATCTGAGGTCAGTTTTGCATTTTCCCCCAATAATGATTAAGGTTAGGATTGGGGGAGGGGAAGCTGATCCTAGATCGGTACCTAGGGGAACCCCCCCTCCCTGGAGATGTAAACTACTGTAAGTGTGTCTCAATGGTCTAAAGTGGCCTTCTCGTCTCATTTCCTTCATCTGAGGAGGTGAGGAGAGGAAGCCAATACAGATGATTGAGACACTACTACTCAGCTAGGTGGGCTCAGCCTGTAGTGGAGAGAAACCTCAATCACTGGGTTTTTACCTTTCTTTATTATCTTTTTTTATAAATGAAATGTAGCTTCCTTCCTTGTATCAAATGTATATCTAAGTAAATAATAATAAAGTTGTTTTCAATGTTCTTCAAGGGACTGCATTCTTCAAACATTACACTGGAAGTTTAAACCAAAGGTTTTAAGTCAATAACTAGAATAGCTTGGTGGTTCTTAAACAGAGAGATGTTTGACAGGGTGCTTGGAGAGTACAGACACACAGCAATGAGAAGAACACATCCGGATAGACAGCAATGAGAAGAACACATCCAGATAGACAGCAATGAGAAGAACACATCCAGATAGACAGCAATGAGAAGAACACAGCAATGAGAAGAACACATCCGGATAGACAGCAATGAGAAGAACACATCCAGATAGACAGCAATGAGAAGAACACATCCAGATAGACAGCAATGAGAAGAACACATCCAGATAGACAGCAATGAGAAGAACACATCCAGATAGACAGCAATGAGAAGAACACATCCAGATAGACAGCAATGAGAAGAACACATCCAGATAGACAGCAATGAGAAGAACACATCCAGATAGACAGCAATGAGAAGAACACATCCAGATAGACAGCAATGAGAAGAACACATCCAGATAGACAGCAATGAGAAGAACACATCCAGATAGACAGCAATGAGAAGAACACATCCAGATAGACAGCAATGAGAAGAACACATCCAGATAGACAGCAATGAGAAGAACACATCCAGATAGACAGCAATGAGAAGAACACATCCAGATAGACAGCAATGAGAAGAACACATCCAGATAGACAGTTTGAGAAGAACACATCCAGATAGACAGCAATGAGAAGGACACATCCAGATGCCAAACCTTTTATTAAACCTTAAAAGGTACTAACAAATAAAGTAGAATATAAAACAGTCATTGTCCAACATGGAAGGAAAACAGAATCAGTGATAATAAATTAGACGGTCGGCTGCAGTAAAACAAACAACCAAGACAATACTTTGAAACATTTAACAAACACCAGACTCTGTATATATGTGAACTTTTAAAATGGATTGTTTTTGTAAGGGGTCTCAACAAGCTGATTTAAAGGACTCTTGTCTCGAGGCTGGAGTTACTCCTGAGTTACTCCTGAGTTACTCCTTTACATAGTTGATTTGTTTTTATTTACTATTCTTCTACTTATTTTCCCTTTTCTTAAAAAAGTAAAGCTAAAAAAAAACGACGGGATTCAAACTCTGCTGTACTTCAGTGATATAAGCAGCACTTATCCATACATGTTACCAGGGCAACCCTGGTCCCATAGAACTAACGTCCAACACATTTGGCACAATGGTTGTGATACAATATATATTGTTGTCTTCACAAAAATGTTTACACAACCATTTGTCTCCACAACGTTTGTGTAATTTGAATTAGTTTTGTATCACTACCGTTGTACAACATGAGTGTAATACGGGGCCACATGAAGAAACTGAAAAAAAGTAAGGCTTTTTCTTCATCATATCCTCTTCTCCAAAACACTGCATTCCATTCCTCTAAAAGGCTCAAGTATCTTTAGATATTGACAGGTTTTATATGTACAATTCTGTTGTAATTGTATAATTCTGTTGTCAGTCTTTGTCCTTTGATAAAACATCTGGTCCACGTCCCAAATGGCACCCTATTCCCTACATAGTGCCCATGGGGCGCTGGTCAAAACTAGTGCTCTAAATAGGCGATAAGCTGCCATTTTGGAACGCAGCCCCTGGAAACCCACGAGTTGCAGGTGAGGGTCTAGAGTGGATAACTTGGTCACAATACAAAAACTATCGGCACCAGAAGTGACTGAAAATGATTATGCATTTTTTAGGCACAGTGTTTCACACCAACATGGTCAGATGAGTGGTGTGAAGCCCATGATGACCGTTCTACTCTAGGCCAATTCTCTAAACACTTATAACATCAATGATCTGAGAAGGGGGCCTGTTTCATACTGAGGCTAGGGTCGTATTCACTAGGAACCAAACAGAAGCAAAAGGGCCAAAACAGCGAGGGACTACCTGAACATGTCCAATAAGGAACGCTTGTTTTTGTTTTCCGTTGCAAAACGTTTTGCTACGTTTAGCACTAATAAATACGACCCACTTTTTGTGCTCCGCCGGAAAAATCTTTGTATCGTATTCATGTATTACAAACCCCTGAAGACCCTTATTACTGGTTGGATACTAACGCAGAATTGTGTGTAGAATCAACTTATTGGTAATAAGTTCTAAAAACTTGTTCACAGTTCAGGATGCAGTCCAATGGCTTTGAGCAAAAGAGAGATTAATATTATTACACCAATGACAGTATAAATTGAGCACCAAGTTGTAGCACCAGGGAAGTGAAGTCTGTAGGTAATAACAGTAGGTGTAGCTAGGAGTATATCTAGATACAGTATTGGACGAAGGGCTGGATTCAATCCGTATTGCGGAGGATCCACACTAACATTTTAAAGGTAATTACCCATTGAGATGACATATGCAGCGTTTACCGTGAATGCAGTCTCTGCGAATGCGGGAACATTGCCTTTCAATTTCAACAGCGCTGTAACGCGGATCCTCCGATACGGATTGAATCCAGCCATTAATGCCTCTTAAAAACATGTTTTTACGCTAGTGCAAAAGCCGTGGTTTAAGGAGCACATTCTCCACACTGAGCAGAGAGCACTGTACCATACTGAAGCACTGGTCCTGTTGGAATACTTCAGAAGTCCTTCCTTCCTACCTTCTTTGAAGTAATCACAGGTCTGAATTGGTTGGATTGGTGACAGTAATTGGGTGGTAGTAACCTAACCACTTGTAGATCTGTGTTTACCTCAAAGAACCCAGGAAGGAAGGATGTGAAGCATTGGAGCGTGGCCCATGATGTGAGTTATTTAGAGCCGAGGGCGGTCTTCGGCAGGGTGGAGGAAGGGAGGCGGGTGAGGGACACTGTGATGGAGGTTCTGTTTCTGGAGCTGCGTTTGGCTGGGGGGGACGTCTCACCGGTGCCCTGGAGTCCTCTCGTCACTCTCCTCTTCTCAGCACCACTCCTCTCCTGCACTCTCCCACACACCCTGCTCACCAGATGGTTGATTTGGTCCTGAGAGGAAGGGGATTAGAACCAGGACAAGAAGAATGTGGGTTGACGTTGAAGAGTGGGTGTAGTAACTGACCTCCTCATATTGCCTAATAATGGAGATCTGGACTATGACTGTAATGATGGTGTTGAGCTGAACTGCTTTAATGTTCTGTAGATTTTCACTCCTGTAGTAGTGTAGCAGTGTAGTGTAGTAGTGTACTGTAGCAGTGTAGTAGTGTACTGTAGCAGTGTAGTAGTGTAGTAGTGTAGCAGTGTAGTAGTGTACTGTAGCAGTGTAGTAGTGTAGCAGTGTAGTAGTGTACTGTAGTAGTGTAGCAGTGTAGCAGTGTACTGTAGTAGTGTACTGTAGCAGTGTAGTAGTGTAGTAGTGTACTGTAGCAGTGTAGTAGTGTACTGTAGCAGTGTACTGTAGCAGTGTAGCAGTGTAGTAGTGTACTGTAGCAGTGTAGCAGTGTAGTAGTGTACTGTAGCAGTGTAGTAGTGTAGTAGTGTACTGTAGCAGTGTACTGTAGCAGTGTAGTAGTGTAGTAGTGTACTGTAGTAGTGTAGCAGTGTAGTAGTGTAGTAGTGTACTGTAGCAGTGTACTGTAGCAGTGTAGTAGTGTACTGTAGTAGTGTAGCAGTGTAGTAGTGTACTGTAGCAGTGTAGTAGTGTAGTAGTGTACTGTAGCAGTGTAGTAGTGTAGTAGTGTACTGTAGCAGTGTAGTAGTGTACTGTAGCAGTGTTGTACTGTAGTAGTGTAGCAGTGTACTGTGGCAGTGTAGTAGTGTACTGTATTAGTGTAGCAGTGTAGTAGTGTACTGTAGCAGTGTAGTAGTGTACTGTAGTAGTGTACTGTAGTAGTGTAGTAGTGTAGTAGTGTACTGTAGTAGTGTAGTGTAGCAGTGTAGTAGTGTACTGTAGCAGTGTAGTAGTGTACTGTAGTACTGTAGTAGTGTAGTAGTGTACTGTAGTAGTGTAGCAGTGTACTGTAGCAGTGTAGTAGTGTAGCAGTGTACTGTAGCAGTGTAGTAGTGTAGTAGTGTACTGTATTAGTGTAGCAGTGTAGTAGTGTACTGTAGCAGTGTAGTAGTGTACTGTAGTAGTGTAGTAGTGTAGTAGTGTAGTGTAGTAGTGTACTGTAGTAGTGTACTATAGTAGTGTACTGTAGCAGTGTAGCAGTGTACTGTAGTAGTGTACTGTAGCAGTGTAGTAGTGTACTGTAGCAGTGTAGTAGTGTACTGTAGTAGTGTACTGTAGCAGTGTAGTAGTGTACTGTAGTAGTGTACTGTAGCAGTGTGTAGTGTACTGTAGCAGTGTAGCAGTGTACTGTACTGTAGTAGTAGTGTAGCAGTGTAGTAGTGTAGCAGTGTAGTAGTGTAGTAGTGTACTGTAGCAGTGTAGTAGTGTAGCAGTGTACTGTAGCAGTGTAGTAGTGTAGCAGTGTACTGTAGCAGTGTAGTAGTGTAGCAGTGTACTGTAGCAGTGTAGTAGTGTAGCAGTGTACTGTAGCAGTGTAGTAGTGTAGCAGTGTACTGTAGTAGTGTAGTAGTGTACTGTATTAGTGTAGCAGTGTAGTAGTGTACTGTAGTAGTGTAGTAGTGTACTGTAGCAGTGTAGTAGTGTACTGTAGCAGTGTAGTAGTGTAGCAGTGTACTGTAGCAGTGTAGTAGTGTAGCAGTGTACTGTAGCAGTGTAGTAGTGTAGCAGTGTAGTAGTGTAGTAGTGTACTGTATTTAGCAGTGTAGTAGTGTACTGTAGCAGTGTAGTAGTGTACTGTAGCAGTGTAGTAGTGTACTGTAGCAGTGTAGTAGTGTACTGTAGCAGTGTAGTAGTGTAGCAGTGTACTGTAGTAGTGTAGTAGTGTACTGTAGCAGTGTAGTAGTGTAGCAGTGTACTGTAGCAGTGTAGTAGTGTACTGTAGTAGTGTAGTAGTTTACTGTAGTAGTGTAGTAGTGTACTGTAGTAGTGTAGCAGTGTAGTAGTGTACTGTAGCAGTGTAGTAGTGTACTGTAGTAGTAGTGTACTGTAGTAGTGTACTGTAGTAGTGTACTGTAGCAGTGTAGTAGTGTACTGTAGTAGTGTACTGTAGTAGTGTACTGTAGTAGTGCGTAGTGTACTGTAGCAGTGTAGTAGTGTAGCAGTGTACTGTAGCAGTGTAGTAGTGTAGTAGTGTACTGTAGCAGTGTAGTAGTGTAGCAGTGTACTGTAGCAGTGTAGCAGTGTAGTAGTGTAGCAGTGTACTGTAGTAGTGTACTGTATTAGTGTAGTAGTGTAGTAGTGTACTGTAGCAGTGTAGTAGTGTACTGTAGCAGTGTAGTAGTGTACTGTAGCAGTGTAGTAGTGTACTGTAGCAGTGTAGTAGTGTAGTGTGTAGCAGTGTAGTACTGTAGCAGTGTAGTAGTGTAGTGTGTAGCAGTGTACTGTAGCAGTGTAGTAGTGTAGTGTGTAGTAGTGTACTGTACTGTAGTAGTAGTGTAGTGTACTGTAGTAGTGTAGCAGTGTACTGTAGTAGTGTAGCAGTGTACTGTAGCAGTGTAGTAGTGTAGCAGTGTACTGTAGCAGTGTAGTACTGTAGTAGTGTACTGTAGCAGTGTAGTAGTGTAGTAGTGTACTGTAGCAGTGTAGTAGTGTAGCAGTGTACTGTAGTAGTGTAGTAGTGTACAGTATTAGTGTAGCAGTGTAGTAGTGTACTGTAGCAGTGTAGTAGTGTACTGTAGTAGTGTACTGTATTAGTGTGTAGTGTACTGTAGCAGTGTAGTAGTGTAGTGTGTAGTAGTGTACTGTAGTAGTAGTGTAGTGTAGTGTACTGTAGTGTACTGTAGTAGTGTAGTGTGTAGTACTGTAGTAGTGTAGTGTAGTGTTCTGTAGTAGTGTAGTGTACTGTAGTAGTGTAGTGTACTGTAGTAGTGTAGTAGTATACTGTAGTGTACTGTAGTAGTGTACTGTAGTACCTCGTCGTAGCGGTACATCATTTTGAGGCCTCGGCAGGACTTGCGTTTCTGTACGTACAGCAGGACACACTCCAGACAGAACACCACGTTGTCACTCTCCTGGACCACCTGCAGGGACATGAGGAACATGCCATCAGGACATGGAATAACCACAACATGAGGAGCATGCCATCAGGACATGGAATAACCACAACATGAGGAGCATGGCATTAGGATATGGAATAACCACAACATGAGGAGCATGCCATCAGGACATGGAATAACCACAACATGAGGAGCATGCCATCAGGACATGGAATAACCACAACATGTTCCCTTCAGGGACAATACAGTAAGACTGATTCATTCAAAGGCTTTCTGCAATATCAGCAATGGGTCTTTTACAGGTAATTTACGATTGAGCCCACATCTGCAGAGTTAACCATCGATGCCATGCCATGCAGTGTGCTTGTCGACAACGTGCCTTTGATTGAATCCCTGCCTATGTTTGTGCCCAACCTTCCTTCCACGCCCAGTAATGACCCACCATGGAGAGGTAGCAGAGGTGTTGGCACACCTGGCAGCGTCGGTCCGAGGGGTCGAGCCTCAGCCACTGGCGCTGGATCCTCCTGCTCTCTGACGAGGCCTGGTTGTCATGGCTACAGTAGCGGGCAACAGACCGCAGCCCGGCGTCAAACAGATTCCTGCGCTGTCTCAACTCTGTATCCCTGGAACAGGTAGAGCAGACTGGTGTATCGTCTGTAATCAATGGCTACTTTTTTAAGTTGTGGAAAGGGTCAATTTGCGATAGGTACATGTTAATGATGTATAGCCATTGATTCTGGTGGTAACATTTCTCCAGCCCAATCCCACAGCTGTGTATCCAACAGGTGGTGGGGTGACCGCTTTGTAGTTTTTCAAATCCCAGATTACCCTTTTAAGAGTAGCATTACATTCTATGTTTTATAGAATTGTGATCTACAATGAAACTGTGATCTACAATGATACTGTGATCTACAATGATACTGTGATCTACAATGAAACTGTGATCTACAATGAAACTGTGATCTACAATGAAACTGTGATCTACAATGATACTGTGATCTACAATGATACTGTGATCTACAATGATACTGTGATCTACAATGATACGGTGATCTACAATGAAACTACTGCTATTGATAATGTGATCCACAATACTACTGTTATTGATACTGTGATCTACAATGATGATAATAATGTTATTGATACTGTGATCTACAATGATAATAATGTTATTCATACTGTGATCCACAATAATACTGTTATTGATACTGTGATCTACAATGATGATAATAATGTTATTGATACTGTGATCTACAATGATGATAATAATGTTATTCATACTGTGATCTACAATGATGATAATAATGTTATTGATACTGTGATCTACAATGATGATAATAATGTTATTCATACTGTGATCTACAATGATGATAATAATGTTATTGATACTGTGATCTACAATGATGATAATAATGTTATTGATACTGTGATCTACAATGATGATGATAATGTTATTGATACTGTGATCTACAATGATGATAATGTTATTGATACTGTGATCTACAATGATGATAATAATGTTATTGATACTGTGATCTACAATGATGATAATAATGTTATTGATACTGGGATCCACAATAATACTGTTATTGATACTGTGATCTATGACAATATTGTTATTGATACTGTGATCTATAATAACAGTTATTGATACTGTGATCTATAATAATACTGTTATTGATACTGTGATCTATAATAATACCGTTATTGATACTGTGATCTACGATGATAATACTGCTATTGGTTAAATAGTTAAACCCACCTGAGGTCTTTGAGAAGTGAGGTCATAGTACTCAGAATGAGGCCATGCTCCTGTTTAGATTCTGACATTGCGATCTGGTACAGCAACTTCTCCATGGAGAAGGACCTCTCTATGTGTCGACATTTCAGCTCCTGGGGAGGAGAGGTAAGAGCTATTTTAACGTTTGATATGACAGGGCCTTTTCACAACATACCCCAGTTCAGATTAATGGGTGTCCTCAGTTTGGTAAACCCTCAGAAATCCCTCCTTTCATGCAGTAGATGTGTAGGGAACTAAGATCCATGTGGATAACATCGTCTTTGATACTGAATTGACCAGAGGAACACCGGGTACACTGACTGACTGACTGACTGACTAAACTATGCGTTGACTTTGCCAGAAAGCTGGTTACGTCAGACTTTAGAGCCTGGTTACCGCCCCTCCGTGAGGAGCTTTCAGGACTGGAACTCAGTCAGACTGGCCACCCCGAGAGGTACAGGAGCATGGAGAGGTACAGCGCAGGTACAGGAGCTCATACTCTATGTGGTCAGACTCCTAAACGAAAATGGATTTTCGTTAATTTTAGCAAAGACATTTATAGCATTTTGAAATTGTCTCATTTAACAATATTTGATTTTTTTTTATTGTAACAGCAAAGTAATTCAGAATGTTTTTATGAGAACTGTGTTTAAGAATCTGTAATAATGCTGAGGACCAATAAACGAAACAAACTGATGTTGCAACTTCTGTGAAACAACATTTAACGTGCCGATGCCAACCACTAGTAAACTAAATACTACAGTAATGTTCGCATGGCAGGTAACAATACTAATACTAATAATAATAAATTATGCACTGAATTAAACTATACTCTTCTTTGAACTAATATATTTTCCTTCAAGTATTGATACGACGGGGGGCTCCAACCTTGGCAGCCTGGTATCCCGTATTCAGCCACTGGGGGGTGGCGAAGTGCACTGTCTCGGAGACGCTGTAGCCGCAGCACACCTTGGAGACGAACGCTCCCGGGAAACAGACAACGAACTGGCCACTCTGCTGGACGGTCCGGTGCACTTTGACCCCTGCTCGACACAGCACCTCCGGAGAGATCTGGAGGGACAGAGAGAGGACATGTATTACATGACGACCAAGTCTGCATCCCAAATGGCACCCTATTCCAGATATAGTGCACTACTTGCACCCTGTTCCCTATATAGTGCACTACTTTTCACCAGAGCCCTGTGTGTGCACAGTGTTAGTTTTCCATGTTTGTACTGTATGTGTTTCCTACTGTCTCACCATGATGTTCTTCTCCAACATCTCCAGTCCTGGGGTTCCATTAGCCTGCAGCAGCGTGTGAACCACCGTGTCCAGCTTCACCTTCTCCTCAGCAGGAATACAGTACCTGGACCCCGGGTTAGATGGGTTATTATTAGGATCTAATTGTGTATCACTATATGATAACATGTTGGAGTTAGTGGACAGGTATAGCACTAGTAAATAACAATATCCTTGTCTGGCAATTAAACATTCGTTTTTTTACTTTGTTGCATTATTTGAGCTTAACAATTACATGTAAGGGGAGTTTTATAAGGGGAAAGATTTGCTTTTGGAATTTTCTAAATATTTTAAATATTATTCATTTCCAGGTTGGCTCTATACCTGGAAAACTCTCCAATTATTTATTTTTTATTAAAAGAACTGGCAATAGTTTCAAGCCCTCTCTGACTTTAAAGAATATTTATCTCAAAACTGTGATTCCTAAAAAATGTGTCCAGAGATTTGGTAAACTCTGTCAGATTAGTCTAAAATCCTAAATGAATCAGGAATGAGCAGGGTCAGCTACACCATAAGGACCCTTCTTCATGTCCTCATTACATGTAGTGCAACAAGACCACATATGGTCTGGAAAGTTCTCTACTTTTGATTTAAACAAACAATATAGAAATCACCATGGTAACAACCCTACAAACATATTTGTGTCTAGTTGAGATTGTCCCGTCTTTCAAGAATCCATGATATATACAGTGAGCACCATAATTAATTGGACAGTGACCATGTTTTTGTTATTTTGGTTCTGTACTCTAGCACTTTGAGTTTAAAAGGATACAATGAAGTTGAAGTGCAGACTGTCAGCTTTAATTTGAGGGTATTTTCATACATATCGGATGAACCGTTTAGAAATGACAGCACATTTTGTACATGGTCCCCTCATTTTAAGGTACTACAAGTATTTGTTGAAATGGCTTCACAGATGTGTGTCGTTAGGCAGGTGTGTTCATTTGTGTCGTTAGTGAATGCAGGAGAGCTGTTGATAAATAGTATTGATTCTAGACTTTGCTACTGCCTTTGGAGGTTGTTGTTAAGGTGTGACAACATGAGGAAGACAGCAGTGTCGATGCAAATTAAGCTGGCCGTCATAAGGCTCAAATTAAAATCAATCAATCAGGAACATTGAAAACCCTGGGCATTCCCAAGTCAACAGTTTGGTTCATCATTAACAAGAAAAAAACAACCGTTGAACTCAATTATGCCAAAAGACCCAGTAGACCGAGGAAGACCACTGTAGTGGATGAACGGAGAACACTCTCTCTATGGTGAAGAAAATCCCCCTGACAACAGCCGAACAGATCAAAAACACTCTCCTGGATGCAGGTGTAGATGTGTCAAAGTCTACCATACGTAGAAGTATCTCTTCCTGTCATTTACCTGTACAGTTTGTGTAACCATGCAAGTATTCACTTATCTGTAAATATAACTGTATACTTACCTGTACAGCTAATTTAACCATGCAACATTTTCACTTACCTGTTCATTTAGCCAGTCTGTCTATTAAGTAAAATATTATTACCCTCGCTCATATCATACGCATTTTTAGCTACTGAAGTATTTCTCTGCCATCGACCTGTATAGTATAGTTAACCATCCACCAATGTATAGTGTACATATTCAGCCAACCACCCATACTATGCTATGTCTTTTATAGCTTTTTTTTGCACTCCAGATATCTTGTATTCCTATACTTTTTCATACTGCCGCTCTATGTATCATGTACCGTGTATCTGTGTTTTGTGTACTTTGTTGTGGCATTTGCACCTGCCCTGTGTTTTGTTGTAGCTGCTTGACAATGAAATTTATGATCAATAAAGTATCTATCTATCTATCTATCTCTCTCTCTCTCTCTCTCTCTCTCTCTCTCTTTCTCTCTCTCTCTCTTTCTCTCTCTCTCTCTCTCTACACCAGCAGGACTACAGAGGGTACACTACAAGATGCAAACAACTGATAAGCCTGAAGAACAGAAATGCCAGATTACAGTTTGATAAAAAGCACCTAAAAGAGCCCCAAGAGTTCTGGAAGCTGCTTGACAATGAAATTTATGATCAATAAAGTTATCTATCTATCTATCTATCTATCTATCTATCTATCTATCTCTCTCTCTCTCTCTCTCTCTCTCTCTCTCTCTTTCTCTCTCTCTCTCTCTCTTTCTCTCTCTCTCTCTCTCTCTACACCAGCAGGACTACAGAGGGTACACTACAAGATGCAAACAACTGATAAGCCTGAAGAACAGAAAGGCCAGACTACAGTTTGATAAAAAGCACCTAAAAGAGCCCCAAGAGTTCTGGAAAAAAGTATTGTGGACAGATGAGACAAAGATTAACACGTACCAGAGTGATGGAAAGAGTAATGTGTTGTGAAAAAAAAGAAATGCCCATGATCCAAAGCATACCACCTCATCCGTGAAACATGGTGGATGGTGTTATGGCTTGGGCCTGTATGGCTGCCAGTGGAATAGGCTCACTTGTCTTCATCGATGATGTGACTGCAGACAGATGTAGAACAATGAATTCTGAAGACTACAGAAATATTTTATCTGCTCAGATAAAACCAAATGCCTCCAAACTCATTGGACGGCACTTCATCATGCAACAAGACAATGACCCTAAACATCCTGCTAGAGCAACGAAGGGGTTTTTGATGGCCAAAAAGTGGAAAATCCTTGACTGGCCGAGTCAATCACCAGATCTGAATCCAATTGAACATGCATTTTACATGCTGAAGAGGAGACTGAAGGTAATAAGTCCCTGAAACAAGCAGGAAGTGCACTCTTAGATGTAAAGGTGCTATCTATAACCTAAAGGGGTTCTTCGGCTGTCCCCATAGGAGAACCCTTTGAAGAACCCTTTTTGGTTCCAGGCAGAACCTTTTTGAGTTCCAGGTAGAACCCTTTACACAGTAGAACCCTTTTTCATGTAGAACACTTTTTTTCTCAGAGTGTCAAGATGGCTGCAGTACAGGCCTGGCAGAGCATTACCAGGGAAGATAACCAGCGTCTGGTGATGTCGATGCATCGCAGACTTCAAGCAGTCATTGCAGGCAAAGGATATGCGATCAAATATTAACAAGGATTACTTAATTCTACATTATGTTAAACTGTCCAATGTTTTTTGATGCCCAAAAATGGGGGGGAACTATGTACAAAAGGTTCTATAATTTCTAAATGGTTCATCTGATATGTATGAAAATAGCCTTGTATCCTTTCAAACTCAAAGTACTAGAGTACAGAACCCCCCAAAAAAATCACTGTCCAATAAATTATGGATGGCCCAGAGAATCAAACCCACTATCCTGGTGTTGCAAGCGCTGTGCTCTACCAACTGAGCCATACAGCTTTTCCTTCATACTGTACTGACCAGGGATTTCGATTAAATGAATCTCCATTACTTCTATTTGATCAGGCTTGACTAACTGATGGCTCTGGATTCAACTGGGAGAGGGCAGTAAGCAGTGCTGCACTACTTACCAAATGCAGTCAGCACCAGTGTGTAAGTAATCCATGTATGGAAGGCGATGATGATCTCGCGACCAGCATGAGGTAGAGAAGACCATGCCGATGTTCAGCCAGGGAACGGTCACTCCTGTAGAACCACAAAGGGAGATATAGTAGACTTTCAAGAGTTTCTAGTAAGTTCAAGTTCCCTTAATTCATAGCAGAATACAAGTGAATTGTTACAAAAACATTTTTAAAACAAACAAAAAAACATACTTTCAAGGATCTGTTGTTGTCAAGCGTCCCGAGTCCTTCAGTTCACTCTGCAGCTACTTACGACTGTCTGTTTTACAATACAATTTACTGTCGTCCTGTGTAAAATGACAGGGTCCGAGATATAGATGATTACCTGGCACAGCACCAAGATGGCGTAAGATGGATCCTGAATTATTGGGAAGGACTGTAAGGTTCCATCCATGTCTTGAGTGGAGACAAGAGAACAAAACACATATAATTTATGCATGTCCTTATAGGGTTGTAAAATTCCAGTAACTTTCCCAAAATTCCCAGGTTTTCCAGAAATTCCAGTTGAAAGATTCCCGGAATCAAGAGGGAAAAAGCAGGACATTCAGAATCCTCAATTCATATAATAGGATAATGCCGTTAGGTTCTCATTTTAACTAATGCATCTGACCTTACTTTGAAAACGTCTCCGACTTTCCAACAGGAAAGCCACTCCCATGAGTTTTAGTGTCCACTTTCCCAAAGTGCACTGCAACGTGACATTCCCTCTGCTCCACGATGTTCCAGTACTCCTGCTGCAATCACAGACAGAAACATTATTACATGAATGTAGATTAATAAAATGTAGTGACAGTAGAGCACACAGTAGGATGGCTGAAAACAAGGACAAGAGGAGAGGAAAAATGAGTCAAGGACCTGATCAGTCATCTCCTGATCAGTCATCTCAAAGGCACAGTTACACTTCAAATGGTCACAGGGAATTATACTACTTATTCATTATGATTATATGGTTGCATCCCAAATAGCAAAGCCCTGACCAAAAGTAGTGCACTAAGGCCTGATTCAGACTTGTAATAAGTATACTTAACATGGATTTAAGTCAATAAAATATGGACAAATCTAAAATGTTTGATTTAAGTCAACTTCTCTGAAGTCTTCAGTAGTACATCCTATGTAGCAGGTATGTAAGACTTATATACAGTCGTGGTCAAAAGTTTTGAGAATGACACAAGTATTGGTCTCCACAAAGGGTTGCTTCTCAGCCAAGGGAGTGGGCTCACTCACAATTGTGCCTAAGAACACAGCCATGAATAAAGAATGTGGTACCAACACATCCTCCGAGAGCAACTTCCCCTAACCATCCAAGAACAGATTGGTGACGACCAATGCCTTTTCCAGCATGATGGAGCACCTTGTCATAAGGCAAAAGTGATAACTAAGTGGCTCAGGGAACAAAACATCAACATTTTGGGTCCATGGCCAGGAAACTCCCCAGACCTTAATCCCATTGAGAACTTGTGGTCGATCCTCAAGAGGCGGGTGGACAAATAAAAACCCACAACTTATGACAAACTCCAAGCATTGATTATGCAAGAATGGCCTGCCATCAGTCAGGATGTGGCTCAGAAGTTAATTGACAGCATGCCAGGGCGGATTGCCGAGATCTTGAAAAAGAAGGGTCAACACTGCAAATATTGTAATTATACTTCAGTGTACCATAGTAACTACTGACATAAAGATCTAAGAACACTGAAGCAGCAAACGTTGTGGAAACCAATACTTACATTCTCAAAACTTTTGGCCACGACTGTACAACCTATGTAGCAGGTACTGTTGAAGTCGGAAGTTTACATACACTTAGGTAGAAGTCATTAAAACTCATTTTTCAACCACTCCACAAATTTCATGTTAACAAACTATAGTTTTGGCAAGTCAGTTAGGACATCTACTTTGTGCATGACACAAGTAATTCTAACAACAATTGTTTCCAGACAGATTATTTCACCTATAATTCACTATATCACAATTCCAGTGGGTCAGAAGTTTACATACACTAAGTTGACTGTGCCTTTAAACAGCTTGGAAAACTCAGTGCCTCTTTGCTCGACATCATGGGAAAATCAAAAGAAATCACCCAAGACCTCTGAAAAAAAATTGTAGACCTCCACAAGTCTGGTTCATTCTTGGGAGCAATTTCCAAACGCCTGAAGGTACCACGTTCATCTGTACATACAAACAATAGTACGCAAGTATAAACACCATGGGACCACGCAGCCGTCATACCGCTCAGGAAGGAGACACGTTCTGTCTCCTAGAGATGAATGTACTTTGGTGCGAAAAGTGTAAATCAATCCCAGAACAACAGCAAAGGACCTTGTGAAGATGCTGGAGGAAACAGGTACAAAAGTATCTATATCCACAGTAATGGAGATAAAGATCGTACTTTTTGGAGAAATGTCCTCTGGTCTGTTGAAACAAAAATAGAACTGTTTTGCCATAATGACAGTCGTTGTGTTTGGGGGAGGCTTGCAAGCCGAAGAACATCATCCCAACCGTGAAGCACAGGGGTGGCAGCATCATGTTGTTGGGGTGCTTTGCTGCAGGAGGGACTGGTGCACTTCACAAAATAGATGGCATCATGAGGAAGGAAAATTATGTGGATATATTGAAGCAACATCTCAAGACATCAGTCAGGAAGTTAAAGCTTGGTAGCAAACGGGTCTTCCAAATTGACAATGACCTCAAGCATACTTATGGCAAAATGGCTTAAGGACAACATAATCAAGGTATTGGAGTGGCCATCACAAAACCCTGACCTCAAACCTATTTGTGGGCAGAACTGAAAAAGCGTCTGCGAGCAAGGAGGCCTACAAACCTGACTCAGTTACACCAGGTCTGTCAGGAGGAATGGGCCAAAATTCACCCAACTTATTGTGGGAAGCTTGTGGAAGGCTACCCGAAATGTTTGACCCAAGTTAAACAATTTAAAGGCAATTCTACCAAATACTAATAGAGTGTATGTAAACTTCTGACCCACTGGGAATGTGATGAAAGAAATAAAAGCTGAAATAAATCATTCTCTCTACTATTATTCTGACATTTCACATTCTTAAAATAAAGTGGTGATCCTAACTGACCTAAGACAGGGAATTTTTACTAGGATAAAATGTCAGGAATTGTAAAAAACTGAGTTTAAATGTATTGGGCCTCTGACTTCAACTGTATAAAAGACCTATATACTGTACATCCTATATAGCTGGTATATAAGACCTATATACAACCTATGTAGCAGGTATATAAGAACCTATGTAGCAGGTATATAAGACCTATATACATCCTATGTAGCAGGTATATAAGACTTATATACTACCTATGTAGCAGGTATATATGACCTATATACAACCTATGTAGCAGATATATAAGACCTATATACATCCTATGTATCAGGTATATAAGACTTATATACAACCTATGTAGCAGTTATATAAGACATATATACAACCTATGTAGCAGGTATATAAGACCTATATACAACCTATGTAGCAGGTATATAAGAACCTATGTAGCAGGTATATAAGACCTATATACAACCTATGTAGCAGGTATATAAGAACCTATGTAGCAGGTATATAAGACTTATATACAACCTATGTAGCAGGTATATAAGAACCTATGTAGCAGGTATGTAAGACCTATATACATCGTATGTATCAGGTATATAAGACTTATATACAACCTATGTAGCAGGTATATAAGACCTATATACAACCTATGTAGCAGGTATATAAGACCTATATACAACCTATGTAGCAGGTATATAAGACCTATATACAACCTATGTAGCAGGTATATAAGAACCTATGTAGCAGGTATATAAGACCTATATACAACCTATGTAGCAGGTATATAAGACCTATATACATCCTATGTAGTAGGTATATAAGACTTATATACAACCTATGTAGCAGGTATATAAGACCTATATACAACCTATGTAGCAGATATATAAGACCTATCTACAACCTATGTATCAGGTATATAAGACTATGTATCAGGTATATAAGACCTATATACAATCTATGTAGCAGGTATATAAGACTTATATACAACCTATGTAGCAGGTATATAAGACCTATATACAACCTATGTAGCAGATATATAAGACCTATCTACAACCTATGTATCAGGTATATAAGACTATGTATCAGGTATATAAGACTTATATACAACCTATGTAGCAGGTATATAAGAACCTATGTAGCAGGTACATAAGACCTATATACATCCTATGTAGCAGGTATATAAGACTTATATACAACCTATGTAGCAGGTATATAAGAACCTATGTAGCAGGTATGTAAGACCTATATACATCGTATGTATCAGGTATATAAGACTTATATACAACCTATGTAGCAGTTATATAAGACATATATACAACCTATGTAGCAGGTATATAAGACCTATATACAACCTATGTAGCAGGTATATTAGACCTATATACAACCTATGTAGCAGGTATATAAGAACCTATGTAGCAGGTATATAAGACCTATATACAACCTATGTAGCAGGTATATAAGACCTATATACATCCTATGTAGTAGGTATATAAGACTTATATACAACCTATGTAGCAGGTATATAAGACCTATATACAATCTATGTAGCAGGTATATAAGACTTATATACAACCTATGTAGCAGGTATATAAGACTTATATACAACCTATGTAGCAGGTATATAAGACTTATATACAACCTATGTAGCAGGTATATAAGACTTATATACAACCTATGTAGCAGGTATATAAGACTTATATACAATCTATGTAGCAGGTATATAAGACTTATATACAACCTATGTAGCAGGTATATAAGACTTATATACAACCTATGTAGCAGGTATATAAGAACCTATGTAGCAGGTATAAAATACTTTGGGATATGTAGACCTTACCTCCACCTCAGCCGTCCCAGGCTCCTTGTTGAAGCACATGTTCATAGTATTCCTGGCTGTCCTGTAGAACGTAGTGAGAGAAAGCGACTTCCCCTGCCATAGAGAAACACACAGAGAGGGTAAGACCTTATGGTCCCTTTCTAGTTCCTTGATATACAGTCAGTGTAAAGATTATCACAGCAAATCATGGACACAAACAGAGTGGGTAAGAGCTGATGGACTGAGGTGTCTTGATGTACAGTCAATGTAATGACACAGAAACACAACCAAACAGACTAGTAAGACCATACAGGAAGTAGTCTTTGTGTCCCTTGATACACTATCTCCGTCCCAAAAGGCACCTTACTTTTGAACAGGCTCTGGTCAAAAGTAGTGCATTAGAAAGGGAATAGGATGCTATTTGGGACGCAGACCATGTCAATGTAATGATTATCACAGCCGACCAGATGGGGGAGTTAGTTCAACAGCCAGACCAAAAGCAGAAGGCTTTCTTTGAGAGGGTGAAAACGACATGATACATGTGGAGGTCATTGTGCTGCAGGAAGTCCTCTTCCTGCCTATTCCTCCTGCTGCTGCAGACTCAGCACATTCTGAACGGGAGTCTTCCATCCAGAGGGTTTTCTCAGGCTGCGTCCCAAATGGCACCTTGTTCCATTATATTGTGCATTACTTTTGATCAGAGCCCTAAGGACCCTGGTTAAAAGTAGTGCACTATAAATGGAATTTGGCGCCATTTGGGACGTAAGCTCACACACACAACAGACAGCGGGGCAGGGACAGACTACAGGAGAACTAACTGATACTACAGGAGAACTAACTGATACTACAGGAGAACTAACTGATACTACAGGAGAACTAACTGATACTACAGGAGAACTAACTGATACTACAGGAGAACAAACTGATACTACAGATAAGATAACTGTGTGCAACAGAAGAGCATCATGGAGCATCAAGACAGAAATACTGGCAGTGATAAGTTGACACGGGGTGACGTGTTGTCAAAATGAGGCGTGTGTGCGCGTGTGTCCGATTGTGTGTGTGTGTGTGTGTGTGTGGCCTCTTTGCTTGCAGATGTGCAGTGACCTATATATGATGTGAGAGCAACTGAACCAGGGATATTGTAGTTCTGCCTCCAGGCACTAACAGCTATACACACTATTCACTCTGCATACACACAGCTACCACAGAGCTCATTAACCAATATAATGTATTGACAGTGCTGCACTGTATTCCCTCTGCACACACACAGCTACCACAGAGCTCATTAACCAGTAGACTGTATTGACAGTGCTGCACTGTATTCCCTCTGCACACACACAGCTACCACAGAGCTCATTAACCAGTAGACTGTATTGACAGTGCTGCACTGTATTCCCTCTGCACACACACAGCTACCACAGAGCTCATTAACCAGTAGACTGTATTGACAGTGCTGCACTGTATTCCCTCTGCACACACACAGCTACCACAGAGCTCATTAACCAGGAGACTGTATTGACAGTGCTGCACTGTATTCCCTCTGCACACACACAGCTACCACAGAGCTCATTAACCAGTAGACTGTATTGACAGTGCTGCACTGTATTCCCTCTGCACACACACAGCTACCACAGAGCTCATTAACCAGTAGACTGTATTGACAGTGCTGCACTGTATTCCCTCTGCACACACACAGCTACCACAGAGCTCATTAACCAGTAGACTGTATTGACAGTGCTGCACTGTATTCCCTCTGCACACACACAGCTACCACAGAGCTCATTAACCAGAAGACTGTATTGACAGTGCTGCACTGTATTCCCTCTGCACACACACAGCTACCACAGAGCTCATTAACCAGTAGACTGTATTGACAGTGCTGCACTGTATTCCCTCTGCACACACACAGCTACCACAGAGCTCATTAACCAGTAGACTGTATTGACAGTACTGCACTGTATTCACTCTGCACACACACAGCTACCACAGAGCTCATTAACCAGTAGACTGTATTGACAGTGCTGCACTGTATTCCCTCTGCACACACACAGCTACCACAGAGCTCATTAACCAGTAGACTGTATTGACAGTGCTGCACTGTATTCCCTCTGCACACACACAGCTACCACAGAGCTCATTAACCACAGACTGTATTGACAGTGCTGCACTGTATTCCCTCTGCACACACACAGCTACCACAGAGCTCATTAACCAGTAGACTGTATTGACAGTGCTGCACTGTATTCCCTCTGCACACACACAGCTACCACAGAGCTCATTAACCAGTAGACTGTATTGACAGTGCTGCACTGTATTCCCTCTGCACACACACAGCTACCACAGAGCTCATTAACCAGTAGACTGTATTGACAGTGCTGCACTGTATTCCCTCTGCACACACACAGCTACCACAGAGCTCATTAACCAGTAGACTGTATTGACAGTGCTGCACTGTATTCCCTCTGCACACACACAGCTACCACAGAGCTCATTAACCAGAAGACTGTATTGACAGTGCTGCACTGTATTCCCTCTGCACACACACAGCTACCACAGAGCTCATTAACCAGTAGACTGTATTGACAGTGCTGCACTGTATTCCCTCTGCACACACACAGCTACCACAGAGCTCATTAACCAGTAGACTGTATTGACAGTACTGCACTGTATTCACTCTGCACACACACAGCTACCACAGAGCTCATTAACCAGTAGACTGTATTGACAGTGCTGCACTGTATTCCCTCTGCACACACACAGCTACCACAGAGCTCATTAACCAGTAGACTGTATTGACAGTGCTGCACTGTATTCCCTCTGCACACACACAGCTACCACAGAGCTCATTAACCACAGACTGTATTGACAGTGCTGCACTGTATTCCCTCTGCACACACACAGCTACCACAGAGCTCATTAACCAGTAGACTGTATTGACAGTGCTGCACTGTATTCCCTCTGCACACACACAGCTACCACAGAGCTCATTAACCAGTAGACTGTATTGACAGTGCTGCACTGTATTCCCTCTGCACACACACAGCTACCACAGAGCTCATTAACCAGTAGACTGTATTGACAGTGCTGCACTGTATTCCCTCTGCACACACACAGCTACCACAGAGCTCATTAACCAGTAGACTGTATTGACAGTGCTGCACTGTATTCCCTCTGCACACACACAGCTACCACAGAGCTCATTAACCAGTAGACTGTATTGACAGTGCTGCACTGTATTCCCTCTGCACACACACAGCTACCACAGAGCTCATTAACCAGTAGACTGTATTGACAGTGCTGCACTGTATTCCCTCTGCCCACACACAGCTACCACAGAGCTCATTAACCAGTAGACTGTATTGACAGTGCTGCACTGTATTCCCTCTGCACATACACAGCTACCACGGAGCTCATTAACCAGTAGACTCTGCTACCAATAGATTCTTCACACACGTTTGTACACAAATATTTACACAAGAATTGAGTTTTTTAGTGCTTCTACTATCCTTGTGTATTTATTTTTGTCCAGAAAAACTCTCCATTGTATCACATTTGTTGTGCTAAATGTGTTGTATATCAGTTGTTCAACCTGAGGGTGCACAGGGCCAGAGACGGGGCCAGAGACGGGGGATAAAATAACATACCCTGTATATACACTTGTGCTGGTCGCTGAGAACCACTTCCTCCTCCTCCGCTCCTCCTCCTCCTCCTCTCTCCTCCTGAGTGAACAGTCTCCTCCTGCTGGACCTCAGCCACATCTCCTTCTCCTGTTTCTTCCCCTCTTCCTCTCCTCCCTCCAGGCTCCTGGGCAGGCCGGTCCTCTGCACCACCCCGTTTACCAGGCCATTCTTGGGCTCACAGCGGGGCAGCTGGAGCAGGCTCTGTTGGGAGTCATCTGGGTGGCCCTCCAGGGGCCCTTTCCTCTTCTCCAGCCTCCCCTTCTCCTCCAGCACCTCCCTCTCCAGGCGGGAGCGTTCAGAGGGGTCCAGGGAGTCGTAGGACAGTAGGTACTGGCAGTAGGCCTCCTGCAGCTTGGCCAGACGATCCTGTGGTCAGGTGGTAGGACATTATTACATTGCAGTTGACAGGGAGGGCATAGGGCAGTGTTCACATCAAATGTCAAGGTGCTGTACTTAGCTATGCAGCTAGCTGGGCTTCATCAGTAGTCTCAAATAAAAAAGTAGAATGTGAACAAAATGACCCAGTTCAGTGTCGATGAAACACTACAAGACATGGATGCAGGAAGGAACTATTTGTTACAGAACAGCATCATGGTCAACACAAGAGGCTGGGTACCAAATGGCCCCCTATTTAGTAGGCCTAGGGAATAGGGTGCCATTTAACGGATTTGGGACGCAGCCTTTAAGCAGTACAGTACCTGTGCAGTCTTGGGTATACGGAGCTGGTCGGCTAGCTTACTCCATTTCTTCATGTCGCTGACCTGCTGCATGCCGCCCATGTTGTTGATTAGCTGAAAGAACCGGGCCAGGTCCAACTCACAGCCGCCTGGCAGGGAGGGAGGGAGGGAGGGAACACAGAACAAGGAGGTTAAAACAATGTTCTTAACTGGTTAAAATGGATGTGTGACCCTGTGGGTCACATGACCAAGACAGAAGAACTCTGGTTAAAATGGATGTGTGACCCTGTGAGGATATAAAGAGGATAAACATGGATTCTGAGGCCTGTAGGTATTGGATCCTGAGAGAGAGAACAAATGGCACCCTATTCCCTATATTATAACTCCTTTAGGCCCTGGTCAAAAGTAGTGCATTAAATACCATTTGGAACATTTCCAGAGTGTAATATCTCTGTTCCTCTTCTCTACCTCACCATGGGTGTCTGCTGCCCGGAACAGACCCTTACAGACGTTCCCCATCTGTCAAACACACTATCACTCACTCACTCACTCACTCACAGACACACACACACACACACACACACACACACTCACTCACTCACTCACTCACTCACTCACTCACTCACTCACTCACTCACTCACTCACTCACTCACTCACTCACTCACTCACTCACTCACTCACTCACTCACTCACTCACTCACTCTCACACACACTCACTATCACACACACCCTCACACACACACACTCCTTGGCTATATGGGGTCTCCTTGCTCAAAAGGCAGTTGGTGTGTGCAAGGGTGTTTATGGTGTGTGGGTGTGTGTATTTGTTTGTGTGTGTGTGGTTGTGTGTGTGTATTTGGGCTCCCGAGTGGCACAGCGGTCTAAGGCACTGCATCTCAGTGCTAGAGGCGTCACTACATACCCTGGTTTGATCCCGGGCTGTATCACAACCGGCCGTGATTGGGAGTCCCATAGGGCGGCGCACAATTGGCCAAGCGTCATCTGAGTTTGGCCGGTGTAGGCCGTCATATGTAAATAAAAACTTGTTCTTAACTGACTTGCCTAGTTAAATAAAGGATAAATAAAAAATATATTTTTTAATGTGTGTGTGTGTCGGGCATCCTGACAGCCCCCATCTCTCCCAGTGTAATCTCATCAAAGCTGCCACCTGGCAGAGGAACTGTCATCCTTCCTCACTAGGCAGGTCAGAGTCAAGGTCTCACTTACAAACACACTTAGAGCAATGAGAGGTGAGAGGTGGTTCAGAGGTCAGGATGAGATGTGGGTCAGAGGTCCGAATGACATGTGGGTCAGAGGTCAGGATGAGAGGTGGTTCAGAGGTCAGGATGAGAGGTGGTTCAGAGGTTAGGATGAGAGGTGGTTCAGAGGTTAGGATGAGAGGTGGTTCAGAGGTTAGGATGAGAGGTGGTTCAGAGGTTAGGATGAGAGGTGGTTCAGAGGTTAGGATGAGAGATTGGTCAGAGTTCAGGATGAGAGGTGGGTCAGAGGTCATTTGCGAGCAGCCTTTTGACTAGGCTAAGATGAAACTTTAAACCCACATGTTGGAAACTGGAAAACTTGATAGATAGCCACTCACTGTAGAGGTGTGAGGACTAGAATAACATGAAACTGTACTAGAATAACATGAAACTGTACTAGAATAACGTGAAACTGTACTAGAATAACATGAAACTGTACTAGAATAACATGAAACTGTACTAGAATAACATGAAACTGTACTAGAATAAAGTGAAACTGTACTAGAATAACATGAAACTGTACTAGAATAAAGTGAAACTGTACTAGAATAACATGAAACTGTACTAGAATAACATGAAACTGTACTAGAATAAAGTGAAACTGTACTAGAATAACATGAAACTGTACTAGAATAAAGTGAAACTGTACTAGAATAACATGAAACTGTACTAGAATAACATGAAACTGTACTAGAATAAACTGAAACTGTACTAGAATAACATGAAACTGTACTAGAATAACATGAAACTGTACTAGAATAAAGTGGAACTGTACTAGAATAAAGTGAAACTGTACTAGAATAACATGAAGCTGTACTAGAATAAAGTGAAACTGTACTAGAATAACATGAAACTGTACTAGAATAACATGAAACTGTACTAGAATAAAGTGAAACTGTACTAGAATAACATGAAACTGTACTAGAATAACATGAAACTGTACTAGAATAAAGTGAAACTACTAGAATAACATGAAACTGTACTAGAATAACATGAAACTGTACTAGAATAAACTGAAACTGTACTAGAATAACATGAAACTGTACTAGAATAAAGTGAAACTGTACTAGAATAAAGTGAAACTGTACTAGAATAACATGATGTGTCTGCTCCCAAAATGTATTTTACATGAAACCTTAGTGGCTCCCCTTTCCCTATCTAGTGCACTACCTTTGACCAGGGTTCATAGGGCCCCATAGGGCTCTGGTCAAATGTACTGTACTATGTAGTGAATAAGGTGCCACTTGGGATACAACCTAAGTATCAGTCCTGCAGAAATGTACCTATGAGCGGGGGGTCCTCCATGGAGATGCCCTGGGCCTGGAGGTGTTTCCTGATGCAGGCCAGCCTGAGTACGTTGGGCCCCCAGCGCCGACCCAGCTTATGGATGTGCTGCACCTGGGTCACAAACCTCATGTCCTCCTTCAGCTTGCACTCTGGCCTCCAGTCCTGAGGGGGCGCCACCCTGCACAGCCCATAGCTCTCTGCCTGCCCCCGCACCGCCTCCACGTACACCAGGGGGTCCTGGAACTCCTCCACGCTGGGTCTGAACACTGGCACCTCGGTTAGGGGCAGAGGCGGGAGTGTTGCTGCACCTCTCTTCTCCACACTCCCCTGCTCCCCATGCTCCCCCCGCTGCCTCTCTGCTGCTTTAGGCTCTGCTGCTGGTTTAGCTGGGCTGCTGGTGCCTGGTTTAACCTTAGCTGCTGAGGTAGTGGAAGTGGAGTTGGAAGTGCCCTTGGAAGTGCTCTTAGAAGTAGTGTTCTTAGCTGGTGGTGTAGTAGGAGTAGTAGTAGTAGTAGTAGTATTAGCAGTAGGAGGTTTGGGCTGTGCTTGTCGGGTCAACATCAGCTTGCCAGCGGAGGCTCGTTTGGGTCTTTGCTCCAAGGAGGAAGGTCGGGATGACGTTACCTTCCTAAGATGGCCGCCGGACACCACCACAGCCATCTCCTGGATGTTGACCTTCCTGCTGCTTCGTGTCTCTGGGGCGTTGACCTGCAGTCTGACCTTTTTGACCTCGGTCGAAGACTCCGATGTCTCTGTCGGACACTCCTCAGCCGGGAGCCCCAGACGTCTCTTGGAGTGTCTGACGCCCTCACGCCCCTGCAGTGCCTGCTGACCGCCACATCGGCGTGGGTGAAGCTGTCCGTTGACTCGTTGTAGGCAACACCCGCCGGATGCCTTGTTAGATTGTAACTCGTGTTTGTTGGGAGTCTTTGCATCCCCTCTTGAGGGTTTTCCTGAGTTGAAGTGTGGTGGGCGTGGGTGAGGGGGGTGGCGGGCACGTCCACTGGCAGGGTAGCGGTGGTTCTTCAGGGGTTGGCGAACTTTGGAGGAGGCTCTTTTTCCCAGGGTGAGTTTGGCCTCTTTGAGAAGTCTGGCTTTGGTGTAGGGGATGTGTCCCCTGGGAAGCGCTGTGGTTGTGGACTTCACAGTTCTGGACGGCAGTGGTCGGGAGGACGGGGGCTTTTTGGCACAGGAGTTGCGTACGGTAGCTGACGATACCCGCGACAGCCTGTTCACTTCTGAAACCTGCAAAAGACAAAAGGAGGATTATAAAAAATACGTTCCAGTCTGGTTGTTCCAGTCTGGAACTCGGGAGAGGCGAAGGTCGAGAGTTGTGCGTTCTCTGAAACACAACCCCGCCAAACCGCACTGCTTCTTGACACAATGCACACTTAAACCGGAAGCCAGCCGCACCAAAGCCAGCCGCACCAAACACTGTACACTTGGTGACCGTGTCAGCGTGCAGGCGCCGGCCCCCACAGGAATTGCTACAGCGTGATGGGACAAGGACATCCCAGCCAGACAAACCCTGCCCTAACCCGGACGATGCTGGGCCAATTGTACATCGCCTCATGAGTCTCCCGGTCGCGGCCGGCTTCGACACAGACGGGTCTCGAACCAGCATCTGTAGCAACACAGGAGGCCCTATCAAAAATAAGTTAATTTTGGAAATCTCACACATCATCATTTGTACCTAGCTACAGTATCTCCTCCTTCTAGAACTATTGCTGCTATACATTTCATCATTGACCATCCATCCACGTTTTAACCTGAGCATATACAGTACTGGAACAGTACAGACTTCAGATCTCCTCTCTTACTGAGGTGTGGTTGATTAGTTCCAGTCCAAGGTGGACAGGACACCAGACAATCTGTCACCTGTTGGTTTGCCAAAGACAGGGAGAGGCTTCTGGCATCCCTCCTATACAACAGCAGACGCACAAAGGAGATCAGGTCTGCGTCCCAAATGGCATCCTATTCCCTATATAATGCACTACTTTTGGCCAGAGCCCATAGGGCATCAATCAAAAGTAGTGCACTATATAGGGAATAGAGTGCCATTTGGGTCACAGCCTGAAAGGAAGACCCAAATTGGAATGTGTTTGAAATAGCACTCATGCTAAATATCCTTAATGACGTATGTCTGCCAAGGTGATGTACATGAAGCCAGTAACTGTCAGTATTCTTCCTCTGCATAAGGTGTCTGTGTGAGTGTCAGGGCGGGGCTGAGTGTTGCTGGGAAAAATGAGGGAACCATCCCACTCCGCCCACCAGAGGGCATCAGTGCTCCCAGTGCCATACAGCCCAACGTGTACCATGTCAGCAGTGTAGTGGTGGAGCTTCTTTAAACATTGCAGATCAGATCTGTAAACGTTGAGGGGTTAGTTATGGCCGAGGGAAAGGGGAAGTCAGAGAGAGGGAGAGAGAGAGAGAGAGAGCGCATATATATGTCTGTAGCCTACAGGAAGCTGTACCAGGAGGTCAGGAAATATAAACCCTCCAGCAGCGACGGACTACTGAGGCCAACAATAACATGCTGGCATCAGACCATTAAGATACACACTGAATCTGTCCCAAATGGTACCCTATTCCATATATAGTGCCCCACTTTTGTCCATAGGCCTTGGTCAAAAGTAATACACTGCATAGAGAATATTCAATAGAGTACCATTTGGGATTCAGCCCAGGTACTCTCCATCCCAGCCCATCCATGTCTCCCTGGTGTACCTGCTTTGGGTGCTCCTGGGTGGGCCTGCTGTGGCGAAGGCTGTGGGTGGTGCTGGAGGTCCTGGCTGGGGGTCCTGTAGAGGTCCTGTGGTGCTCCCTCCGGGCCACTCCCCTCTCAGCCCTCTCTCTGGCCTGGACAGCCTCTCTCCCTCTGGGCCTTAGGAAGAGCTCCTTCCCCCGTAAGGACCTGCAGTGGCCATTCAACACTGGAACACAGAATGAGGACGATGGACTGTTTACACTAACAAAATATATAATAAACAAAAGTGAAATACACAATAAAAATTAACAGTAAACATTACACTCACATCCTTACATTAACCTTGAATGTGGTGGCCAAAGCCACATCCACACTGAATGAGTGTGCAGCTATTATTAACAAAGTATAAATACCATACTATATGGACAAACAAAAGATGGCTAGCTATACAAACTACGCAGGAGCTTCTCAGCTAAACCATATTTCGCACTTGAATAATATAGGGAAGACCATGGCTAAGCTGATCATTATGACAGCAGTGTCAGTTAAGAGCTATCCCACTGGGCACAGACGTCAATTCAATGTCCAATCCACGTTGGTTCAACGTAATTTCATTGAATTGACATGGAAACTACGTTGATTCAACCAGTGTGTGCCCAGTGGGATGAAACTGTCTATCCGTCATTATATGTCTATATTTGTATATAGACAGTTACAGTTACATTATTATTTCAAGGTAACTTGAAAAGACTGTGCTTTGAAAATACTTTCAGTAACTTACTGAGGCGCTCCCAGTAGTGGCATTCAAACTAACACAGTGACAAATGCTTTCATTTCACCGGCACTCAATATCTCCTTGAAAATAAATATAATACCACCCATGGTGATATAAAAAATATATTCTGTCCATTCAAATATACTGCAGCTTCCAAACTCAAAGTACTGTTATGACTGGCCTACTGAAAAGAAAGTGTTCAATGTTGGAAAGTAAGATATTAGTGAAACAGAGAAATAGTCTTTGTTGGGTCAGTTAATCAGTGAAAGCGGTGCTCTATATCTGCCTGAGGGAGTTGTATTTTACACTAAGCAGTTGGCCTCCCGCCAGCGCAGCATATTAAAGTGTCCTACTTGGCACAAGCTTTAGCTGGGAGAAGTCTCTGGTTCCCTCAACGTGTGCAGGACCAATACTCTGGCTCTGAGTAGCGTTTGGCTTTCCCACAGAGAGCCTTTCAGCACCCCCACACACACACTCACACACACACACACTCTGTATACAGTACACACACTCTCACACACACACACAAACACACACACACACACACACACACTCTGTATACAGTACACACACTCTGTATACAGTACACACACACTCACACACAAACAAATGCTCTCACTCATATACAAACTCACACAAACAATCACACACACACACACACACATCCCTTCCCTATATTTGGCCAGGCTGATTTAAGTGTGTCCAACATGCAGACAAACACTCCTCCTCCTCCTCCTACTCATCCATCCATCATAGCTGACCATATAGAACGGAGCTCAGCTTTTTTATCTCCACAGTAAGTTTCTCTCTCTCCTCTCTCTCTCTCTTTTCCATTCATCTTCTCTCTCTCTCTTTCCATCCTTCTCTCTCTTGCTTTCCCATTCATCCCCCCCCCCCTCTCTCTCTCTCTGTAAGGTGGAGTCAGGTATCAGTGCTGAGCGGTGTGTGGAGGGAGTTGACTGCAGACTGTCTGCACAAGGCCTAGCATGTTCACATCCCTCCTAAGACACGCTTCCTCAAACACTGTGCTCCACTCTGGTTGTGTCCCAAATGGCAGCCTATTACAGTACCTTTATAGTGACCAGGGCCCATAGCTCAAAAACTAAGGGCTCTGGTCAAAAGTAGTGCACTATAAAGGGAATAGGGTGCCATTTGTGACTCAGCCTCTGTAGGCCTTTAGAACAACCGAGGGCAGAGGAGAGGAGGAGGTCTCTATATGTCCAACCATAGACTCTATATGAATACTGTACAAACATGGCTGCTCCTTTAAGACCCATGGCCCTGGTTGAGGGCTGTGTATACTTTACTACAGTTGAAGTGAATAACGCCTAGTGTTATGCATACAGGTTGTATGTGTGCGTGCGTGCGTGCGTGCGTGCGTGCGTGTGTGTGTGAAGGGAGGATGATGGAGTTCTGTTTGTGGATGCGGATCATTGAGTACATGAGACAGAGCTGTAATTCACTAGGCTTCTTCTGATTGGTAAAGGAGAATTATACAGTATGGGCCTCTAGGCTCTGTTACTAGGTAAAGTAGAACAACGTCTGGGAAAATGACTGAGTGACTGGCTGACTGACTGAGTTATTGTGAGCAAGCCAAGCAAACGACTGAGTGAGTGAATGGCTGAGTGAGTGACTGAGTGGCTGAGTGAGTGACTGAGTGAGTGAGTGGCTGAGTGAGTGAGTGGCTGAGTGAGTGACAGTGAACTAGAAGGAGAATAAAACAAACGTGGTAGATCAGTAGTGAGTACCATGTCCATTGGAGACCTTCTTCCCCGTGGTTGTTTTATTTTTCCGCTGTGAGGACGGACAGGAAGTTGAGTTGTGGCTGAGAGCTGACATCCTGTCGTCACACTCCGCCTCTTCATCATCTTCATCCTCCAGATCCACATCATCCTGGGCAATCCCAAAGTATGCCATGTTGCCTGGCAACGCAGCCGAGCCTGAGAGGGAGGGAGGTAGTAGAGAGGGAGGGAGAGAGGGAGGGAGGTAGTAGAGAGGGAGGGAGGTAGTAGAGAGGGAGGGAGAGGACAGACAGAGGGATGGGCATGGAGGAAGAGAGGGACAGAGAGAGGGAAACAGATGCCTTTAGAAAGGAGTCTGCAGCACACAACTGAGCCTATATTACCACTAGCCATAGCAAGAAGAACATTCAGATATTGACGTATAGATACTCAACACTGATGAAGAGCTCTTATTGCAGTATGACATGGTTTGAGGCCATTGTTGGCATGGAACATACCAGATGTGCATGTGCTTCAATCTTCCTCTGACCAGAAAATCAGCTGTCATTTTCTGTTTATTTCCTAATTCTACATGCTGTTTATTTCCCCATGCTGAATCACTACCGTTGGTCGACACCCAGCAGGTGATCACACGGCCACGCACTGCTTTTCACCGTTGCTTTTCACCCTCCTCATAGTTCCATCCATACTACCCACCTCCCTCCTCATCTCCATCCATACTACCCACCTCCTTCCTCATCTCCATCTATACTACCCACCTCCCTCCTCATAGTTCCATCCATTCTACCCACCTCCCTCCTTATCTCCATCCATACTCCGCACCTCCCTCCTCATCCATACTCCCCACCTCTCTCCTCATCCATACTAACCACCTCCCTCCTTATCCATACTCCCCACCTCCCTCCTCATCCATACTCCCTACCTCCCTCCTCATCCATACTACCCACCTCCCTCCTCATCCATACTACCCACCTCCCTCCTCATCCATACTCCCCACCTCCCTCCTCATCCATACTACCCACCTCCCTCCTCATCCATACTCCCCTCCTCATCCATACTACCCACCTCCCTCCTCATCCATACTCCCCTCCCTCCATCACTCCAGTATCATTTATATTGATGCCTAGTCACCTTCCTTCTATACATATCTACCTCCATCACTCCAGTATCATTTATATTGATGCCTAGTCACCTTCCTTCTATACATATCTACCTCCATCACTCCAGTATCATTTATATTGATGCCTAGTCACCTTCCTTCTATACATATCTACCTCCATCACTCCAGTATCATTTATATTGATGCCTAGTCACCTTCCTTCTATACATATCTACCTCCATCACTCCAGTATCATTTATATTGATGCCTAGTCACCTTCCTTCTATACATATCTACCTCCATCACTCCAGTATCATTTATATTGATGCCTAGTCACCTTCCTTCTATACATATCTACCTCCATCACTCCAGTATCATTTATATTGATGCCTAGTCACCTTCCTTCTATACATATCTACCTCCATCACTCCAGTATCATTTATATTGATGCCTAGTCACCTTCCTTCTATACATATCTACCTCCATCTCTCCAGTATCATTTATATTGATGCCTAGTCACCTTCCTTCTATACATATCTACCTCCATCACTCCAGTATCATTTATATTGATGCCTAGTCACCTTCCTTCTATACATATCTACCTCCATCACTCCAGTATCATTTATATTGATGCCTAGTCACCTTCCTTCTATACATATCTACCTCCATCACTCCAGTATTCCTGTACATTGTTAATATGGTATTTAACTGACCCTGTATATAGTATGGTTACTCCTATACATACAGTTGAAGTCGGAAGTTTACATACACTTAAAACTCATATTTCAACCACTCCACAGATTTCATGTTAACAATCTATAGTTTTGGCAAGTCGGTTAGGACATCTACTTTGTGCATGACACAAGTCATTCTTCCAACAATTGTTTACAGATTTCACTTATAATTCACTATATCACAATTCCAGTGGGTCAGAAGTTTACATACACTAAGTTGACTGTGCCTTTAAACAGCTTGGAAAACTCCAGAAAATGATGTCATGGCTTTAGAATCTTCTGATAGCCTAATTGACATCATTTGAGTCAATTGGAGTTTTACCTGTGGATGTATTTCAAGGCCTACCTTCAAATTTAGTGCCTCTTTGCTCAACATCATGGGAAAATCAGAAATCACCCAAGACCTCAGAAAGAAAATTGTAGACCTCTGGTTCATCCTTGGGAGCAATTTCCAAACCCCTGAAGGTACCACGTTCATCTGTACAAACAATAGTACACAAGTATAAACACCATGGGACCACGCAGCCGTCATACCACTCAGGAAGGAGACACGTTCTGTCTCCTAGAGATGAACTGTACTGTGGTGCGAAAAGTGCAAATCAATCCCAGAACAACAGAAAAGGACCTTGTGAAGATGCTGGAGGAAACAGGTACAAAAGTATCTATATCCACAGTAAAACGAGTCCTATATCAACATAACCTGAAAGGCCCCTCAGCAAGGTAGAAGCCACTGCTCCAAAACCGCCATAAAAAAGCCAGACTACGGTTTGCAACTGCACATGGGGACAAAGATCGTACGTTTTGGAGAAATGTTCTCTGGTTTGATGAAACAAAAATAGAACTGTCTGGCCATAATGACCATCGTTATGTTTGGAGGAAAAATGGGGAGGTTTGCAAGCCGAAGAACACCATCCCAACCGTGAAGCACGGGGGTGGCAGCATGCAGGAGGGACTGGTGCACTTCATAAAATAGATGGCATCATGAGGAAAGAAAATTATGTGGATATATTGAAGCAACATCTCAAGACATCAGTCAGGAAGTTAAAGCTTGGTTGCAAATGGGTCTTCCAAATGGACAATGACCCCAAGCATACTTCCAAAGTTGTGGCAAAATGGCTTAAGGACAACAAAGTCAAGGTATTGGAGTGGCCATCACAAAGCCCTGACCTCGATCCTATAGAACATTTGTGGGCAGAATTGAAAAAGCGTCTGCGTGAAAGGAGGCCTACAAACCTGACTCAGTTACACCAGTGTGTCAGGAGGAATGGGCCAAAATTCACCCAACTTATTGTGGGAAGCTTGTGGAAGGCTACCCGAAACATTTGACCCAAGTTAAACAATTTAAAGGCAATGCTACCAAATACTAATTGAGTGTATGTAAACTTCTGACTCACTGGGAATGTGATGAAAGAAATAAAAGCTGAAATAAATCATTCTCTCTACTATTATTCTGACATTTCACATTCTTAAAATAAAGTGGTGATCCTAACTGACCTAAGACAGACCTAAGATACTAGGATTAAATGTCAGGAATTGTGAAAAACTCAGTTTAAATGTATTTGGCTAAGGTGTATGTAAACTTCCGACTTGAACTGTATCTACATTCATCACTCCAGTATTCCTGTACATTGTTAATATGGTATTTAACTGCTCCTAACTTTATTCTGTTCTTATTTCTTGTCTTTATATCTCCTGTGTTTCTGTTCTACCTGGTTATTTTAGTAATACATTGATATTGATTACTGTATTGTTGGGTTTAGAGCTGCAGGAAAGACATTTACTGTACTTGTGCATGTGACATTAAAATTTGAAACGTGAAGACTCATTTGGACACACCATACTAACCAATCAACCCTGGGCCATGATACTAACCAATCAACCCTGGGCCATGATACTAACCAACCAACCCTGGGCCATGATACTAACCAATCAACCCTGGGCCATGATACTAACCAATCAACCCTGGGCCATGATACTAACCAACCAACCCTGGGCCATGATACTAACCAATCAACCCTGGGCCATGATACTAACCAACCAACCCTGGGCCATGATACTAACCAATCAACCCTGGGCCATGATACTAACCAACCAACCCTGGGTCATGATACTAACCAACCAACCCTGGGCCATGATACTAACCAACCAACCCTGGGCCATGATACTAACCAACCAACCCTGGGCCATGATACTAACCAACCCACCCTGGGCCATGATACTAACCAACCAACCCTGGGCCATGATACTAACCAACCAACCCTGGGCCATGATACTAACCAACCAACCCTGGGCCATGATACTAACCAACCAACCCTGGGCCATGATACTAACCAACCAACCCTGGGCCATGATACTAACCAACCCACCCTGGGCCATGATACTAACCAACCAACCCTGGGCCATGATACTAACCAACCCACCCTGGGCCATGATACTAACCAACCAACCCTGGGCCATGATACTAACCAACCAACCCTGGGCCATGATACTAACCAACCAACCCTGGAGGCATCAGCTGAACCTAATGACAGGATGCATACCAAATGGCACCCTATTCCCTACATAGTGCACTGCTTTTGACCAAGACCCATATTGCTCTGGTCAAAAGTAGTGCACTTACAGTATGTACGGAACCTTGTCAAAAGTAGTGCACTATATAGAGAATAGGGTGCCATTATGGACTCAGCCTGAGAGACGAAGACAGCTCACTCCGTCCCTCCGACCTCCGACCTCTCTCTAGTCCACCATGACGTTGATCCTCACTGAGAGGAGACCCCAGGCTACACACAATGGAGAGCCTGTACAGCCTACTCAGACCTCTCTCGGCCCAAGGGCAAATTAATGGCCATTTATCCTCTCTGAAGGTCACTGCCTGCCTGCTGCATGGGCTGCCATGTGATCGTGCATTGGGGAGATAGTAATCTATGCAGAGTTGCATGGTCGGCTAGTAGTTAATTGCAATTAGGCTATGGATTGGGGCTGGAGTGAATGTGTACGGGCATTGGGGAAAGATTCCATTGAGTTGCGTTGGTTAGACCAAGATAATCAATCAGAAAGGCAATCATGACAATAGAGCTGCATGGGCGAGAAAAACGCTGAGCATTGATGCCAGTGTGCATTTGAACTGGTATCCATAGTGATACATATGACACGTGACATAAGGCTAGTCCTAGCAGCAGGTGGGTAGGTCTTTGATGTTTCTTTGTGGCATGTGAGCTGGTTGGTATTGTAGTGCACTGGAACGCTGTGTGTGAGCTGGTTCAGTTGGTATTGTACTGGAACGTTGTGTGTGAGCTGGTTCAGTTGGTATTGTACTGGAACGTTGTGTGTGAGCTGGTTCAGTTGGTATTGTACTGTAACGTTGTGTGTGAGCTGGTTCAGTTGGTATTGTACTGGAACGCTGTGTGTGAGCTGGTTCAGTTGGTATTGTACTGTAACGTTGTGTGTGAGCTGGTTCAGTTGGTATTGTACTGGAACGTTGTGTGTGAGCTGGTTCAGTTGGTATTGTACTGGAACGCTGTGTGTGAGCTGGTTCAGTTGGTATTGTACTGGAACGTTGTGTGTGAGCTGGTTCAGTTGGTATTGTACTGTAACGTTGTGTGTGAGCTGGTTCAGTTGGTATTGTACTGGAGCGTTGTGTGTGAGCTGGTTCAGTTGGTATTGTACTGTAACGTTGTGTGTGGGCTGGTTCAGTCGGTATTGTACTGTAACGTTGTATGTGAGCTGGTTCAGTTGGTACTGTACTGGAACGTTGTGTGTGAGCTGGTTCAGTTGGTATTGTACTGTAACGTTGTATGTGAGCTGGTTCAGTTGGTACTGTACTGGAACGTTGTGTGTGAGCTGGTTCAGTTGGTATTGTACTGTAACGTTGTGTGTGGGCTGGTTCAGTTGTTATTGTACTGGAACGTTGTGTGTGAGCTGGTTCAGTTGGTATTGTACTGGAACGTTGTGTGTGAGCTGGTTCAGTTGGTATTGTACTGGAACGTTGTGTGGGCTGCTGATTCTAGCTGATTTATTAGTGGGTTGACTCGGTTCTCCATCTCCCTGCCACAGGAAAGGCTACTATATTCTACAGGCCTTTAGGCTGTTATTCTGCTCTCTATCCCAATTGGCACCCTATTTCCTTTATTGGCTCTGGTCAAAAGTAGTGCACTATATAGGGAATAGGGTGCCATTTGGGAGGCCTCTCTGGAAAATATGTCGGAGGCAAGGATACGAACAGCTGCTAATAAAGCTGGTGGTTTTCTTCACTTTTCCTCTCTAATAAATTACAGGAGGACCTAGTGTTACAGGAGGATCTAGTGTTACGGGAGGATCTAGTGTTACGGGAGGATCTAGTGTTACGGGAGGATCTAGTGTTACGGGAAGATCTAGTGTTACAGGAGTATCTAGTGTTACAGGAGGATCTAGTGTTACGTGTTACAGGAGGATCTAGTGTTACAGGAGGATCTAGTGTTACGTGTTACAGGAGGATCTAGTGTTACGGGAGGATCTAGTGTTACGGGAGGATCTAGTGTTACGGGAGGATCTAGTGTTACAGGAGTATCTAGTGTTACAGGAGGATCTAGTGTTACGTGTTACAGGAGGATCTAGTGTTACAGGAGGATCTAGTGTTACGGGAGGATCTAGTGTTACGGGAGGATCTAGTGTTACGGGAGGATCTAGTGTTACGGGAGGATCTAGTGTTACGGGAGGATCTAGTGTTACGGGAAGATCTAGTGTTACAGGAGTATCTAGTGTTACAGGAGGATCTAGTGTTACGTGTTACAGGAGGATCTAGTGTTACAGGAGGATCTAGTGTTACGTGTTACAGGAGGATCTAGTGTTACGGGAGGATCTAGTGTTACGGGAGGATCTAGTGTTACGGGAGGATCTAGTGTTACAGGAGGATCTAGTGTTACAGGAAACAGATTATCACTTTAATAATGCTAATAAATACACATTATTAACCAACAAAGCACAGTATGACTCATTAATTTATTTCCTGGTCTACAACATGTACCTGGTCTACAACATGTACTTGGTATATAACATGTACCTGGTCTACAACATGTACCTGGTCTACAACATGTACCTGGTCTACAACATGTACCTGGTCTACAACATGTACATGGTATATAACATGTACCTGGTCTACAACATGTACCTGGTCTATAACATGTACCTGGTCTATAACATGTACCTGGTCTACAACATGTACCTGGTCTACAACATGTACCTGGTCTATAACATGTACCTGGTATATAACATGTACCTGGTATATAACATGTACCTGGTCTACAACATGTACATGGTCTACAACATGTACATGGTCTACAACATGTACATGGTCTACAACATGTACCTGGTCTATAACATGTACCTGGTCTATAACATGTAACTGGTATATAACATGTACCTGGTATATAACATGTACCTGGTCTACAACATGTACCTGGTCTACAACATGTACCTGGTCTACAACATGTACCTGGTCTATAACATGTACCTGGTATATAACATGTACCTGGTCTACAACAAGTACCTGGTCTACAACAAGTACCTGGTCTACAACATGTACCTGGTCTACAACATGTACCTGGTATATAACATGTACCTGGTCTACAACATGTACCTGGTCTACAACATGTACATGGTCTACAACATGTACCTGGTCTACAACATGTACCTGGTCTATAACATGTACCTGGTCTATAACATGTACCTGGTCTATAACATGTACCTGGTATATAACATGTACCTGGTCTACAACATGTACCTGGTCTACAACATGTACCTGGTCTACAACATGCACCTGGTCTACAACATGTACCTGGTATATAACATGTACCTGGTATATAACATGTAGCTGGTATATAACATGTACCTGGTCTACAACATGTACCTGGTCTACAACATGTACCTGGTCTACAACATGTACCTGGTATATAACATGTACCTGGTATATAACATGTACCTGGTCTACAACATGTACCTGGTCTACAACATGTACATGGTATATAACATGTACCTGGTCTACAACAGGTACCTGGTCTATAACATGTACCTGGTCTATAACATGTACCTGGTATATAACATGTACCTGGTATATAACATGTACCTGGTATATAACATGTATCTGGTCTATAACATGTACCTGGTATATAACATGTACCTGGTATATACCATGTACCTGGTCTATAACATGTACCTGGTATATAACATGACCTGAAGTTAAATGTAAAGTAAACTAGTGTTCCATTCAGATGGACCCAAAGGGACAGAATGGAAAATGTGACATACATGAAGGATTTCCTGATGATTATACATGTTGAATCACCATCACCAATCACCAACTGCTCTGTGGAAGAGCTTTGGGGGTTTTTGTCAACAGAGGCTTAACAACCCAGCAAGGTTCTATACTATAACGTGTTTGTCAATCAGTCAACCAGCCAGTCAGCCAGTCATTCAGTCCGCCAGCCAGCCAGTTAGCCAGCCAGGCAGCTATTTAGTCCTCTAGTCAGCCAGTCAGCCAGTCAGTCAGTCAGTCCGCCAGCCAGCCAGCCAGCTAGCCAGTCAGTCAGTCAGTCCGCCAGCCAGCCAGCTAGCCAGTCAGTCAGTCAGTCAGCCAGCCAGCCAGCCAGCCAGTCAGATAGTCAGTCAGGTACTCTGATCCACCAGGGCTCAGAGGGAGACAGGCTGATTTGTTTACAGCAGCAGCAGTCTGTCTGTCAGTCTGTCTGTCAGTCTGTCTCAGGAGAGCTCCTCTAACAGGCCTGCTGTCTCCTGGCTGCCTAGAGATGTCTGATAACAGGCCTGCTGTCTCCATGAATACACAGCAGAGTCTGTTACACAGTGTACTGTGACTGTACAAGTGTGAAGACGCTCTTTCTTCATAAGAGATATTTGTTTACTTGCTTATGGCAGCTCAATGCACAGTATGATGGGATGCCATAGCTCTCTGTTGCTCTTGACCTTCATCTCTCCCGCGTCCGTATAGACACTCCACTACTATACTGTTCCATTGACACTCCACTACTATACTGTTCCATTGACACTCCACTACTATACTGTTCCATTGACACTCCACTACTATACTGTTCCATTGACACTCCACTACTATACTGTTCCATTGACACTCCACTACTATACTGTTCCATTGACACACCACTACTATACTGTTCCATTGACACTCCACTACTATACTGTTCCATTGACACTCCACTACTATACTGTTCCATTGACACTCCACTACTATACTGTTCCATTGACACTCCACTACTATACTGTTCCATTGACACTCCACTACTATACTGTTCCATTGACACTCCACTACTATACTGTTCCATTGACACTCCACTACTATACTGTTCCATTGACACTCCACTACTATACTGTTCCATTGACACTCCACTACTATACTGTTCCATTGACACTCCACTACTATACTGTTCCATTGACACTCCACTACTATACTGTTCCATTGACACTCCACTACTATACTGTTCCATTGACACTCCACTACTATACTGTTCCATTGACACTCCACTACTATACTGTTCCATTGACACTCCACTACTATATTGTTCCATTGACACTTCACTACTATAATGTTCCATTGACACTTCACTACTATACTGTTCCATTGACACTCCACTACTATACTGTTCTATAGACACTCCACTACTATACTGTTCCATTGACACTCCACTACTATACTGTTCCATTGACACTCCACTACTATACTGTTCCATTGACACTCCACTACTATACTGTTCCATTGACACTCCACTACTATACTGTTCCAATGATACTCCACTACTATACTGATCCATTGACACTCCACTACTATACTGTTCCATTGACACTGTTCCATTGACACTCCACTACTATACTGTTCCATTGACACTCCACTACTATACTGATCCATTGACACTCCACTACTATACTGTTCCTTTGACACTCCACTACTATACTGTTCCATTGACACTCCACTACTATACTGTTCCATTGACACTCCACTACGATACTGTTCCATTGACACTCCACTACGATACTGTTCCATTGACACTCCACTACTATACTACTATACTACTATATTGATGAAATTTCCCCCCCGGGGATCAATAAAGTACCTATCTATCTATCTATCTGTTCCATTGACACTCCACTACGATACTGTTCCATTGACAGTCCACTACTGTTCCATTGACACTCCACTACTATACTGTTCCATTGACACTCCACTACTATACTGTTCCATTGACACTCCACTACTATACTGTTCCATTGACACTCCACTACTATACTGTTCCATTGACACTCCACTACTATAATGTTCCATTGACACTTCACTACTATACTGTTCCATTGACACTCCACTACTATACTGTTCCATTGACACTCCACTACTATACTGTTCTATAGACACTCCACTACTATACTGTTCCATTGACACTCCACTACTATACTGTTCCATTGACACTCCACTACTATACTGTTCCATTGACACTCCACTACTATACTGTTCCATTGACACTCCACTACTATACTGTTCCAATGACACTCCACTACTATACTGATCCATTGACACTCCACTACTATACTGTTCCATTGACACTGTTCCATTGACACTCCACTACTATACTGTTCCATTGACACTCCACTACTATACTGATCCATTGACACTCCACTACTATACTGTTCCTTTGACACTCCACTACTATACTGTTCCATTGACACTCCACTACTATACTGTTCCATTGACACTCCACTACGATACTGTTCCATTGACACTCCACTACGATACTGTTCCATTGACACTCCACTACGATACTGTTCCATTGACAGTCCACTACTGTTCCATTGACACTCCACTACTATACTGTTCCATTGACACACCACTACTATACTGTTCCATTGACACACCACTACTATACTGTTCCATTGACACACCACTACTATACTGTTCCATTGACACTCCACTACTATACTGTTCCATTGACACTCCACTACTATACTGTTCCATTGACACTCCACTACTATACTGTTCCATTGACACTCCACTACTATACTGTTCCATTGACACTCCACTACTATACTGTTCCATTGACACTCCACTACTATACTGTTCCATTGACACTCCACTACTATACTGTTCCATTGACACTCCACTACTATACTGTTCCATTGACACTCCACTACTATACTGTTCCATTGACACTCCACTACTATACTGTTCCATTGACACTCCACTACTATACTTTTCATCACTGGCTTAATAAAGCATCATAAAGGAAATTATTTAAATAATCCCAGATAATGAACAGTATGTACTGTTAGGTGAGGGGTTGAGACTAGGAAAAGAAAAGGAACTCTTTAAGGAAGCATTTACATTCCTTGCTCATGAATGTCATTGACCCAGTTTAACCTAACTGGCAAAGCAACAGTGATGAACTGTGAGATTGGTGTATGGATGGTTGATGTGTGGTTGATGGATGATGTGAGGTTGATGTATAGACAGATGATGTGTGGTTGATGTATGGATGGATGATGTGAGGTTGATGTATAGACAGATGATGTGTGGTTAATGTATGGATGGATGATGTGTGGTTGATGGATGATGTGAGGTTGATGTATAGACAGATGATGTGTGGTTAATGTATGGATGGATGATGTGAGGTTGATGTATAGATGGATGATGTATGGATGGATGATGTGTGGTTGATGGATGATGTGAGGTTGATGTATAGACGGATGATGTGAGTTTGATGTATAGATGGATGATGTGTGGTTAATGGATGGATGGATGATGTGTGGTTGATGTATGGATGGATGATGTGTGGTTGATGTATAGATGGATGATGTGTGGTTGATGTATAGATAGATTATGTGAGGTCGATGTATGGATGGATGATGTGTGGGTGATGTATAGATGGATGATGTATGGATGGATGATGTGTGGTTGATGTATAGATGGTTGATGTATAGATGGATGATGTGAGGTTGATGTATGGATGGATGATGTGTGTTTGATGTATGGATGGATGATGTGTGGTTGATGTATGGATGGATGATGTGTGGTTGATGTATGTTTCATGGTAGGCTGTATGTAAAGTATATAATCACACTACCAGTGTAACACTAGACCAAGCAGCAGAGGTATCGATGTTGACAAGTGACAGAGACATAGACACAGACCGGCATGCATGTAGTCTCTGATTTGGTACGTAAATGTCAGTGTTGGTCTGGTTTGACTGGGTATTCCAACCCCTTCATCACCGGATGAGTGAGATAAGCCACTGAGACACATTCAGGCCTGTCTGGGACCTGAAGCTGTCAGTAACTTCTTCAGGGGAAAAAGAGATTTGTGTTTGAGGTTGAGGTTAGGAAGAAGCCAACCCACAGTATAATGGACTGTAATTCAGATCCACACTGGTACTGGAGCCAGGCCAAACACTCTAAATACTAAGCCCAGTTACAGGCCACTTAAAGAGAACACAATCATAAAACCCAACCTGTGTCCCAAGTGGCACCCTATCCCTACATAGTGCACTACTTACTGCGTTAGCCTATGACATTGAAGCATTACTTCCTTGTGAGCCCATGTGTTCCGTTCGCATTCGACCAATAAGCTTCTACGACAGGTTTCCAAGTCAGCCCACGACTAAAACTGTTGAACACGTGTGCCATCCACCTCCCAGCAGTACATGAGGGAACACACACACACATAGCACTTCAACACATAACTGAACTTTGCAATCCATATGTTTGTTTGTGTAAAATGGGATTGGACATGAAAGTATACAGAAGCCCATTATGTTGTGGTAGGTCTCCCTTGTAAAATGGGATTGGACATGAAAGTATACAGAAGCCCATTATGTTGTGGTAGGACTCCCTTGTAAAATGGGATTGGACATGAAAGTATACAGAAGCCCATTATGTTGTGGTAGCTCTCCCTTGTAAAATGGGATTGGACATGAAAGTATACAGAAGCCCATTATGTTGTGGTAGGACTCCCTTGTAAAATGGGATTGGACATGAAAGTATACAGAAGCCCATTATGTTGTGGTAGGTCTGCCTTGTAAAATGGGATTGGACATGAATGTACACAGAAGCCCATTATATTGTGGTATGTCTCCCTTGTAAAAGAGGTATTCTGACCTCTATGGGACTTTCTGGATAAATAAAAGTTCAATAAAAACTAAAGGTTGCAGGTCACTCACCTCGTAAACAGAGGAAGGTGAGGAAGTCCTCGGTCTTGGGCTTGCGTCTGGTGAGATCGCTGAGGGGGGAGGTGGGGCTGGGGGGCAGGAGGGTCTCAGACAGCTTGACTGGCGTGGCACTGGGGGAGCTGGGCTGAGACTGGGCAAACTTCCTCTGAGCCTGCAACCGTGGTCTAGCAAGGGAGAGGAGAGACATTTTTACATTTACACTACCATTCAAAAGTTTGGGGTCACTTAGAAATGTCCTTGTTTTTTATAGAGAATCATTTTTTTTTGTCCATTAAAACAACATCAAATTGATCAGAAATACAGTGTAGACATTGCTAATGTTGTAAATGACTATTGTAGCTGGAAACGGCAATTTTTTTATGGAATATCTACATAGAAATACAGAGAGCCCATTATCAGCAACCATCACTCCTGTGTTCCAATGGCACGTTGTGTTAGCTAATCCAAGTTTATCATTTTAAAAGGCTAATTGATCATTAGATAACCCTTTTGCAATTATGTTAACACAGCTGAAAACTGTTGTGCTGATTAAAGAAGCAATAAAACTGGCCTTCTTTAGACTAGTTGAGAATTTTGCATCTCAATTTTGTGAATTATTGGTTGGTGAGCGGACCCCAGACCTCACAACCATAAAGGGCAATGGGTTCTATAACTGATTCAAGTATTTTTAGCCAGATCCTAATCGGTATGTCAAATTTTATGTTCATTTTAATGGCATAGAAGGCTTTGTGGAAGTTACATGTGGCGCTGATGTTTAGGCTGAGGTATGTATAGTTTTTTGTCTGCTCTAGGGCAACGGTGTCTAGATGGAATTTGAATTTCTGGTCCTGGCAACTGGACCTTTTTTGGAACACCATTATTTTTTGTCAGGGCCTTGGTTGGTGACAGAAGCACCAGATCATCAGCAAAGAGTAGACATTTGACTTCAGATTCTAGTAGGGTGAGGCCGGGTGCTGCGGACTGTTCTAGTGCCCACGCCAATTCGTTGATATACAGTGGGGAGAACAAGTATTTGATACACTGCCGATTTTGCAGGTTTTCCCACTTACAAAGCATGTAGAAGTCTGTAATTTTTATCATAGGTACTCTTCAACTGTGAGTGACGGAATCTAAAACAAAAATCCAGAAAATCACATTGTATGATTTTTAAGTAATTAATTTGCATTTTATTGCATGACATAAGTATTTGATACATCAGAAAAGCAGAACTTAATATTTGGTACAGAAACCTTTGTTTGCAATTACAGAGATCATACGTTTCCTGTAGTTCTTGACCAGGTTTGAACACACTGCAGCAGGGATTTTGGCCCACTCCTCCATACAGACCTTCTCCAGATCCTTCAGGTTTCGGGGCTGTTGCTGGGCAATACGGACTTTCAGCTCCCTCCAAAGATTTTCTATTGGGTTCAGGTCTGGAGACTGGCTAGGCCACTCCAGGACCTTGAGATGCTTCTTACGGAACCACTCCTTAGTTGCCCTGGCTGTGTGTTTCGGGTCGTTGTCATGCTGGAAGACCCAGCCACGACCCATCTTCAATGCTCTTACTGAGGGAAGGAGGTTATTGGCCAAGATCTCGTGATACATGGCCCCATCCATCCTCCCCTCAATACGGTGCAGTCGTCCTGTCCCCTTTGCAGAAAAGCATCCCCAAAGAATGATGTTTCCACCTCCATGCTTCACGGTTGGGATGGTGTTCTTGGGGTTGTACTCATCCTTCTTCTTCCTCCAAACACGGCGAGTGGAGTTTAGACCAAAAAGCTCTATTTTTGTCTCATCAGACCACATGACCTTCTCCCATTCCTCCTCTGGATCATCCAGATGGTCATTGGCAAACTTCAGACGGGTCTGGACATGCGCTGGCTTGAGCAGGGGGACCTTGCGTGCGCTGCAGGATTTTAATCCATGACGGCGTAGTGTGTTACTAATGGTTTTCTTTGAGACTGTGGTCCCAGCTCTCTTCAGGTCATTGACCAGGTCCTGCCGTGTAGTTCTGGGCTGATCCCTCACCTTCCTCATGATCATTGATGCCCCACGAGGTGAGATCTTGCATGGTGCCCCAGACCGAGGGAGATTGACCGTCATCTTGAACTTCTTCCATTTTCTAATAATTGCGCCAACAGTTGTTGCCTTCTCACCAAGCTGCTTGCCTATTGTCCTGTAGCCCATCCCAACCTTGTACAGGTCTACAATTTTATCCCTGATGTCCTTACACAGCTCTCTGGTCTTGGCCATTGTGGAGAGGTTGGAGTCTGTTTGATTGAGTGTGTGGACAGGTGTCTTTTATACAGGTAACGAGTTCAAACAGGTGCAGTTAATACAGGTAATGAGTGGAGAACAGGAGGGCTTCTTAAAGAAAAACTAACAGGTCTGTGAAAGCCGTAATTCTTACTGGTTGGTAGGTGATCAAATACTTATGTCATGCAATAAAATGCAAATTAATTATTTAAAAATCATACAATGTGATTTTCTGTATTTTTGTTTTAGATTCTGTCTCTAACAGTTGAAGTGTACCTATGATAAACATTACAGACCTCTACATGCTTTGTAAGTAGGAAAACCTGCAAAATCGGCAGTGTATCAAATACTCTCCCCACTGTATATGTTGAAGAGGGTGGGACTTAAGCTGCATTCCTGTCTCACCCCACGGCCCTGTGGAAAGAAAGGTGTGTATTTTTTGCCAATTTTAACCGCACACTTGTTGTTTGTTTACATGGATTTTATAATGTCATGTGTTTTTCCCAACACCACTTTCCATCAATTTGTATAGCAGACCCAAATTGAGTCAAACGCTTTCTTGAAATCAACAAAGCATGAGAAGACTTTGCCTTTGTTTTGGTTTGTTTGTTTGTCAATTAGGGTGTGCGTGAATACGTGGTCTGTCGTACGGTAATTTGGTAAAAAGCCAATTTAGGGCCTCCCGAATGGTGCAGTGGTCTAAGGCACAGCATCGCAGTGCAAGCTGCATTACTACAGATGAGGCGACTCACAATTGGCCCAGCGTCGTCCGGGTTAGGGAGGGTTTGGCCGGCCAGGTTGTCCTTGTCCCATCGCGCTCTAGCATCTCCTGTGGCGGGCCGGGCGCATGCACGTTGACTCAGTCGCCAGGTTTACGGTGGTTCCTCCGACACATTGGTGCGGCTGGCTTCCAGGTTAAGCGTTCATTGTGTCAAGAAGCAGTGCGGCTTGGTGGGTTGTGTTTCGGAGGACGCATGGCTCTCAACCTTTGCCTCTCCCGAGCCAATTTGACATTTGCTCAGTACATTGTTTTCACTGAGGAAATGTACGAGTCTGCTGTTAATGATAATGCAGAGGATTTTCCCAAGGTTGCTGTTGACGCATATCCCATGGTAGTTATTGGGGTCAAATCTGTCTCTACTTTTGTGGATTGGGGTGATCAGTCCTTGGTTCCAAATATTGGGGAAGATGCCAGAGCTGAGGATGATGTAAAGAGTTTAAGTTTAGCCAATTGTAATTTGTGTTCTGTGTATTTTATAATTTCATTTAGAATACCATCAACCCCACAGGCCTTTTTGGGTTGGAGGATTTGTGTTTTGTCCTGTAGTTAATTCAATGTAATTGGAGAATCCAGTGGGTTCTTTAATAGTTGATTCTAAGATTTTTATTTGGTCATGTGTATGCTTATGCATACCGTTTTGGACCTCTCTCTCTCTCTCTCTCTCTCTCTCTCTCTCTCTCTTTAGTTGATAAGATCTCAGCATCTAAATTAGGTCAATACTACCCCAAAAGCTCTGGTCAAAAGTAGTGCACTATGCAGGAAAAAGGGTTCCATTTGGAATGCAGACACTGATGGGCTTTGCTTTCAGGGCCACAGAAACACAGACTTTCACAAACACTGTTGTTTCTTTTTTTTTGTTTATATGATAAAAAAAAACTGTTGGTAAATTTTTTATTAGATCTTGACTTGGCAGAGTTGTGCCACAGGATATCTGGCTGTCACACAGCCTGGTCTGATTGGCTGCCAATAGGAGACAGCCGGTGGACAGCAGGAGGACAGTATAATACACAAGGTCCCTTCTTACCAGCCCATCCCTGGTCCAAACAGCAACACAGTGCCAGGACCACAACAGTCCAATCCTCCTGTCCTTATACAAACTCAGATAACAACACTAGAACAAGCTTTTATTTTGGGTTCTGATAGGGTAAGACCATTGAACTAAGCTTATGAGGAATTTATAACTTATATTACTCAAGAATCAATGAATATATATAATTAATGTAAAAGTCAAAAAACGTATGTACCAATTCCAGATTGCCCCTTTAACACAGTATAACCACATTGTAATACAGGGAGGGGTCACCTCTTTCTGACTGGATCATCCCCTGAATACTCGCTGCTGCCATCGTTGCTTTGAGACGAACAGCGTGAGCACTCAGCTTTACCGTTGACTGCAAGTAGTCCTGCCTTTGGTCCTGACCGGCAGCCATGGCTGTGTGGGAAAGAGCCTGTTGGTCAGGGAGAGGGACATGAATTACAATTAACACTAACTGACATTTCAAAGGTGCAGAATCAAATCCAATAGCTAAGCCTACATCCACTGAACTTTTTTTTAAGAGAAAGTAGGAAAGTGTCAGGGGTGGGATTCCATGTCGCACATGGCCGTTTCACTTTTTAACGATGCAAAGTTATATTTCATGACGCTAAAGCAGTCATAATAAATTATCCCAAACCATCAAGCAATCTGACTTGGCAAGAAAACAGCCTTTCAACATTCCCAACTGTGTTTCTGTTCATGTTAAACAGACAGATGGTGTTCCTGAATGTGATTATTGTTCAACATCTTTTTATCAATACCAATACCAATTAAACATTTCAAATTTGATATACTTTTTAAGCACCTGTTTGATATACTTGGCTGATGCATTTACTACTGTAATAACACTGTCTACAGCCAGCAAACTATCCAAGTTGAACAAAACCAAAAGCCCTGTCATTGTTCATCATTGTTCTAAGTTGTTGAGGACATAAATACATGCAGCGAACACAGAAACAGAAGTCATCCTTCAGTGTTGCTGTACTTGGGTCGGCTCACAGTGGTAGCATCCCAAATGGCACCCTATTCCCTATTTGGTGCATTAATTTTGACCAGGGCCAATAGGTCTCTGGTAAAAAGTAGTGGACTAAATAGGGAATAGGGTGCCATTTGTCAGGGAATGGCTCCTTCCTGTAACAGAACACCAGGTACAGCTGGTGATTTGCCTGCGGCCCCATTGATAATGAACTGAGGGGCAGTGAGCTGAATTTTAGAGCACTTTAATGATGTAAGAGTGGCAATCAGACTTCAGCAGATGTCACAAAGTGCTTATATAGAAACAGCAGAGCAATGCAGATGTACAGTTGAAGTCGGAAGTTTGCATACACCTTAGCCAAATGCATTTAAACTCAGTTTTTCACAATTCCTGACATTTAATCCTAGTAAAAATTCCCTGTTTTAGGTCAGTTAGGATCACCACTTTATTTTAAGAATGTGAAATGTCATAAGAATAGTAGAGAGAATGATTTATTTCAGCTTTTATTTCTTTCATCACATTCCTAGTGGGTCAGAAGTTTACATACACTCAATTAGTATTTGGTAGCATTGCCTTTAAATTGTTTAACTTGGGTCAAACGTTTCGGGTAGCCTTCCACAAGCTTCCCACAATAAGTTGGGTGAATTTTGGCCCATTCCCCCTGACATAACTGGTATAACTGAGTCAGGTTTGTAGGCCTCCTTGCTCGCACACGCTTTTTTCAGTCAGGGCTTTGTGATGGCCCCTCCAATACCTTGACTTTGTTGTCATTAAGCCATTTTGCCACAACTTTGGAAGTATGCTTGGGGTCAATGTTCATTTGGAAGACCCATTTGCGACCAAGCTTTAACTTCCTGATGTCTTGAGTTGTTGCATCAATATATCCACATAAGTTTCCTTCCTCATGATGCCATCTATTTTGTGAAGTGCACCAGTCCCTCCTGCAGCAAAGCACCCCAAAAACATGATGCTGCCACCCCCATGCTTCACGGTTGGGATGGTGTTCTTCGGCTTGCAAGCTTCCCCCTTTTTCCTCCAAACATAACGATGGTCATTATGGCCAAACAGTTCTATTTTTGTTTCATCAGACCAGAGGACATTTCTCCAAAAGGTATCTTTCTTCCCCATGTGCAGTTGCAAACCGTAGTCTGGCTTTTTTATGGCGGTTTTGGAGCAGTGGCTTCTTCCTTGTTGAGTGGCCTTTCAGGTTATGTTGATATAGGATATTTTTGTACCTGTTTCCTCCAGCATCTTCACAAGGTCCTTTGCTGTTGTTCTGGAATTGATTTGCACTTTTTGCAACAAAGTACATTAATCTCTAGGAGACAGAACGAGCCTCCTTCCTGAGCGGTATGATGGCTGTGTGGTCCCATGGTGTTTATACTTGCGTACTATTGTTTGTACAGATGAACGTGGTACCTTCAGGCGTTTGGAAATTGCTCCCAAGGATGAACCAGATTTTTTTCAGAGGTCTTAGCTGATTTCATTTGATTTTCTCATGATGTCGAGCAAAGAGGCATTGAGTTTGAAGGTAGGCCTTGAAATACATCCACAGGTACACCTCCAATTGACTAAAATTATGTCAACTAGCCTATCAGAAGCTTCTAAAGCCATGACATCATTTTCTGGAATTTTCCAACTGTTTAAAGGCACAGTCAACTTAGTGTATGTAAACTTCTGACCCACTGGAATTGTGATATAGTGAATTATAAGTTAAATAATCTGTCTATAAACAATTATTGTAATAATTACTTGTGTCATGCACAAAGTAGATTGCTAAAACTATAGTTTGTTAACATGAAAAATGAGTTTTAATGACTTCAATCTAAGTGTATGTAAACTTCCGACTTCAACTGTAGAAGTACGGTGGCTAGGAAAAACTACCTAGTAAAGGCAGGAACCTAGGAAGAAATCTAGAGAGGAACCAGGCTCTGAGGGTTGGCCAGTCCTCTTCTGGCTGTGCCAGGTGGCGATTAGAAGAGTACTAGTGGATGAGTGGATGAGTGGAAATGAATAGTGCACATAGGAAAGAGGAAAAAGGAGTAAAAGGGATTTAAACAGATTAGATGTAATCTAATCTAATCTAGTCTGCCTTGAGAATGAATCTGAAACATTTGCACTTTTTGAGAATTCAAAAAATATATTTTAGATATTAGATATTTGTGTGAAAATAGGATATTTTCTGTGCAGGAATGCTGTGCGTTTGTCACGAGTGGGTGTAGAGAGAGACCAAGGCGCAGCGCAGGTATAGTTCGACATTTTATTATACAATGTATAATTCTCTCAATGACGAACTACATTTTACAAAATAATGAAAACGGAACACACTTACTTTGACTGTGACATGATACGTACATCTAACAATGACCCACACACAGGTGGCCGAGAGTGGTGCCTAAATGCAATCCCCAATCAGAGACAACCCTGTACAGCTGTCTCTGATTGAGGATCATTACTCCCCTAGTTAGGGTGTGAGGGTTCAACTGTGGTTCTACCACTCCCCTTATTGGGAGTAAGGTCTAACCACAGCCAAACCCTCACAGTACCCCCCCTAAGGTGCGGACTCCCGGCCGCAAAAATAATCCCCCCTCTCCAAAACAAAATGTATACATTATACTAGGGGGAAAGGGCGGAGTACTGGGGCGGTTGCTGGTGGAGGCTCCGGACCCGGCCTCGGACGTAGGCAGTGAAGGCTGCTCCCTTCCTACCTCAGCGTTGCACGCCCGGTCCGGTCCGGACCCCAGCGCGGTAATTTTCCCCTCCGTACTCCCCCGAAGTCCCAAGTCCTGTCTGGACCCTGGTGTGGAAGCCCCCGACCCTAGAGCGGCACAAACGACCGGACCTGGACTGGGTACCGGTGTGGCAGGTGGTTCCGGCATGGGAGTGAAGCAGACTACCGGCCCCGGACTGGGCACCGGTCGAGCGGACTGCTCTGGCACTGGCGTGAAGCAGACAACCGGCCCCGAACTGGGCACCGGTGGAGTGGACTGCTCTGGCACTGTAGTGAAGCAGACGACCGGCCCCGGACTGGGCACCGGTGGAGCGGACTGCTCAGGCTCAGGAGCGTAGTAGACGACCGGCCCCGGACTGGGCACCGGTGGAGCGGACTGCTCTGGCACTGGAGTGAAGCAGACGACCGGCCCCGAACTGGGCACCGGTGGAGCGGACTGCTCTGGCACTGGAGTGAAGCAGACGGCCGGCCCCGGACTGGGCACCGGTGGAGCGGACTGCTCAGGCTCAGGAGCGGAGTAGACGGCTGGACCCGGATTGGGCACCGGTGGAGCGGACTGCTCCGGGGACATCAGGCTGCGGGCCTTCGCTGGAGGCTCCGGGCTGCGGGCCTTCGCTGGAGGCTCCGGGCTGCGGGCCTTCGATGGAGGCTCCGGGCTGCGGGCCTTCGCTGGAGGCTCCGGGCTGCGGGCCTTCGCTGGAGGCTCCGGGCTGCGGGCCTTCGCTGGAGGCTCCGGGCTGCGGGCCTTCGCTGGAGGCTCCGGGCTGCGGGCCTTCGCTGGAGGCTCCGGGCTGCGGGCCTTCGCTGGAGGCTCTGGGCTGCGGACCTTCACTGGAGGTTCTGGGTTGCGGACCTTCACTGGAGGCTCCGTGCTGCGGGCCTTCATGGGAGGCTCTGGGCTGCGGACCTTCGTTGGAGGTTCTGGGTTGCTGACCTTCACTGGAGGTTCTGGGTTGCTGACCTTCACTGGAGGTTCTGGGTTGCTGACCTTCGCTGGAGGCTCCGTGCTGCGGGCCTTCGCTGTAGGCTCGGGGCTGCTGACATTCGCTGGAGGTTCTGGGCTGCGGACCTTCACTGGAGGTTCCGGGCTGCGGACCTTCGTTGTAGGCTCTGGGCAGCTGACCTTCACAGGAGGCTCCGTGCTGCGGGCCTTCGCTGTAGGTTCCGAGTTGCTGACCTTCGCTGGAGGTTCCGTGCTGCGGGCCTTCGCTGGAGGCTCTGGGCTGCGGACCTTCGCTGGAGGTTCTGGGTTGCTGACCTTCACTGGAGGTTCTGGGTTGCTGACCTTCGCTGGAGGCTCCGTGCTGCGGGCCTTCGCTGTAGGCTCTGGCCTGCTGACCTTTGCGACCTCTAGCATCTCCCAGGCCAGCTGCAGGTTACCCACTTCCTCTTCACTCTCCTTGTCTTCAGCAGTGCCTTCCCCTTCATCATCTTCATCGTCGTCATCATCATCTTCACCCTCTGCCGCATATCCATCAGCCTGTTCACGAGAGCGTATCGGCGCCCGAAGTCCTCCTCCTCCTCTATCTCTATCAGAAGCGGGTCCGTCTGCTTCTCCAGTGGAAGAGCAACCCAGGCTCTCCACCACCTCGTCTGTTCCTCCTTCGGGTATTCATAAAACCCCTCGGGTTTCTCTCTATCCTGGATCGTTGGAAGACGAAGTGGTGGGCGATCCTCTTCCTCCAGCCTCTCCGTGCTTTGGCTGCGCACCGATGGTGTGGTGCGCGAAGTCGGCACGGACGGTGCCGGGCTGTGAGTGCGCACCGATGGTGTGGTGCGCGGAGCAGGCACGGACCGTACCTGACTCTGGACCGACGCTGGAGGCACCGGGTTGGGAACTGGCGTTGGAGGGATGCGACTGCCCCGATCTTCCTCTCTCCATCGCCAATCCCCTTCCTGTGAGGACTCCATCGGCAGCCCCCACGAGTGAGGGAACAAAGGTCCTTCGCCTTTCTGGCCCGTCGACCCTTTCCATGCCGACGGCGCCGTTGCTCCGGACACCAGCTCTCTTCCATCGAACACTGCTTGGTCTCGTTTTGGTGGGTCATTCTGTCACGAGTGGGTGTAGAGAGAGACCAAGGCGCAGCGCAGGTATAGTTCGACATTTTATTATACAATGTATAATTCTCTCAATGACAAACTACAGTTTACAAAATAATGAAAACGGAACACACTTACTTTGACTGTGACATGATACGTACATCTAACAATGACCCACACACAGGTGGCCGAGAGTGGTGCCTAAATGCAATCCCCAATCAGAGACAACCCTGTACAGCTGTCTCTGATTGAGGATCATTACTCCCCTAGTTAGGGTGTGAGGGTTCGACTGTGGTTCTACCACTCCCCTTATTGGGAGTAAGTTCTAACCACAGCCAAACCCTCACAGCGTTGGCTCTTAGCGGTGTTAAGTGCAGAGAACACGTTAAACCCAGAGATAATAATAGCTTCTTCCTTGCATAGGGAGATTCCTGCTGAGGTTCAGAAGTGGCCTGGAGTGGCACCGTGGCCAGACTGAGCTGAGCTGAGCACAGCACTTCATTTCCTGACTCAAATGCCAATCAGTCACAAATGTCAGAAGAGAGTCTGAACAGAACGTGAACAAAGCGAAAAGAGGCATGCGTCCCAAATGGCACCCTATTCCCTACATAGTGCACTTCTTTTTGACCAGGGCCCATAGGAAAAGGGGCCTAAATAGGGAAAATAGGATGCCATTTGGGACACAATGTGGGTAAACAGCCAGAGAAGAGATGTTACTGTGGGTAAACAGCCAGAGAAGAGATGTAACTGTGGGTAAACAGCCAGAAAAGAGATGTTACTGTGGGTAAACAGCCAGAGAAGAGATGTTACTGAGAGTAAACAGCCAGAGAAGAGATGTTACTGTGAGTAAACAGCCAGAGAAGAGATGTTACTGAGGGTAAACAGCCAGAGAAGAGATGTTACTGTGAGTAAACAGCCAGAGAAGAGATGTTACTGTGGGTAAACAGCCAGAGAAGAGATGTTACTGTGGGTAAACAGCCAGAGAAAAAAAGCCAAAATGGAAGCATCTATTTATGTATGCAGCGTTCACTTCCTGCTCCATTTGTGCTATTCCCAGATGAGTGTATCTTGTCTTTAGAGCCTGTCTGAATAGCATGATACTTTTCAACTGTTAGTTTGTGTCTAGGTGTGACTCTCAAATGGCACCCTATTCCTTTTATAGTGAACCAGAACTCTACGGGCTGTAGTCAAAAGTAGGGAGCTACATATGGAGAATAGGGTTCCATTTGAGATGCAAGTGTTTAGAGCCTGTCTGACACTGAATGTGTAGGTGCGGGTTTGAAAGGCTGAATCCTTTCATCTTTGCTTCTCATTAAACAGTCTAAAGCCTTTCTCCTGCCTGCTCAGAATACTCTATATCCATCTCTGGTGTACTGGATAGGCCAGGTCATGAGGTGTTTACCTGGATAGGCCAGGTCATGAGGTGTTTACCTGGATAGGCCAGGTCCTGAGGTGTTTACCTGGATAGGCCAGGTCATGAGGTATTTACCTGGATAGGCCAGGTCATGAGGTGTTTACCTGGATAGGCCAGGTCCTGAGGTGTTTACCTGGATAGGCCAGGTCATGAGGTGTTTACCTGGATAGGCCAGGTCATGAGGTGTTTACCTGGATAGGCCAGGTCATGAGGTGTTTACCTGGATAGGCCAGGTCATGAGGTGTTTACCTGGATAGGCCAGGTCATGAGGTGTTTACCTGGATAGGCCAGGTTGCAAAATTATAATATTGTACTATATGAACAGGAGGCTATTTCACAAGGAGGTACAGTCGTATGAAAAAGTTTGGGCACCCCTCTGAGGCAGCATAATAATTTACTCTGTCGTCACAGAAAATGATCACAGTGGCATGCCATTCATTTTCTAATAAAAGCTGAGTACTGGGGTGTTGTCCAGACAAAGATTTTTAGTGTAGCAAAATTAAGTTGTATGAAATTAAATCAGATGTGAAAAATAGGCTATGCAAAAAGTTGGGCACCCTTGTCATTCTGTTGATTTGAATACCTGTAACTACTTAGCACTGATTAATTGGAACACACAATTGGTTTGGTGAGCTCATTAAGCCTTGGACTTCATAGACAAGTGCATCCAATCATGAGAAAAGGTATTTAAGGTGGCCAATTGCAAGTTGTTGTTCTCTTTGACTCTCCTCTGAAGAGTGGCAACATGGGGGCCTCAAAACAACTCTCAAATGACCTGAAAACAGGTTGTTCAACATTATGGTTTAGGGGAATGCTACAAAAAGCTATCGCAGACATGTAGGCTGTCAGTGTCCACTGTGAGGAACATAGTGAGGAAATGGAAGACCACAGGCACAGTTCTTGTTAAGGCCAGAAGTGGCAGGCCAAGTAAAATATCGGAGAGGCAAAGGCGAAGGATGGTGAGAACGGTCAAAAACAGCCCACAGACCACCTCCAAAGACCTACAACATCATCTTGCTGCAGATGGTGTCACTGTGCATCGTTCAACAATTCAGCGCACTTTGCACAAGGAGAAGCTGTACGGGAGAGTGATGCGGAAGAAGCCTTTTCTGCACACATGCTTGAGGTATGCAAACGCACATTTGGACAAGCCAGCTTCATTTTGGAATAAGGTGCTGTGGACTGATGAAACAAAGATTGAGTTATTTGGTCATAACAAGGGGCGTTATGAATGGTGGCAAAAGAACACAGCGTTCCAAGAAAAACACTTGCTACCCACAGTAAAATTTGGTGGGGGTTCCATCATGCTGTGGGGCTGTGTGGCCAGTGCCGGTACTGAGAATCTTGTTAAAGTTGAGGGTCGCATGGATTCCACTCAATATCAGCAGATTCTTGGGAATAATATTGAAGAATCAGTCACAAAGTTGAAGTTACGCCGGGGCTGGATATTTCAACAAGACAACGACCCAAAACACTGCTCAAAATCTACCCGGGCATTTATGCAGAGGAACAAGTACAATGTTCTGGAATGGCCATCCCAGTCCCCAGACCTGAATATCATTGAGAATCTGTGGGATGATTTGAAGCGGGCTGTCCATGCTCGGCAACCATCAAACCTAACTGAACTGGAGATGTTTTGAAAGGAGGAATGGTCCAAAATACCTTCATCCAGAATCCAGACCCTCGTTAGAGGCTATAGGAAGCGTCTAGAGGCTGTTATTTTAGCAAAAGGAGGCTCTACTAAATATTGATGTGATTTTTCTGTTGGGGTGCCCAAATTTATGCACCTGTCTAATTTCGTTTTGATGCATATTGCACATTTTCTGTTAATCCAATAAACCTCATTTCACTACTGAAATATTACTGTGTCCATCAGTTATTTGATAGATCAAAATGAAATTGCTGATCCAAACACCCAATTATTTATAAATGGAAATCATGGAAATTGTCAGGGGTGCTGTATAACATGTATTTGTGAACACCAAAATTAACCTAGACTATCTGACTTCTTATGGTAAGAAAGTCTAGCCTCATGAAACCAGACTACCAGCTGGCTCACGTTTCGTTTAGTGAAACATGAAACCAGACTACCAGCTGGCTCACGTTTCGTTAAGTGAAACATGAAACCAGACTACCAGCTGGCTCACGTTTCGTTAAATTAAACCAGACTACCCGCTGGTTCACGTTTCGTTAAGTGAAACATGAAACCAGACTACCAGCTGGCTCACGTTTCGTTAAGTGAAACATGAAACCAGACTACCAGCTGGCTCACGTTTCGTTAAGTGAAACATGAAACCAGACTACCAGCTGGCTCCCGTTTCGTTAAGTGAAACATGAAACCAGACTACCAGCTGGCTCACGTTTCGTTAAGTGAAACATGAAACCAGACTACCAGCTGGCTCACGTTTCGTTAAATGAAACCAGACTACCAGCTGGCTCACGTTTCGTTAAATGAAACCAGACTACCCGCTGGCTCACATTTCGTTAAGTGAAACATGAAACCAGACTACCCGCTGGCTCACGTTTCGTTAAGTGAAACATGAAACCAGACTACCCGCTGGCTCACGTTTCGTTAAGTGAAACAGAATTTGATCTCACAAGGTCTGGCTGGTTTAATGAGGCTAAAGAACTAACTGTGCTGGAGAACCATTTAGTAACAAGAGTGCTGTGGATGGGTTAGAAAGAGAAACAGTCAACACAATTGTCATTTCTAAGACACTGCAGGCTATTGTTGAAGGAACCACTGACATGGTTTCCTCCCAAATGGCACCCTATTCTCCAATAGAGCTCTGGTCAAAAGTAGTGCACTATATACGGAATAGGGTGCCATTTGGGATGTAGCCATTGTGACAATCAGAGCTCCAGGCGAGAGACTCACCACTGATGTTTCCATCTGTCCTCTGATTGTTCTTAAACTCCTTCAAGGAAAGGTAGAGCACCTTCCTGACCTCGCGCTCCTCTAACCACGGGATCCCATCGCTGTCGTCCTGAGAAAGGAAGGGGGACAGACAGGGTTAGCAATGTCGGCTTACTGTAGCAACGCCAAGGTCACAGAGAGGGAAGAACATCGTAACTGTTTTCACAACTTGTGTATGTCCCAAACTGGCACCCTATTCCTTATATAGTGCACTACTTTGGTCATGAGTAATGCACTATGAAGGGAATAGGGCACCATATTGGGCTGAAACCTTTCAGGGAACTGAATCCATTCAGCGGATGGAACTGATTTATTCTGACATTGATGTGAAAAACTGCAGAAGTTAACAATGCAGAGTCTAGGGCCCTAACACACACACACACACACACACACACACACACACACACACACACACACACACACACACACACACACACACACACACACATAATCACACACACGCACGCACGCACGCACGCACGCACGCACGCACGCACGCACGCACGCACGCACGCACGCACACACACACACACACACACACACACACACACACACACACACACACACACACACACACACATAATCACACACACGCACGCACGCACGCACGCACGCACGCACACACACACACACACACAATCACACGCACGCACGCACGCACGCACGCACGCACGCACGCACGCACACACACACACACACACACACACACACACATAATCACACGCACGCACGCACGCACGCACGCACGCACGCACGCACGCACGCACACACACACACACACACACACACACACACACACACACACATAAAACACACCCACACACACACACACAAACACATGTATGAAATAGGGTACTATTTGGGACCCAATCTTGTTCCACACATCTCTTCCCTTTGGACCTTGGATGCAGAAATTACCCAGAGAGCTTTTCAGGAACAAAGCATTGAAGCAATACCCTGGGTAAGATGTATAGCAGCCTCCCTTTGTGTGACTACAGAGCTGGGCTACGTCCCAAATGGTACCCTGTTCCCTATATAGTGCACTACTTTTGACCAGGGACCATAAGGCACTACTGACCCATAGGGCTCTGGTCAAAAGTAGTGCACTATATAGGTAATAGGGGGCCATTTGGGACGCATTCTCCAGCTGAACCGCATGACTCACATCTCTACACACACCGACACGCACACACACTCACACAAACAGACGGACACACACACACACTCACACCACACACGGATGCACACACTGTAGCAGTGCTGCTGCAGCGAAGGAGTTTCTTGAAGTGACGGAGCCACGCCATGGCGAACATGAATCAGAGTCTTTGTGCCATCACACACACACACACACACACACAGCTAATAAAAACCCTTCTGGCCAATAAATCAAGTCCTTCTCAACACAGAGTGATAATAGTAGCCTACTGAATGTCCCAGCAGAAATCAGAGGGCTACTGTATCATTACCAGGAGCTTCTTCAGGATTTTCTCTTGTTAAAAGTGGGAGTGATCAAACTAGCCTGAAAAACATGCAGTCTTCACACGTACAGTGCTATGTAGACGTCTGCTAAATGTTATACACTATAGATTGTTTTCCCCCAAAGCGCTCTTATAAGAGTGAGACATCAAGTCATGTGATCTCAACCTGGTCTCAGAGCATTTTGTATTGTTCTGTACGTAAATCCGAGACACTCCATTTAGTATGATATGTTAAGTTTTGTATGGTATGGAGTAATTTGTGGGTGTCCATCACCCATTTCGTAAGATACTGTATGTTAGGAATTACAATTCGTATTATATGTTACGTATTCTCAAAATGTACATTATGTCACGAATTTGAAAAACATACAATATGTTACAAATTTGCAAAAGGTATGGTATGTTACAAATTATAGCTAGCTGGCTAACGTTTGCTATGCTCAGGGTTAGGGTTATGTTTAGGAGTTAGGTTAAAGGGTTAAGGTTAGGGTTAGGGGAAGGGTTAGCTAACATGCTAAGTAGTTGCAAAGTAGTTAAAAAGTAGTAAGTAGTTGAAAAGTTGCTAATTAGCTAAAATGCTAAAGTTGTCCGTGATGAGATTCGAACTCGCAATCTTTGGGTTGCTATACCCAACCACCTTACTTTCGTTTTTGCCTTAAGTAACCATCTGTCTATGTTACCATACCATTCGTAACATTTCACACAAACGTTTTCTATGTTATGTTTAGTCTATGACACCAGGCTGGTAATCTTCCCACTTACAGTACTGTGTCTGAGTAATAATAATACATTTTATTTTAAGCGCTTTTCACAACACCCAAAGTCACTTTACATACACAAGAAAATGGTGTAAAATACAAGTACGGATATAGAAGTACATTAAACATGATGACAGACTGACCAGGGAGAACACTAAACATGATGACAGACTAACCAGGGAGAACACTAAACATGATGACAGACTAACCATGGAGAACACTAAACATGATGACAGACTAACCAGGGAGAACACTAAACATGATGACAGACTAACCATGGAGAACACTAAACATGATGACAGACTAACCAGGGAGAACACTAAACATGATGACAGACTAACCAGGGAGAACACTAAACATGATGACAGACTAACCAGGGAGAACACTAAACATGATGACAGACTAACCATGGAGAACACTAAACATGATGACAGACTAACCAGGGAGAACACTAAACATGATGACAGACTAACCATGGAGAACACTAAACATGATGACAGACTAACCAGGGAGAACACTAAACATGATGACAGACTAACCAGGGAGAACACTAAACATGATGACAGACTGACCATGGAGAACACTAAACATGATTACAGACTAACCAGGGAGAACACTAAACATGATGACAGACTGACCATGGAGAACAATAAACATGATGACAGACTGACCATGGAGAATACTAAACATGATGACAGACTGACCATGGAGAATACTAAACATGATGACAGACTAACCAGGGAGAACACTAAACATGATGACAAACTGACCATGGAGAATACTAAACATGATGACAGACTAACCAGGGAGAACACTAAACATGATGACAGACTGACCATGGAGAACACTAAACATGATTACAGACTAACCAGGGAGAACACTAAACATGATGACAGACTAACCAGGGAGAACACTAAACATGATGACAGACTAACCATGGAGAACACTAAACATGATGACAGACTAACCATGGAGAATACTAAACATGATGACAGACTGACCATGGAGAACACTAAACATGATGACAGACTGACCATGGAGAATACTAAACATGATGACAGACTGACCATGGAGAACACTAAACATGATGACAGACTGACCAGGAAGTGAACTAGACAGAGGATAAAAGCTAAGACAAACCTGTGTGAAGAGGTGTGTCTTTAGTGTAGAATATGGGTATGGATTGTGAGGTTCTGACATGGAGAGGGAGGGAGATCCAGAGTTGGGGAGCTGCACTGGTAAAGCAGGGATGGTGAGGAGGCACGTGTCAGAGGAGTGCAGTGAACAGGTTGGAATGTAAATATACTGTATATTTTTTTAAATGTTTTTTTATTTATCCTTTATTTAACAGAGGAGTTTGATGAATGCAGGGGTGCAGGAGGACACTAAGGTTGAGTGCTTTCTAAGTGAGCATGGGCAGTCCTGTGTTGAACTGGGAGCCAGTGGGATGAGGGTGGGCGTGATGGGGTCCCAAGGTCTGGTGTGGGTGGACTCATGCAGCTGAATGTTGAATATGTTGAAGTCTGGCCAGTGTTTTGGCGGGGAGTCCGTGGAGAATGACGTTGAAACAGTCCAGGCGTGATAAAACAAAGGTTTCAGCAGTGGGGTCGATGACAGAGTAGACGTGTGTTTTATCGTCTGCTAAATGTTATACATTATACATTGTTTTCTCACAAAGCACTCTTTTAAGAGTGAGAAGTCAAGTCATGTGATCCTTACACTTATAGTATGTGTTTCTGTCCTGGAGCATCCTTCATACCACCCAGGTATGTACACTGTCCTGGAGCATCCTTCATACCACCCAGGTATGTACACTGTCCTGGAGCATCCTTCATACCACCCAGGTATGTACACTGTCCTGGAGCATCCTTCATACCACCCAGGTATGTACACTGTCCTGGAGCATCCTTCATACCACCCAGGTATGTACACTGTCCTGGAGCATCCTTCATACCACCCAGGTATGTACACTGTCCTGGAGCATCCTTCATACCACCCAGGTATGTACACTGAACCACATCGACTCCTTCAGGGAGGACCTAACTAACCCTGGGCCTGTTTTATTTATGAACACTTTGCACTTGATCTCATGAAATGCCACAGCTAAAAATAACCATCACCCCTGAATCACCCCTTGAGCAGCCGACAAAACGCCTACGTCCTCCCTGGCACCCTATTCCCTGTGTACTGCATGGGCCCTGGTCAAAAGTAGTGCACTATATAGGGAATAGGGTGCCATTTGGGATGCAAGACTGTATGGATTGCTCAGCCGTAGACGATCCAGTACTTTTACATGTCATGCTTTTCAGGGTTTTACAGATGTTTGACACTGTCTGACATACAAGTGGAACTAGTCATCTGCCAGACATCATTGAGGGAAAAAACGCAGGGGGACCTTGCGTTTTCTTTGAGACTGTGGTCCCAGCTCTCTTCAGGTCATTGACCAGGTCCTGCCGTGTAGTTCTAGCCTGATCCCTCACCTTCCTCATGATCATTGATGCCCCACGAGGTGAGATCTTGCATGGTGCCCCAGACCGAGGGAGATTGACCGTCATCTTGAACTTCTTCCATTTTCTAATAATTGCGCCAACAGTTGTTGCCTTCTCACCAAGCTGCTTGCCTATTGTCCTGTAGCCCATCCCAGCCTTGTGCAGGTCTACAATTTTATCCCTGATGTCCTTACACAGCTCTCTGGTCTTGGCCATTGTGGAGAGGTTGGAGTCTGTTTGATTGAGTGTGTGGACAGATGTCTTTTATACAGGTAACGAGTTCAAACAGGTGCAGGTAATGAGTGGAGAACAGGAGGGCTTCTTAAAGAAAAACTAACAGGTCTGTGAGAGCCGGAATTCTTACTGGTTGGTAGGTGATCAAATACTTATGTCATGCAATAAAATGCAAATTATTTATTTAAAAATCATACAATGTGATTTTCTGGATTTTTGTTTTAGATTCCGTTTCTCACAGTTGAAGTGTACCTATGATAAAAATTACAGACCTCTACATGCTTTGTAAGTAGGAAAACCTGCAAAATCGGCAGTGTATCAAATACTTGTTCTCCCCACTGTATATATTTATATATACAGTGGGGAGAACAAGTATTTGATACACTGCCGATTTTGCAGGTTTTCCTACTTACAAAGCATGTAGAGGTCTGTAACCATTAGTAACACACTACGCCGTCATGGATTAAAATCCTGCAGCGCACGCAAGGTCCCCCTGCTCAAGCCAGCGCCTGTGCAGGCCTAATGAAGTTTGCTAATGACCATCTGGATGATCCAGAGGAGGAATGGGAGAAGGTCATGTGGTCTGATGAGACAAAAATAGAGCTTTTTGGTCTAAAATCCACTCGCCGTGTTTGGAGGAAGAAGAAGGATGAGTACAACCCCAAGAACACCATCCCAACCATGAAGCATGGAGGTGGAAACATCATTCTTTGGGGATGCTTTTCTGCAAAGGGGACAGGACGACTGCACCGTATTGAGGGGAGGATGGATGGGGCCATGTATCGCGAGATCTTGGCCAACAACCTCCTTCCCTCAGTAAGAGCATTGAAGATGGGTCGTGGCTGGGTCATCCAGCATGACAACGACCCGAAACACACAGCCAGGGCAACTAAGGAGTGGCTCCGTAAGAAGCATCTCAAGGTCCTGGAGTGGCCTAGCCAGTCTCCAGACCTGAACCCAATAGAAAATCTTTGGAGGGAGCTGAAAGTCCGTGTTGCCCAGCGACAGCCCCGTAACCTGAAGGATCTGGATGGAGGAGTGGGCCAAAATCCCTACTGCAGTGTGTGCAAACCTGGTCAAGAACTACAGGAAACATATGATCTCTGTAATTGCAAATAAAAGGTTTCTGTACCAAATATTAAGTTCTGCTTTTCTGATGTATCAAATACTTATGTCATGCAATAAAATGCAAATTAATTACTTAAAAATCATACAATGTGATTTTCTGGATTTTTGTTTTAGATTCCGTCACTCACAGTTGAAGAGTACCTATGATAAAAATTACAGACTTCTACATGCTTTGTAAGTGGAAAAACCTGCAAAATCGGCAGTGTATCAAATACTTGTTCTCCCCACTGTATCTCTGTGTGGGTTAAAATATCTTAAACATCTAATACAGGCAGACAGACAGACAGACATACATACAGACAGGCTGACATTCCCTCCTTCCCTCCCTCCCTCACTCCCCCCTAAGCTAAAGCAAAGACTGGAGTCAAATACAGTCCTATTCATCCTTATTTTTTTAAATATATTTAAGATTCATTTGGACAGATTCTAGATGATCAGTTACAGATAGCAGGGGAGTGTTATACCACTCAGACTTCTCTCTGCATTCTAGGTTCTGATTGTCACTACATTTGTGAATTCCCTGTCCTGAGTTAACAGGGTTGGAATGAGAATAAGCCCCGGCCCTGTGCCAGATACTTTTGGCTCAGTGTATCTGCACATGTTCCTGTGGCAGCTGAAGAGTTAAGGGTGCTGGCCTAATTTTACCAGCCTTAACAGAACTGGATCTTTCCAGTCCACACAGTGTGAGACCACAGCACACACCGCTCAGTCAGAATCAACAGTCAGATACACACACAGACACACTGTAATGTAGTTTGATGCAGAGACAGATGTGAAAGGATTTTCCCAAATTACACTCTATTCCCTTTATAGTGCCCTACGTTTGACCTGAGCCCTATATGGAATAGGGTGCCATTTGGGATGCATAGCCCTATATGGAATAGGGTGCCATTTGGGATGCATAGCCCTATATGGAATTTGGGATGCATAGCCCTATATGGAATTTGGGATGCATAGCCCTATATGGAATTTGGGATGCATAGCCCTATATGGAATTTGGGATGCATAGCCCTATATGGAATTTGGGATGCATAGCCCTATATGGAATTTGGGATGCATAGCCCTATATGGAATTTGGGATACATAGCCCTATATGGAATTTGGGATGCATAGCCCTATATGGAATTTGGGATGCATAGCCCTATATGGAATTTGGGATGCATAGCCCTATATGGAATTTGGGATACATAGCCCTATATGGAATTTGGGATGCATAGCCCTATATGGAATTTGGGATGCATAGCCCTATATGGAATAGGGTGCCATTTGGGATGCATAGCCCTATATGGAATTTGGGATGCATAGCCCTATATGGAATTTGGGATGCATAGCCCTATATGGAATTTGGGATGCATAGCCCTATATGGAATTTGGGATACATAGCCCTATATGGAATTTGGGATGCATAGCCCTATATGGAATTTGGGATGCATAGCCCTATATGGAATAGGGTGCAATTTGGGATGCATAGCCCTATATGGAATAGGGTGCCATTTGGGATGCATAGCCCTATATGGAATAGGGTGCCATTTGGGATGCATATTTAGAAATAAACCTAGTGAATACCAACAAGCCAAACTGTTGTAGACAGGAGCACACCACAACAACACAGGTCAAGTTGCTGCCCTTGTGAACCTGACCAGCGGGCCTTCTGCCCATGGTTACGTCTCAAATAACACCCTATTCCCTATATAGTGCCATAGGGCTCTGGTCAAATGTAGTGCACTATATAGGGAATAGCAGGGTGCCATTCGGGACACACACCATGTGAAGGTAAGCTAATACAGCCAAGAACTCACGCTCTGCCGTGTCCACAGGACACAAAACCACACTGCAGATTTAGAAGCATTTACAGTGTATTCACAACCCTGTCCCTCTCTCCATATCTGTCAAACACTATCCCATTGGTTCTATTGAACAAAATCAAGCATTATGCAAGTACTTCTTGAATGTACATTGACAGTGTAATGGACCCAGGTCTGTATTGACAGTGTATTGGTCCCAGGTCTGTATTGACAGTGTATTGGACCCAGGTCTGTATTGACAGTGTATTGAACACAGGTCTGTATTGACAGTTTATTGGACCCTGGTCTGTATTGACAGTGTATTGGACCCAGGTCTGTATTGACAGTGTATTGGACCCAGGTCTGTATTGACAGTGTATTGGACCCGGGTCTGTATTGACAGTGTATTGGACCTGGGTCTGTATTGACAGTGTATTGGACCCGGGTCTGTATTGACAGTGTATTGGACCCAGGTCTGTATTGACAGTGTATTGGACCCAGGTCTGTACTGACAGTGTATTGGACCCGGGTCTGTATTGACAGTGTATTGGACCCAGATCTTGGACCTAGGTCTGTATTGACAGTGTATTGGACCCAGGTCTGTATTGACAGTGTATTGGACCCGGGTCTGTATTGACAGTGTATTGGACCCAGGTCTGTATTGACAGTGTATTGGACCCGGGTCTGTATTGACAGTGTATTGGACCCGGGTCTGATCAATTAGTTTGATATGGGTTCACAATGTGACACATCTTGTATTTGTTCTTGTTAGTTTACTAAACAGGGTGAATGATTTGATTTAATGTGGGCCTTAGATAATGACTATACAATACAACACCACAATGAGAGTCTCCATCTGCCTCCCAAATGGCACCCTATTCCCTATATAGTGAGTGCACTACTTTTGACCAGTGCCGGCTCTGGTCAAAAGTAGTGCACTTTATGGGCTCTGGTCATAGGTTGCCATTTGGGATACAACTGCTCTTATGACCCCCCGCCCCCCCCCTCCGTCCCTTTGTGGCCTGCACTTCTCTCCCATCTGCTCCCTTCAGGCTGGTCTTGTCTGGTTTGCTGGACTCAATCCTCCTCACCCCTGCCCGCCCCGGGGTCAAAGGGTACTGTTGACCTCTGAATTCCTGTCAGCAATTTAGTCAGCTGGTAATGAGCATGGCGCCTGACCACAAAGAATAGCTGTTTTATAGACGTCTATCCTGTTCTGTTCTGTTCTGTTTGTGTGTGTGTGTGTCAATCCGTCATCTCAGTGCAGCTACAATGAAGGTGATGAATAAACCAAGATAACCTTTTAATTCAGTTTATATTTCACCTCTTTGAATATCCTCCTCACACTACACTTCCTGGTCCTGTCTTCCTCACACTACACTTCCAGGTCCTGTCCTCCTCACACTACACTTCCTGGTCCTGTCCTCCTCACACTACACTTCCTGGTCCTGTCTTCCTCACACTACACTTCCTGGTCCTGCCCTCCTCACACTACACCTCCTGATCCTCCTCAAACTACACTTCCTGGCCCTGTCCTCCTGACTGAACACACTACACTTCCTGGTCTTGTCCTCCTGACTGAACACACAACACTTCCTGGTCCTGTCCTCCTGACCTTTTCTTTCCTCCTCAACTTGTCAAACATTGTTCCCCAAGTATTCTAGAGGATTTATGTCCAATTATTGTCTGTCTGTTAGACACACTGGCAAATGTGAAGAGTTGTGAACGTGAAGTGGTTTTGTAAGGCAGTCATTCACTGTGGCAGCCATGTAGCTAGTGGAGTCCCAAATGTCACCCTATTCCCTATATAGTGTTAGTGCACAACTTTTGACCAGAGCCCTATGGGCTAATGGGAGGGTTCACCCTGTGTCAGAACCAAGAGGAAGTGATCCCTCCCTCCCTCTCCCTACCTCCCTACCTGCCGGCCTGCCTCCCGCCCTCCCTCTCTGCCGGCCTGCCTCACTCCCTGCCTCCCTCCCTGCCTCCCTCCTTGCCTCCTTCCTTCCTTCCTTCTTCCCTCCCTCTCTCCCTGCCTTTCTCCCTGCCTGCCTCCCCCCCCTGCCTGACACAAAGGACATTCCACAGTGGGGCCTATATGTCCCCCTCGGAGACCCACAGACAAGCACGACACACAATGTTAAAAACAGCAGAGAAAAAGCATCCCAAATGTCACTATTCCCTATGTAGGGCACTACTTTTGACCAGGGCCATAAGGAATAGGGGTCCATTTGGGACGGAGAGAAAAACACATATACCCCCATGAACAGGGCAGAAACAAACCCTCTCGCCCAAGCGTTACACTACACAACCTAAAATGGGGGTGGAGTGAGGGTCTCAGTGTCACACTTTCTTCATAGGTCTGACAATTTTAAAAAGAGAAAATAAACTCTTCACTAGTCTCTCCATGTGTCAGACCTGTCCAGTGGTGCTGCTACAACCTGTCTGTGTGTTAGTCTCTCCATGTGTCAGACCTGTCCAGTGGTGCTGCTACAACCTGTCTGTGTGTTAGTCTCTCCATGTGTCAGTCAGACCTGTCCAGTGGTGCTGCTACAACCTGTCTGTGTGTTTAGGGGCTCTTGTTCACTTTGTTATTAGCAGTGTAAATACAAAAGGACAATGCTCTACGGACTCCTGAAGCGTCCGATTACACCTCAAAGGGATCCAGAGCTGGCACATCAAGAGCAAAGGATGGATCAGCATGGAGCCAGCCAGCCAACAGCAGAAAGGTAGAGAGCCCCGCCTTCCCTCTCCAGGTCTCCCTGGCAACAAGACGTTTTTTACACGCCTGGCCATTTCTCTCTCTCTGCCGTAGACCAAACGTTTTGCTCTGTATTCTTCTTCCTCTTGGTTCTGACACAGGGTGAACCCTCTCTGTGGATCAGACAGTCCGGTGGATAGCTTGGCCTCACCCTGACCCTGTGGATTCTGGGTTTAAACAAAACAGAGCCACTCAGTGCCTGTACGTGTACCCATGGCCTCACCCCCTTCTCTCTGTTCTGTTGTCACAGAGCCAAGCTTTCATCAGGAGGCTCGGGTTGCTTAATGTCGTGGGGCTTAATGTACAGTCAGATCCCATAATGCTGCAGTCAGCTGGCTGCCTGGCTCTGCAGGAAACACTGTACGAGGGCCCTTTACAATGACCTACTTTGCAGAAATCTCCTAAACAGAGAGTGAGTGAGGAGAAGGATTCAAGGACAACTCGTCATATCAACCTTCATGGTTGAGAAATGTATTTTCTACCAGCATCCCTTTAAACAGTCTGCAGACAATTATACTGAGTTCAATAAATGTAGGCTAAAGACTAACCAAGAACAAACATGTTGTCCACCCTACCTCTCTATACTACATGTTGTCCACCCTACCTCTCTATACTACATGTTGTCCACCCTACCTCTCTATACTACATGTTGTCCACCCTACCTCTCTATACTACATGTTGTCCACCCTACCTCTCCATACAACATGTTGTCCACCCTACCTCTCCATACAACATGTTGTCCACCCTACCTCTCTATACTACATGTTGTCCACCCTACCTCTCCATACAACATGTTGTCCACCCTACCTCTCTATACTACATGTTGTCCACCCTACCTCTCAATACAACATGTTGTCCACCCTACCTCTCTATACTACATGTTGTCCACCCTACCTCTCTATACTACATGTTGTCCACCCTACCTCTCTATACTACATGTTGTCCACCCTACCTCTCTATACTACATGTTGTCCACCCTACCTCTCTATACTACATGTTGTCCACCCTACCTCTCTATACTACATGTTGTCCACCCTACCTCTCTATACAACATGTTGTCCACCCTACCTCTCTATACTACTTGTTGTCCACCCTACCTCTCTATACTACATGTTGTCCACCCTACCTCTCTATACTACATGTTGTCCACCCTACCTCTCCATACAACATGTTGTCCACCCTACCTCTCTATACTACATGTTGTCCACCCTACCTCTCTATACTACATGTTGTCCACCCTACCTCTCTATACTACATGTTGTCCACCCTACCTCTCCATACAACATGTTGTCCACCCTACCTCTCCATACTACATGTTGTCCACCCTACCTATCCATACAACATGTTGTCCACCCTACCTCTCTCTATACAACATGTTGTCCACCCTACCTCTCCATGTTGTCCACCCTATCTCTCCATACAACATGTTGTCCACCCTGCCTCTCCATGTTGTCCACCCTATCTCTTCATGCAACATGTTGTCCACCCTGCCTCTCCATACAACATGTTGTCCACCCTGCCTCTCCATACAACATGTTGTCCACCCTACCTCTCCATACAACATGTTGCTCACCCTGCCTCTCCAGGTTGTCCACCCTACCTCTTCAAACAACATGTTGTCCATCCTACCTCTCCATACAACATGTTGTCCACCCTACCTCTCCATGTTGTCCACCCTATCTCTCCATACAACATGTTGTCCACCCTGCCTCTCCATGTTGTCCACCCTATCTCTTCATGCAACATGTTGTCCACCCTGCCTCTCCATACAACATGTTGTCCACCCTGCCTCTCCATACAACATGTTGTCCACCCTACCTCTCCATACAACATGTTGTCCACCCTACCTCTCCATACAACATGTTGTCCACCCTACCACTCCATACAACACATTCCATACAACATGGAAGTAAGAAGTAGTGTCTGTCTCTGTTCAGTGCTTTGCCACCATGCCAGGATTTCATGACTGGGGCCCATGCCAACCTGGAGCATGTTGTCCACCCTACCTCTCCATACAACATGTTGTCCACCTTACCTCTCTGTGTCTGTCTCCATGCCAGGATTTCATGACTGGGGCCCCATGTCAACCTGGAGCTGCAGTAAAACAGCCTGTTCCACATCATTAAGGAGGTGTAGTAATAGCATCTCATTTTAACCAACACATTTAGACTCTCTCAATGGAGTCTGTGTTGAAAATCACTCCCTTAATAGCAGCACTGTTGGACATGGCTAAGGCTATGGAAAGGGACTTGATGCAGTGCAATACAAAATTACATTTATTATTTTGGGTTTCACATAAATTCATAATGTATTCAAACGATTTACAATGGGCAAATTTGAATTATGCCAGGGCAAATGATTGCATGTTTCTAATTCGGTCTTTGACATTATACAACGATAACCTAATACATTTATTTTGAGAATGCCTGAAAATAGTTTCCATACTGAAAATACTGTCACAAAATAACACAATAAATAGGCCATGTCGTGTTTACATCCTTATAATAAATTGTTGAAACATTTTCAGACCTTGGGGAGATTATTATATTTTTTACCACTGTTAGTTAGTCTAGATACAGTGGGGGTCCGTCCCAAATGGCAAACTATTCTCTATATATTGCACATCAAAAGAGTATAGGGTGCCATTTGGAGTGCAGACTAGAATGCAGAGTAGGCCTTCTTCATTACCTCTGTGGAGAGTAGTCTGTATTTATCTGTCTGTTGAAAATCCCTAAAATGAAAACTGCCTCTCCTTTGTGTTCAAGTCTCGCATTCTAGGTAGAAAACTGTAAAATCCTGTTCCGTATCATTCTAGGTAGAAGACTGTCAAATCCTGTTCTGTATCTTTCTAGGTAGAAGACTGTCAAATCCTGTTCCGTATCTTTCTAGGTAGAAAACTGTAAAATCCTGTTCCGTATCATTCTAGGTAGAAAACTGTAAAATCCTGTTCCGTATCATTCTAGGTAGAAAACTGTAAAATCCTGTTCCGTATCTTTCTAGGTAGAAAACTGTAAAATCCTGTTCCGTATCATTCTAGGTAGAAAACTGTAAAATCCTGTTCCGTATCATTCTAGGTAGAAAACTGTAAAATCCTGTTCCGTATCTTTCTAGGTAGAAAACTGTAAAATCCTGTTCCGTATCATTCTAGGTAGAAGACTGTCAAATCCTGTTCTGTATCATTCTAGGTAGAAGACTGTCAAATCCTGTTCCGTATCTTTCTAGGTAGAAGACTGTAAAATCCTGTTCCGTATCATTCTAGGTAGAAGACTGTCAAATCCTGTTCTGTATCTTTCTAGGTAGAAGGATGTAAAATCCTGTTCCGTATCATTCTAGGTAGAAAACTGTAAAATCCTGTTCCGTATCTTTCTAGGTAGAAAACTGTAAAATCCTGTTCCGTATCTTTCTAGGTAGAAAACTGTAAAATCCTGTTCCGTATCATTCTAGGTAGAAAACTGTAAAATCCTGTTCCGTATCTTTCTAGGTAGAAAACTGTAAAATCCTGTTCCGTATCATTCTAGGTAGAAGACTGTCAAATCCTGTTCCGTATCATTCTAGGTAGATGACTGTCAAATCCTGTTCCGTATCTATCTAGGTAGAAGACTGTCAAATCCTGTTCCGTATCATTCTAGGTAGAAGACTGTCAAATCCTGTTCTGTATCTTTCTAGGTAGAAGGATGTAAAATCCTGTTCCGTATCATTCTAGGTAGAAGACTGTCAAATCCTGTTCCGTATCATTCTAGGTAGAAGACTGTCAAATCCTGTTCTGTATCTTTCTAGGTAGAAGGATGTAAAATCCTGTTCCGTATCATTCTAGGTAGAAGGATGTAAAATCCTGTTCCGTATCTTTCTAGGTAGAAGACTGTCAAATCCTGTTCCGTATCTTTCTAGGTAGAAGACTGTAAAATCCTGTTCCGTATCATTCTAGGTAGAAGACTGTCAAATCCTGTTCCGTATCATTCTAGGTAGAAGACTGTACAATCCTGTTCCGTATCCTTCTAGGTAGAAGACTGTCAAATCCTGTCCCGTATCAGAAATACCTCTGTTTTGTCAGTAAACCTCGCTGCTGCTGCTTCTTCTCCTGGAGGAGAGAAATACTGAACAATAAATGAATCTGAAAGTATAAGTCTCTGTGATGTTTTCTCTCAACATCTGTCATTATGGATTAAACAGAGAGATGGAGGAAAATAAGAAATATTCAAAAGGCTTGCTGTAATCTAGCTCAGATGTATTAGGATCTTGTAAATAAATCCCACACGATTTTCTTGAAGACGTTGACAAATCCCCTAGTTTCTATTAACCTGATTTGAATAATAAAGCTACTGACTGACATCTGATCGTCTGTTTCACTACTGTAATCAAATCACACTCCACACTATAAAAAGGGCCTGAAAAGCCTTTAATACAAGAGTAGCAATTTGTAGCCCTTAAATCTAAATGAAAGTAGCCAATTTATTAACCGTAATGTCCTGCCACTACAGATAATGCTAAATAAATCTGACCTTGATTTTACACTGAGCCCTGAGACAGCATGACACTGTAAAATAGTGTAAACAAAAGCAAAGCAATTGCTCCTCAGTGTGAAGAGAAACACTGTTTACTGCTGACACAGCACATCTAATTCAGGGAGAAACCCCGACGACTACGCAGCGAAGTGGAACATTCCCTATTGGCAGCAAAATCCCAGCTCACAACTTCCCATGCCAAGAAATAAAATAACAAACTCGTCTTGTTCGTTCATCCGAGTTTGGTTTCTCCACTTCTCCATGTATGTCTCCCTGGGATTCTCCTGTTGCAACTATGTGTCAATCTGGTTACATTTCCATCTGTCTTCACGATGACTCCCACGTCCAAAACAGAATTTTGTCTTTCCAGCTGCAGGCCTCCTGTCTGTCTGTCTGTCTGTCCTCTCTCTCCATGTCCCTGGCCCGGCCATCTGCTGCTTTGTGTCTGTTTGGTTCTACCACACACTGAAACACATACTTCAACTTGGCCCTCCTCACTTGTGCGCCTGATAAAACAAACAGTGGCTATGTCCCAAATGGCACCCTGTTCCCTATATAGTGCACTACTTTTGACCAGGGACCATAGAGCTCTGGTCAATTGGCCCATTGGGATCTGGTCAATTGGCCCATTGGGATCTGTTCAAAAGTAGGGCACTATATAGGGAATACGGTGCCATTTGGGACGTAGGCTGTGACAGCCTGTGTAAAGGCCCAGCAGTGGCAGCTGTGTTTACCACACCACACACCAATGGATTAGGCTTTTGACCAGCTGTGTAGCTGCACTGATGCAACTACACAGAGGAACCATGTTATCCTCTAGACTATCCCCTTACTGTTCTGAAGCTCTAACTACTGTCATTAATTAAAACAACAGTTTCAAATGCAATCCGAGCCTGCTTGTTCTTTCATCTCGTGGCTCTAGCGTTCCTCTGACGATCGTTCAGCACGCACTGTTTTAGGAACCACCCGCTGCCAACATATTTCACGTGATTCTACATGCGCACTCGGTTGGCAAATTACGTTGTATTACTCTCAGCCAGGAACCGCTACTGGTGTGTCTGAGCCCTTAAACCAAGCAGGAGTAATAAAAGTCTTAGGCTCATGGAGAGGAAGTTAAACTACAAGGGCAAGTGTTTGTCCTTGTTCAAGAAAGAGTCCCCTTTGTTTGTTTTAACGGCTGGCTTTACTACATTTCTGACAAACTTCTACAGAAAGCTAGACAGGAGTTTTTCCAAATTGCCTTCTTGGACAGTTGACAATAGAAGAGATTGTCAAGAAAATTAAGAAGCACTTTAGAACATGACACCTCAAGTGTCAGAATGGAAGTCCAGAATGAATGACCCTAAGTCAGTCCCAAATGGCACCCTATTCTCTGTATAGTGCACTACTTTTGACCAGAGCCCTAAAGGCCGTGGTCAAAGACTCACAGAAGACAACAGAGAATACAAGGTCTTGTTGTAATTCAAGCAGCCAGTGACTCTGCTGTTGAAGTGGAAGACAACTGGAATGTATTACAGTAGGTGTGATACTTATTATGAATAATGTTACCACCATTAAATAGCTCCTGTTGCGGTAGGATTCAAGGTTAATTCCACCTATTATTAGCTATTAAATGAATCTCCTATATGATACTTGCTGAACTAAGGTCAATTAGAAAGTAAATGATTCATTCATGCAATAATATTGTTGGAACAATGGCCGCAACACAAAATGGGGGAGAAGTCAAATGAGGATAGGTTGCAATTGTTTAAACGTCTTCAAATCAAGCACATGGACACATCAATCTCGTAGATATACAGTTGACTTTTGTCACAGGCCCTTAATGTCGTACAGTCTGCATTACTCCCCATATGATAATACTACAAGTCATCAAATATATTACATTCTCTGAAAGACAATTAGGTTTTTAAATATAAATCATCAAATATTTATGTGATATAAATCAGGGATCGGGGCCCATACTGGGCTTCAGACACACACACACACACACACACACACACACACACATTAGAACTACCATAGGTCTCCATTTGGGAGACAGCACTGGATTGGTCATATAAAATAAAATATAAAATGGTGAAAATATCTTATTCTCAGAATTCAAAGTAACTGACTGAGAAAATATGCTTGATGTTTTAGGACAGTCTGATGATGATGTTTTAGGACAGTCTGATGATGATATTTTAGGACAGTCTGATGATGATATTTTAGGACAGTCTGATGATGATGTTTTAGGACAGTCTGATGATGATATTTTAGGACAGTCTGATGATGATATTTTAGGACAGTCTGATGATGATGTTTTAGGACAGTCTTATGTTGATGTTTTAGGACAGTCTGATGATGATGTTTTAGGACAGTCTGATTATGATGTTTTAGGACAGTCTGATGAAGATGTTTTAGGACAGTCTGATGATGATGTTTTAGGACAGTCTGATGATGATGTTTTAGGACAGTCTGATTATGATGTTTTAGGACAGTCTTATGTTGATGTTTTAGGACAGTCTTATGTTGATGTTTTAGGACAGTCTGATGATGATGTTTTAGGACAGTCTGATTATGATGTTTTAGGACAGTCTGATGAAGATGTTTTAGGACAGTCTTATGTTGATGTTTTAGGACAGCCTGATGATGATGATGTTTTAGGACAGTCTGATGTTGATGTTTTACGAGTCTAATGTTGATGTTTTAGGACAGTCTGATGTTGATGTTTTACGAGTCTAATGTTGATGTTTTAGGACAGTCTGATGATGATGTTTTAGGACAGTCTGATGTTGATGTTTTAAGACAATCTGATGTTGATGTTTTAGGACAGTATGGTGTTTATATTTTAGGACAGTCTGATGTTGATGTTTTAGGACAGTCTTATGTTGAAGTTTTAGGACAGTCTGATGGTGATGTTTTAGACAGTGTGATGTTGATGTTTTAGGACTGTCTGATGGTGATGTTTTAGACAGTGTGATGTTGATGTTTTAGGATAGTGTGGTGTTGATTTTTTAGGACAGTCTGATGTTTATGTTTTAGGACAGTCTGATGTTGATGTTTTAGGACTGTCTGATGTTGATGTTTTAGAACAGTCATGTTGTTTTAGGACAGTCTGATGTTGATGTTTTAGGCCAGTCTAAAAATGACATGAAACCAATATGTAAACACACTAACGCATAGCCTACCACACATAGTTTGTATGACGTTATCCATTGGCGAGAGAGAAGTTTCGGAACGATATTATGCATTTCAGAACACATTTAGCAAATACTTACGTATTTCTTCTGTATAATGTTCCTTTTGGGCCTGTCCTTACTCATCCTGCAAACCTGATTGGGCCGGTTAAACACCGAATAGCCACATGTATTTCCTTTTTTAGAACATGCAATTATTTAAATCCCGTGGTGTGATCCAGCGAGGTGGCAGAGTGTCTTTATCCCCACTCTCTCCCTCTCTCTCGCTCTACTTCCCTGAGTCGCCTGGGAGATAAAATCCAAATGTGCAATCCACGGCAAGAAACACTAATTTAAACACCCCAGAATCACGGCGTTATAGCATATGCATAACAACGAACCGGACAATAGTCCATTATTCTAATGAAAAACGCATGTATCCTGGATATCCTCGAGGCACAAATCAAACACGCTTTGAGGGCCCAGCAGATTCCGTGTTGAAGAATATCACAGACGGGAGTTAAAAGGTTAAAAAAAAGGTTCCCCAAAAAATGTCAATACAAAATCCAGAAACACGTTTCAGTGGTGTCTGCCAGACGACGAGTTAACTCTCCCACACCGCTAGTAATGGTAACGGCATGAGTTTATCTGCAGTGTCGTCCTGCCCCGATAACCGGGGGAATATGCCCCAGCGGTGAGTGTCGAGGAATACAGTACCACGTTAGGGACCGGGTACAAATACAAACACAGTCATCTGGCGTGAGGCGCAATTTCGGTTTATATCCCTCGAAGCTGCATGGACGGGCCTCATTTACAATACATAGGCTATATTTATTGTAATGTATCCTTTATTCATCATTTAAAATGTATTAAAATATGCCTATAATTAGAGGCTGCACCCATTATAACCAAGTTAGAAATACAAACATGTAGCCTATAACATTGTAATTACATGATCACAATGTTTTTACCATAAGAATTACGTTTGTTTTTTGAGTTGCAGAACAAGGGCTACACAGTCTAGATACAGTCTACATACACAGTCTAAATATGCATTGATGTGAGTGTGAGATAAACATGCAAGTACGAGCCTGGTGCATGGTGTCAAATTAGGAACTGGAAAACATGGGATGTGGGATGACCTATTGAAATCGCTGACCAACAGACAAGAACATCAGAGAGAGAGAGAGAGAGAGAGAGAGAGAGAGAGAGAAAGAGATCATTATAAAACTTTATAACTATATTTATGTTTAGACATAATATGACATTTGAAATGTCTTTATTCTTTTGGAACTTGTTATCTATTTCACCTGCTTGGCAATGTAAACATACTGTATGTTTCCCATGCTAATAAAGCCCTTTGAATTGTATCGAATTGAAGAGAGAGAGAGAGAGAGAGAGAGAGAGAGAGAGAGAGAGAGAGAGAGAGAGACTAGTGCAGTGGTGGAGTCATGTCTCTCTGCAGGAATAAACTGAGAAGGAAAGTACATGCAGCTGTATGAGGACAATGCTAAAGAAAGTTTGGCAGGTCCTCAAAGCCTCTTTAAATGAGGACCTTAGTTTACATTTCTAAATAAGAAACAGGGGGCCTAGTGTTACACAGTGAATGAGGAAACAGAGAGCCTACAGTTACACAGTGAATGAGGAAACAGAGAGCCTACAGTTACACAGTGAATGAGGAAACAGAGAGCCTACAGTTACACAGTGAATGAGGAAACAGAGGCGCACTGCTTTGCTTTGTCTTGGCCAGGTCGCAGTTGCAAATTAGAACTTGTTCTCAACTGACCTACCTGGTTAAATAAAGGTGAAATAAAAAAATAAAATTAAAATTGTGTGTGTGTGTGATAGGATGGTTGGTGACGTTTGTCAAGACGAGTGGATTTCAAGTGTATAGGCTAAGGTGGACCCCTTCATGTGAACTATCTTTTAGACTTGAGTTGATAGATGATCTGATAGTCAGCCTCAAAAGGTCCACTGACTGGAGCTGATGCAGAATTAATTAGGCCCTGCAGACAACCACATCCTTCAACTCAACTGACCATTATCCCTCACTATAAATGGGTAATATAATGTGTGTCCCAAATGGCACCCTATTCCCTATATAGTGCACTACATTCGACCAGAGCCCTATGGGTCCTGGTCAAAAGTAGTGCACTATAAATGGAATCCAGTGTTGTTTGGGACTGGCCAAAATAAGTGATTTACATTTTTACATTGACATTTTACGTCATTTAGGAGACGGTCTTATCCAGAGCAACTTACAGTAGTCAGTGTGTACATTTTCATACTTATTTACAAGCATCTGCAGACGTCACTGCAGGAGTCCTTACAGTTTTTTATATTATATTTCCGAAATCCCAATACATTCCTGTATGTTTTCGGGCTTTTAAGACAAGAATCTAGTCATGGCCCAAGGCAACACACACATTTCTAATATGTTACAGTCACATTCTATTTAGTTTAATGTTGAGCCTTTGTTTACCACTCAAGCCCTGGTTTCAGCAATATCATCAGAGGACTGTTGTCCTTCAACGCTGATTCAAAGCATGTTGTTCCCGTTGTAGAGATAACATGTCAGTGTTGTAAAACTGTGTTATTCTATACTAGGTCTCAGAACTCATAACAACAGTATGGGGTTTACAGGTCTTTACTTTCAGTCTACTGACACAGTCCTTCAGGGCTTACGTCTGGGGCCTGACTATACTGACAGGGCCTCTTAAACCCCCAGGAACCACCATTCAAGCCCATTCAGCCCATAGAAAGATATTTTCCCACCCTTCTACAAGAGACTAGGGTCCTAAATGGCATCCTATTCCCTATATATTGCACTAATTTTGACCAGAGGCTTGGGACGGGCCCCAAGCCCAGAATACCATAGGGGGATTGGGCAAAAGGAGAGGAGAACTTGAGCTGCCTCTCGCACTTCTCATTGACTGTGTCCCGATTCTGCACTTGCCCACTCCTCACCCGTCAGGGGTTTAAAAGCACTGGGGCAAGCATTGGGCTAGAGAAAGCTTCATATTAGGGCAAGCATTGGGCTAGAGAAAGCTTCATATTAGGGCAAGCATTGGGCTAGAGAAAGCTTCATATTAGGGCAAGCATTGGGCTAGAGAAAGCTTCATATTAGGGCAAGCATTGGGCTAGAGAAAGCTTCATTTTGGGGCAAGCATTGGGCTAGAGAAAGCTTCATATTGGGCAAGCATTGGGCTAGAGAAAGCTTCATTTTGGGGCAAGCATTGGGCTAGAGAAAGCTTCATATTGGGCAAGCATTGGGCTAGAGAAAGCTTCATATTGGGCAAGCATTGGGCTAGAGAAAGCTTCATATTGGGGCAAGCATTGGGCTAGAGAAAGCTTCATATTGGGGCAAGCATTGGGCTAGAGAAAGCTTCATATTGTAAATCATGCATTGATATAAATTAGAGCATTTTACAAAACGTGAGCCCCACACACAGATCTCAAGTTAGATTCACCATAAAGTTAATGTGATCAGACTAACTCACCAAACGTAATAAACATTGGACCGTTTGTTTTCACAGGCCTCATTGTAGACCAAGATGCGTTGGTGGAAGCGCTCCAGAAGAAAGTGATACGAGCTGCTGCACTGGATGTGACTTATCCTGAACCTCTACCAATGTTAGACTGATACCCTGAACCTCTACCAATATAAGACTGATACCCTGAACCTCTATCAATGTTAGACTGATACCCTGAACCTCTACCAATGTTAGACTGATACCCTGAACCTCTACCAATGTTAGACTGATACCCTGAACCTCTACCAATGTTAGACTGATACCCTGAACCTCTACCAATATAAGACTGATACCCTGAACCTCTACCAATATAAGACTGATACCCTGAACCTCTACCAATATAAGACTGATACCCTGAACCTCTACCAATGTAAGACTGATACCCTGAACCTCTACCAATATAAGACTGATACCCTGAACCTCTACCAATGTTAGACTGATACCCTGAACCTCTACCAATATAAGACTGATACCCTGAACCTCTACCAATGTAAGACTGATACCCTGAATCTCTACCAATGTTAGACTGATACCCTGAACCTCTACCAATGTTAGACTGATACCCTGAACCTCTACCAATATAAGACTGATACCCTGAACCTCTACCAATGTAAGACTGATACCCTGAACCTCTACCAATGTTAGACTGATACCCTGAACCTCTACCAATATAAGACTGATACCCTGAACCTCTACCAATATAAGACTGATACCCTGAACCTCTACCAATATAAGACTGATACCCTGAACCTCTACCAATATAAGACTGATACCCTGAACCTCTACCAATGTAAGACTGATACCCTGAACCTCTACCAATATAAGACTGATACCCTGAACCTCTACCAATGTAAGACTGATACCCTGAACCTCTACCAATATAAGACTGATACCCTGAACCTCTATCAATGTTAGACTGATACCCTGAACCTCTACCAATATAAGACTGATACCCTGAACCTCTACCAATGTAAGACTGATACCCTGAATCTCTACCAATGTTAGACTGATACCCTGAACCTCTACCAATGTTAGACTGATACCCTGAATCTCTACCAATGTTAGACTGATACCCTGAACCTCTACCAATGTTAGACTGATACCCTGAACCTCTACCAATGTTAGACTGATACCCTGAACCTCTGCCAATATAAGACTGATACCCTGAATCTCTACCAATGTTAGACTGATACCCTGAACCTCTACCAATGTTAGACTTATACCCTGAACCTCTACCAATATAAGACTGATACCCTGAACCTCTACCAATATAAGACTGATACCCTGAACCTCTACCAATGTAAGACTGATACCCTGAACCTCTACCAATATAAGACTGATACCCTGAACCTCTACCAATGTAAGACTGATACCCTGAACCTCTACCAATATAAGACTGATACCCTGAACCTCTACCAATGTTAGACTGATACCCTGAACCTCTACCAATATAAGACTGATACCCTGAACCTCTACCAATGTAAGACTGATACCCTGAATCTCTACCAATGTTAGACTGATACCCTGAACCTCTACCAATGTTAGACTGATACCCTGAATCTCTACCAATGTTAGACTGATACCCTGAACCTCTACCAATGTTAGACTGATACCCTGAACCTCTACCAATGTTAGACTGATACCCTGAACCTCTACCAATATAAGACTGATACCCTGAACCTCTACCAATGTTAGACTGATACCCTGAACCTCTACCAATGTTAGACTGATACCCTGAACCTCTACCAATATAAGACTGATACCCTGAACCTCTACCAATGTTAGACTGATACCCTGAACCTCTACCAATATAAGACTGATACCCTGAACCTCTACCAATATAAGACTGATACCCTGAACCTCTACCAATATAAGACTGATACCCTGAACCTCTACCAATATAAGACTGATACCCTGAACCTCTACCAATATAAGACTGATACCCTGAACCTCTATCAATGTTAGACTGATACCCTGAACCTCTACCAATGTTAGACTGATACCCTGAACCTCTACCAATGTTAGACTGATACCCTGAACCTCTACCAATGTTAGACTGATACCCTGAACCTCTACCAATATAAGACTGATACCCTGAACCTCTACCAATGTTAGACTGATACCCTGAATCTCTACCAATGTTAGACTGATACCCTGAACCTCTACCAATATAAGACTGATACCCTGAACCTCTACCAATGTTAGACTGATACCCTGAACCTCTACCAATGTAAGACTGATACCCTGAACTTCTACCAATGTTAGACTGATACCCTGAACCTCTACCAATGTTAGACTGATACCCTGAACCTCTACCAATGTAAGACTGATACCCTGAACCTCTACCAATGTTAGACTGATACCCTGAACCTCTACCAATGTTAGACTGATACCCTGAACCTCTACCAATGTTAGACTGATACCCTGAACCTCTACCAATGTTAGACTGATACCCTGAACCTCTACCAATAGCCGTGTCTGTGAAACCTGAAAATCCCTTTTAGCCTTCAAGGCCTGTATTCATCAAGCGCTCCAGATCAGTGCTGATAGGATCCATTTAGCCTTTTAGATCATAATTCAATGGACCAAGGGAACCTGATCCTAGATCAGCATTCCTGCTCTGGGACGTTTTATACATCTCAGATTTAGCTCAACCGGCTATCACTGAGTTGATCAGATGACTTGTTGGTTTGTTTCATGATTTCCCATAATAACGTATATACAGGGCCTATACGTTACAAAGTGGGACTGAAATAGATTTCATTGTAATGTTTTGATATTGATCTACACAAAATAGTCCATAATGTCAAAGTGAAAAGTAAAATAATGAATACAAATCACATTACTAAAATATAGTTGTTCCATAAGTATTCACCCCCTTTTTATAGGCAAGTCTAAATTAGTTGAGAAGTAAAATTTGTCTTAAGAAATCACATAAGTTATATGGACTCACTCTGTGTGAAATAATAGGGCTAGACATGATGTTTTAATGACTCCCCCTTCCTCTGTCCCCCATACATACAGCATCTGTAAGGTCCCTCAGTCAAGTATTTTAAGCGCGGACTCATCTACAAAGACCAGGGAGATTTTCAAAAGCCTCATAAAGAAGGGCAGTGATTGGTAGATGGGTAACAATAACAAATCAGACATTGAATATATCTTTAGCCAAGGAGGAAGGAAACTGCTTAGGGATCTCACCATGAGGCCATTGGTGATTTTAAAACAGCTACAGAGTTCAATGGCTGTCATGGGAGAAAACTGAGGCTGGATCAACAACCTTATAGTGACTCCACAATGACCTAAATGACAGAGTGAAAAGAAGAATACAAATATAGAGAATACAAATATTCCAAAACATACATATACAGTATACGTATGCAACAAGGTACTAAAATAATACTGCAAAAAACATTCATATACAGTATACGTATGCAACAAGGTACTAAAATAATACTGCAAAAAACATACATATACAGTATACATATGCAACAAGGCACTAAAACAATACTGCAAAAAACATGCATACACAGTATACGCATGTAACAAGGCACTAAAATAATACTGCAAAAAACATGCATACACAGTATACGTATGCAACAAGGCACTAAAATAATACTGCAAAAACATGCATATACAGTATACGTATGCAACAAGGCACTAAAATAATACTGCAAAAAACATACATATACAGTGTACGTATGCAACAAGGTACTAAAATAATACTGCAAAAAACATGCATACACAGTATACGCATGTAACAAGGCACTAAAATAATACTGCAAAAAACATGCATACACAGTATACTCATGTAACAAGGCACTAAAATAATACTGCAAAAAACATGCATACACAGTATACGTATGCAACAAGGCACTAAAATAATACTGCAAAAAAAACATGGCAAAGGAATCCACTTTTTGGCCTAAATGCAAAGCCTTATGTTTGGGGCAAATCCAACACATCACTGAGTGACTGCCTCTTTATTTTCAAGCATGGTGGTGGCTGCATCATGTTATGGGTATGTTTGACAAAGACTGGGGTGTTTTTCAGGATGAAAAAAAGTGGGATGGAGATAAGCACAGGCAAAATCCTAGACGGGAAACCTGGTTCAGCAAAACAATAACCTACAACACAAAGCCAATCTACACTGGAGTTGCTTACCAAGAAGACAGTGAATGTTCATGAATGGCCAAGTTAAAGTTCTGACTTAAATGTCCTTAAAAATGGCAAAACCTCAAAATTGCTGTCTAACCATGATACCCAACACCTTGACAGAGCTTGAAGAATTTAGAAAAGTATTGCATAGTACTGGTGTGCAAAGCTCTTATGAGACTTACCCAAGAAGACTCATAGCTGTAATCTCTGCCAAAGGTCTTACCCTAGAAGACTCACAGCTGTAATTGCTGCCAAATGTTTTTCTAATCAAGGTATATTAGTGTTTTATTTTTCATTAATCAACAAAAAAGTAAAAAATAAATGACATTACAAAGTATTTTTTGTAGATCGTTGACAAAAAAGTCAATTAAATCTATTAGAATCCCACTTTGTAACGTAAAATACAATGTGAAGAAATCCAAGGGGGGTAGACTTTCTATAGGCAGTTTATAACCCTCAAATAACAAATTAATGTTTGTTTTTTGCCGGACAGAGGCCACCCTCTTGCTGCTCTTCCAAACGTCCTCATCCTACCCCACATGGGGACCCACTCCGTTGAGACGACCCAGATAATGGTGGAGAAGATGGTGACCAACGCCCTGGCAGCACTAGGAGGGAACCAGCCTCCTGAGGAGGTCAAGGTGTAGGTCAGAGAAGTTTCCACTAGGTACAGATCTAGGATCAGCTCCTCTTCCTTCAGTCCTAACCTGAACCATTAGTGGGCGAAATGCAAAATCTAAAACCAAAATTAGCATTTAGGGGCAACTTCACCCTATTCCTCAGGAATCTCCCTGGACCCTCCATGCCAGTTTTAACTAGCTGCTTAAAGCAGATGTGTCAAACATACGGGCCCGGCTCGCAATGGGGTCCAATCCGGCCCATGGGTGGTTTGAGTAGCCTCAAACATTGCGACAAGTTATAAATAGCTCTCTAAGGTATGCAATGACTAACTGATGATGCACTACCCAATTTCGAAATTGCACCTTGTGCATTCTACTGTTACAACTTTCAAGAGTTAGTTTAAAGACGGACTGAGTTCTTTAAAAAATAAAATAAAAAGCTGGACCCCCGCGCCTCCCCTGCCGACCCCTCAGTTTGGGGGAAGATTTGTTTGACACCCCTGCCTTAGAAGGTCCTGACTTCCACCATCACTGATCTAGCAGAACATGAAAGGAAGGAGGGCGATGGTGTAAATCTATCCAGTAGTGATGAAGGAATGGAGAGGAGGAAAAGAAGACAACAGGCAATATTGAGACTCAGCCAAAACAAAGTAGTATTGAGACACAGCCACCACATGCAGACTCAGTCACCACAAGCAGTATTGAGACACAGACACCACAATATAGAATTGAGACACAGCCACCTTAAAGTATTATTGAGACACAGCCACCACAATGCCGCATTGAGACTCAGCCACCACAATACCGCAGTGTCACTGATCAGAGAAGTCTTCACCATCCTCATTAATAAGCACCTAATCATAGCACCGTCCTGGACAATTCTATTAAAGTTATGACACTGTAGATAATAAAATGTTAGATATAAATGGAATCAATTGCTTCTCAATGGTGAATATGCCTTCTCAGAGATTACATTGAAATGTACTGTAATCCCTATCACTTCATATTGGGGAGTTAACCTTAATACAATAATCATTGATTGTTGATTCAACTAATTATAACCACTGATTATAAAGGTTTGGAGCATTATGTATACTGTATTTCTAACTGCACAATAAATAACTTGACAAATCTGTATAATTTTGTGTATTAATGCATTAAAAATATGTAAATCAAATGTTATAAATATTTAGTGAATCTGAAGCAAGGTTCCAAGATATTTAGTAGCCCAATGTAATCAATCCCTACAGCATTTAAGAGAAGAAACTGCGCCCTCCAGTGGAGAAGAGAGGGAAGCAACTTTACCCAATCGCAGGGTTGCCATGTCCGCGGTTTTCTAGCAAAATTGGGCAATTTTGTAAACGATGTCACGGGTGAAAATGTATTGGTCCCGGGTTGCAGTTTTTTGGCTACTTTTAAATTGCACCACGGCCGCCATGGCAATTTCTTAAAAACATGTATTTCACTGTGACCTGCTGTTGCTGACTATCAGAGTGGTGGGGAGGGCCGGATGGTGTGTGTGTGTGTGTGTGTGTGTGTGTGTGTGTGTGTGTGTGTGTGTGTGTGTGTGTGTGTGTGTGTGTGTGTGTGTGTGTGTGTGTGTTGAGACTGAGCTTACGAGACTCAGCAGCTGAGTCTCGTAAGTGAAAGGGAGACAGAGCAGCACGGAAGTTGTCAATGGGGCCTCCAAAAAATACTATCAAGACACAACTGACTTCTGCCAGACAACACCTTGGTAAAGTCAGTTGTGTCTTGATATTCTTTTTTGAGAGCAGAGGCTTCTTCCTTCCTGAACTCCCATGTAGTTTGTGCAGTCTCTTTCTGACAGTGTACCCATGCAATTCGACATTGATTGTGGCAAGAGAGGCCTGTAGATCCCTTGATGTTACCCTGGGGTTCTTAGAGACTTCTATGAACATCTTTCGGTCAGCTCTTGGGCTGACTTTGGTGGGACGACCTGTCCTAGGTAGTTTGCCAGTGGTCTGGAATTTTCATCGGACAGTGGAATGATGTACTCTGAATTTCTTGGAAATGGATTTGTAGCTCCTCCCAGACTCATGGGCATCAATAATCTTTCTTCTGAGGGCCTCAGGTAGGTCTTTTGATCTTTGGATGATGTGTTACCACACACCCGTATGGTTAAGACCGAACCAGACCAATTTTCTAATAATTGTGGAAGGCTGGACCCTCCTAAGTTTCTCTCTAATGTTTTCTAATCATTTGCACTTGTTTTGGTACCTAATTCAAATTTTAGCCATTTAATGTGATGGTAAAGGTAGGGGTGTACTAACTTTTTCCCCATAAGGAAAAGGCATGTTTGTTTATTTTAATTGCATAACATTTTAAACGTTTTTTTATTTTGTGTGATTTGTTAAATTGGGCAACCTTTATCTGCCAATAGTGCTGAAGTGAAGATTACATATCCATCTGTCCAAATACAGTTGAAGTCAGAAGTTTACATACACACAAACTATAGTTTTGGCAAGTCGGTTAGGTCATCTACTTTGTGCATGACACAATTAATTCTTCCAACAATTGTTTACAGACAGATTATTTAATTTATAATCCACTATATCACAATTCCAGTGGGTCAGAAGTTTACATACACTAAATTGACTGTGCCTTTAAACAGCTTGGAAAATTCCAGAAAATGATGTCATGGCTTTATAAGTTTCTGATAGGCCTAACTTCAAACTAAGTGCCTCTTTGCTCGACATCGTGGGAAAATCAAAAGAAAACATTTGTAGACCCTCACAAGTCTGGTTCATCCTTGGGAGCAATTTCCAAACGCCTGAAGGTACCACGTTCATCTGTACAAACAATAGTAAGCAAGTATAAACACCATGAGACCACGCAGCCATCATACCGCTCAGGAAGGTGCGAAAAGTGCAAATCAATCCCAGAACAACAGCAAAGGACCTTGTGAAGATGCTGGAGAAAACAGGTACAAAAGTATCTATATCCACAGTAAAACGCGTCCTATATCGACATAACCTGAAAGGCCACTCAGCAAGGAAGAAGCCACTGCTCCAAAACCGCCATAAAAAAGCTAGACTACGGTTTGCAACTGCACATGGGGACAAAGATCATACTTTTTGGAGAAATGTCCTCTGTTGTGATGAAACAAAAATAGAACTGTTGTGGGGGTGCTTGTGGGGGTACTTTGCTGCAGGAGGGACTGGTGCACTTCACAAAATAGATGGCATCATGAGGAAGGAAAATGATGTGGTATATGGAAGCAACATCTCAAGACATAAGTCAGGAAGTTAAAGCTTGGTCGCAAATGGGTCTTCCAAATGGACAATGACCCCAAGCATACTTCCAAAGTTGTGTCAAAATAACTTAAGGACAACAAAGTCAAGGTATTGGAGTGGCCATCACAAAGCCCTGACCTCCATCCTATAGAAAATGTGTGGGCAGAACTGAAAAAGCGTGTGCGAGCAAGGAGCCCTACAAACCTGACTCAGTTACACCAGTTCTGTCAGGAGGAATGGGCCAAAATTCACCCAACTTATTTTGGGAAGCTTGTGGAAGGCTACCCGAAACATTTGACCCAAGTTAAACAATTTAAAGGCAATGCTACCAAATACTAATTGAGTGTATGTAAACTTCTGACCCACTAGGAATGTGTGAAAGAAATAAAAGCTGAAATAAATTTCACATTCTTAAAATAAAGTGGTGATCCTAACTGACCTAAGACAGGGAATTTTTACTAGGATTAAATTTCAGGAATTGTGAAAACTGAGTTTAAATGTATTTGGCTAAGGTGTATGTCAACTTCCGACTTCCACTGTATGTAAAAAAAAAAAAGAGAGAACTTTCCAGGGGATGTACTTACTTTTTCACGACTGTAAAACACCCAGAACAGACCAGACCAACTAACACAACTAAACATTTGCCAACTGTAGTTATGCCAGACTAAGCCAGTTATTAAGGTTGTCTGTCATTTAAAAAGTAATAAAACCAGGAAACATTGAGAGACTTCAATGGAATACAAATATCCTTCTTGCATGCTTTCTTCATAAGGGATTTATCAGAGTTTGCATCCGGAAAGTTGTTTATTTGGTTCTCCAGCAGCAGCAGAGGGGGAAGTAATTTAGTTGTCCAGGGTTTATGTTTATTTTCATGTAATTGCTGTGCTCTGCTACTTTCGTATGTTTGTTTACACAATGGACTATCTACAACTGTTTCCCTTGTTTATGCAGACCTCAGAAACTCCTGTTTATATAGTTTACAGAGAATCAGAACATATTCTGCTGCCATCATTTTTGATGTTGACAGTATGATTTATGCCCTGGTTTTTGTACTAAATCCCTGGATAAGTCAGAAGATGTTTCTTGCCCACATTGACCCATACAGTAAAAAAAGGCATCAGTTTAGTTGCAATGTAGCACTTAGGGGGAATTACACTAGTTAGTGCATATTTCAAGCTTTGTATTCCAAGATGTGTGCTAACAGATTATCCATCCACAGAGGAAGTGGACTACAATAACGTCTGCCCCAACGCCACTGTGACATGCCGGAGGAAGGTGCCAGCGATCCCCCTCCCACACGCCGACGTAAACTGCAAAAGGCCCACGGTCCACATCAGCAGGAAGCAGGACTTCCGTCCCATCTCATCCATTATTGACGCGGACTTCCTGCCCACATCTCAGCGACGGTTGTGCCTGTACCTCCAGGGCTCAAAGAAGCCCCTGGGGTTCTATATCCGGGATGGAACCACTGTGAGGGTGACTCCCCACGCCCTGGGATCTTCATCTCACGGCTGGTCCCTGGAGGCCTGGTTCAGAACACAGGGCTGCTGGCCATCAATGACCAGGTGCTTGAGGTGAATGGAATCGAGGTGACGAGCAAGGCGTTAGACCAGGTGACAGACATGATGATCGCAAACAGTCACAATCTTATCATCACGGTGAAGCCGGTGAACCAGCGTAATAACATCCAGCTGCGTAACGGCAGCTGGATGTCGGGGATAAACTCAGGCAGTGTCAGTTCATTAGACTACCAGAGTTACTACAGCATGCCCACCTGTCAGAGTCACCACAGCTTCACTGATGACGACGAGCTGCAGAGTATCCCGTCGCTCCAGTGCCTCCACCTCCACAGCCTCCCGTTCCCAGGCTTGGTCCCAGTCCCAGCAGAGTCCTAGGCCTTCTCCTAGGCCATCCACCCACCGCCCTCCCCGTCGGCCTTACTGTGTCATCTCCTCAACCTCCTATCACTCACAGCCCAGCCTCACTAACCTGAACCTCAGACTGAACAGAGACCTGACCCTGCAGCAGCACTACGGCAGCAGCCCAGCCATCAGGGAGATGAACGGAGGTGTGTTTAACCACAGCAGCTACGACACAGCCTAGTGCTACAGAGGGGAGGGGTGGAGGAGGACGGAGTGGTCATCACTTTATGATTCTAAAGTCAGATTCTAGAACACTACAAACCACAGGGGGCTGCTGAGGGGAGGACGGCTCATAAAAATGGCCAGAATGAAGTGAATGGAATGGTATAAAACATATTGAAGCCATGTGTTTGATGTATTTGATACCATTCCACTCATTCTGCTCTTGACATTACCACAAGCCTGTCCTCCTTAATGAAGGTGCCACCAACCTCCTGTGCTACAGACACTGCCAGCCTTTGTTATACCTTTTCTATACTTGAGACGGAGGAGGCTTTTCTTTTTGTCTGTGTCCCAAATGTCACCCCGTTTCCTATATAGAGCACTACTTTGACCTGGACCCTGGTCAAAAGGAGTGCATTCTAAAGAGAAAAGGGTGCTGATGATTATTTGTGAATTCAGGGATTTGACCTTTTGAACCCACTTAAATGTTGTCTCTCTCAGCACACTTGAAACAACAAAGCAGATTGCCTAAGAATTTAATATGGAAATAATCATGAAACAACATAATGTATTATTAAATCCAGTTCTGGCACTTGTTGTTATACTGGGAATGTACATGTCCTTTACATTGTACTAATCTGATGCATTGAATCTAGAGAATGTATTATTAAAGCTAAAGCACTATTGTGTTTTTTTTTATGTCTAATGCCATTTATGAGGAATGAATCCTTAGATACCGCCTTACCAAAATATCAAGCCATTACGTGTGTCCCAAATGTCATTACGAACTGTGTCATTATTGTCATTATGAACTGTGTCCCAAATGTCATTATGAACTGTGTCATTATGAACTGTTTTATTATTGTCATTATGAACTGTGTCATTATGAACTGTTTTATTATTGTCATTATGAACTGTTTTATTATTGTCGTTATGAACTGTGTCATTATGAACTGTGTCATTATGAACTGTGTCATTATGAACTGTTTTATTATTGTCATTATGAACTGTGTCATTATGAACTGTTTTATTATTGTCATTATGAACTGTGTCATTATGAACTGTGTCATTATGAACTGTGTCATTATGAACTGTTTCATTATTGTCCTTATGAACTGTGTCATTATGAACTGTGTCATTATGAACTGTGTCATTATGAACTGTGTCATTATGAACTGTTTTATTATTGTCATTATGAACTGTTTCATTATTGTCCTTATGAACTGTGTCATTATGAACTGTTTCATTATTGTCCTTATGAACTGTGTCATTATGAACTGTGTCATTATGAACTGTGTCATTATGAACTGTGCCATTATGAACTGTGTCATTATTGTCATTATGAACTGTGTCATTATGAAATGTGTCATTATGAACTGTGTCATTATGAACTGTGTCATTATGAACTGTTTTATTATTGTCATTATGAACTGTGTCATTATGAACTGTTTTATTATTGTCATTATGAACTGTGTCATTATGAACTGTGTCATTATGAACTGTGCCATTATGAACTGTTTTATTATTGTCATTATGAACTGTGTCATTAAGAACTGTGTCGTTATGAACTGTGTCATTATGAACTGTGCCATTATGAACTGTTTTATTATTGCCATTATGAACTGTGTCATTAAGAACTGTGTCATTATGAACTGTTTTATTATGAACTGTGTCATTATGAACTGTGCCATTATGAACTGTTTAATTATTGTCATTATGAACTGTGTCATTATGAACTGTGTCATTATGAACTGTTTTATTATTGTCCTTATGAACTGTGTCATTATGAACTGTGTCATTATGAACTGTGTTATTATGAACTGTGTCATTATGAACTGTGCCATTATGAACTGTTTTATTATTGTCATTATGAACTGTGTCATTATGAACTGTGTTATTATGAACTGTGTCATTATGAACTGTGCCATTATGAACTGTTTTATTATTGTCATTATGAACTGTGTCATTATGAACTGTGTCATTATGAACTGTTTTATTATTGTCATTATGAACTGTGTCATTATGAACTGTTTCATTATTGTCATTATGAACTGTGTCATTATGAACTGTTTTATTATTGTCCTTATGAACTGTGTCATTATGAACTGTTTCATTATTGTCATTATGAACTGTGTCATTATGAACTGTGTCATTATGAACTGTGTCATTATGAACTGTTTCATTATTGTCATTATGAACTGTGTCATTATGAACTGTGTCATTATGAACTGTGTCATTATGAACTGCGTCATTATGAACTGTTTCATTATTGTCATTATGAACTGTGTCATTATGAACTGTGTCATTATGAACTGTGTCATTATGAACTGTGTCATTATGAACTGTTTCATTATTGTCCTTATGAACTGTGTCATTATGAACTGTGTCATTATGAACTGTGTCATTATGAACTGTGTCATTATGAACTGTTTTATTATTGTCATTATGAACTGTGTCATTATGAACTGTTTCATTATTGTCCTTATGAACTGTGTCATTATGAACTGTTTCATTATTGTCCTTATGAACTGTGTCATTATGAACTGTGTCATTATGAACTGTGTCATTATGAACTGTGTCATTATGAACTGTGTCATTATTGTCATTATGAACTGTGTCATTATGAACTGTGTCATTATGAACTGTGTCATTATGAACTGTGTCATTATGAACTGTTTTATTATTGTCATTATGAACTGTGTCATTATGAACTGTTTTATTATTGTCATTATGAACTGTGTCATTATGAACTGTGTCATTATGAACTGTGCCATTATGAACTGTTTTATTATTGTCATTATGAACCGTGTCATTAAGAACTGTGTCGTTATGAACTGTGTCATTATGAACTGTGCCATTATGAACTGTTTTATTATTGCCATTATGAACTGTGTCATTAAGAACTGTGTCATTATGAACTGTTTTATTATGAACTGTGTCATTATGAACTGTGCCATTATGAACTGTGTCATTATGAACTGTTTTATTATTGTCCTTATGAACTGTGTCATTATGAACTGTGTTATTATGAACTGTGTCATTATGAACTGTGCCATTATGAACTGTTTTATTATTGTCATTATGAACTGTGTCATTATGAACTGTGTCATTATGAACTGTTTTATTATTGTCATTATGAACTGTGTCATTATGAACTGTTTTATTATTGTCCTTATGAACTGTGTCATTATGAACTGTTTCATTATTGTCATTATGAACTGTGTCATTATGAACTGTGTCATTATGAACTGTGTCATTATGAACTGTTTCATTATTGTCATTATGAACTGTGTCATTATGAACTGTGTCATTATGAACTGTGTCATTATGAACTGCGTCATTATGAACTGTTTCATTATTGTCATTATGAACTGTGTCATTATGAACTGTGTCATTATGAACTGTGTCATTATGAACTGTTTTATTATTGACATTATGAACTGTGTCATTATGAACTGTTTTATTATTGTCATTATGAACTGTGTCATTATGAACTGTGTCATTATTGTCATTATGAACTGTGTCATTATGAACTGTGTCATTATGAACTGTGTCATTATGAACTGTTTCATTATTGTCCTCATGAACTGTGCCATTATGAACTGTGTCATTATGAACTGTGTCATTATGAACTGTGTCATTATGAACTGTGTCCTTATGAACTGTGTCATTATGAACTGTTTCATTATTGTCCTTATGATCTGTGTCATTATGAACTGTGTCATTATGAACTGTGTCATTATGAACTGTGTCATTATGAACTGTTTTATTATTGTCATTATGAACTGTGTCATTATGAACTGTGTCATTATGAACTGTTTTATTATTGTCATTATGAACTGTGTCATTATGAACTGTTTTATTATTGTCATTATGAACTGTGTCATTATGAACTGTGTCATTATGAACTGTGCCATTATGAACTGTTTTATTATTGTCATTATGAACTGTGTCATTAAGAACTGTGTCGTTATGAACTGTGTCATTATGAACTGTGCCATTATGAACTGTGTCATTATGAACTGTTTAATTATTGTCATTATGAACTGTGTCATTATGAACTGTGTCATTATGAACTGTTTTATTATTGTCCTTATGAACTGTGTCATTATGAACTGTGTCATTATGAATGTGTCATTATGAACTGTGTCATTATGAACTGTGCCATTATGAACTGTTTTATTATTGACATTATGAACTGTGTCATTATGAACTGTGTCATTATGAACTGTGACATTATGAACTGTGTCATTATGAACTGTGTCATTATGAACTGTTTCATTATTGTCCTTATGAACTGTGTCATTATGAACTGTTTCATTATTGTCCTTATGAACTGTGTCATTATGAACTGTTTCATTATTGTCCTTATGAACTGTGTCATTATGAACTGTGTCATTATGAACTGTGTCATTATGAACTGTGCCATTATGAACTGTGTCATTATGAACTGTGTCATTATGAACTGTGCCATTATGAACTGTGTCATTATTGTCATTATGAACTGTGTCATTATGAAATGTGTCATTATGAACTGTGTCATTATGAACTGTTTTATTATTGTCATTATGAACTGTGTCATTATGAACTGTTTTATTATTGTCATTATGAACTGTGTCATTATGAACTGTGTCATTATGAACTGTGCCATTATGAACTGTTTTATTATTGTCATTATGAACTGTGTCATTAAGAACTGTGTCATTATGAACTGTTTTATTATGAACTGTGTCATTATGAACTGTGCCATTATGAACTGTTTAATTATTGTCATTATGAACTGTGTCATTATGAACTGTGTCATTATGAACTGTTTTATTATTGTCCTTATGAACTGTGTCATTATGAACTGTGTCATTATGAACTGTGTTATTATGAACTGTGTCATTATGAACTGTGCCATTATGAACTGTTTTATTATTGTCATTATGAACTGTGTCATTATGAACTGTGTTATTATGAACTGTGTCATTATGAACTGTGCCATTATGAACTGTTTTATTATTGTCATTATGAACTGTGTCATTATGAACTGTGTCATTATGAACTGTTTTATTATTGTCATTATGAACTGTGTCATTATGAACTGTTTCATTATTGTCATTATGAACTGTGTCATTATGAACTGTTTTATTATTGTCCTTATGAACTGTGTCATTATGAACTGTTTCATTATTGTCATTATGAACTGTGTCATTATGAACTGTGTCATTATGAACTGTGTCATTATGAACTGTTTCATTATTGTCATTATGAACTGTGTCATTATGAACTGTGTCATTATGAACTGTGTCATTATGAACTGCGTCATTATGAACTGTGTCATTATGAACTGTTTCATTATTGTCCTTATGAACTGTGTCATTATGAACTGTGTCATTATGAACTGTTTCATTATTGTTCTTATGAACTGTGTCATTATGAACTGTGTCATTATGAACTGTGTCATTATGAACTGTGTCATTATGAACTGTTTTATTATTGTCATTATGAACTGTGTCATTATGAACTGTTTCATTATTGTCCTTATGAACTGTGTCATTATGAACTGTTTCATTATTGTCCTTATGAACTGTGTCATTATGAACTGTGTCATTATGAACTGTGTCATTATGAACTGTGTCATTATTGTCATTATGAACTGTGTCATTATGAACTGTGTCATTATGAACTGTGTCATTATGAACTGTGTCATTATGAACTGTTTTATTATTGTCATTATGAACTGTGTCATTATGAACTGTTTTATTATTGTCATTATGAACTGTGTCATTATGAACTGTGTCATTATGAACTGTGCCATTATGAACTGTTTTATTATTGTCATTATGAACTGTGTCATTAAGAACTGTGTCGTTATGAACTGTGTCATTATGAACTGTGCCATTATGAACTGTTTTATTATTGCCATTATGAACTGTGTCATTAAGAACTGTGTCATTATGAACTGTTTTATTATGAACTGTGTCATTATGAACTGTGCCATTATGAACTGTGTCATTATGAACTGTTTTATTATTGTCCTTATGAACTGTGTAATTATGAACTGTGTCATTATGAACTGTGTTATTATGAACTAAGTCATTATGAACTGTGCCATTATGAACTGTTTTATTATTGTCATTATGAACTGTGTCATTATGAACTGTGTTATTATGAACTGTGTCATTATGAACTGTGCCATTATGAACTGTTTTATTATTGTCATTATGAACTGTGTCATTATGAACTGTGTCATTATGAACTGTTTTATTATTGTCATTATGAACTGTGTCATTATGAACTGTTTCATTATTGTCATTATGAACTGTGTCATTATGAACTGTTTTATTATTGTCCTTATGAACTGTGTCATTATGAACTGTTTCATTATTGTCATTATGAACTGTGTCATTATGAACTGTGTCATTATGAACTGTGTCATTATGAACTGTTTCATTATTGTCATTATGAACTGTGTCATTATGAACTGTGTCATTATGAACTGTGTCATTATGAACTGCGTCATTATGAACTGTTTCATTATTGTCATTATGAACTGTGTCATTATGAACTGTGTCATTATGAACTGTGTCATTATGAACTGTTTTATTATTGACATTATGAACTGTGTCATTATGAACTGTTTTATTATTGTCATTATGAACTGTGTCATTATGAACTGTGTCATTATTGTCATTATGAACTGTGTCATTATGAACTGTGTCATTATGAACTGTGTCATTATGAACTGTTTCATTATTGTCCTCATGAACTGTGTCATTATGAACTGTGTCATTATGAACTGTGTCATTATGAACTGTGTCATTATGAACTGTGTCCTTATGAACTGTGTCATTATGAACTGTTTCATTATTGTCCTTATGATCTGTGTCATTATGAACTGTGTCATTATGAACTGTGTCATTATGAACTGTGTCATTATGAACTGTTTTATTATTGTCATTATGAACTGTGTCATTATGAACTGTGTCATTATGAACTGTTTTATTATTGTCATTATGAACTGTGTCATTATGAACTGTTTTATTATTGTCATTATGAACTGTGTCATTATGAACTGTGTCATTATGAACTGTGCCATTATGAACTGTTTTATTATTGTCATTATGAACTGTGTCATTAAGAACTGTGTCGTTATGAACTGTGTCATTATGAACTGTGCCATTATGAACTGTGTCATTATGAACTGTTTAATTATTGTCATTATGAACTGTGTCATTATGAACTGTGTCATTATGAACTGTTTTATTATTGTCCTTATGAACTGTGTCATTATGAACTGTGTCATTATGAATGTGTCATTATGAACTGTGTCATTATGAACTGTGCCATTATGAACTGTTTTATTATTGACATTATGAACTGTGTCATTATGAACTGTGTCATTATGAACTGTGACATTATGAACTGTGTCATTATGAACTGTTTTATTATTGTCCTTATGAACTGTGTCATTATGAACTGTGTCATTATGAACTGTGTCATTATGAACTGTGCCATTATGAACTGTTTTATTATTGACATTATGAACTGTGTCATTATGAACTGTGTCATTATGAACTGTGACATTATGAACTGTGTCATTATGAACTGTGTCATTATGAACTGTGTCATTATGAACTGTTTCATTATGAACTGTTTCATTATTGTCATTATGAACTGTGTCATTATGAACTGTGTCATTATGAACTGTGACATTATGAACTGCGTCATTATGAACTGTTTCATTATTGTCATTATGAACTGTGTCATTATGAACTGTGTCATTATGAACTGTGTCATTATGAACTGTGTCATTATGAACTGTTTTATTATTGACATTATGAACTGTGTCATTATGAACTGTGTCATTATGAACTGTTTTATTATTGTCATTATGAACTGTGTCATTATGAACTGTGTCATTATTGTCATTATGAACTGTGTCATTATGAACTGTGTCATTATGAACTGTGTCATTATGAACTGTTTTATTATTGTCATTATGAACTGTGTCATTATGAACTGTGTCATTATGAACTGTTTTATTATTGTCATTATGAACTGTGTCATTATGAACTGTGTCATTATGAACTGTGTCATTATTGTCATTATGAACTGTGTCATTATGAACTGTGTCATTATTGTCATTATGAACTGTGTCATTATGAACTGTGTCATTATGAACTGTTTTATTATTGTCATTATGAACTGTGTCATTATGAACTGTGTCATTATTGTCATTATGAACTGTGTCATTATGAACTGTGTCATTATGAACTGTTTTATTATTGTCATTATGAACTGTGTCATTATGAACTGTTTTATTATTGTCATTATGAACTGTGTCATTATGAACTGTTTTATTATTGTCATTATGAACTGTGTCATTATGAACTGTGTCATTATGAACTGTGTCATTATGAACTGTTTTATTATTGTCATTATGAACTGTGTCATTATGAACTGTGTCATTATTGTCATTATGAACTGTGTCATTATGAACTGTTTTATTATTGTCATTATGAACTGTGTCATTATGAACTGTTTTATTATTGTCATTATGAACTGTTTAATTATTGTCATTATGAACTGTGTCATTATGAACTGTGTCATTATGAACTGTTTTATTATTGTCATTATGAACTGTGTCATTATGAACTGTTTTATTATTGTCATTATGAACTGTGTCATTATGAACTGTGTCATTATGAACTGTGTCATTATGAACTGTTTTATTATTGTCATTATGAACTGTTTTATTATTGTCATTATGAACTGTGTCATTATGAACTGTTTTATTATTGTCATTATGAACTGTGTCATTATGAACTGTTTAATTATTGTCATTATGAACTGTGTCATTATGAACTGTTTTATTATTGTCATTATGAACTGTTTCATTATTGTCATTATGAACTGTGTCATTATGAACTGTTTTATTATTGTCCTTATGAACTGTGTCATTATGAACTGTTTTATTATTGTCATTATGAACTGTTTCATTATTGTCATTATGAACTGTGTCATTAAGAACTGTGTCATTATGAACTGTTTTATTATGAACTGTGCCATTATGAACTGTTTTATTATGAACTGTGTCATTATGAACTGTTTTATTATTGTCATTATGAACTGTGTCATTATGAACTGTGTCATTATGAACTGTTTTATTATTGTCATTATGAACTGTGTCATTATGAACTGTTTTATTATTGTCATTATGAACTTTGTCATTATGAACTGTGTCATTATGAACTGTGTCATTATGAACTGTTTTATTATTGTCATTATTGACTGTTTTATTATTGTCATTATGAACTGTGTCATTATGAACTGTGTCATTATGAACTGTTTTATTATTGTCATTATGAACTGTGTCATTATGAACTGTGTCATTATTGTCATTATGAACTGTGTCATTATGAACTGTGTCATTATGAACTGTGTCATTATGAACTGTTTTATTATTGTCATTATGAACTGTGTCATTATGAACTGTGTCATTATGAACTGTGTCATTATTGTCATTATGAACTGTGTCATTATGAACTGTGTCATTATTGTCATTATGAACTGTGTCATTATGAACTGTGTCATTATGAACTGTTTTATTATTGTCATTATGAACTGTGTCATTATGAACTGTGTCATTATTGTCATTATGAACTGTGTCATTATGAACTGTGTCATTATGAACTGTTTTATTATTGTCATTATGAACTGTGTCATTATGAACTGTGTCATTATTGTCATTATGAACTGTGTCATTATGAACTGTTTTATTATTGTCATTATGAACTGTGTCATTATGAACTGTGTCATTATGAACTGTGTCATTATGAACTGTTTTATTATTGTCATTATGAACTGTGTCATTATGAACTGTGTCATTATTGTCATTATGAACTGTGTCATTATGAACTGTTTTATTATTGTCATTATGAACTGTGTCATTATGAACTGTTTTATTATTGTCATTATGAACTGTTTAATTATTGTCATTATGAACTGTGTCATTATGAACTGTGTCATTATGAACTGTTTTATTATTGTCATTATGAACTGTGTCATTATGAACTGTTTTATTATTGTCATTATGAACTGTGTCATTATGAACTGTGTCATTATGAACTGTGTCATTATGAACTGTTTTATTATTGTCATTATGAACTGTTTTATTATTGTCATTATGAACTGTGTCATTATGAACTGTTTTATTATTGTCATTATGAACTGTGTCATTATGAACTGTTTAATTATTGTCATTATGAACTGTGTCATTATGAACTGTTTTATTATTGTCATTATGAACTGTTTCATTATTGTCATTATGAACTGTGTCATTATGAACTGTTTTATTATTGTCCTTATGAACTGTGTCATTATGAACTGTTTTATTATTGTCATTATGAACTGTTTCATTATTGTCATTATGAACTGTGTCATTAAGAACTGTGTCATTATGAACTGTTTTATTATGAACTGTGCCATTATGAACTGTTTTATTATGAACTGTGTCATTATGAACTGTTTTATTATTGTCATTATGAACTGTGTCATTATGAACTGTGTCATTATGAACTGTTTTATTATTGTCATTATGAACTGTGTCATTATGAACTGTTTTATTATTGTCATTATGAACTTTGTCATTATGAACTGTGTCATTATGAACTGTGTCATTATGAACTGTTTTATTATTGTCATTATTGACTGTTTTATTATTGTCATTATGAACTGTGTCATTATGAACTGTGTCATTATGAACTGTGTCATTATGAACTGTTTTATTATTGTCATTATGAACTGTGTCATTATGAACTGTATCATTATGAACTGTGTCATTATGAACTGTTTCATTATGAACTGTGCCGTTTTGAACTGTGCCATTATGAACTGTGTCATTATGAACTGTGTCATTATTGTCATTATGAACTGTGTCATTATGAACTGTGTCATTATTGTCATTATGTACTGTTTTATTATTGTCATTATGAACTGTGACATTATGAACTGTGCCATTATGAACTGTGTCATTATGAACTGTGTCATTATTGTCATCATGAACTGTGTCATTAAGAACTGTGTCGTTATGAACTGTGTCATTATGAACTGTGTCATTATGAACTGTTTTATTATTGTCATTATGAACTGTGTCATTATGAACTGTGTCGTTATGAACTGTGTCGTTATGAACTGTGCCGTTATGAACTGTGCTGTTATGAACTGTACCGTTATGAACTGTGCCGTTATGAACTGTGTCATTATAAACTGTGTCATTATGAACTGTGTCATTATGAACTGTTTTATTATTGTCATTATGAACTGTTTCATTATGAACTGTGTCATTAAGAACTGTGTCATTATGAACTGTGTCATTAACAACTGTGTCATTATGAACTGTTTTATTATTGTCATTATGAACTGTGTCGTTATGAACTGTGTCGTTATGAACTGTGCCGTTATGAACTGTGTCATTATAAACTGTGTCATTATGAACTGTGTCATTATGAACTGTTTTATTATTGTCATTATGAACTGTGTCGTTATGAACTGTGTCGTTATGAACTGTGTCATTATGAACTGTGTCATTAACAACTGTGTCATTATGAACTGTTTTATTATTGTCATTATGAACTGTTTCATTATGAACTGTGTCATTAAGAACTGTGTCATTATGAACTGTGTCATTAACAACTGTGTCATTATGAACTGTTTTATTATTGTCATTATGAACTGTGTCGTTATGAACTGTGTCGTTATGAACTGTGCCATTATAAACTGTGTCATTATGAACTGTGTCTTTATGAACTGTTTTATTATTGTCATTTTGAACTGTGTCGTTATGAACTGTGTCGTTATGAACTGTGCCGTTATGAACTGTGCCGTTATGAACTGTGCCGTTATGAACTGTGCCGTTATGAACTGTGCCGTTATGAACTGTGCCGTTATGAACTGTGCCGTTATGAACTGTGTCATTATGAACTGTGTCATTATGAACTGTGTCATTATGAACTGTGTCATTATGAACTGTGTGAGCCACTGGTATTTGTATCTGTGAGTTTTCAGGCCTTCTGTCCTCAGGCTTTGATTAAAGAGCATGTATAATAAATGTCAAACACAGTTTCATTAATTTGTGATTGGTTAACAGTAGAGGCCCACAGGGTTAAATCAATTATGAAACAAAACATTCTCCCTGACCCACTTCAAGAATACAGATGTAGACTATGTTTGGTCATAAGTTAGCTAAAATATTTTTCAAGTACATAATGCTTGAGCCTTTCTTGAGCTCACCTCTGACCTGGTATGATATTTGTTGTCAGAATGTTCTGCCTATGTGAAATGACATTGACCAGAAATACTTAGAACTACAGAAATCTCTCATTGAACCAGGCAAATGTGTCCATTGAATTCTAGAGTTCTATATGTGTTCTATATTCAGTATGAAGATAGGCCATGTTTACTTGTTGTAGTCTATTCCCCATAGGTGTGATTTCACAGGGTGCCCCAAGTTGCAACAGGTATGAATTGATGATCATGATACACCTGGTGGTAACAGGCGTGGTCCCCACTGATGATCAAGGTCAACTCAATTGTTCAACTATGTTTAAAATCATCCAGGGTAAGAATTAAAGACACGCTCATTTGATTGGAAAGTCTTGACCATTCACTGTTAATTAGCATACGTCACTTCCTCATTTCCTGTGCGCCATGTTTCCTATCAATAGTTGGATGATGCTCTTCAACAGAACAAACAAAATAAATGGTTGATTAAAAATAGAGGAAATTATTATTGATATTATAGGCGAAGAAAAAACTATTTGATAAGTGCATGCCGAGTATTTCATGGTATATTTTTCATAGCCGTGTAGTGCGCGCGCCTAAGCTCTTCTCCACTCGGATTGGTGAAAACAGACTCACGGGCACGCACTCGGTCGAGAGCTTTCTCTTCGACTGCCAGGTCGTAAAAGGTAGACTTTCCCAAATGTATCTTCAGTAGACATCTGCATGATAAACATTGTGTCCAAAACATTGTCGTAATTCACCAAAGATTGAAATCCTGCCGCCAAATGTGTATGAGCGGTGAAGTTACCTCAGTGACCTGTCTGTGTGTGCATGCAAATTAGGCAATGCAACGCTAGCATCAATCATCCAGCTAGCTAACAACTGTTTAGATGGCTCGCGCAGATGCAGTATTATTATGCATCCTTACTATTTATCAATGGTGTAGTATTTATCTGCTCATTATTCGTAGTTATTTGCTAGCCAGTAGTATTCAACTGAAAGGGTTCACAGAATTATGTAACTTGTCTTAGCTGCGAATCTTTCGCAGCAGACGATGTGGCCAAATTATAAGTTGTATTACTTGGCTGATCATTTTGTCTGTCATTGCGCTCATATAGCCAGTAACGATATCGAGGAACGTACCATTTCCGCCATCAATGACAGAAAGGTTGTATCATTTTATATATAACTATTTCTGGGATTCAGGGGCAACCGCTTGCTTGGCCTACTAGTCAGAGGCACTTCCCCTACAACACGACTAAATGCTACTTTGTATCACTGACACTGAACGTCAAGCGCAGTTATTGTTTGCAGTTGTAGTTTTTGGTCAAACTAGGCCTACCTCTGGCTTGTGAATTAACCTTTTATTTACTGCTGTGTTTTTATTTTTTTATGGAGGAAAAAGATGTACCAACTACCTGTGGAGAAATTGGACAAAATCAGACAATCAAGGAAGAGAGTCAAAGATATTCTATGTGACATTGGACTTGACAACTGCAAAAAGCTGTTGGAAGTAAGTTCTGTTGGTACACTGCAAATGTTCAAGCACAGATATTAGTGTGGCTTCTTTCAGTACTAGGCATGTTGCTTTCACTGTGGCTACTCTTAATAGAATATTGATAGATGAATCTAGCATTAACAACTGTCTCGGTCTGTTTTGTTTTCCAGGATCTTAAATGCTTTGATGCAGGAGAAGACTGTTTTGAGAACACAGACTGGGAGGATTTAACGGACGGTTACCATGGCAAAAGGAGACAAAGGGTACCCTCATCATAGTCATGTATTCTTCTGTCATTATAGCTGTTGCAATACTGTAATGTGTCATAACTTTATATTTTAAATGTAATCTTAATATTTAAATCGCATGCTCACTTAATTTTTTTTTTTTTTAATCACTCAGTGGCCATATCGCACAGAGATGCTGTGCTGTGCCTTATGCTGGTTCTCTACCCGGTCATGGTACACCTTCAGAGGACACGTTCAGCGCTGTCATGAGGAGGAGGAGGACATCAGCGCCCTGTCCTCCTGCCCCAACTGCTCCTTCATCAGCCACCCTGACGTCACCAATCAACACATTAAGCTCTTCCACGGGGGCTCAGCCAAAACCACAAGTGCCTCTTGTACTCTAACCTCCACCACGTCCCAGACTACCATCCATTCTGTCTCCACCACTGACATAGGAGACAAGTACTCGTGTCGAGGCTGTGGGTTCCACGACTCGCTGTTCTATGTCATGAGGAAACACGTCCTGGTGAACCACTACGGATCGCTGTTGAACCGTTACTATGGTCACAGGAATGAGGCGGAACAGACAGCGGGCGGGGTCAAATTATCCAAGTTCTTCTGCAGGATGTGTAACATGCCGGCGGAGACGTCAGAGCACCTGCTCTACCACATTCTGAGTTCAGACAAACACAAGGAACTGCACGCGCACATCAGGCCCTTCATCGTCGAACACGTCAACACAAACCTCAAAACTAGCATTAGGAACGGCCCGCAGCAGAAGCTTCCGAACCTGGCTCCCAGGGCTGTCCAAAAGGTAGTCTCTCTGGTTTCCAAGAGCAGTAACCAACAACAACTCAACGGAAGGCCCATAACAAAAGCCCCCTCCACCGGTACTATGCTTCTGGCCACTCCAAGTAACACAACGGCCCTTGTGTGTGGTCCAGACCCAAGGCACATGTTCCTCCCCACACAGGGCCCAGGAGGAAAGGGTGTAATACTCACTCAGCAGGCTGTGACTTCTCTTCAGAACCGTGCTGCTTTGCCCACCTCCACACTCGTCAAAGCTGGGCCAATCAGAGTGATGCTGCCCACCGGCCAGCAGAATGCCACCAATCCGGTACCAATAACAATTAGAGTGCCCCAACAACAACAACCACCCCGACAGGTCCTACTTCCACCTGGTGTCCAAATCAATGTCCAAAACAAGATGGGTGGTAGTTCCCAGCCCCTTATGTTGACTCAGTCTGGTCCCAGAGGAGCTGTCATGTCCTCCCAGTCTGTCCGTCTGGTCCCTACTGGCAACAAGGTAAACGGCATGCCGACCTACACACTGGAAACTGTTCAGGTCGCCATGCCAGTCCAGTCTTCTGGTGTCACCCAGATTGTCAATAAAGGTGTACTTGTGACGCAGAACATGACCACTCTACAACAGCAGAACAAGCCGCCAACTATTATCGTCATGGGAAACGGTACGGTGTCCAATCAAACGCCTAGCATGGCCGCGATGAACCTGACACAAGGTGACAACAGCACTGAGAAACCCAAAGAGTTGGCTGTCCAGACACAATTTCTGAAGAAGATGGAGAATAACACAGTCAAATGCACAAGATGTAAAACGTTATTGTCGGAGAAGGGCATTTTTCAGCATTTGTTGCATGGTCTGCAGTGTTTGCTCTGCCCACTGGTGTTCTATTCAATCCAGCAAGTCATGGAGCACATGGGCAAGGAGCACAAGCTCTCAGACAACGCCAACTGTGACATCCTCAAAGACAAATATCGCCTGGGCATCAATCCCCAGGGGGGGCTTTTGTTTCCCTTTTTTGACATGAGCGCAACTGTCCCTAAAGACTTGCTGGCAGACAAGGAGCTGAACGTGGTTCTGGTCACATCCACTAAAGACCGGATCTATCTGAAGCTGAGACGAGAGTCCATCAAGTCAGCATATCAAAACCTAGCAAAAGACGGTTGTCCGTTCTGTCCAGAGAAGCCTCAGAACGGGGAGGATTACGAGCTACATCTGAAGACAAAGCACCACATTGTACCCACTATACATGCCATACTGAAGGCCCCAGCCTTCAAGTGTGTATACTGCCTGGGGGTGTACACAGACAAGTCCACTTCCAAGACCATCTCCATACACGTCCAGCGCTGCAGGTGTGCCCCTAAGGCAGCCAAGGATGCAGAGAGATTGATCAACCCTGATCCAAATGCCCAGACAATCAACGGTGGTGTGCCGGCCGCTGGCCTGGACCAAAGCAGACAGAGTAAGTTGAGGGAAGCTACAGGGGGGGGCAGCAAGCAGCAGGGGGGGCACAAATCCAAACCTGGTGCTTTTACTTTCGACCCCACTGTGCCCCTGGTGCTGGACCCCACAGGAATGGAGATGCGCCCCTTCGAGGATAGGAAGGTGTTCCTCACCAAATACTTCCACCAGAGGCCCTACCTGTCCAGGACAGAGATGGAGGCCCTGGCAGGCCGCCTGTGGTTCCAGAGGACTGATGTGGCGTCTCTGTTTGGAGCGAAGCGCAGCAGGTGTATGAAAGCGCTCCGACAGAAGAAGACTAAGGTTCTGATGGGGTTTAACTGGACGGAGCTGAACAAGCTGAAGCACGACCTTATTGTTCCAGAGATTGAACCTGAAGAGAAAGTTGAACCAGTGAAAGTTGAACCAGTGAAGGTAAATGTCTAACTTACTGTATGCACAGTCAGTCTGCAGAAATAATTCATTCAAAGTAAGTCAGTGTGCAAAACATATATATATATATATATAAACATATATATATATATATATATTAACCAAATTGCAAGCTGTGTTAATCTAGAAGATATATTTTGGATGTATAGAAAGAAATGGTGTTAGGCCATTATTTTCCTATTATAAAAAGGGAATTTTAAACAAAACAATGTCATCTAGACAACATTTAAAGACGAGAGAATAATGTCCCTTTGAGGTCATAAAAATAAAGAAGTCTAACTGGTATTTGTCAATTAACACTTGAGTTTATACATGTACCCAACTTTTTGTACAATTGTAAAGAGTGTTTAGTAGAATTTAAATGTGTAGATATTTTATACGATCTGTTAATATACCCAAGAACTTGTGAACGCATACAATATTTATTTGGAACCTGATTGATTGATAACTATTTGTACAGTATAACTTCACAGCCTGGGCAGCTTGGAAACACAATATATGGCTCAAAAGTAAAGCTGTTTATTTGCATAATATGCTGTAGTATTATAATAGTGACATTCAAGATGCATAGGATAAGTGCCTCGGTTCTCCTATATACGTTTTGTTTTCATGCTCAAATGAACCATTGTTTCCATGGTCTGATAAAGGATGTGTGTTTTTGTTCATTTCTAGAGATGACCTCATCTGTTTTCTATTGCCCATAAATTCCCATATTTGTAAAATGTTAGTTTGTTTCTTTATTGGGTTTGGCATGTGGATTAAAATTGAATAAATATAGTATGTCCTTGCTTGATATACACCCAACAAGGCTACTAGTAGATTTATAAAAATTGTATTAACATGTTTTATTTTTTATTATTAACATGTGCAATTAGTTTCTCTAACCTTATCTGTGGTTTAAAATCACGATCGATGATTCGTAGCTGACATTGGTGGTAGAAGATGTTTTGAACGCTAGTGTCCCGTCCTCCCAGGCTGATGGCCTGGAGTAGGATCAGATAGGACCAACGTAGTGGAACAGTGGTGAGGTTTTAATGGGTGCAGGGTTAGTTGGTAGGGCGATTGTTTCACAACGTTTAATGAATTCTTACTACAGAATAGTAGGCAGATGCACAGCCAATACAGTAGGGGGCGCCATGCACCTAGAACATTTGTTTGCCACAATACCAAAGAAGTAGCTTTGACATCGATTGCTACTGCCTTAACCTGTTCTTCAGACAGACATTACTAGTTGCGCAAGGTGATGTTTATATACATGCTAGCTAGGTAGCTGGTGTGCGACCGAATAAATCACTAGCTTTTTAAAGGTTTGAGTAACATTTTGATTATGTTTGGAATCAATACATGCTCAAGAGTAAAACAATGTCTAGTTCTTCAGTATTCCATGGTCCATGGTACGGCTATGAAGAAACGGACCAGCATCGAACTTGATCTTCCGCTTCGCGTCCATCATATGAACTGCGAGCACCGTTACATCCCGTCAGTTTGTCATGAAAGAAGAGATTTTCACACTTCTTCCAAGTGTGCTGGTAAAAACCTGATGAGGAAGTTTGACAACAAAACAAAGTAAGATAACGTTATGGTTTGACGTTTTGGTAGCAAGCCCTGAGTTGTCAGCCTAACTATCACGTTTCAAGTAACCAGCCGACTGAGCCTAGTAGTACTCTTGCTAGCCTGTGATTAGTCTGTTTCAGCCGTCATGTCAAATCCTTGTCACGCCAAACATGTTTGGCTTGACAATGTCAGTAAGGTAGTTGGAATGAGCACAAACGGATCAGGTACCAAGCTCCTCTAATATGACTTAAGTAACATGTTCTTCAATGCATGTCTTCAACAGGAAGAAGCCCTGGTATGAAACACCGCCCCAGGTTGGTACACTGTCTCATGTCATGATTTACATTGTAATTATGCTTATTCTTAGCCTGGTCCCTGATCTGTTTGGCATGACAATTCCATAAGGAGTTGTCAAGAGACCAGAAACAGGCTTGCTGTATCACTTTAACCTTTGTAATTCTGACAGGCGCCGCCTTCCAGTCAGCTCAGTGCTCTGAAGCCACCGATGAAACGAAGCCAAGAGGACAACATGCGCACCAGAGTCCTCAACTCCATCCTGTACAAGGCAATCACTGATCTACTGAGCTCCCCTGAAGTCAACTCAGGTCTACAACTACAGTGTGGACATCTCAAGTATGGACTAACCTAGCTTGAGTGCCAGTGTGTTTGTGCCAACATGCCAACTCCCTGTCACTCATTGCCATGTTTGGCTTGACAATGACAGCATGGAAGTCGGCTAGACCACTTTCAGATCTGGGACCTGGCTAGGAAGTACTTCAGCTTGCACTGAAATATTCAATGACATTTTGTTAATGCAAGGTAGCTTCCTAAGACTGGTGCTAGTATTGTGGACAGTTCCATTCATATGGCAACTTGTCTGTGTGTCACACCAGGTGTCACACCAGGTGTCACTGCCTGCAGACTTCTCTAGTTGCCGGGTCTATTGGAAAACCAGTGGTGTGTCAGAGAGGGATGACCAGATTCAGCAAGCACTGGACAAGAGCAGCCCTCGTATAAGGTAAGCACTATCTCAGAAAATAGCAGTACTCTACTCTTTCTGTGAGGATTGTTTCTAGCCTGGTTCCAGATCTACACTACCGTTCAAAAGTTTGGAGTCACTTAGAAATGTCCTTGTTTTTTAGAGAAAAGCACATTTGTTGTCCATTAAAATAACATCAAATTGATCAGAAATACAGTGTAGACATTGTTAATGTTGTAAATGACTATTGTAGCTGGAAACGGCAGATTTCTAATGGAATATCTACATAGGCGTACAGAGGCCCATTATCAGCAACCATCACTCCTGTGTTCCAATGGTACGTTGTTTAGCTAATCCAAGTTTATCATTTTAAAAGGCTAATTGATCATTAGAAAACCCTTTTGCAATTATGTTGACACAGCTGAAAACAGGCTAGGTTGTTTCAGGATGATGTTAGTGAACCCCTGTACTGCTCTGTTATCAGGTACCTCATGGCCCATCAAACCCTGGGTGGCGTCCCTCCTTTGGTTTTCCTAAAGGATAAACAGTACACAGCCATGTCTGAGGTACTTGGTAGTTCATATTCATTAGAACACAAACGATATTCAAAATGTATGAAAATGACTTTGTGCTGATGGACTTTGTGCTTGTCCACTGTGCTGTTAGGTTGAAAACCTACTCAAGATGGCTGACTTTGGTCCTGAACATCAGGATGAGAACGATGGACTGGGGTGAGAAATCTTTATGACGACTGGAGCTCAAATAGTATATACAGTCAAGTGACTGACTTTTTGAAGTTGACTTAATACATCTACTTTGTTACAGAGAACGATTGCATTTAGTGGAATCAGGACAGCCCACCACGTCTAAAAAACCTGTGCTGTTTGGGGTGAGGCTCTCAACAAGCAGATCCTGGATTACAAACTGAGGGTCAAAGAGACAACCTCCAACACCCTGGCACCAGAGCTCACACTGCAGCAGCTGGAGGTGCTGGCCGAGTACAGGAAGCAGAAGATAATGGAGAAGAAGTCCAAACGGCTCATTGATGATGACATCACTCCTAAGGAGTACCTTCTGTCCAGACACAGCCAGGGTCAGGAGGGGGAGGGGGAGGACAGTCGGGCGTTCAGCCAGGAAGACGACCAGGTCAGAGAACTCATGTCTGAGGAGAGCAGGAAGTCCTAGATCCTTAGTTGAAAAGGTGAAAGATTGTAATCTCGGGTATCATCTCCATCGCCTACTTTCCCATTTGGAAGTCCGACTTGAGAGAATCGTTCAACTGGTTGTTTCCCTGTAAGCACCTTGTATTTCCCACTTCCCATGAGCATTTGAAGGCAGCATGAATGAGCAGTGTTCAGGAGATTCACTTTTCTTATGTATTAGTGTGTTTGGGTTGTTTTACACCAGAGATCAGACATGGGTGAATTGTTCATGTCAATAAACACTTTCAAGGTATTGAGTTTGTCATGATACGTTTAATTGTTCATTGACTAACATTCCAATAGGTGTAGAAATAGTTTAGTCAAGGTGGGGGGGGGGGGGGGTATAAAAAACATGATCAACAATCTAGACCTTTAAAGTATCTAGTCCTGTAAATTATCAGTTGTAAACATTCAACAAAGGCACATCATGCCATTACTGCAACTATGTTAGCGAAGTAAGGCCGAGACTCAATCTGAAAACCGCGTTATAGCTCGTTTAAAATTGAAGGTAATTTCCGATTGAGACGACATCTGGAGAGTTTACATTGAATGCGATCTCTGAACGCGGTAACATAGCCTTTAAAAGGCTCATTGTCGACAGCGTTACACAGATTGAATCTCGATTATCCACGTTCACATTTTATTCCCTTACTGAAGTACATTCCAAAATCTTGATTTCTAATAAAAGCCTTTGATATATTAAGTTGAATTGACATAAGGAAATGCTAATCACAGAGAAAAGGCATAAGCAGTGAAATTATACATTTCAAGACACTATTTTACTCCAATCAAAGCCATTGGAGATTGGCTGTGGGTTTCATAGAGCAAGCCCGGGTGGAGTTCAGTAGGGCACACTGTAGCAAAATGTTTAGCAACGGAACAATACAAATCTGTGTTCTAATTGGACAAGTTCAGGTAGTACCTACCCGTTTCAAAAGGTCTTCCACCTACTGAATGAGCCAGGATGAAACTGTTGACTACTCCTCCATGCCTGCACCAACACTCTGTCCTGCTCAGATAGATTCCACAGTATGCTCCTCTGTCTGCACAGCCTCTTGGACATAGACGATGAACTGGGAGGCGTCCTCTCCCTGAGTGTACACAGTGACCGTCTCCATGCCCTCCACATCGTCAGACGACACCACCAGATGGTGCTCCTCACCCAGACCCATGGAGGCTGCCTGCTGGAAGGGGTCCTGGATCGTCACAGTGTGGGTCCCCTGATGTTCCTCCTCACCCACCTGGAAGATGGTGGAAAGAGGATTGGATTGTTTTGGAGTGGGATGTCCTAAATGGCCCTATTTTCCCGATTTAGTCCACTACATTTGACACCATATTCTCTTTTCATAGTGCACTACGTTTGACCAGAAGGCCCTGGTCAAACGTAGTGCACTATAAAGTAATAGGGTGCCAATTGGGACACAGCCCTTACCTGCTCCACCACAGTCACTCTGCCAGGGGCCATGGCCACCATGGAGGCCACTGTGGCATCATTAGACTCTGCCCCAAGCTCAATGATCTGCTGGAGGATGTTAACCGCTGTGTGATCCAGCCCTTCTGTGGTGGTCGACACCACCCCTAAGCAGAGCAAGAGGAATGCATTCAAATACATGAAACACACTGAGAAAACCAAGGATATATCAACTCCTTGTCACTCTGTCGTATGTGGCTTGACAAGGAGCAATGGAGTTGTCAAAAGCACAAACTGATCTGGTGCTAGGCTAACTAAGTGCTGACCACTTGTCCTAACCGTTCTCTGTGAACCTGAGGTCCTGGAGGGCCGACACAGCAGCTTCAGTCCCCTCAGGGTCCTCTGTCTCAGTGATGTGGAGGTACTGGGTAAGGGGCTCCTCCACCGACTGCTCCACCACCTCAGAACACACACACTTAACACAGTGTCTAGACATAGAAAAACATCTTAATACTGACAATATACAGGGGTGTTTGAAACCTTACCTCCCATTGGTTGAGACCAAGCCCGTCACTCTGAATCACTTTGAGGCCATGCTTGTTCTTCAGGTGTCTGTTCATCTCCCACTTGGTGCCGTACACATAGTCACACACAGGACACTTCACTCCACCTAGAGATACAGGACATAGTCACACACAGGACACTCCACTCCACCTAGAGATACAGGACAGTCACACATGGGACACTCCACTCCACCTAGAGATACAGGACAGTCACACATGGGACACTCCACTCCACCTAGAGATACAGGACAGTCACACACGGGACACTCCACTCCATCTAGAGATACAGGACAGTCACACACGGGACACTCCACCTAGAGATACAGGACATATTCTCACAGGACACTCCACCTAGAGATACAGGACAGTCACACACGGGACACTCCACCTAGAGATACAGGACATATTCTCACACGGGACACTCCACTCCACCTAGAGATACAGGACAGTCACACACGGGACACTTCACCTAGAGATACAGGACATATTCTCACAGGACACTCCACTCCACCTAGAGATACAGGACAGTCACACACGGGACACTTCACTCCACCTAGAGATACAGGACAGTCTCTCACAGGACACTTCACCCCACCTAGAGATACAGGACAGTCACACACGGGACACTTCACCTAGAGATACAGGACATAGTCTCACAGGACACTCCACTCCACCTAGAGATACAGGACAGTCACACACGGGACACTTCACCTAGAGATACAGGACATAGTCACACACAGGACACTTCACCCCACCTAGAGATACAGGACATAGTCACACACGGGACACTTCACTCCACCTAGAGATACAGGACATATTCTCACATGGGACACTCCACTCCACCTAGAGATACAGGACAGTCACACACGGGACACTTCACCTAGAGATACAGGACATATTCTCACAGGACACTCCACTCCACCTAGAGATACAGGACAGTCCACCTAGAGATACAGGACATATTCTCACACGGGACACTCCACTCCACCTAGAGATACAGGACAGTCTCACACAGGACACTTCACTCCACCTAGAGATACAGGACAGTCTCTCACAGGACACTTCACCCCACCTAGAGATACAGGACAGTCACACACGGGACACTTCACCTAGAGATACAGGACATAGTCACACACAGGACACTTCACCCCACCTAGAGATACAGGACAGTCACACACAGGACACTCCACCTAGAGATACAGGACATATTCTCACATGGGACACTCCACTCCACCTAGAGATACAGGACAGTCTCTCACAGGACACTTCACCCCACCTAGAGATACAGGACAGTCACACACGGGACACTTCACCTAGAGATAAAGGACATAGTCACACACGGGACACTTCACCCCACCTAGAGATACAGGACATAGTCACACACGGGACACTTCACTCCACCTAGAGATACAGGACATAGTCACACACGGGACACTTCACTCCACCTAGAGATACAGGACATAGTCTCTCACAGGACACTTCACTACACCTAGAGATATAGGACATGGTCTCACACAGGACACTTCACTACACCTAGAGATATAGGACATGGTCTCACACAGGACACTTCACTACACCTAGAGATATAGGACATGGTCTCACACAGGACACTTCACTACACCTAGAGATACAGGACATGGTCTCACACAGGACACTTCACTACACCTAGAGATACAGGACATAGTCTCACACATGACACATAGCTACACCTTGAGCCAAAGCACTTAGTCATTTTAATAAGAACATTTTCATAGGGAACAGTGAGCAGGTTTCTCCTTTGCTTTAATGAGTAAAGACTGACTCCATATTCTATTTTGAAGACGGGTCTACTTGTACTGACATGACTGTGATATGTGGTTGTTTTTCCCTACTAAACTTGAATACACTGACTAAGTCTTTCTGGATAAGAGCGTCTGCTAAATGTTAATATATATGTAAATGTGGGATTCTGGTTGCTATGATCTCCACAAATGTATTATCCATTTCAGAGATCAGTGTGTCTTTGCTGAGCGACTCACCTTGCTGCTCCACAGCCTCAGGGGTGGCTGGCCCAGGCCCTGCGTTACAGTACTCCTGGTCGGGGTGCTTCTTGCTGTAATGTCTCTTCAGGGGCCCTGCTATGTTACAGGAGTAGTGACAGTGGCCGCAGCGGTAGGGCTGTGGAAACACATTTCAACTGGCTTCAAACAATAAAGAAGACTAGAAAAGGTCCTTTTCCTGAAGAAGCATTGTGTGTCCCTTTACCTGTCCAGCTGAAGTTTAAATTGTTAGATGCTGGTGTTGACACAGTGATGCTAGAGTAGTAACAGAAGCAGTGACTGTGGTATAAAAGCTTTATATAGCGACACCCCTCTTCTGATTACCTTGAAAGAGGCGTGTTGTTCCATGTGTCTCACCAGCAGAGGTTTCTGTGCAGCTCTGTAATCACACTCTGTACATTTGAACTGCTTACCTACAGTATGGAGGGACAGAGACAGGATGGCAATGCTCACCTGCTGGTTAGTACAGTCAAAGATAAAAGACTAAACTGTGGATGTTTCCCAAACGGCACCCTATTCCCTTCATAGTGCACTACTATTGGCCAGAGAACTATATAGTGCACTACTATTGACCAGGAACCATGGGGGCTCTGGTCAAAGGTAGTGCACTATACAGGGAAAAGGGTGCCATTTGGAACCCGTCCTAGATCTCAAAGCGTATGGATTTCTCTCACCGTCCTCTGTGTGCATCAGCTTGTGACTCTTCAGAGTGACCTTGGACTTGAACTTCTTGCCACACATGTCACACAGATGCGTCTTCTCTGTGGTGTGTCTGCTCATGTGAGCCTTCAGGTTGCTCTTACTGCGGCTGGCGTAGTCACACAGGGAACACTTGAAGGGCTTCACTCCTATCAGAGAAGAGATACAGAGGCATTTACAGTGACTTAGTCAGTGGTTATTTAGCAGACACTCCTATCCAGAGTGACTTAGTCAGTGGTCATTTAGCAGACACTCCTATCCAGAGTGACTTAGTCAGTGGTCATTTAGCAGACACTCCTATCCAGAGTGACTTAGTCAGTGGTCATTAAGCAGACACTCCTATCCAGAGTGACTTAGTCAGTGGTCATTAAGCAGACACTCCTATCCAGAGTGACTTAGTCAGTGGTCATTAAGCAGACACTCCTATCCAGAGTGACTTAGTCAGTGGTCATTTAGCAGACACTCCTATCCAGAGTGACTTAGTCAGTGGTCATTAAGCAGACACTCCTATCCAGAGTGACTTAGTCAGTGGTCATTTAGCAGACACTCCTATCCAGAGTGACTTAGTCAGTGGTCATTAAGCAGACACTCCTATCCAGAGTGACTTAGTCAGTGGTCATTTAGCAGACACTCCTATCCAGAGTGACTTAGTCAGTGGTCATTAAGCAGACACTCCTATCCAGAGTGACTTAGTCAGTGGTCATTTAGCAGACACTCCTATCCAGAGTGACTTAGTCAGTGGTCATTAAGCAGACACTCCTATCCAGAGTGACTTAGTCAGTGGTCATTTAGCAGACACTCCTATCCAGAGTGACTTAGTCAGTGGTCATTTAGCAGACACTCCTATCCAGAGTGACTTACAGTCAGTGGTCATTTAGCAGACACTCCTATCTAGAGTGACTTAGTCAGTGGTCATTAAGCAGACACTCCTATCCAGAGTGACTTAGTCAGTGGTCATTAAGCAGACACTCCTATCCAGAGTGACTTAGTCAGTGGTCATTAAGCAGACACTCCTATCCAGAGTGACTTAGTCAGTGGTCATTTAGCAGACACTCCTATCCAGAGTGACTTAGTCAGTGGTCATTTAGCAGACACTCCTATCCAGAGTGACTTACAGTCAGTGGTCATTTAGCAGACACTCCTATCCAGAGTGACTTAGTCAGTGGTCATTAAGCAGACACTCCTATCCAGAGTGACTTAGTCAGTGGTCATTTAGCAGACACTCCTATCCAGAGTGACTTAGTCAGTGGTCATTTAGCAGACACTCCTATCCAGAGTGACTTAGTCAGTGGTCATTTAGCAGACACTCCTATCCAGAGTGACTTAGTCAGTGGTCATTTAGCAGACACTCCTATCCAGAGTGACTTAGTCAGTGGTCATTTAGCAGACACTCCTATCCAGAGTGACTTAGTCAGTGGTCATTAAGCAGACACTCCTATCCAGAGTGACTTAGTCAGTGGTCATTAAGCAGACACTCCTATCCAGAGTGACTTAGTCAGTGGTCATTAAGCAGACACTCCTATCCAGAGTGACTTAGTCAGTGGTCATTTAGCAGACACTCCTATCCAGAGTGACTTAGTCAGTGGTCATTAAGCAGACACTCCTATCCAGAGTGACTTAGTCAGTGGTCATTTAGCAGACACTCCTATCCAGAGTGACTTAGTCAGTGGTCATTAAGCAGACACTCCTATCCAGAGTGACTTAGTCAGTGGTCATTTAGCAGACACTCCTATCCAGAGTGACTTAGTCAGTGGTCATTAAGCAGACACTCCTATCCAGAGTGACTTAGTCAGTGGTCATTTAGCAGACACTCCTATCCAGAGTGACTTAGTCAGTGGTCATTAAGCAGACACTCCTATCCAGAGTGACTTAGTCAGTGGTCATTTAGCAGACACTCCTATCCAGAGTGACTTAGTCAGTGGTCATTTAGCAGACACTCCTATCCAGAGTGACTTACAGTCAGTGGTCATTTAGCAGACACTCCTATCCAGAGTGACTTAGTCAGTGGTCATTAAGCAGACACTCCTATCCAGAGTGACTTAGTCAGTGGTCATTAAGCAGACACTCCTATCCAGAGTGACTTAGTCAGTGGTCATTAAGCAGACACTCCTATCCAGAGTGACTTAGTCAGTGGTCATTTAGCAGACACTCCTATCCAGAGTGACTTAGTCAGTGGTCATTTAGCAGACACTCCTATCCAGAGTGACTTACAGTCAGTGGTCATTTAGCAGACACTCCTATCCAGAGTGACTTAGTCAGTGGTCATTAAGCAGACACTCCTATCCAGAGTGACTTAGTCAGTGGTCATTTAGCAGACACTCCTATCCAGAGTGACTTAGTCAGTGGTCATTTAGCAGACACTCCTATCCAGAGTGACTTAGTCAGTGGTCATTTAGCAGACACTCCTATCCAGAGTGACTTAGTCAGTGGTCATTTAGCAGACACTCCTATCCAGAGTGACTTACAGTCAGTGGTCATTTAGCAGACACTCCTATCCAGAGTGACTTAGTCAGTGGTCATTAAGCAGACACTCTTATCCAGAGTGACTTACAGTCAGTGGTCATTTAGCAGACACTCCTATCCAGAGTGACTTAGTCAATGGTCATTTAGCAGACACTTATCTGATTTACAGTTAGAACATTCAACTAAGGTAGGTAATACAACCACAGCGATGAGACAACCACAGATCACAGCGATAAGACAACCACATATCACAGCGATAAGACAACCACATATCACAGCAATAAGACAACCACATATCACAGCAATAAGACAACCACATATCACAGCAATAAGACAACCACAGATCACAGCGATAAGACAACCACAGATCACAGCAATAAGACAACCACATATCACAGCAATAAGACAACCACAGATCACAGCGATAAGACAACCACAGATCACAGCAATAAGACAACCACATATCACAGCAATAAGACAACCACAGATCACAGCGATAAGACGATCACAGCGATAAGACAACCACATATCACAGCAATAAGACAACCACATATCACAGCAATAAGACAACCACATATCACAGCAATAAGACAACCACATATCACAGCAATAAGACAACCACAGATCACAGCGATAAGACGATCACAGCGATAAGACAACCACATGTCACAGCAATAAGACAACCACAGATCACAGCGATAAGACAACCACATATCACAGCAATAAGACAACCACATATCACAGCAATAAGACAACCACATATCACAGCAATAAGACGATCACAGCGATAAGACAACCACAGATCACAGCGATAAGACAACCACAGATCACAGCGATGAGACAACCACAGATCACAGCGATAAGATAACCACAGATCACAGCGATGAGACAACCACAGATCATAGCAATAAGACAACCACAGATCACAGCGATGAGACAACCACAGATCACAGCGATAAGACAACCACATATCACAGCAATAAGACAACCACATATCACAGCAATAAGACAACCACATATCACAGCGATAAGACGATCACAGCGATAAGACAACCACAGATCACAGCGATGAGACAACCACAGATCACAGCGATGAGACAACCACAGATCACAGCGATAAGACAACCACAGATCACAGCGATAAGACAACCACAGATCACAGCGATGAGACAACCACAGATCACAGCGATAAGACAACCACAGATCACAGCGATGAGACAACCACAGATCACAGCGATGAGACAACCACAGATCACAGCGATGAGACAACCACAGATCACAGCGATGAGACAACCACAGATCACAGCGATGAGACAACCACAGATCACAGCGATAAGACAACCACAGATCACAGCGATGAGACAACCACAGATCACAGCGATGAGACAACCACAGATCACAGCAATAAGACAACCACAGATCACAGCGATGAGACAACCACAGATCACAGCGATAAGACAACCACATATCACAGCAATAAGACAACCACATATCACAGCGATAAGACGATCACAGCGATAAGACAACCACAGATCACAGCGATAAGACAACCACAGATCACAGCGATAAGACAACCACAGATCACAGCGATAAGACAACCACAGATCACAGCGATGAGACAACCACAGATCACAGCGATAAGACAACCACAGATCACAGCGATAAGACAACCACAGATCACAGCGATGAGACAACCACAGATCACAGCGATGAGACAACCACAGATCACAGCGATAAGACAACCACAGATCACAGCGATGAGACAACCACAGATCACAGCGATAAGACAACCACAGATCACAGCGATGAGACAACCACAGATCACAGCAATAAGACAACCACAGATCACAGCGATAAGACAACCACAGATCACAGCAATAAGACAACCACAGATCACATTAATTGCAAGTAAAACTTTGGTAGTTGCTATTGCTTTTTAAATGTGGAGAAGTCCACTTCAGAGTCCACTTCAGAGTCCACTTCAGAGTCCACTTCAGAGTCCCAAAGTAGAACCCATTATAGGGAATAGGATGCCATTTGGTACACGGTCTATTTAGTTTGATTGATGTCCTACCTTGGTGAGCCCAGATGTGCTGCTGCAGATCTGCTCCGTTCCTCATGAAGTAGCTGTCACAGTAAGGGCACTTAGAAGCTCTCTTCCCGATCAAGCCCTTCATCTGCACCCTCACCCCCAGCGCCTCAGAAATGGTGTTCATCGGCGTGTCTGCAGATAGAGATGGTTTTACCTACATATCTAGCGTCCTGTCCAGGGGGTGTACATGTACATTAAAGCTACCTCAAGTTTCAGAAACAGGATAGGCTCCTGCCCTATGGGCCGTTCTGGCTCAAACCAGGAAATGGGTATGATATTTTGGACTTAAACATCATTAACGCTCTGCTGTTGTAAACAAAATCAAACTCTGCATAGAACACAAAACAAAGATTGGGCTTAGGTCCGGTCTCTTACCTGGATGAAAGTTCCTGATATGAAGCTTAAGTTTATCTTCAGTGAATGTTTCCTCACACACAGGGCAAGCAAAGCTTTTCTTCTCCTTAATATCGGATTAGATTGATGATGTTAGAGTCCACAATCATCAACAAATAGACATTTCAATTGAATGATTATCAGATTATGTGGTCCCTTTGGGCCCTGATCAAAAGTAGCCCACTATATAGGGAATAGGGCACCATTTGGGCCACAGTCCCAGACTTACGTTGTCAAAGTGTGTTTTGAGGTGGGCCTGCAGCTTGTACTTGTCAGGTGTGCAGTACTGACAGTCTTCCATGGGACACTGGAGCAGGATGTTACTGTGTCTCTGGATCAGATGGCGCTTCAGGCAGTTCTTGGTGATGGAGGAATAGCTGCACTGGGTACAGTAATGTAGATGCTCTTTGGTGTGAGTGCGCACATGCATGTTGTAGTGCACTTGATACCAGAAGAGCTTTCCTAGATGGGGAACAAAAGACATGTGGCTAGAAAACAGGTGGTTTACAGATTAATTACCAACACATGAAATGATGAAATAGCTGAACTTACAAACTCTTGTAAAAATGCAATTTATACTGTTATAATAAAATGAATTCTATGTCAATATATTTGCGTGATCTATTCTTACCACAGTATTCACATTCCAGGTCCCCGTATACTTTACGTATTCTCTCAAAGATAACCATATTCAGCTGCCTTTTCTGCAACTTATCTAGAATCTGTTGGAAAGCGCTCCTCTCCTCCGTTGTGCCATCCTCTCCTTGTGGGCCAGCTGAAGCGTTAGTTTGACCTATGACCTCCTCATGAATCAGAACCAAAGACCGGAGAGTGTCCTCAACATGACCATGTGATGTTGATGAAGAAACCTTGTCTTCTTCCGGATGCTGCTGGTTGCCCACGGACTCCTCCTTGCCTGAAGGCCTTTCTACCAAAGTGTCTTGTTCAGCCACAGTGACGTTATTCTCCCAGTGAGGCTTGTCTTCCTCCATCAGTGTCTTATCAGGTCTATCTTCACTGATTACTTCCTGGGTTGTGCCTTTGCTTGTTGTCTGGGTTTGTTCAGGACTGATTGGCTCAGTTCTGTCTTGTAGAGTTTCAGTCTCTTGTGCAGGTTGGTTCAACACGTATGCCTCTACAGTCTGTCCCTCAGGGGCCGGTTCAGGGAACACCTGTTCCTCCCCCTCTCCCTGTTCCTCCCTCTCTCCCAGCCCCTCTCCCAGTCCTTCCTCCTGTTCCTCTCCCTCCCCCTTTTCCTGTTCCTCTGAAGGGTCACCAGTGAAGGCCTCCTCCTGCTCCTCTGAAGGGTCAACAGCGAAGGCCTCCTCCTGCTCCTCTGAAGGGTCACCAGCGAAGGCCTCCTCCTGCTCCTCTGAAGGGTCAACAGCGAAGGCCTCCTCCTGCTCCTCTGAAGGGTCACCAGCGAAGGCCTCCTCCTGCTCCTCTGAAGGGTCACCAGCGAGGGCCTCCTCCTGCTGGGCGTTGAGTAGAGACAGTTCCTCAGCCATCCTGATCTCATCCTGTCTCAGCATCTCTCTCTTGATGTCGTCCCCTGGCTCCAGCAGACAGAAGCTGCTGTTGATGGACTCTGAGAACCCAGCCGCCTCCTCTGACTCTGGGTGAGCCTCCTTCAGGTGGGCCTTCAGCCGCACGGAGCTGACAAACTTCTGCTGGCATGCAGCACACACATAGAGGAAGGGGTGCTTGCGGACGTGCGCCTGGAGAGCCTGGAACTTGGTGCAGCCGTGGTCACACAGCTCGCAGCCAAACGGCCTCTCGCTGCCATGGACCATCATGTGGCGGTCACGGTCCAGCTCGTTCTTGAACTTGCGGTCGCAGATCTGGCAGTCGTAGAGGAGCTGCCTCTTGCCTTCTCTGGTCTGTAGACTGTACTCATGGTAGGAGTCCTTCACCTTCATAAAAATACATGTTATTAATAACTCCATCAACAAGATCTCATAATAAAGACAATATAAAGGCATATGATAGATGAAAAAAGAGAGCAGTCCTTCACCTTCTTGTCCTCCAGGTCGTGGCTCTCCCTCATGTGCTTGAGCAGGTTCTTGACGTCAGAGTACTTCTTCTTGCAGAAGCGACAGTGCTGCTTGATCTTGTGGTGAACCCTCTCCACGTGCACCTTGAGGTGGCCCTTGCTGAGGCACTGGAAGGAGCAGTGCTCACAGCTGAATTTTTCTCCCGTGTGCTTGCGCATGTGAACGCTGAGGTTGGCTTTGATGGCACTGGCGTAGTCGCAGTGTGGGCACTTGAAGGGTTTCTCATTGGTGTGGGTTCGCAGATGGGCCTGCAAGGAGTGGCGGAACTTGAAGACCTTGTTGCAGTATTCACAGGTGAAGATCTTCAACTGGGTCTGTCCTATTCTGTATGAATGAGGTAAGTTGCAATATACATACAGTAGAACCAAATATGTGTTGCTGTTTTTCCAAAGTAACTTGCCAAAATACAATTTGAGCTGTAACAAAAACATTATATTTGTATCTACAGTAACAATGTTGAAATCTGTTGTTGACACATCCATTGAAGTGGTGAATATAGTAGCCTAGACTATGCCATTTCCCACTGCAGGCTATAATGATTCGGTTCACTCAAGACATCATTATGTTCCATTTATTAATGCCACAATGCAGTCTGGGTACTTTATCTTCAGCAACCAAACGTCTGTACCTGTTTGACTTCAACGGCAGTTCATAAGCAGCTTGCTGTATGGAATATTCCTGAAAGCCTCTCTTCTGTCCTGCCTCCTGAGAGTCTGTGTCTGAAGTAGCAACGGGCTCTGCTGGGGTGGCCTCGATCGGCACTATCCTTGTCGCACCTAAATAAACAAATACACAGATTGATATATTTATACAGCCTAGATACAAAGAAAAGTCATTGGGAATACATAGAATATAAACTTTCCAGATTTTTCATGAATAAACAGAAACATTGTGAAGATCCTCTGGTTGATCCATGTGCGTCCCTAATGGCACCCTATTCCTTACACACTATTCCCTATAGGTCCTGGTCAAATGTAGCGCACCATGTAGGTAATAGGGTGCCATTTGGGCCGCATTCATAATGTAGTTGTAACTCACCAGGAAGTGCCTCATGAGCGGTGAGAACCACACTGATGATGGGGTTCTTGGTGCCTCCTGCTTGTTCCTGCTCCTTCACAAGGGAAACCTTCTCAGAGCGGAGTGGCCGTGGCCTCTTTGAGCTTCTCTCCCTGTCCTCCTCTTTGCCTTCTGCTGCACCAGGTTGAGCCTCAATCTCTTTGTCTGTGGGAAGAGATCATGAAAACTAAGCATCGATCAATAAAACAGCAGATATAGACATTTAGATGGTGAACATATAGATATTTAGATGGTCAACATATAGATATAGATATTTAGATGGTCAACATATAGATATAGATATTTAGATGGTCAACATATACAGTGAGATCATACGTTTCCTGTAGTTCTTGACTAGGTTTGCACACACTGCAGCAGGGATTTTGGCCCACTCCTCCATTCAGATCCTTCAGGTTTCGGGGCTGTCGCTGGGCAATACGGACTTTCAGCTCCCTCCAAAGATTTTCTATTGGGTTCAGGTCTGGAGACTGGCTAGGCCGCTCCAGGACCTTGAGATGCTTCTTACGGAGCCACTCCTTAGTTGCCCTGGCTGTGTGTTTCGGATCGTTGTCATACTGGAAGACCCAGCCACGACCCATCTTCAATGCTCTTACTGAGGGAAGGAGGTTGTTGGCCAAGATCTCGCAATACATGGCCCCATTCATCCTCCCCTCGATACGGTGCAGTCGTCCTGTTCCCTTTGCAGAAAAGCATCCCCAAAGAATGATGTTTCCACCTCCATGCTTCACGGTTGGGATGGTGTTCTTGGGGTTGTACTCATCCTTCTTTTTCCTCCAAACACGGCAAGTGGAGTTTAGACCAAAAAGCTCTATTTTTGTCTCATCAGACCACATGACCTTCTCCCATTCCTCCTCTGGATCATCCAGATGGTCATTGGCAAACTTCAGACGGGCCTGGACATGCGCTGGCTTGAGCAGGGGGACCTTGCGTGCGCTGCAGGATTTTAATCCATGACGGCGTAGTGTGTTACTAATGGTTTTCTTTGAGACTGTGGTCCCAGCTCTCTTCAGGTCATTGACCAGGTCCTGCCGTGTAGTTCTGGGATGATCCCTCACCTTCCTCATGATCATTGATGCCCCACGAGGTGAGATCTTGCATGGTGCCCCAGACCGAGGGAGATTGACCGTCATCTTGAACTTCTTCCATTTTCTAATAATTGCGCCAACAGTTGTTGTCTTCTCACCAAGCTGCTTGCCTATTGTCCTGTAGCCCATCCCAGCCTTGTGCAGGTCTACAATTTTATCCCTGATGTCCTTACACAGCTCTCTGGCCTTGGCCATTGTGGAGAGGTTGGAGTCTGTTTGAGTGTGTGGACAGGTGTCTTTTATACAGGTAACGAGTTGAAACAGGTGCAGTTAATACAGGTAATGAGTGGAGAACAGGAGGGCTTCTTAAAGAAAAACTAACAGGTCTGTGAGAGCCGGAATTCTTACTGGTTGGTAGGTGATCAAATACTTATGTCACGCAATAAAATGCAAATTAATTATTTAAAAATCATACAATGTGATTTTCTGGATTTTTGTTTTAGATTCCGTCTCTCACAGTTGAAGTGTACCTATGATAAAAATTACAGACCTCTACATGCTTTGTAAGTAGGAAAACCTGCAAAATTGGCAGGGTATCAAATACTTGTTCTCCCCACTGTAGATGGTCAACATTTAGATATAGACATTTAGATGGTCAACATATAGATATAGACATTTAGATGGTCAACATAGATATAGCTGGTCAACATTTAGATATTTAGATGGTCAACATATAGATATTTAGATGGTCAACATATTGATATAGACATTTAGATGGTCAACATGTAGATGGTCAACATATAGAAATAGACATTTAGATGGTCAACATATTGATATAGACATGTAGATGATGAACATATAGACATTTAGATGGTCAACATATAGATATTTAGATGGTCAACATATTGATATAGACATTTAGATGGTCAACATGTAGATGGTCAACATATAGAAAAATATATTTAGATGGTCAACATATTGATATAGACATTTAGATGATGAACATATAGACATTTAGATGGTCAACATATAGAAATAGACATTTAGATGGTCAACATATTGATATAGACATTTAGATGATGAACATATAGACATTTAGATGGTGAACATATAGTTATTTAGATGGTCAACATATAGATATAGTTATTTAGATGGTCAACATATATATATATAGTTATTTAGATGGTCAACATATTGATATAGACATTTAGATGGTCAATATATAGATATTTAGATGGTCAACATATAGATATAGACATTTAGATGGTGAACATATAGATATAGATATAGATATTTAGATGGTCAACATATAGATATTTAGATGGTCAACATATAGATATTTAGATGGTCAACATATAGATATTTAGATGGTCAACATATAGATATTTAGATGGTGAACATATAGACATTTAGATGGTCAACATATACAGCGGGTGAAATAAGTATTGAACACGTCACCATTTTTCTCAGTAAATATATTTCCAAAGGTGCTATTGACATGAAATTTTCACCTGATGTTGGTAACAACCCAAGTACATACAAAGAAACCAAAACAAAAAAGTTCAGAAATTAAGTTGTGTAATAATGTGAAATGACACAGGGAAAAAGTGTTGAACACATGAAGAAAGGGAGGTGCAAAAAGGCATGGAAAGCCAAGACAACAGCTGAAAACTATCAGTAATTAAAAAGCAATCCAGCCCCCTGTCAGTGCAAATTAATATCAGCTGGTTCAGTCCCAACTGATGGCCTACAAAAAGGTCTCATTGCCAAGGTGTCACACAAGACACATCTCATGATGGGTAAAAGCAAAGACCTGTCTCAAGACCTTCGCAACCTAATTGTTGCAAAACATAATGATGGCATTGGTTATAGGCGCATTCCTAAGCTTCTGAATGTTCCAGTGAGCACTGTTGGGGCCATAATACGGAAGTGGAAAGACAATCATTTCACCATAAATTTGCCTAGACCAGGTGCTCCTTGCAAGATTTCTGACAGAAGAGTGAAAAGAATAATCAGAAGAGTTGTCCAAGAGCCAAGGACCACTTGTGGAGAGCTTCAAAAAGACCTGCAATTAGCAGGTACTGTTGTCTCAAAGAACACAGTAAGTAATGCACTCCACCGCCATGGCCTGTATGCACGCTCACCACGCAAGACTCCATTGCTGAAAAAAAAGCATGTTGAAGCTCGTTTAAAGTTTGCTGCACAACATTTGGAAAAGCCAGTGAAATACTGGGAGAATATGGTGTGGTCAGATGAGAGCAAAATTGAACTGTTTGGATGTCATAATACACACCGTGTTTGGAGGAGAAATGGCACTGCACATCACCCTAAAAACACCATACCAACAGTGAAATTTGGAGGTGGGAACATCATGGTGTGGGGCTGCTTTTCAGCAAATGGTACTGGCAAACTTCACATAATTGAAGGATGGATGAATGGGCAAATTTACCGAGACATTCTTGACAAAAATCTGCTGCCATCTACCAGGATGATGAAGATGAAACGAGGGTGGACATTTCAGCAAGACAATGATCCCAAACACACAGCCAAGGAAACTCTCAATTGGTTTCAAAGAAAGAAAATAAAGCTGCTAGAATGGCCCAGCCAATCACCTGACTTAAATCCCATTGAAAATCTATGGAAAGAACTGAAGATCAAGATTCATAGAAGAGGCCCACGGAACCTTCAAGATTTGAAGACTGTTTGTGTGGAAGAATGGGCCAAAATCACACCAGAGGAATGCATGCGACTAGTTTCTCCATACAGGAGGCGTCTTGAAGCTGTCATTACCAACAAAGGCTTTTGTACAAAGTATTAAATAAATATCAGTAAGTGTGTTCAATACTTTTTCCCTGTGTCATTTCACATAACTTAATTAGGAAATATATTTACTGAGAAAAATGGTGACGTGTTCAATACTTATTTCACCTGCTGTATATGTGTATGTATGTATGTATGTATGTATGTATGTGTGTGTGTATATATATGTAGATGGTTAACACATACAGTTGAAGTCGTAAGTTTACATACACCTTAGCCAAATACATTTAAACTCAGTTTTTCCACAATTCCTGACATTTAATTCTAGTAAAACTTCCCTGTTTTAGGTCAGTTAGGATCAGCACTTTATTTTAAGAATGTGAAATGTCAGAATAATAGTAGAGAGAATTATTTATTTCAGCTTTTATTTCTTTCATCACATTCCCAGTGAGTCAGAAGTTTACATACATTCAATTAGTATTCGGTAGCATTGCCTTTAAATTGTTTAACTTGGGTCAAACGTTTCGGGTAGCCTTCCACAAGCTTCCCACAATAAGTTGGGTGAATTTTGGCCCATTCCTCCTGACAGAACTGGTGTAACTGAGTCAGGTTTGTAGGCCTCCTTGCTCGCACACGCTTTTTCAGTTCTGCCAACAGATTTTCTATAGGATTGAGGTCATGGCTTTGTGATAGCCACTCCAATACTTTTACTTTGTTATCCTTATGCTATTTTGCCACAACTTTGGAAGTATGCTTGGGATCATTGTCCATTTGGAAGACCCATTTGCGACCAAGCTTTAACTTCCTGACTGATGTCTTGAGATGTTGCTTCAATATATCCACATAATTTTCCTTCCTCATGATGACATTATTTTGTGAAGTGCACCAGTCCCTCCTGCAGCAAAGCATCCCCACAACATGATGCTGCCACCTACGTGCTTCACGGTTGGGATGGTGTTCTTCGGCTTGCAAGCCTCCCCATTTTTCCTCCAAACATAACGGTGGTCATTATGGCCAAACAGTTCTATTTCTGTTTCATCAGACCATAGGACATTTCTCCAAAAAGAGAGAGAGAGAGCAGTGGCTTCTTCCTTGCTGAGGGGCCTTTCAGGTTAGGTCGAGATAGGACTTGTTTTACTGTGGATATAGATACTTTCGTACCCGTTTCCTCCAGCATCTTCACAAGGTCCTTTGCTGTTGTTCTGGGATTTATTTGTACTTTTCGCACCAAAGTATGTTCATCTCTAGGAAACAGAATGCGTATCCTTATAGACATTTAGATGGTGAACATATAGATATAGACATTTAGATGGTGAACATATAGATATTTAGATGGTGAACATATAGATACAGATATTTAGATGGTGAACATATAGATATTTAGATGGTCAACATATAGATAGACATTTAAATGGTGAACATATTTATATAGATATTTAGATGTCTTTTTATTTACATATCCCTAGATGGACCGTAAAGCAATATTCTATTCCAATCTATTCTAAACAGACATTAAGCATTTTAGCAAAAGACAGTTCACTTCACACATACCATTGTCCTCCTCATTCCCATCCTCTCTGAGGTCTACCAAGCAGATGTGTTTCATGATCTGTCTCCTGTTGCCAAACACACGGTTGCACTTCTTACAGTCCAGAGCATTGTCGTCCTCTGGTTCGTCCTCCTCCACTTGACCAGCTTCTGATTGGGCCTCTACTGTCTGCTGTTTCTGTTTCTTCTGGTTGGGGCTAGTAGTCTCTGCCATGGGCCCAGCAGCTACAATCCTCTTTGTTGAGCCCTTAGGACGTCCTCGTTTCCTCTTGACAGGGCTATCTGTGGGGGAAATATGGTCAGTGCCACCAATCACTCTATCACACACAGACAGAGCTATAGGGCCGGCTGTCAAAATTGGATTACAATCTGTTACAAACGTTTGAAGGACGACAGAGGCACTCAGTAGCCAATTATTCAGATCAAAAACAAAGGAACACCATAATACGGTTGGTTGTTGCTTTGAGGAGGTGCTGACCTCCACCCTTAGTATCCCTGGCTGCTTTGAGGAGGTGCTCACCTCCACCCTTAGTATCCCTGGCTGCTTTGAGGAGGTGCTCACCTCCACCCTTAGTATCCCTGGCTGCTTTGAGGAGGTGCTCACCTCCACCCTTCTCTGGTGTAGCTGTCAATGGCATCAGGGCCAAAATGATGTCATCAGGGTTGAGCCCCTCTGTGTGGTGCTTCTCAGACACATGGGAGAGGAGCTGTGCTCGGTGTGGGGAGAACAGGTTGCACAGTTTGCACATGAAGATGGAGAAAGTCCCACCTGTGAATTAACAGCCAGGCAAGCCAAGATTAATGTGTGTTCATGTACAAATCTGAATATGAATGAGGCCTTTTAAAAAAAAAAAAAATTACTGTGGAAAAGCATTTAACTCAATCCCTCTGAATCAGAGAGGTGCGGGGGGGCTGCCTTAATCAACATCCACGTATTCGGCGCCCGGGGAACAGTGCCCTGGTATGTTCTGTGTGGTTAATTCTTTGGTCAGGGGCTGCATATTTTCCTTCTAGCTACCTTCTTCCCTCTCTTTCATTCAAAATATTGAATTCAAGCCTAGCTAGGGCCTACATGATCCAAGCCAGCCTAGTAAATGCGAGCTGAGAATACTGAAATGGAATGAGGTCAGTGCAATATAGTTTATTGGTTAGCTCTGTGTAAACTCTGTAGTTCTCCAGACCGGTTTAGCTACCACTGCAACAGCAATGATGGTTTAACTCCTGACTCTGTAGTACTGTATGGATAAAGCTAGTAAACGCTGGGAGAAACAGGAACAGTTTCGTGATAAATACTTTGTTTGCTAACTAAATCCAATAACTTTATGCCGGACATGTATCTGCAATAAATGTGCTGTCAATGTTGTGGTTGGTCACGGTAATTATGTGCCACACTTTTAGTATATACGAAACGTCACATAATGAGTAATTTGACTACATATGTTGGCTAGTTTGCTACTTTTACCTAGCTAAGAAATGTTATTTCTCTGAGACGGTCCTTTACGAAAAGGTAAACAATCGAGTTCAAAATCGTATTACTTACCTGCATTTGACGTCTCCATATTTGTAAAATAAAACGTAATATCTTAAGAGTTACATAAATACTAAATATCTACATTAATTATTGAATAACTAATTGAAAAATCGTATTTTTATTTGTTTTGAGGAAGGTTTCTGGCGAATCTGCGACAACAAATATGGCGGATAAAGTCTTCCTGTGGAGAAGCAGGCTGGTTTGGGATGTGCTCCCCCTGTGGCTGGGATGACCAACAGCCATAGCCTACCCTTAATACATTTGTAAAAGGTTACCACTCCATTCTTCTCTTTTGATTGGGATTGTGTACAGTACTCTCCTTAATACAAAATTGGTTACTCAAGCCCAGATATACATGCTCAACGGAAGGTGGAAAGATTCAAGTTCTTCGGCGTACACATCACTGACGATCTTAAATGGTCCACCCACAGACTGTGTGGTGAAGAAGGCACAACAGCGCCTCTTCAACCTCAGGAGGCTGAAGAAATTTGGCTTGGCACCTAAAACCCTCACAAAGTTTTACAGATGCACAATTGAGAGCATCCTGTCGGGCTGTATCACCACCTGGTACGGCAACTGCACCGCCCGGAGTACAGCCCACTCCTGTACTCCCTGTTCACCCATGACTGCGAGGCCAAGCATGCCTCCAACTCAATCATCATGTTTGCAGACGACACAACAGTAGTAGGCTTGATTACCAACAGTGACGAGACAGTCTACAGGGAGGAGGTGAGGGCTCTGGGAGTGTGGTGCCAGGAAAACAACCTCTCACACAACTTTAAAAAAAACAAAGGAGATGATCGTGGACTTCAGGAAAAAGCAGAAGGTGCACCCCCCTATCCACATCGACGGGACCACAGTGGAGAAGGTGGAAAACTTCAAGTTCCTTGGCGTACACATCACTGATAAACTGAAATGGTCCACCCACACAGACAGTGTGGTGAAGAAGGTGCAACAGAGCCTCTTCAACCTCAGGTTGAACACTTAAAACCCTCACAAACTATTACAGATGCAAAATTGAAAGCATCCTGTCAGGCTGTATCCCCGCCTGGTACGGCAACTGCACCGCCCACAACCGCAAGGCTCTCTAGAGGGTGGTGCGGTCTGCCCAATGCATTACCGGGGGAAAACTACCCGCCCTCCAGGACACTTACAGCACCCAATGTCACAGGAAGGCCAAAAGGATCATCAAGGACATCAACCACCCAAGCCACTGCCTGTTCACCCCACTGTCATCCTCGAAGGCGAGGTCAGTACAGGTGCATCAAGCTGGGACTGAGAGATTTGAAAAACAGCTTCTAACTCAAGGTCATCAGACAGCTAAACAGCCACCACTAGCACATTAGAGGCTGCTGCCTAGAGGCACAGACTAGAAAACACTGGCCACTTTAAGGTATGGAACACTAGCCACTTTAATAATGTTTATAATGTTTACATATCTGGCATCACTCATCCCATATGTATATAATGTATTCTATACTATCCTTCGGTATCAGTCATTTAAACAATGTTTACATATCTTGTGTTCCCCATCTCATTTGTATATACTGTATTCAATACTCTTCTACTGTATCTTAGTCAATGCCGCTAGTCCTTATGTATATAGGACTAATTCATTCCTACTGTTAGATATACTGCACTGTCGGAACTAGAAGCACAAGCATTTCACGACACCCGCATTAACATCTGCTAAACATGTGACCAATAACATTTGATTTTATTTGAGATTAGAAAGCACCGGCCACTTAAGGAATGAAACACTAGTCACTTTAATAATGTTTCTGTATCTTGTACTACTCATCTCATATGTCTAACTGTATGCTATACTATTATCGGTATCTTAGTCACCTAATCATGTTTACATACAGTTAGGTCCATATATATTTGGACACAGGCACAATTTTCATACTTCTGGCTCTGTATGCCACCAGAATACAATTAAAATGAAACAATCAAGATGAATTTGAAGTGCAGACTTTCAGCTTTAATTCAAGGGGTTGAACACAAATATCAAGTGAACATTTTAGGAACTGCAACCATTTTTATACACAGTCCCCCCCATTTTCAGGGGCTCAAATGTAATTGGACAAATTAATATAATCATAAATAAAATGTTCATGTTTAATATTTTGTTGAGAATCCTTTGCAGGCAATGACTGCCTGAATTCTGGAACCCATGGACATCACCAAAGACTGGGTTTCCTGCTTTGTGATGCTTTGCCAGGCCTTAACTGCAGCTGTCTTCAATTGTTGTTTGTTTGTGGGTCTTTCTGCCTTTAGTTTTGCCTTAAGCAAGTGAAATGCATGCTCGATCGGGTTGAGATCAGGTGATTGACTTGGCCATTGCAGAATTTGCAGCATTCGGCTTAATCTGGGCAGACAGTCTATTCCTATACATCCGGCTGCTTCTGTCTTCTGTCACATCATCAATAAACACCAGTGATTCAGTGCCACTGGAAGCCATGCATGCCCATGCCATCACACTGCCTCCACCATTTTTTACAGATGACGTAGTATGCTTTGGATCATGAGCTGTTCCAAGCCTTCTCCATACTTTTGTCTTCCCGTCATTTTGGTACAGGTTGATCTTAGTTTCATCCGTCCAAAGAATGCTTTTCCAGAACTGGTCAGGCTTTTTTAGATGATTTTTGGCAAAATCTGGCCTTTCTATTCTTGATGCTTATGAATGGTTTGCACCTTGTGGTGAACCCTCTGTATTTGCTCTCGTGAAGTCTTCTCTTGATTGTAGACTTTGACACTGACACACCTACCTCCTGGAGAGTCTCCTTCACTTGGCTGGATGTTGTGAATGGGTTTTTCTTTACCATGGAGAGGATCCTACGATCATCTACCACTGTTGTCTTCGGTGGACGTCCAAGCCTTTTTATGTTGCTGAGCTCACCAGTGCATAATTTTTTTCTCAGAATGTACCAAACTGTTGATTTGGCCACTCCTAATGTTCCTGCTATCTCTCGGATGGATTTGTTTTGTTTTTGAAGCCTAATTATGGCCTGTTTGACTTGCATGGAGAGCTCCTTTGAACGCATGATGAAGGTTCACAGCAATAGATTCAAAATACAAATACTGCACTTAGAATCAACTCCAGACCTTTTACCTGCTTAATTGTTAAAGAAATAACGGATGAATAGCCCACACCTGTCCATGAAACAGCTTTTGATTCAATTGTCCAATTACTTTTGGTCCCTTGAAAAAGGGGGGTAGCTACTCTCAAGAGCTGTAATTCCTAAACCCTTCTTCCAATTTGGATGTAAATACCCTCAAATTAAACCTGAGAGTGTGCACTTTCAGCCCATATCCATTATATAACTACAGCTTGAATATGTTTTGGTAAAAACCTAAAAACAATCTAAAATTGTGCCTGTGTCCAAATACATATGGACCTAACTGTACGTCATCACCAATCTCTTATATGTATATTGTATACTTTAAAGCTTACTATTCCACTGGATCTAAGTCCAATGCCCTGACATATGTATATATTCTCAATCCTTTCTTACTTAGATGTATGTGTGTTATATGTTGTGAAACTGTTAGACATTATTGTTAGATAGTACTGCACTGTTGGAGCTAGAAGCAGAAGCATTTCGCTACACTCGCAATAACATCTGCTAACCATGTGTATGTGACCAATAAAATGTGATTTTAACCGCAGGGCTCTCCAGAGGGTGGTGCGGTCTGCTCAACGCATCACTGGGGGCAAACTACCTGCCCTCCAGGACACCTACAGCACCTGATGTCACAGGAAGGCCAAAAAGATCAAGGACAACAACCACCCAAGCCACTGCCTGTTCACTCCGCTATACATCCAGAAGGCGAGGTCAGTACAGGTGCATCAAAGCTGGGACTGAGAGACTGAAAAACAGCTTCTATCTCAAGGCCACCACTGTTAAATAACCATCACCTTAGAGGCTGCTGGGTTACGTAACCCTGCACCTTAGAGGCTGCTGCCCTATATACATAGACATGAAATCACTGGTCACTTTAATAATGTTGACATATTTTTGCTTTACTCATCTCATATGTATATATTCTATTCTACTGTATTTTAGTCAATGCCACAGATTGCTCATCCTAATATTTATATATTTCTTAATTCCATTATTTTACTTTTATGTTTGTGTGTATTGTTGTGAATTGTTACATATTACTGCACTGTTGGAGCTAGAAACACAAGCATTTCTCTACACCTGCAATAACATCTGCTAAACATGTGTATTTGACCAATAACATTTGATTTGAATGGTTATGAAATCTATTCCCATAACAGTAGAAAACTGTACTATATATAAATAATGTGATGAAATTATTAAGCTTAAGATGAATGTAGTCTACAATACAGGTGTGTGAACTGGCAGTAACACCAGTTATCACATGGTGAGTTTCCATTTCTGTTTGTGAATGAATGTGCATTTTCTTCTGCAATCACTACCATTTTCAACCAGGTCCAGGTTATAGTATGCTATAACCTGGGATATATATTATAAATATTCTAAGGAATGAAATAAGCAGAGTCAATCAATACACATTTGAGAAGTTTATTTTTTTGCAATAAAACAGTATTGTCATTGTGGATCGGTGACAATGCATCCAAACATCATCCACTGATTGAATCTTCTACATGTTACGTTCTCATCAAAACTCTCCCTATGGGAATTAATTGCTGCTGCCTTCTCTGTTTGTACAAAAATAAATCCTTCCATCTCTTCATGAGTGATCCATTAAATCCCATGCATACAGATTGAGGCTGTCCAAGCCAGTCAAAGTAAACACCCTCTCCCCAGCCTTCCATACAGACTATAGCTGAGTGTAGGATGTTTACAGTAACTACACTCGGAACGGAGAAGCTAGGATCCTTTCATTTCCACAGCAGCAGAACTGGGAGTAAACTGAAGCACACTCACTTGAGTCAGACACACTTTTGTCTGGGAAACACCAGATGTACGAACAAATAGTAACATTCAGTTATTCAAATGAAGATGGGAAGCTGAGGCAGGTGCCAATCACAGGAGGTTGGGGGCACCTTAATAGGGGAGGACAGGCTTGTGGTAATGGCTGGAGCGGAATCAGTGGAATGGTATCGAATTCATCAAACATGGTTTTCATGTGTTTGATGCCATTCGATTCACGCAGTTCTGGACATTATGAGCTGTCCTCCCCTCAGCAGCCTCCTGTGGTCCCAATCCACTTTTACTTGCAACCTCGTCCCTCCTCCACTCCGCCATACATACATCACAGGAGGGTTTACTCCAAGTGATGGGAGGAAGAGAAGGGAAGGTGATCATTTGTATTGGAATGCAGCCCTAGACCTACAAAACAACAACACTAGTCTAGGAGTCTGAGGAAGCCTGGAGCAGCAAACACCCTACTGAAAGCTAGAACATGTACATCACAGCTTCCAGTCGGGGATGTTTACAGTACCAGACAACCAATCTTCACAACACATTGAACAGATATGTAAAGATGATACTACTGTATGCAGTCTGTCACTGATAATAGCAGCTAAGGACATGGAATTCAATATATGTTCAACCTTGACCTTGTTCGCCCCCTACAGGGCTGAGAGAAAATATGAACAAGCCAAATACAATATTAACACGTTTATCTATCCATATAACACAACATTCAGTGTTGTTATTCCATTGACTATGTCTCGGTGTAATTTTAGAAACACCAGAGATGGCGAATCAACTTTACGTTGGATTTCAACGATCCGCCAGAATAATGGTGTAACTAACTCAGAACCTAGGTTTTGTGAAAAACATTCAATTTAAAAAAATCTTGTTCTGCATTATTATAATTACTTTAGAGCTCTGCAATATCATACATATAAAAACAAACTAGTTAGAAACATTAACTAGCAAAAAAAAAAGCTACCTATAGCATTTGCTCAATTCAATCAGCATTAGAACGAACAAGCTTCCTATAAAATAGAGAAAGAAGCTTTTTTGCGTGACATGCTGGAGGAGATTGCCCATTTAATAGATGTGGTTTTTAAATAACGAAACGAACTTGTACTGCTAGCTACCGCTAGTGCTGCTAACCTTTGCAGAGTGCAGTCAAGCACAAAGCTAGCAAGCTAACACGGGCAGAAGTAAAAGTAAGCTGGAGAAAGGCCAACAAGTAGCTTCACAATATTCAACGTAAACATGGATTACTGGGTAGCTAACGATAGTTATCTAATTGGCTTTAGTCGCCTGTCATTTAGCTAACTGACTAGCAAAAAACTCTCAAAAAGTCATCTGGCAGATTAGCATGTTCAGCTAGCCAGCGGAGCTATCCTTCCGAGTAAAGTCAAACATGCTAGCCAGCTGAGCTATCCTTCCGAGTAAAGTCAAACATGCTAGCCAGCTGAGCTATCCTTCCGAGTAAAGTCAAACATGCTAGCCAGCTGAGCTATCCTTCCGAGTAAAGTCAAACATGCTAGCCAGCTGAGCTATCCTTCCGAGTAAAGTCAAACATGCTAGCCAGCGGAGCTATCCTTCCGAGTAAAGTCAAACATGCTAGCCAGCTGAGCTATCCTTCCGAGTAAAGTCAAACATGCTAGCCAGCTGAGCTATCCTTCCGAGTAAAGTCAAACATGCTAGCCAGCTGAGCTATCCTTCCGAGTAAAGTCAAACATGCTAGCCAGCTGAGCTATCCTTCCGAGTAAAGTCAAACTCCTTCAGGCTTACTAGCGAGGCTTTGCTTTGTCCTTCCCGCGACCATGCATAGAAGAAACCAAGTACCACGAAAACGACACTGAAGCCACACAATACGGGAATATCTTGCTGTTTTAAAGCACAACAGTTAAGTTTACCTCCGCCATTCTGTTTCCTTCTGTCTGACTCCCGCTTGTCTTTAGCGTGACCTTTAGTTACCCGACACTTATATTGACGTAATTGTCATGGAAACAGAACTCCGCCTGCTACGGTGATTCGCGTAAGTTCGGAAATGACAGCTGAGCTATAATAAGAAGTCAACCCCAGTGGACAAAGACATATTAAAGCCACCGCTTTACCAATATTACATCATTCATACGATCGCAATAGGTCAAATCTCAAAGTAGGACGCACAGTACATTCACACGATGATGCTTCAACTGACCTCAATCAATAGCCTACAGTAGCTGACTGGGGATCTTTCGATTCAATATCAAACACAGAAATGGCATAGGTGGGACCATACATTATGGCAATGTGGTTCGGTATTTAAGTTATCCTTATTTTATTGTCAATTGTTGTCCTTACAGAAAAAAGCCATACATTTTTAGACTCATTCCTTAAAAACAACCAACATGTAATAATTAGCATGCAGATGCACTGATAAGTCCAAATCTACTTCAAAAACATTATTACAGGTTAACTTGGATATCTTGAGAAAACAATGATCCAACTTGGTATTAATTCAGCTTTTATAACCTGGAAGAAAGAACAACATGAACAGATCACAGGAATTTGATAATCAAACCTCATGAGTAGTCTGAGTATAATATGAGGATCATATCTAGCTTACTCCAACATTTAGACCCACGTTAGACCCATAAGCACATTATCATTGCAAGCCATATGATTTTGATATCAAGCATATAAATATCAGTTGTTTAATTAACCAATAACAAATAAATAACCCTAGTAAGAATAGTTGTTGCCCTGGGCAAATTGTTGTTTCTTACTTTGATCTATGGAGCATAAGCGTGGAGTCAGTCTGATCACAGTGACTTGAATCTCACTAAAACATGCATGCTTCTGTTGTTACATCAGTAAATGGTGGTTTGTTATCTGTAAATGTCTGTTATCAGGGTGTCAGTCCTGAAATGTTGCATCCATTGATGAGAGAGTGAGAAGTTTTCAGGCAGCCAACTCCACAGCCCCCTCCTCCTCTCCATCGTCGCGGTTGGCACGGATCTCAACCAGGGTGCGGGCGAAGTGGCTCCAGTCCTCAGGGTGTGGCACTGCCAGCTACAGGAGACAAACGTGGTCAGTCACATATTGGATAGAAACAACAGTAGTCTACTAATGTATCACATTGAAGCAACAAGTGAATAAGAATCAAAGGCACAACAACAAGGCCATGAGTTCCATCTTGTTTCAGGTACAGCACCCATTCTCTCATTGTTAGAACCCTTTAAATGATGGACTTTCTTATTTCACCTCTCCCACATCGTAGATCCAGACACGACCCTCAGAGTCACCCACGGCAACCTCTCTGCCTCCCGATGCCCATCTCACACGGTTCAGAGCACACGCCCCCTCGATCGTCACACTCGCTGTGGGCACCTTTTCAAAAAGTGACAAAAAGTTTCATATTATCTTACAACCACATACCAACAACAGATAGCTATGTAAGAATATGATCAAATCCTATTCTGCATCATACACATCCAGTACAGTATAAAAGAAAGCGGTACAGTGGTAACCAATGAACTAAGAAAACATTTAATGGAGAGGAACTTGCTGGAGGAGCCTGTCCTGAACAGAGTGTGATGGAGAGGAAAAAGCTGGAAGAGACTGCCCAGAACAGAGTGTGATGGAGAGGAACAAGCTGGAGGAGACTGTCCTGAACAGAGTGTGATGGAGAGGAACATGCTGGAGGAGACTGTCCAGAACAGAGTGTAATGGAGAGGAACAAGCTGGAGGAGACTTCCCAGAACAGAGTGTAATGGAGAGGAACATGCTGGAGGAGACTGTCCAGAACAGAGTGTAATGGAGAGGAACAAGCTGGAGGATACTGTCCAGAACATAGTGTAATGGAGAGGAACATGCTGGAGGAGACTGTCCAGAACAGAGTGTAATAGAGAGGAACATGCTGGAGGAGCCTGTCCAGAACAGAGTGTGATGGAGAGGAGCATGCTGGAGGAAACTGCCCAGAACAGAGTGTGATGGAGAGGAACATGCTGGAGGAGATTGCCCAGAACAGAGTGTGATGGAGAGGGACAAGCTGGAGGAGACTGTCCAGAACAGAGTGTAATGGAGAGGAACTTGCTGGAGGAGACTGCCCAGAACAGAGTGTGTTGGAGAGGAACATGCTGGAGGATACTGTCCAGAACATAGTGTAATGGAGAGGAACAAGCTGGAGGAGACTGCCCAGAACAGAGTGTAATGGAGAGGAGAATGCTGGAGGAGACTGTCCAGAACATAGTGTAATGGAGAGGAACATGCTGGAGGAGACTGTCCAGAACAGAGTGTAATGGAGAGGAACAAGCTGGAGGAGACTTCCCAGAACAGAGTGTAATGGAGAGGAACATGCTGGAGGAGACTGTCCAGAACAGAGTGTGATGGAGAGGAACATGCTGGAGGAGACTGTCCAGAACAGAGTGTGATGGAGAGGGTCATGCTGGAGGAGACTGTCCTGAACAGAGTGTGATGGAGAGGGACATGCTGGAGGAGACTGTCCAGAACAGAGTGTAATGGAGAGGCACATGCTGGAGGAGACTGCCCAGAACAGAGTGTGATGGAGAGGAACATGCTGGAGGAGACTGTTCTGAACAGACTGTGATGGAGAGGGTCATGCTAGAGGAGACTGTCCAGAACAGAGTGTAATGGAGATGAGTCGTCTATGGCTTTATGTTCCCAAAGGAACGATGGGCCGTAAGTAAGTAAAGTAGCCAATGAGGTTGTGTGACTCACCTCAGTGTCATTGTTGAGGTTCCACAGGTCCAAACGGCCCATCCCATCCACAGAGGCAAAGAGAGCCGGATGCACAGGGGACCAGCTGACATCATAGACATAGTCTGCATTATCCTCAAAAGAGTACAGTGGCTTGTTGTGCTGGAGAGAGAGAGAGAGACAGACACAGACAGAATGACAAATGAGAATTCTATTCTATGAGAATTCTATTCCATTCTAATTCTATGGAGACAGCCCAAGGAATGCTGCTACTGCTGAGGGTTCTTTGGGGCCTTGAGTGGCAGTTATAACTGTTTTGTAATTGTTAGTTTCAAATGTAGATCATGGAACAGGGATAACACCCTGAATAGAGTAATGTGACTTGTCTTACCTTGGTTGACCACAGTTTGACTGTCCAGTCAAAGGAGGACGTGATGAAGAGATGTGAGAAGTCGACAGTGCCGACAGCGTTATGGCAGCTGATCCCAGTCACTGGGCCCTGGTGCCCCTCAAACATCTCAGCTATACCTGCTTTACTGAACACAACAACATCACAAGGCACTCACTTAGTACATTCAATGAGCCTTAAGATAGAGCTATCATTCTAGATACAGTAGGTTGGTTGGTCGAAGGATACACACATATCCCAAACTTCTTTTACTGTTTCTATGGAAACATAAATAACATCAACATCACAAGGTTGCATTCACTTGTAAAAATAAAGGCATTGTAAAATATAAATCATTTGAGAGACTGACTTTACACACATCCCCCAACATCATGTGCTGTTTCTATGGAAACATGAAGACACATTGATGTTATAAAATACTGTCCCTGATGCGCCTCAGCTCACTAACCTGCCGTGGCGGGACGCAGAGTACACCATCCCTTCCTCGCTTCCTACCACATAGTTGTTAACATCTCCGGCAGGGAAGGCCATTCCTGTTACTGCTACAGGCTTGGACTTATTGTACACCAGCTCCATACTCTCCTGTTAAATGCATGCTCATGTAGTTTACCTCAATTAAACATGGATAATAATATATAATTTATTTAGATAAATTCTCTGAGGATAATTAATAGGAGTTTATCATGATATATGCGTCCCAACTGGCACCCTATTCCCTATATAGTGCACTAATTTTGGTCCCTGGTGAAATGGTAGTGCACTATAAAGGGAATAGGGTGTCATTTGGGTATCAACCTGATGCCCCTCTGCTCACCTGAGGCTGAGAGAGCATGTCTAGACTCCAGGAGCACATCTTCCCATCAGTAGACACCGTTATCAGGTTGTTGGCATTCTGGGTACCCACCACATTCACACAGTACACTGGGTGCTAGAGGAAAGCACAGTAGATTGGTTCTTAGATATGTTACCACAAATCTAATGTTGTTCCCCAGACACTTCCTCCCAACACTTCCTATACGCAATTGGCCTGAGGACGAGGTTAACACAAATCTGTTTGAAATCCTTTTTAATTTGTTTGAAAAAATGCCAAACAAACTAGTTTGAATCCGATTACATGGACACGGGAGACCTGATCCTAGATCAGCAATCCTACTCTAAAAAAGTTTGAGGGAGGTGTCTGTTATCTTACAGTGTGTGGAGGGAGGTGTTTGTTATCTTACAGTGTGTGGAGGGAGGTGTCTGTTATCTTACAGTGTGTGGAGGGAGGTGTCTGTTATCTTACAGTGTGTGGAGGGAGGTGTCTGTTATCTTACAGTGTGTGGAGGGAGGTGTCTGTTATCTTACAGTGTGTGGAGGGAGGTGTCTGTTATCTTACAGTGTGTGGAGGGAGGTGTCTGTTATCTTACAGTGTGTGGAGGGAGGTGTTTGTTATCTTACAGTGTGTGGAGGGAGGTGTCTGTTATCTTACAGTGTGTGGGGGAGGTGTCTGTTATCTTACAGTGTGTGGAGGGAGGTGTCTGTTATCTTACAGTGTGTGGAGGGAGGTGTCCGTTATCTTACAGTGTGTGGAGGGAGGTGTATGTTATCTTACAGTGTGTGGAGGGAGGTGTCTGTTATCTTACAGTGTGTGGAGGGAGGTGTCTGTTATCTTACAGTGTGTGGAGGGAGGTGTTTGTTATCTTACAGTGTGTGGAGGGAGGTGTCTGTTATCTTACAGTGTGTGGAGGGAGGTGTCTGTTATCTTACAGTGTGTGGAGGGAGGTGTCTGTTATCTTACAGTGTGTGGAGGGAGGTGTTTGTTATCTTACAGTGTGTGGAGGGAGGTGTCTGTTATCTTACAGTGTGTGCCGCAGCAGACAGAGGGGTCCTCTGGACGGGGGTTCTCCTGTGACTACGGTTATCCCACAACACAATCTGTCCTGAGTACGTTCCCCCCACCACTAAGTTAGGATGGAACTGAGCGAAGCCCACAGACATCACTGACGACTGAGACAGAGACAGAGACAGAGACAGAGACAGAGACAGAGAGCAAAATTAGATGGCAATATACAGCAAAACTACCTAGAATAGAATTATTATTTTAATCAAGTTAAACCATGTGATACATTCCCTTCCATTTACTTATGGTTCTGAATGTTATCAAGTGAAATGACTACAACGTTCTATGATGAAATGTCACGCCTCTATCATCTCTCAAGCATCAGTCTTACGTCACTTCAGATGAACCAATCTGATTGAGTCAACAGCTGCTGACCTGGCAGTGAAATGTATACTCTGGAGTAGTCTTCTTGAATTTCATGTTCCACACCAGCGCTATCCCATCAGGCTCGTGTGGAGCATCCTCGTTGCTGTTGTAAGAGGCCACCATCAGTTCAGGGTACTGCAAATATACAATATAGTATAGAACAGGACTGGATTATTACTTCAACCAAATCTTCTTCTTCTGTCTTGACCATAGAAATGGAATGAACAGAACGGGCTTGGAACCTCTGACCCTGACTGGTAAACTCAGGGGTGCACTTAAAGTGCCTTTCATTCTAGTTCTGTGGTCTTGACATAAAGAAATAAAGGAAATGAAGGAAGCAGATGCATTAGATATGTTATAAACTGGGAGAAAGTTCCATTGTACCTGTGGGGACCAGTCTAAGCAGGTGACTACTCTGTGTTTGGACCAGTGCTCGTCATGGAACACACGGTTGAAAGACAGATTGGATCCACCTTGCATGTCCCTGATAAGGGAGAAAGGGAAATGGAAAAGATGTTCACTCCAGTTCTACTCCAGTTCTACTCCAGTGCTACTCTAGTTCTACTCCAGTTCTACTCCAGTGCTAATCCAGTTCTACTCCAGTGCTACTCCAGTTCTACTCCAGTGCTACTCCAGTTCTACTCCAGTGCTAATCCAGTTCTACTCCAGTACTACTCCAGTTCTACTCCAGTGCTAATCCAGTTCTACTCCAGTGCTAATCCAGTACTACTCCAGTTCTACTCCAGTGCTACTCCAGTTCTACTCCAGTGCTAATCCAGTACTACTCCAGTTCTACTCCAGTGCTACTCCAGTTCTACTCCAGTTCTACACCAGTGCTACTCCAGTGCTAATCCAGTTCTACTCCAGTGCTACTCTAGTTCTACTCCAGTGCTAATCCAGTTCTACTCCAGTGCTAATCCAGTTCTACTCCAGTGCTACTCTAGTTCTACTCCAGTGCTAATCCAGTTCTACACCAGTGCTACTCTAGTTCTACTCCAGTGCTACTCTAGTTCTACACCAGTGCTACTCTAGTTCTACTCCAGTGCTACTCCAGTGCTAATCCAGTACTACTCCAGTGCTACTCTAGTTCTACTCCAGTGCTACTCTAGTTCTACTCCAGTGCTAATCCAGTTCTACACCAGTGCTACTCTAGTTCTACTCCAGTGCTACTCTAGTTCTACACCAGTGCTACTCTAGTTCTACTCCAGTGCTACTCTAGTTCTACACCAGTGCTACTCTAGTTCTACTCCAGTGCTACTCCAGTGCTACTCCAGTTCTACTCCAGTTCTACTCTAGTTCTACTCCAGTGCTACTCCAGTACTACTCCAGTGCTACTCCAGTGCTACTCCAGTTCTACTCCAGTTCTACTCCAGTGCTACTCCAGTGCTACTCCAGTTCTACTCCAGTTCTACTCCAGTGCTACTCCAGTACTACTCCAGTGCTACTCCAGTACTACTCCAGTACTACTCCAGTGCTACTCCAGTGCTACTCCAGTACTACTCCAGTGCTACTTCAGTGCTACTCCAGTACTACTCCAGTGCTACTCCAGTACTACTCCAGTGCTACTCCAGTACTACTCCAGTGCTACTCCAGTGCTACTCCAGTACTACTCCAGTACTACTCCAGTACTACTCCAGTGCTACTACAGTGCTACTCCAGTGCTACTCCAGTGCTACTCCAGTGTAATGTGTACTTATCCTCCCATCACATCCATCCACAGGGAACACCATACTAAATGGCAGCCTATTCCTTGGAGATTCTGCAATAACTGTCTGTTGTGACGGTTCTGTCTTTTATTCAAGGTGATTCACTACACAGCTGTGATGAGCCCTATGGACCTCGGTCAAAAGTAGTGCACTACATAGGGATCAGGGTGCCATTTGGGACGCGCCCATGCTCAACGTTCTCACCCTTCTTTGTCCTCCAGATCCCGGCCGCTGTAGTCGAAGAAGATGTCCCCCTCCTCGGCCAACGCCCGCTCCACCACAGAGACCGACCGCTCAAAGAACACCAGGAAGTCCTCTGAGTGAAGGATCTGTTCCCTCTCCTCCTCTGTCAGCTCTCTGAGGCGGGCTAAAAGAAACACACATATTGTGATATTGTTGGTTTAAATGTTAGATCTGATTGATCATTAAATAATTCCCATGCAACAAGTAACCTCAGATGTGCGAGTGCTTTTCCTAAAAGTAGTGTGTTAAAGAAAATAAAGTAATCATTGCCCTCTTTACTGTCCTCTACGTCTCCCTCCTCCGGCTGGTCAGTCTGAGGGGCCACTTTAGGCTCTGTGCTCTCCTCATCCTCTTCTTCTTCAGGGAGGAAAGACATGTTTTATGTTATATACCACAGGAGGCTGCTGAGGGGAGAGCGGCTCATAAAACCATTCCACTTACTCTGCTCCAGCCATTACCACAAGTCCATTCTCCCCAATTAAGGTGCTACCAACCTCCTGTGATATACACATACATACAACATAGGCTTCAACATTCTTTCAATCTGTGTGAGAGAGCACATTGAAAATATCAAGAATACCCAATCATACAAACCAACCTAGAGCTGTCCATTAAAAGTGTCAAAAGAGTCAACTTCAAGACTCAACTTCAAAAGTCAATTCAAGAGTCAACTTCAAGAGTCAAATACAAGAGTCATCTCAAGAGTCAACTTCAAGAGTCAACTCAAGAGTCAAATCAAGAGTCAGCTCAAATTCAACAGCCAACTCAATATTCATTACCTTCAGATTGATGTGCTGCTGATGGAGTCTGGGTCTCTTTTGTGTAGGTCACAAGCTCTTTGGGAAGGAAGTCAATCTGTACTATTTTTGACGCTCCAAGTCTGTGCATCCTGCGCCTAAAAAATTGAATAAATTGTTTAGAAAACATACAGTGAACACTCTGCTATCAGTCAAGAAAAATATAACTTTTGTGTAAGTCCTATGGCCTCTGAAAAGTAGTGCACTATATAGGGAATGGGGTGCCATTTAGGATCAGGAAATAGGCCTACCCCAGCTCAGAGTCGGCCTGCAGCTGGAGAGCAGAGGGGTCCGTGTCCCACTGCAGAGTCCTAAACACCGCAGCAGGGGGCGCCAAAACAACACAAATGAGTCCATTCGTCAACTCAAGGGACATCTCTTTTAGAACATGTGAATTCATGCATGACAGTGTGTACACAAAACAAACATTAAACAAAACAAAGGATGCATCCCAAATGCCACCCTATCTTCTATGTAGTAGTGCACTAATTTTGACCAGGGCTCATAGGGCTCTGGTCAAAAATAGTTGACTATATGGGGAATAGGGTGCCATTTGGGACAAATTCACAGTTCCACTGTCTTGATAACGTTTTGTGAGAATCTTACAAGGTCACAAAATGATCAAGTACAACATATAATCAACTGATGTCACTGATGTCATATAATCAACTGATGTCACTGATGTCATATAATCAACTGATGTCACTGATGTCATATTATCAACTGATGTCACTGGTGTCACATAATCAACTGATGTCACTGATGTCATATAATCAACTGATGTCACTGATGTCATATAATCAACTGATGTCACTGATGTCATATTATCAACTGATGTCACTGGTGTCACATAATCAACTGATGTCACTGATGTCATATAATCAACTGATGTCACTGATGTCATATTATCAACTGATGTCACTGGTGTCACATAATCAACTGATGTCACTGATGTCATATAATCAACTGATGTCACTGATGTCATATAATCAACTGATGTCACTGATGTCATATTATCAACTGATGTCACTGGTGTCACATAATCAACTGATGTCACTGATGTCATATAATCAACTGATGTCACTGGTGTCACATAATCAACTGATGTCACTGATGTCATATAATCAACTGATGTCACTGATGTCATATAATCAACTGATGTCACTGGTGTCACATAATCAACTGATGTCACTGATGTCATATAATCAACTGATGTCACTGATGTCATATAATCAACTGATGTCACTGATGTCACATAATCAACTGATGTCACTGTCATATAATCAACTGATGTCACTGATGTCACATAATCAACTGATGTCACATAATCAACTGATGTCACTGATGTCATATAATCAACTGATGTCACTGATGTCATATTATCAACTGATGTCACTGGTGTCACATAATCAACTGATGTCACTGATGTCATATAATCAACTGATGTCACTGATGTCATATAATCAACTGATGTCACTGATGTCACATAATCAACTGATGTCACTGATGTCATATAATCAAATTACGTCCTATAATCAACTGATGTCACTGATGTCATATAATCAACTGATGTCACTGATGTCATATAATCAACTGACGTCATATAATCAACTGATGTCACATAATCAACTGATGTCATATAATCAAGTGATGTCGCTGATGTCATATGATCAAGTGATGTCACATAATCAACTGTTGTCACTGACGTCATATAATCAAGTGATGTCACATAATCAAGTGATGTCACATAATCAACTGATGTCATATAATCAACTGATGTCACATAATCAACTGATGTCACATAATCAACTGATGTCATATAATCAACTGATGTCACATAATCAACTGATGTCACATAATCAACTGATGTCACATAATCAACTGATGTCATATAATCTACTGATGTCACATAATCAACTGATGTCACATAATCAACTGATGTCACATAATCAACTGATGTCACATAATCAACTGATGTCACTGACATCGCATAATCAACTGATGTCACTGACATCACATAATCAAGTGATGTCACATAATCAACTGATGTCACTGACATCGCATAATCAACTGATGTCACTGACATCACATAATCAAGTGATGTCACATTATCAACTGATGTCACTGACGTCACATAATCAAGTGATGTCACATAATCAAGTGATGTCATATACTCAACTGATGTCACATAATCAAGTGATGTCAAATAATCAACTGATGTCACATAATCAAGTGATGTCACATAATCAACTGATGTCACATAATCAACTGATGTCACATAATCAAGTGATGTCACTGCACAACGACACTGAAGTCTCCATGAACAGAAACATATTTTCCATAATCACTACTACATGGACTCTGGTTCTTACCTATATCTGATGTCCCATTACAAGATTAAAAGAGAAGGGATAAACATCAGAGACTCTGTGCCATACATTGGCTCAATCCCAAATGGCACCCTTTTCCCTACATAGTGCACTACTTTTGACCAGAAGCCCTATGGGCCCTTGTCAAAAGTAGTGCATTATATTATTTACTTTAGGGAATAAGGTGCCATTTGGGACGCAGAATTTCCACAGTTCTCATGTTCAATGTCATGTGTTCATGATGTTAGCTACATTGATAGACAATACATTTAGGAATTGTTAGAACCAAAGAGAAAGGGTATGGAAGCTTTTAGTATACAATATAATTGTTTTTCTAGAATGCCAATGCCATTCTTTCCAGCTGTACATCCATTTGTCTGTGTGTTCATATAGACAATAATTCAACAAACTGAAATGCCTTCTGCTTGTTTGTAACGGTGAACATTTTCCATGACATCAATACTACATCTGATAGCAATTGTGTGTTGGTGTGTGTGTGTGCCAGTGTGTGTGTGTGTGTGTGTGTCGGTGTACGTCGGTGTGTGTGTCGGTGTGTGTTGGTGTGTGTGGTTCCATACCTTCCCACTGTCCCCCCATCTACGGACTCCTGGCTGCCAGCATCACTGGTGGTGCTCACTGATTGTGAAGAGGGAGACATAGGGGTTGGGACTAAATAATGAGAACAACAGGTATCCCATGTTAAGAGCTGCAGAGGCTGCACTGGTGGCCAGCAGTCAGACCCCCACAGCCAAACCAGAAGGGTTCCAAATCAACAGGATGGATTGAAATGGTTCAAAGCAAAGAAAGAAAAATTCACAAGAATAGAGGAAGAGATAGTTAAACGTACTTTCTGATGGATACCTAACTACTCTCCTATTGGTTAGTGACATAATAACATACTTTCTGATGGATACCTAACTACTCTCCTATTGGTTAGTGACATAATAACATACTTTCTGATGGATACCTAACTACTCTCCTATTGGTTAGTGACATAATAACATACTTTCTGATGGATACCTAACTACTCTCCTATTGGTTAGTGACATAATAACATACTTTCTGATGGATACCTAACTACTCTCCTATTGGTTAGTGACATAATAACATACTTTCTGATGGATACCAAACTACTCTCCTATTGGTTAGTGACATAATAACATACTTTCTGATGGATACCTAACTACTCTCCTATTGGTTGGTGACATAATAACATACTTTCTGATGGATACCTAACTACTCTCCTATTGGTTGGTGACATAATAACATACTTTCTGATGGATACCTAACTACTCTCCTATTGGTTAGTGACATAATAGCATACTTTCTGATGGATACCTAACTACTCTCCTATTGGTTAGTGACATAATAACATACTTTCTGATTGATACCTAACTCCTCTCCTATTGGTTGGTGACATTAACATACTTTCTGATGGTTGGTGACATAATAATGTATGACCGCCAACTAGTGTGAAATCTTTTTATATGTTGACATATCATATCAAACTAACCATCTGAATTGAATAGATAGATTCATACCTAGACTCTTAAAATAAATCTTCATTTAAAAAAAGAGCTGCCATCAAGGCCATGAATATATGTATAACCCTACCAATTAAATCAGTGTATTTTTATAACTAACCTTTTAACAGCTACACAATGGAATTTCTATGTGTTTATACCATAAAGGAAACATTTGAGTCAATTAATAATGTAAATAATTTGTTTAAATATATGATGTACTGTAAACTGAATATAATTTCATAACTTGATTGTTTTGTATGGAGACCATTACTACAAGATACACTCAATAAACTGTATCAACATGCAAAGGACTGGCCCGTTTCCCATACAGAGATTAAACCTAGTCCAGGACTGAAAAGCATTCTCACAGAAGTATCTTTTTAGTCCAGGACAAGGTTTAATCTGTGTTTGGGAATCTGGCCTAATATGTGCTCTCAACTAAATCTACAATCGTATTAGTGGAAATTAAATTAAATGGGAGAAACATAATTTTTATGATTTGAAAGTGATGCTACACTACTTCCACAAAGTGATGCTACACTACTTCCACAAAGTGATGCTACACTACTTCCACAAAGTGATGCTACACTACTTCCACAAAGTGATGCTACACTACTTCCACAAAGTGATGCTACACTACTTCCACAAAGTGATGCTACACTACTTCCACAAAGTGATGCTACACTACTTCTACAAATTGATGCTACACTACTTCTACAAAGTGATGCTACACTACTTCCACAAAGTGATGCTACACTACTTCCACAAAGTGATGCTACACTACTTCCACAAGGTGATGCTACACTACTTCTACAAAGTGATGGAAGATGATCTCAGACTGGTCAGTACAATGGTAGGGTAGGATGATCTCAGACTGGTCAGTACAATGTTAGGGTAGGATGATCTCAGACTGGTCAGTACAATGGTAGGGTAGGATGATCTCAGACTGGTCAGTACAATGGTAGGGTAGGATGATCTCAGACTGGTCAGTACAATGGTAGGGTAGGATGATCTCAGACTGGTCAGTATGATGGTAGGGTAGGATGATCACAGAAAGGTCAGTAGGATGGTAGGGTAGAATGATCTCAGAATGGTCAGTATGATGGTAGGGTAGGATGATCACAGAAAGGTCAGTAGGATGGTAGGGTAGGATGATCTCAGAAAGCAATAAGGCTATGACTGGTATACCTAATGGTGGTTCTGGTGAGATCCCAATACTCTGCAGCAGCGCCTCCGTCTCTCTTCGTTTGCGGTCCAAGTCCGAATCTTCAGAGACATCCTCTGTTTTCTGCTGCAGACTCTCAGACTGAACAGATGTTGGGGACAACTTAAGTATCACTGGCTGTGTCCCAAATAGCACCCTATTCCCTACATGGTGCACTGGCTCTGGTCAAAATTAGTGCATTATATAGGGAATATGGTGCCATTTGAAGTGCATTATATAGGGAATAGGGTGTTGTTTGGGTCTGAGTCAGTGTAGCTCCAAAAAGACTGAGAAACACTACCAACCCAAACCAGACTTCTGATACAGTTTTAGAAATGCTCTATTAATCCTAATGCATGTCAATAGAGATGTCTCTCTACCTCATTCATATCAATAGAGATGTATCTCTACCTCATTCATATCAATAGAGATGTCTCTCTACCTCATTCATATCAATAGAGATGTATCTCTACCTCATTCATATCAATAGAGATGTCTCTCTACCTCATTCATACCAATAGAGATGTATCTCTACCTCATTCATACCAATAGAGATGTATCTCTAACTCTTTCATATCAATAGAGATGTATCTCTACCTCTTTCATATCAATAGAGATGTCTCTCTACCTCTTTCATATCAATAGAGATGTCTCTCTACCTCTTTCATATCAATAGAGATGTCTCTCTACCTCTTTCATTTCAATAGAGATGTCTCTCTAACTCATTCATATCAATAGAGATGTCTCTCTACCTCATTCATATCAATAGAGATGTCTCTCTACCTCTTTCATATAAATAGAGATGTATCTCTACCTCATTCAAATCAATAGAGATGTATCTCTACCTCTTTCATATCAATAGAGATGTATCTCTACCTCATTCATATCAATAGAGATGTCTCTCTACCTCATTCATATCAATAGAGATGTCTCTCTACCTCTTTCATATCAATAGATATGTCTCTCTACCTCATTCATATCAATAGAGATGTCTCTCTACCTCTTTCATATCAAGAGATGTCTCTCTACCTCATTCATATCAATAGAGATGTATCTCTACCTCATTCATATCAATAGAGATGTCTCTCTACCTCATTCATATCAATAGAGATGTATCTCTACCTCATTCATATCAATAGAGATGTCTCTCTACCTCATTCATATCAATAGAGATGTCTCTCTACCTCTTTCATATCAATAGAGATGTCTCTCTACCTCTTTCATATCAAGAGATGTCTCTCTACCTCTTTCATATCAATAGAGATGTCTCTCTACCTCATTAATATCAATAGAGATGTCTCTCTACCTCATTCATATCAATAGAGATGTCTCTCTACCTCATTCATATCAATAGAGATGTCTCTCTACCTCATTCATATCAATAGAGATGTCTCTCTACCTCTTTCATATCAATAGAGATGTCTCTCTACCTCTTTCCTCTTCCTCTCCTCCTCCTTCCTCTTCTTCTCCTCTCGTATTTGAGCTAGCCTCTGTTTCTTTCGCTCCAGCTCAGCTTTCAGGTCACTTTTGTCAGACATCTTCGCCTACTAGATAGATAAGAAAGCAGCATTCTGCATGTTGATACATACAGCAGTTAGCCTGGTTCATTCTGCATGTTGATACATACAGCAGTTAGCCTGGTTCATTCTGCATGTTGATACATACAGCAGTTAGCCTGGTTCATTCTGCATGTTGATACATACAGCAGTTAGCCTGGTTCATTCTGCATGTTGATACATACAGCAGTTAGCCTGGTTCATTCTGCATCTTGATACATACAGCAGTTAGCCTGGTTCATTCTGCATGTTGATACATACAGCACAATAGCACCACTGGAAAATTCACCAATTCTCTCTGGGAACTGCTAGCCTGAGTGCCAGTCTGTTTGTGCTCTCATGCCAACTCCTTGTCATGTACACTACGGGCCAAAAGTTCGGACACACCTACTCATTCAAGGGTTTTTCTTTATTTTTACTATTTTCTACATTGTAGAATAATAGTGAATACATCAAAACTATGAAATAACACATATGGAATCATGTATTAACCAAAAAAAGTGTTAAACAAATATATTTTTAAGTGCTGTCGCAAAAACCATCAAGCGATATGATGAAACTGGCTCTCATGAGGATCGCCACAAGTAAGGAAGACCCAGAGTTCCATCTGCTGCCGAGGATAAATTCATTAGAGTTACCAGCCTCAGAAGTTGCAGCCAAAATAATGCTTCACAGAGTTCAAGTAACAGACACATCTCAACATCAACTGTTCAGAGGAGACTGTGTGAATCAGGCCTTCATGGTTGAATTTCTGCAAAGAAACCACTACTAAAGGATACCAATAAGAAGAAGAGACTTGCTTGGGCCAAGAAACACGAGCAATGGACATTAGCAATTTGTCCTTTGGTCTGGATTCCAAATCTGAGATTTCTGGTTCCAACCTCAACCAAATTTAGATGATTTGGAATGAGTCGGACCGCAGTGAAGGAGAAGCAGCCAACAAGTGCTCAGAATATCCTCAGAACTCCTTCAATACTGATGGTAAAGCATTCCAGGTGGCAAAGGGTGGCTATTTGAAGAATCTCAAATATAAAATCTATTTTGATTTGTTTAAGACTGTTTTGGTTACTACATGATTCCATATGTGTTATGTCATAGTTTTTATGTCTTCACTTTTATGCTACAATGTAAAAAATAGTGCAAATTAAGAAAAACAAGTAATATTCCAAACTTTTGACCGGGGGTGTATGTTTGATCTCTGTATCAGCATCATGGCCAGCTATATGTTTGATCTCTGTATCAGCATCATGGCCAGCTATATGTTTAATCTCTGTATCAGCATCATGGCCAGCTATATGTTGAATCTCTGTATCAGCATCATGGCCAGCTATATGTTTAATCTCTGTATCAGCATCATGGCCAGCTATGTTTAATCTCTGTATCAGCATCATGGCCAGCTATATGTTGAATCTCTGTATCAGCATCATGGCCAGCTATATGTTTAATCTCTTTATCAGCATCATGGCCAGCTATATGTTTAATCTCTGTATCAGCATCATGGCCAGCTATATGTTTAATCTCTGTATCAGCATCATGGCCAGCTATATGTTGAATCTCTGTATCAGCATCATGGCCAGCTATATGTTTAATCTCTGTATCAGCATCATGGCCAGCTATATGTTTAATCTCTGTATCAGCATCATGGCCAGCTATATGTTTAATCTTTGTATCAGCATCATGGCCAGCTATATGTTGAATCTCTGTATCAGCATCATGGCCAGCTATATGTTTAATCTCTGTATCAGCATCATGGCCAGCTATATGTTTAATCTCTGTATCAGCATCATGGCCAGCTATATGTTGAATCTCTGTATCAGCATCATGGCCAGCTATATGTTTAATCTCTGTATCAGCATCATGGCCAGCTATATGTTTAATCTCTGTATCAGCATCATGGCCAGCTATATGTTTAATCTCTGTATCAGCATCATGGCCAGCTATAGCTTTAATATCTGTATCTTGTTCTGTGGACTGGAGCTCCACTAATCAAGCCTTAGGGCCTCATTGTGTATCTATCAATGCCAGAAATACAAAGTAACGTATGGGCGAATGGTTGGGATGTTCAGATTTTACATGAGATGATTGGACTGACAAAGCATGGTGAGAATGGAACAGTAGAAATGTATTTATTTAATTATATGGATGGAACTATTTACAGCACTGGGAGCCAAACAAATGCAATGGACTCTCAAAGAACCATGAATGCAGTTATTAAATTGGAAAGTGGCAAGTACATTTTGAAAGCAGATTATACATTTGATACTAAATGAACAATGTACAAATATTTTCTTTGCCTGCATGATCAGTAAGTAGGTGCTATTAAATTCTGAAAATGAGAAGTGGGAACATAATGCAAAACATAAAATGACAAAACTACGAGACAAAGAAATCACTTTATTTAAAATTCTGATGGATGACTGAGCAGACAGAAGCATGCAAAACAAAACGAGCAGAAATGAGGATTGTAGCCTACGGCATGATGGCAGAGACATTTAGATTTCATGCAGTCCAAATACTGTACATCATACAGCCTATATAACAACAAACAATGAATTGGTAAGAAGGAAAGGGCAATGGCACTGGATGCCAAGGTAGGCCTATTACGCTGTAACTACAATGACATTTTTGCTACAGTTGCAGCACATTGAATACATTTCCTTTCTAGATTGTTCTGCCCATCAACAGTAAAACCATGCATCCTAGTTTCACACAATGACCTGAACACATTTTTAACCATTAGACTTGGCCTACATTGGGTGGCCGCTAATAAGGATGGTCATGCAAGACAAAGATGTATTTTAATTAGCCTACCGTCTGCACTGTGCCTTGCGCTTATCACGGGTCCTTTCCAGAATTGGCTATATCGGACGTGCCACAGGCAAAAATACCATACATTTATATAATACAACAAAGGACATAGAATTTGCGCTAGAAATCTGCCCTCTTTGTCAATTGTAATTAGATTCAGTCCGGAAGTAGCCTGTATATTGTTCATGATACGTCATTGTTGTACAAACATGAATTTTTGCAATAATAAGGTGATGACCTAATCTGCAATATAGATGGTACATTTACCATATTATTATTTGAAATTAACAATATGGTGATTGAAGAGAAAACGATAAATCAATGAGAAATTGCACAAAATCGAAATCAGCCAAAAATGCCACTAATAATGTGTAAATAACTACAAATCTCCTCTAGATGGCGGCATTTAGCTTGTTTAAACAACAAGGCAAAAGTAGTTGTTTAAAATGATTCGTTCTCGCACAAGTCAACTCCTAAAAAATGCACAAAACAGTCCAGCAATGTTTAACAATTACTTTATTTCTTGTACTTCATTAACTGTGAACAATCTGAAGTGGGTTACTTCCAAGGCAGCAGATAAATGTGACAGCTTTCCTCCTAGGATACAAGTCATTCCTTCAGTACCGTCCTTAACTGGGACCCTATTCCCTATATAGTGCACTACTTTTGACTAGAGCCCACAGGACTAGAGTCAAAAGTGTGCTATATAGTAGTGCACTATAAGGGGAATAGGGTGCCATTTGGGACACAAGGAGTGACAATTATATCCACACTGACAGATGCAGAGCTCGGACGTTATTTCTGAGCAGACGGTTCAGTTGGCTGTTTTTCATCCCAGAGACGACTACTGTGCACCGTCATGTTTACTTTCCCAAAGCATAGTATGCGTCTCAGATGGCACCCTATTCCCTATATAGGGCACAACGTTTGACCAGAGCCCATAGGGTCAGTGCGAGTCCATGTCAGCGGGTGTGTATATTTGATGGTATTCCAGCCTATAGGCCTCTGGTCAAAAGTAGTGCCCTATATAGGAAATAGGGTGCCATCTGGGAGCCCTCCAGTGTTGCCTACCAAGCCCACCCAGGCTCAGCTCACTCCCACATGATACACTGAGATCCCCCATGTTATACAACAAGAAGCAGCCAGTGGTGAAGAATCCTAATCCCAGAGTATTTCATATCACAACGTAAAAAATATTGCTATTTAAAAACCAGCGACTCAGCACAAAACCTTGCCCTATATTAAGTCCCATCCTGCCTCCCCACATCTTCAAACAGAAGGGGACAAGGACATGATTCTAACAAGTGTTGCCTTACATGCATTATGAAAACAGAGCAAGGAGCAAGATGGCTGAGCTCTGTGGATGGCGTTCAATTTAACAAAGACGTTAAACTGGATGTTCTTGAAACACTGAGATAAAAACACAGACAGACAAACGTTATTTTTCATGATTATTTCATTCATGTCATAATGGCTACCAGGTGCTTTCAGTTAAGATGGTGTGTGGTGATGTGGGGCCTGTTGTGACAGCTAGTGGTTGGTCGGTGTTTGGGTTGGGTCAGTGCTACCTAGCAGCAGAGAGGAAGGAACAGGCCTGGGACAAAGCTGACAGTGTTTCTGGTGGTTGGTATGGTGGTCAATAGCTGTGTGTTTCTTGTGTGTGTGTGGGTGTGTGTGTGTCACAGTATGTCACAGTCAGTGCAAATGTGTTTATGTCAGTGTGTGTGTGTGTGTGTGTGTGTGTGTGTGCACTTGATGGCAATGCAGGCCGGGAGTTGTTTGGTTTTCCTCTCTACGAGTTTAGTTGGCCAGCACTTGGGGACAAACATGTTCATTCAAAGACATCAGAGAGAAGATTGTCTCTCTCTAACAGCCCTGAGAGTGAGAAGAAGAAGAACCCCAACAGAACAGTGGAAGCTAACTCTCCCATGGAGACAGACAACAGGTCAAGTCCTAAATGCATCGTTGGGGGATGGAGGTCGGTCCAATATTAAAGTCCATGTAACCGTTCAATATCGGCCAGAGCAGGCAGCCCAGATTGCGGTGCTACATCACATCACACAGCACTTGTTGTTGTGCTTGTGAGGGTCTTTGAAGCGTAGTCTCTGTCTGGAGCGGTATTTCTCCAGGTAGGTCAGCTGTTTGCTGTTAATCGCTCCTCTGCGCTTCCTGAGACAGAGAAAGACAGGTCTACTGTTACTCTACAGGAACCTATGTTGTGTCCCAATGGGCACCCTATTCACTACCTCTGACCAGTGCCCACTCTGGCCAAAAGCAGTGCACTATATAGTGAATAGGGTTCCCATAGGGCTCTGGTCAAAAGCAGTGCACTATATAGGGACTAGACTCATCAAGAATGATTATTCATTTCGTATATTATCTGTGAAGCTTAACAGCTTGACACTTTATCCCTACACCACAATGCTAATATGGATAGCGTCACCTTATATATGGGCCCTCTTGTAAAGTGAAATGTATAATTCACTTAAGGACGATTTACCAGATCCAGATGAAGCCTATTTATTCCTGAACTAAAAAGCACTTTCAATTCAGATTCTCCATTGAGCATGGTGCTATGTCCGGGAGGGCAGTAGGCTTGATCTTTTTCCAGAGAACCCGACCCATAATGTAAAGCCTATGAGTGTCAGAAGAATCCAGAGGTGTGCAGAACCCTGGTTAAGTGAATGACACTCTTGGTTCAAGCCACATAAGACCGGTTCAATCCCCATCTCCACCCTTTCTGCCTCCTCACTGGAGACCGGTTCAATCCCCATCTCCACCCTTCCTGCCTCCTCACTGGAGACCGGTTCAATCCCCATCTCCACCCTTCCTGCCTCCTCACTGGAGACCGGTTCAATCCCCATCTCCACCCTTCCTGCCTCCTCACTGGAGACCGGTTCAATCCCCATCTCCACCCTTCCTGCCTCCTCACTGGAGACCGGTTCAATCCCCATCTCCACCCTTCCTGCCTCCTCACTGGAGACCGGTTCAATCCCCATCTCCACCCTTCCTGCCTCCTCACTGGAGACCGGTTCAATCCCCATCTCCACCCTTCCTGCCTCCTCACTGGAGACCGGTTCAATCCCCATCTCCACCCTTCCTGCCTCTTCACTGGAGACCGGTTCAATCCCCATCTCCAACCTTCCTGCCTCCTCACTGGAGACCGGTTCAATCCCCATCTCCAACCTTGCTGCCTCCTCACTGGAGACCGGTTCAATCCCCATCTCCAACCTTGCTGCCTCCTCACTGGAGACCGGTTCAATCCCCATCTCCAACCTTCCTGCCTCCTCACTGGAGACCGGTTCAATCCCCATCTCCAACCTTCCTGCCTCCTCACTGGAGACCGGTTCAATCCCCATCTCCACCCTTCCTGCCTCCTCACTGGAGACCGGTTCAATCCCCATCTCCACCATTCCTCTTAATTCTCCCTTCTCATGATGTCCCCATCTAGATCTACAGCTATCAGATGAAACATGAACAACACTCAAGGTTGAGTGGACTTCCACACTCCTTAAAAACGTCAAGAGACGGAAGGTGAGGGGTTCATAATGCCTGATGAACTGAACTGAATCTGGAGGTGAGGTGTACAGTCGTAGCCAAAAAGTATTGGTCTCCACAAAGTTTGCTGCTTCAGTGTTCTTAGATCTTGTCAGTAGTTACTATGGTACACTGAAGTATAATTACAAGTATTCCATAAGTGTCAAAGGCTTTCATTAACAATGAAAAGCCTTTGACACTTTTCAAGAACTCTGCAATCAGGCGTGGCATGCTGTCAATTAACTTCTGGGCCACATCCTGACTGATGGCAGGCCATTCTTGCATAATCAATGCTTGGAGTTTGTCAGAAGTTGTGGGTTTTTGTTTGTCCACCCGCCTCTTGAGGATTGACCACAAGTTCTCAATGGGACTAAGGTCTGGGGAGTTTCCGGCCATGGACCCAAAATGTCGATGTTTTGTTCCCCGAGCCACTTAGTTATCACTTTTGCCTTATGGCAAGGTGCACCATCATGCTGGAAAAGGCATTGGTTGTCACCAAACTGTTCTTGGATGGTTGGGAGAAGTTGTTCTCTGAGGATGTGTTGGTACCATTCTTTATTCATGGCTGTGTCCTTAGGCAAAATTGTGAGTGAGCCAACTCCCTTGGCTGAGAAGCAACCCCACACATGAATGGTCTGAGAATGCTTTACTGTTGGCATGACACAGGACTGATTGTAGCGCTCACATTGTCTTCTCCGGACAAGATGTTTTCCGGATGGCCCAAACAATCGGAAAAGGGATTCATCAGAGAAAATTACTCTATCCCAGTCCTCAGCAGTCCAATCCCTGTACCTTTTGCAGAATAACAGTCTGTCCCTGATGTTTTTCCTGGAGAGAAGTGGCTTCTTTCCTGCCCTTCTTGACACCAGGCCATCCTCCAAAAGTCTTCGCCTCACTGTGCGTGCAGATGCACTCACACCTGCCTGCTGCCATTCCTGAGACAGCTCTGCACTGGTGGTGCCCCGATCCCGCAGCTGAATCAAATTTAGGAGACGGTCCTGGTGCTTGCCGGACTTTCTTGGTTGATTTAGGTGCAATCTTACCAGCAGCAATATCCTTGCCTGTGAATCCCTTTTTGTGCAAAGCAATGATGATGGCACGTGTTTCCTTGCAGGTAACCATGGTTGACAGAGGAAGAACAATGATTTCAAGCACCGCCCTCCTTTTAAAGCTTCTAGTCTGTTATTCTGACTCAATCAGTATGACAGAGTGATCTCCAGCCTTGTCCTCGTCAACACTCTCACCTGTGTTAACGAGACAATCACTGACATGATGGCAGCTGGTCCTTTTGTGGCAGGGCTGAAATGCAGTGGACATGTTTTTTTGGGATTAAGTTAATTTTCATGGCTAATAGGGACTTTGCAATTAATTGCAATTCATCTGATCACTCTTCATGACATTCTGGAGTACAGTATATGCAAATTGCCATCCTCAACACTGTGGCAGAAAACTTTGTGGAGACCAATACTTATTTACTTTTGGCCACGACTGTACATACTGCCTGATGAACTGAACTGAATCTGGAGGTGAGGTGTACATACTGCCTGATGAACTGAACTGAATCTGGAGGTGAGGTGTACATACTGCCTGATGAACTGAACTGAATCTTGAGGTGAGGTGTACATACTGCCTGATGAACTGAACTGCCTCCTCATACTTCATCCCACCCTCGATCAGAGCCAGAGCCACCAGCACAGGAGCCCTGGAGGGAGAAACACAAAGATACAGCCTTTACCTGCTGCTACTAATACAGGGGCTTAAATACACAGTCAGTGTCTCAAATGGCACCCCATATATTCCACTATTTTTTTTTACCAGAACCCTACGGGCCCTGGTCAAATGTAGTGCACTTAATAAGGAATATGGTGCCATTATGGGATGTTGCCATAGAAACAGCATTCACATAGTAATACTGGGAATTAAAGACATCCATTAGCATAGTTCCTGTTATGCCCCCAGCAACGCCTCTCTCTCCATGTTGTCACAACACAGCCAGTTCCCAGGGAATGGAGTTAAAGGCAGGAGGATTCTGGTTTGGACAAAGGAAAGCCCTGCTGCGGGTTGAGAGGTGGAACTAGTTGTTTGTGCTGTATGTGGCCACTAATGTTTACAGGTATTAAATCATTCTGAAAAGCTGTACCCCACTTTCCCTTTTCTAGCCTTATATGGGTTGTTGCTGTGGTTACTGTCAGTCAGCCTGGAAATAGAAAGCTGGAGAGCAGAACACCACTAACACAAACACAGGACTTCTAGGAATCATTCAAACAGGTGAGCTGCCTGCCTGCATGGACATGAGCCATTCCAATATATTCATCTATCTAACTCTACCCTGTCAGGCCAGATCAGCTCACAGAACACTTAGCAGGACAACAAACAGTTTGGAGTAAAGCAAACATTGGCGCTCTGTCAAAAAACCACAGACCAGAGTCCCAGAGGAGGTCTCCAGTATGTCACAGATAGACGGTTCCTCACCACCCAGGGAGGGGAGGGGAGGCTGGGCAGCTCCTTCAGCTTACCCAGGGAGGGGAGGGGAAGACGGGAGGCTGGGGGCTCCTTCAGCTTACCCAGGGAGGGGAGGGGAAGACGGGAGGCTGGGGGCTCCTTCAGCTTACCCAGGGAGGGGAGGGGAAGACGGGAGGCTGGGGGCTCCTTCAGCTTACCCAGGGAGGGGAGGGGAAGAGGGGAGGCTGGGGGCTCCTTCAGCTTACCCAGGGAGGGGAGGGGAAGAGGGGAGATCAAGAGGGGCTCCTTCAGCTTCCTACCAATGAGCTCAACCATTATTAGTACCAATGGCCTGGTTTGACATGGTTTAAGGGTACATCCCAAATGGCACCCTATTCCCCACAGGGCCCTGGTCAAAAGTAGTGCACTATGTAGGGAATAGGGTGCCATTTGAGACGCATCCTAAGCTTTGTCCTCTACTAGCTAAATAATACTCGATCAGTACAGATGTGGCTGGTTGTCTCTCCTCTGCCACAGAGGAGACCTGAAGGAACTCCAGACAGGACAGGACAGAATAGAGATAAAATGAGCCTGGTAACCAGATCAGTTTGTGCTTCTATTTAGTCAACTCCTCTGTTATGTTGGTTGGCATGCCAACCATAAGAACTAATGTATGGCAAGCCAATGGGAGTCAAGAGGCTAAACTATACCGTCCTACCAAGCAAAAAGGCAGTAACTGCTCATAGCATGGAACTGAGAAAAATGCCTTTTATTTACCTTGGTTTCACAGTAAATGTATGCAGTTACTGCCATTTTCTCCAAAACATAATACAATAGAGGCAGGATACTTGTCCACATGATTAAACATGTATTTCATGCAGCAAAAATGACGAACTCAGTTTTTACCAAATGAGCAGTTACTGCCTTTTGCTTGGTAGGGCAGTATAGAACATTCACTACCGGCCTGGACATGGCGAACCAGAATACATCTAAACTATAGAACATACAGTACAGGCCTGGACATGGAGAACCAGAATACAGCTAAACTATAGAACATACAGTACAGGTCTGGACATGGGGAACCAGAATACATCTAAACTATAGAACATACAGTACAGGCCTGGACATTGGGGCGGCAGGTAGCCCAGTGGTTAGAGTGATGGGCCCGTAATCGAAAGGTTGCTGGATCGAATCCCCGAGCCGACAAGGTAAAAATCTGTCGAGGCAGTTAACCCACTGTTCCTAGGCCGTCATTGAAAATAAGAATTTGCTCTTAACTGACTTGTCTAGTAAAATAAAGGTAAAAAAAAAATGGGGAACCAGAATACAGCTATCTGACATTTGACAAGACAAATGTCTACGTCCCAAATGGCAACCTATTTCCTACATAGTGCATTACTTTTGACCAGAGTTGTGGTCAGAAGTAGTGCACTATATAGGGAATATGGAGCCATGTGCCTCTGGTGAGCTGGCTAGTGGAGATTCAATCTGAGAGGATACATTTAGAGACACAATAGAAATAAATGCTGCTTCAATGTTGTTCAGACCTCAACCCCTGTGCTTTGAATAACAAACAGTGGATTAGTTGTGAAGGAGTGTCCCTTGGCTAACAGTTGACTCTGGCTTGGGTCTGCCTGCGTGCAGAGAGATGGTCCTGTTCAGGCTGTAGGAGAAGAGGAGAGACTGACGGCTGTTGGGACTACAGAATTGTAATGCTCCGTACCGTCCCAACCCGGCCACACAGTGCACCGCCACGCAGCAGCCAGGCTCCTCACAGAACTTGCTCTTCAGCAGGTTCAGCCAATCATCCACGATCTTAGTGGGAGGAGGGGCACCGTCATCAAAGGCCCAGTCCTGGAAAACACAAAATACATTTGCATTAAAAAAATTTAATTGTCCACACAATGTGGACATTGGTCTTCGCCATCACACATCATAAACAGTACAGTACTGTCTCAGAGAGAAACCACTGAATAGCATTGGCACTCTGAGGGAGCCCATGGTTAGGAGAGACAGAGCAGCCCTACACTGCACTCCTGCCTACCTACCTAAAACTGAGGAACCAGACAAAGCAATATCCCCTACTGAGCGTGAATGTCTTAAAGGGGATTGTGAACCGCTGCATGTCTGAAACAACTGGTTCCAAGCCCCTGCACGCTGTAAATGAGGCCTCTGTACCCACCCAACAAGAGGACAGCAGAGTGTACCAACCTCAGTCATCCAAGCATGACTCACAACATGAACCAACTGTTACCACAGACAACACACTGGCATGTGACCTTCCTACAGTTTTCACTGTTCCTGCCATCTCAACAAGCACCTCCCATCCAAACACAGTGGGAACATTCAGCCAGCGACCCGTGGCTTCTGAGGGCCTAGATTAATCTCAAAGTGCACCCTATTCCCTATATAGTGCACTACCATAGGGCTCTGGTCAAAAAGTAGTGCACTATGTAGGGAACAGGGTGCCATTTGGGACACATGGCCTGTTCCATCAGCACTCACAGTTTCAGGAAAGCCTGCTGTCAACACACATACACTAAGGCCTAACCAGATATCTGGTTACCTCTTCTTCACTGAAGGAACTGTGGTGAAATGTTTGAGTTAATCGTTTGATGGTTTGGGTAGTGTAAATTAATCAGTTAGTCGGTTGGATTCAGCGTATTTTTCTTGCCATGTTGACCTATTATCCTCTACAATGACAAACATTCTTTAAATGAAGGATTAGACAATGATAGTAGATTAGTAAAGAAATCCATGACCAGGTGAGATAAAGGCCTAATGCACCATACAGTATCAAGGATAATCAACTGAGATGTTTGATTCCTCCATTTGACAGATGAAGGCTTAAAGCAGAAACCATGAGTCTCCATGAGGGATCAATCACACAATAGACACAGACACACAAAGAAAAAACACACGGAGTAATCTCTTATCTTCAAGTGGAGTGGGACTTCCAACACCACGATACCTGCTCCCAGGGACAAACATCTTGTGTGTTTGATGACAATTTGTTACCAAGGCAACAGCACCCTGTGGATCGCAGGCCAGGCTGGGAAGGGAGTTATGATGACAATCACTATTTCACAATACCATGAATAGAAGGATGCAACTGGGACAAAGAAGAAAATATACTGCTTTTGATTGTAGCTGCAAAGATGATCTAAAGAACTGATACTACAGGATGATCTAATCCTAGTTTAGTACCACTAACAGGATGATCTAATCCCGGTTCAGTACCACTAACAGGATGATCTAATCCCGGTTCAGTACCACTAACAGGATGATCTAATCCCGGTTTAGTACCACTAACAGGAGGAAGAATCTTGGTTTAGTACCAGTACCAGGAGGATCTAATCCTGGTTTAGTACCACTAACAGGATGATCTAATCCCGGTTCAGTACCACTACCAGGATGATCTAATCCCGGTTTAGTACCAGTACCAGGATGATCTAATCCCGGTTCAGTACCACTACCAGGATGATCTAATCCCGGTTCAGTACCACTACCAGGATGATCTAATCCCGGTTTAGTACCAGTACCAGGATGATCTAATCCTGGTTTAGTACCACTAACAGGATGATCTAATCCTGGTTTAGTAAGAGTAACAGGATTATCTAATCCTGGTTTAGTACTAGTACTTCAAGGGATGTTCTATGAATGCCAGATTAGAGCATGTACAGAGACTTTTATCCATTGAAAATGAATTGTCAGTGTCTGTCAGTGTTTCCTAGTTGTGTTTCTTCAGATCATCTCCAGTGAGGCAACAACAGGTGTGGTGGGTGGGTGTGAACTAACGCTACCCTGGGCTAGGGGCGTTCCACACGGACACTGCATCCCAAATGGGCCATAGGACCCAGAATCTAGGGCTGGGACGATACCAGTACCGTGGCAAGGAAACAAAACATGAAGCGGAAAACAGCCCTAATGTTAGAAACAAACATCATTATGTTGTCATCCAGTCACATGCATTTACCTACAGCACACAATACATTACATACAGAAGATTAAAGAACCAAAGAGTTCGGTCTGCTTCCTGTTTTCATTTTTGCCATACTGTTATCGTCAGAGCCCTACCAGAGCCTATAGGATTCTGGTACAAAGTAGTGCAATATATAGGATATGTAGGACACACACAGTAACACGCAGCCAAAACCCACAACAGGATCGATTCTACTCTCGTGCTCTTAGACCTTGCTGCTTTTGACACCATCATATTCTTTTGGAGAGATTGGAAACGTTAATTGGTCTACACGGACAAGTTCTTACCTGGTTTAGATCTTATCTGTTGGAGAGATATCAGTTCGTCTCAGTGGATGGTTTGTCCTCTTGACAAATCAATTGTACGTTTTGGTGTTCCTCAAGGTTCCGTTTTAGGGCCACTATTGTTTTCACTATATATTTTACCTCTTGGTGATGTCATTCGGAAACATAATGTAAACTTCCATTGCAATGCGGACGACACACAGCTGTACATTTCGATGAAACATGGTGATGCCCCAAAATTGCCTGCCTTGGAAGCCTGTGTTTCAGACATAAGGAAGTGGATGGTGGCACATTTTTTACTTTTAAACTCGGACAAAACAGAGATGCTAGTTCTAGGTCCCAAGAAACAAAGAGATCTGCTTTTGGATCTGACAATTAATCTTGATGATTGTACAGTCGTCCTCCCAAAAACTGTGAAGGACCTCGGCGTTACTCTGGACCCTGATCTCTTTTAAACGAACATATCAAGAATATTTCAAGGACAGTTTTTTTCCCATCTTCGTAACATTGCAAAAATCTGACATTTTTTGTCAAAAAATGATGCAGAAAAGCTAATCCATGCTTTTGTCACTTCTAGATTAGATTACTGCAGTGTTCTACTCTCCGGCTACCCAGATAAAGCACTAAATAAACTTCAATGGGTTAGGGTTAGTAATATGATTCTAGCAGTGCTAAACACGGCTGCTAGAATCATATTACTGCTAGCCTCTCTACACTGGCTTCCTGTTAAGGCTAGGGCTGATTTCAAGGTTGTACTGCTAACCTACAAAGCATTACATGGGCTTGCTCCTACTTATCTCTCAGATTTGGTCCTGTCGTACATACCTACACGTACGCTCCGGTCACAAGACGCAGGCCTCCTTATTGTCTCTAGAATTTCTAAGCAAACAGCTGGAGGCAGGGCTTTCTCCTATAGAACTAAATTTTTATGGAATGGTCTGCCTATCCATGTGAGAGACGCAGACTCGGTCTTGACCTTTAAGTCTTTACTGAAGACTCATCTCTTCAGTAGGTCCAATGATTGAGTGTAGTCTGGCCCAGGGGTGTCTCTGCCTGGCCGGTTCCCATCTCTCCATTGGGATTCTCTGCCTCTGACCCTATTACGGGGGCTGAGTCACTGGCTTACTGGTGCTTTCCATGCCATCACTAGGAGGGGTGCGTCACTTCCTGTCCGGTTTGTCGCCCCCTCGGACTTGTGCTGTGGAGGGGATCTTTCGTGGGCTATACTCAGCCTTGTCTCAGGGTAGTAAGTTGGTGGTTGTTGATATCCCTCTATTGGTGTGGGGGCTGTGCTTTGGCAGAGTGGGTGGGGTTATATCCTGCCTGGTTGGCCTTGTCCAGAGGTATTGTCGGGGGTATTGTCGGAAGGGGCCACAGTGTCTCCTGACCCCCCGTCTCAGCCTCCAGTATCTATGCTGCAATAATCTATGTGCCGGGGGATAGGGTCAGTTTGTTAAATCTGATGTTATTATCCGGTGTCTTGTGTGAATTTAAGTATGATCTCTCTACCTGAGCCTTAGGACCATGCTTTAGGACCACCTGCCCTTATGACTCCTAGCTGTCCCCAGTCCACCTGGTCGTGCTGCTGCACCGGTTTCAACTCTTCTGCCTGCGGTTATGGAACCCTGACCTGTTCATTGGACGTGCCACATTGTCCCAGACCTGCTGTTTTCATCTCGCTCTCTCTCTACCGCACCTGCGCTCTATCGCACAGTACCTGCGCTCTCTACCTCATCTAAGGTTGTTACTTGGCTATGAAAAGCCAAGTGACATTCACTCCTGATCTATTTACCTTTTGCAACCTCTACAACTACTATGATTATTATTTGACTCTGCTGGTCATCTATGAACGTTTGACCATCTTGGAGAAAGAACTGGCCTTAATGGCCATGAATTGTTATAATCTCCACCCGGCACAGCCAGAAGAGGACTGGCCACCCCTAAGAGCCTGGCTCATCTCTAGGTTTCTTCCTAGGTTTTTGCCTATTTAGGGAGTTTTTCCTAGCCACCGTGCTTCTACATCTGCATTGCTTGCTGTTTGGGGTTTTAGGCTGGGTTTCTGTATAGCACTTTGTGACATCGGCTGATGTAAAAAGGGCTTTATAAATACATTTGATTTGATTTGATTCAGTGTTTCAGGTATGACACTGCAAGGTCTGACCCTAACCTCACATGAAATGCTTTGAATTGCTCTGCATCCTGCTATGGATGTCTAATGAAGTTGTGGGCAACAAGATACAGTGGGGAGAACAAGTATTTGATACACTGCCGATTTTGCAGGTTTTCCCACTTACAAAGCATGTAGAAGTCTGTCATTTGTATCATAGGTACTCTTCAACTGTGAGTGACGGAATCTAAAACAAAAATCCAGAAAATCACATTGTATGATTTTTAAATAATTAATTTGCATTTTATTGCATGACATAAGTATTTGATACATCAGAAAAGCAGAATTTAATATTTTATACAGAAACCTTTGTTTGCAATTACAGCGATCATACGTTTCCTGTAGTTCTTGACCAGGTTTGCACACACTGCAGCAGGGATTTTGACCCACTCCTCCATACAGACCTTCTCCAGATCCTTCAGGTTTCGGGGCTGTCGCTGGGCAATACGGACTTTCAGCTCCCTCCAAAGATTTTCTATTGGGTTCAGGTCTGGAGACTGGCTAGGCCACTCCAGGACCTTGAGATGCTTCTTACGGAGCCACTCCTTAGTTGCCCTGGCTGTGTGTTTCGGGTCGTTGTCATGCTGAAAGACCCAGCCACGACCCATCTTCAATGCTCTTACTGAGGGAAGGAGGTTGTTGGCCAAGATCTCGCGATACATGGCCCCATCCATCCTCCCCTCAATACGGTGCAGTCGTCCTGTCCCCTTTGCAGAAAAGCACCCCCAAAGAATGATGTTTCCACCTCCATGCTTCACGGTTGGGATGGCGTTCTTGGGGTTGTACTCATCCTTCTTCTTCCTCCAAACACGGCGAGTGGAGTTTAGACCAAAAAGCTCTATTTTTGTCTCATCAGACCACATGACCTTCTCCCATTCCTCCTATGGATCATCCAGATGGTCATTGGCAAACTTCAGACGGGCCTGGACATGCGCTGGCTTGAGCAGGGGGACCTTGCGTGCGCTGCAGGATTTTAATCCATGACGGCGTAGTGTGTTACTAATGGATTTCTTTGAGACTGAAGTCCCAGCTCTCTTCAGGTCATTGACCAGGTCCTGCCGTGTAGTTCTGGGCTGATCCCTCACCTTCCTCATGATCATTGATGCCCCACGAGGTGAGATCTTGCATGGTGCCCCAGACCGAGGAAGATTGAGCGTCATCTTGAACTTTTCTAATAATTGCGCCAACAGTTGTTGCCTTCTCACCAAGCTGTTTGCCTATTGTCCTGTGGCCCATCCCAGCCTTGTGCAGGTCTACAATTTTATCCCTGATGTCCTTACACAGCTCTCTGGTCTTGGCCATTGTGGAGAGGTTGGAGTCTGTTTGATTGAGTGTGTGGACAGGTGTCTTTTATACAGGTAACAAGTTCAAACAGGTGCAGTTAATACAGGTAATGAGTGGAGAACAGGAGGGCTTCTTAAAGAAAAACTAACAGGTCTGTGAGAGCCGGAATTCTTACTGGTTGGTAGGTGATCAAATACTTATGTCAAGCAATAAAATGCAAATTAATGATTTAAAAATCATACAATGTGATCTTCTGGATTTTTGTTTTAGATTCCGTCTCTCACAGTTGAAGTGTACCTATGATAACAATTACAGACCTCTACATGCTTTGTAAGTAGGAAAACATGCAAAATCGGCAGTGTATCAAATACTTGTTCTCCCCACTGTATGTAGAAGTCACCACATTTTGCATGTCTGTTTTGATGCCACAGAACTCCATAATGGGTGAACCTGCTGTGACAACCTTGAGAGTAAACCTCTCCCTAATAGAACCCTAAACTGTAGAGAGAATGTGGTTAAAAATAGCATTTCAATCTACTAAGAGGTTAACAGAGCAGCCTGGTATGTCAACAGTAAGCTATTAATGTCATGAAGCCCATTCATTCAAAGGTGCTTCAACCAATGCAGCCCAGAGCTAAGAAATTTCCCCCTCGTGGATCAATAAAGAAAGTACCTACCTACCTACCTACCTACCTACCTACCTACCTACCTACCTACCTACCTACCTACCTACCTACCTACCTACCTACCTACCTACCTACCTACCTACCTACCTACCTACCTACCAGCTTGGTGGCGGAGGCAGAGTTGTAATTGTGGCCGAAGAACATTTTGGGCCGTTTCACGGAACCCCCAGAACAGACCCTGTCACCATGGTATCCCTCCGCCTCTGCAACTTGACTCTAGTACGGCAGTGTACGTCTCTAATCTGGCACCCTATTCCCTTTATAGTGCAGTGTACTACTTATGATTAGGGCCCATACAGCTCTGGTCAAAGGTAGTGCACTATAAAGGCAATAGGGTGCCATTTGGAATTTTATAAAGTCCCTTTATATCAGCTAGGTGAAGGTTATCATATGCTACAGAGGATGGCCAATGTTAAGTCAGTCACAAGGTGTTATTACAGTTATATATGGCCTTCAAATATACCACCATTACTGATATACAGGTAAGATGAAACTAACGTCCTAAAGCAGTGTGTATGTAAATAACCCCTTTGAGCAATGAAAGCATCACGACCCATGCCAGACAGACAGTGCAGCACATTACACAGCCTGCTGAATGAGACAGACAACAACAACATGGTTTCCATCTGGAGTTCAGGGAGATGTGGAGGGGAACACCTGTCTGCCAGCCCGTCTTGCTCAGCTGGTGGCTAATCTTCATTTATCTGTGCTCTCTGCTATGCTATTATTGAAGCAGAGGCACTGACCCAGTCACAGTCAGCCAGCCAGTGTACAAGGGTGCGTCCCAAATAGCACCCTATTCCCAGCACTACATTTGACCAGGTCAAAGGTCCCAAATGGCACGCTATTCCCTACTTTTGACCTACCATTGACCAGAGCCAGACTCAGTCAGCCAGAATAAAAGGCTCTCTCTCACGCAGGGAAGAGAGGACTGTGTGTCCGTGTCCCTCAGATAACACAACACAGAGAGGGTAGCTAAGGAGAGACAAGGAGACAGATTTAGTGTGAGTGTGTGGAAGAGGGGGAGGTGAGGGGGTGAAGAGGGGGAGGTGAGGGGGATCTCCCTGTGAAGGCTTCACAGAACGGGGGGAAAAGCTGAGAGAGCAGGAGGGGATGTGTAGGGAGGGGTGCTATGATTCCTCAGCCTGATGTGTGTGTTACAATTCCTCCTGCTGCTACTCATGAGTTCACCTCTGTAGAACCAGCGGTCGACAAGCTACCCTCCATTGCTGCTACCCGCTGCCAAAACAGCCCTAACAACCTGAGATGATCTCAGGAGGTTAGTCTTTCCCTGTGACTGGCTGATCATTAAATGGTGAAGCTACCAGACAACATGGTGGGGCTGTGTTTTGGGCTGCATGCTGAGGTGAGAGAGAGAGAGAGGAGAGGAAGGGGGAGGAGAGACATGTTGGGGGGAGAGAGGAGAGACATGTTGGGGGGAGAGAGGAGAGACATGTTGGGGGGAGAGAGGAGAGACATGTTGGGGGGAGAGAGGAGAGACATGTTGGGGGGAGAGAGGAGAGAATGGGGGAGGAGAGAGGAGAGGAAGGGGGAGGAGAGGAGAGGAGAGGAGAGGAGAGGAGAGGAGAGGAGAGGAGAGGAGAGGAGAGGAGAGGAGAGGAGAGGAGAGGAGAGGAGAGGAGAAGAAAGGGGAGGTGTGTTGGGGGAGAGTCCCCTAAGCAAGCTGGTCCTGGGGCTTTGTTCACAAACAGACACCACAGACCCCCAGGACAACAACAGATTTAGATCCAACCAAATCATGAGAAAACAAAAAGAGAATTACTTGACACATTGGAAAGAATTAACAAAAAAACAGAGCAAACTAGAATGCTATTTGGCCCTAAACAGAGAGTACACAGTGGCAGAATACCTGACTACTGTGACTGACCCTAAATTAAGGAATTATTTGACTACCTACAGACTCAGTGAGCATTGCCTTGCTATTGAGAAAGGTCGCCGTAGGCAGACATGGCTCTCAAGAGAAGACAGGCTATGTGCACACTGCCCACAAAATGAGGTGGAAACTGAGCTGCAGTTCCTAACTTCCTGCCAAATGTATGACCATATTAGAGACACATACTTCCCTCATATTACACAGATCCACAAAGAATTAAAAAACAAATCCACTTTTGATAAACTCCAATATATATTGGGTGAAATACCACAGTGTACAATCACAGCAGCAAGATTTGTGATCTGTTGACACAAGAAAAGGGCAACCAGTGAAGAACAAAACACCATACACCCTTATGTTTATTTATTTTCCCTTTTATACTTTAACTATTTGCACATCGTTACAACACTGTATATAGACATAATGACATTTGAAATGACTTTATTCTTTTAGAACCTTTGTGAGTGTAATGTTTACTGTTAATTTTTATTGTGTATTTCACTTTTGTTTATTATCTATTTCTCTTGCTTTGGCAATGTTAACATATGTTTCCCATGCAAATAAAGCCCTTAAATTTAATTGAGAGGAGAGGAAGGGGAGGCATGTTGGGGGAGAGAGGGGAGGAGAGACATGTTGGGGGAGAGAGGGGAGCAGGGTGAGATCATGAATGCCATGGACCAGTTCAGGTAGCAGTAGACTAGTCTCAATAGACCAGTTCAGGTAGCAGTAGACTAGTCTCAATGGACCAGTTCAGGTAGCAGTAGACTAGTCTCAATGGACCAGTTCATGTAGCAGTAGACTAGTCTCAATGGACCAGTTCAGGTAGCAGTAGACTAGTCTCAATGGACCAGTTCACGTAGCAGTAGACTAGTCTCAATGGACCAGTTCAGGTAGCAGTAGACTAGTCTCAATGGACCAGTTCATGTAGCAGTAGACTAGTCTCAATGGACCAGTTCATGTAGCAGTAGACTAGTCTCAATGGACCAGTTCATGTAGCAGTAGACTAGTCTCAATGGACCAGTTCATGTAGCAGTAGACTAGTCTCAATGGACCAGTTCAGGTAGCAGTAGACTAGTCTCAATGGACCAGTTCAGGTAGCAGTAGACTAGTCTCAATGGACCAGTTCAGGTAGCAGTAGACTAGTCTCAATGGACCAGTTCAGGTAGCAGTAGACTAGTCTCAATGGACCAGTTCAGGTAGCAGTAGACTAGTCTCAATGGACCAGTTCAGGTAGCAGTAGACTAGTCTCAATAGACCAGTTCAGGTAGCAGTAGACTAGTCTCAATGGACCAGTTCAGGTAGCAGTAGACTAGTCTCAATGGACCAGTTCAGGTAGCAGTAGACTAGTCTCAATGGACCAGTTCAGGTAGCAGTAGACTAGTCTCAATGGACCAGTTCAGGTAGCAGTAGACTAGTCTCAATGGACCAGTTCAGGTAGCAGTAGACTAGTCTCAATAGACCAGTTCAGGTAGCAGTAGACTAGTCTCAATGGACCAGTTCAGGTAGCAGTAGACTAGTCTCAATGGACCAGTTCAGGTAGTAGAGGGCTACGTTTCCCCTCATTCTGTACCTACTGAACACAACCAGGGTCGTATTCATTAAGGCACAGCGCACCAAAACATTTGGCACCGTAGCATTTGGCACTGTCTTGCTAAAGAAAAACGAAAACAAGCTTTTCTCATTGGACCAATTTAGGTAGGTCCCCCCTCGTTTCTACCTGTTTTGCCTCCGTTTGATTCCTAGTGAATACGACCCTAGTGAGAGAGTGTAGATAAGAGAAGTGAAGAGAGATCCTGTGTGTGTGTGTGTGTGTGTGTGTATATATTCACTCACCATGACGGTGATGCCATCCTTCTCCAGTGGTGTCTTGTCGTAGGTGACCTCACACACCCGCACCACTGTTGTTGCACCATACTGCTTCAGATCCTAGAAAAGGGAGGGAAGGAAATCCTTCAAACCATAGAAATCTTTGTTGTTGCCATCTACATTCTGTCCATAGAACTTGATATAAAGGGTGTGGTCTAGGCTAACATATGGGATGGGATACTGTCCATCCATCTACTGATAACTTCATTAAAACTATTCATGAATCCCCTCATCCCCATATTTATTTTTTGTTTATTTTCACTAATCTTGCACTCCAGTATATCTATTTGCACATCATAATTTGCACATTTTTCATTCCTGTGTTAATAATGATAATTCTGTAATTTATGTCACCACTATAGTCTATTTATTGTTCTACCTCTTAACCTTACTGCATTTTTGCACTACATTTTGCACTCTGTATATAGATTTTTCTATTGTGTTTTTGACTGTTTGTTTAATGTGTAACTCTGTGTTGTTATTTGTCACACTGCTTTGCTTTGTCTTGGCCAGGTCGCAGTTGTAAATGAGAACTTGTTCTCAACTGACCTACCTGGTTAAATAAAGGTGAAAAAAAAAAAGAAAAAAAAAAATGAACACATTAATATGTCGGAGGTTTGACAATAGGCCCTGGTCAAAAGTAGTCCACTATATTGGGAATAGGGTATCAATTGGGACTCAGACCCTGACTGTTCTGAATTCCTTTTATCAAGGTGTTCTTGTAAGGCTTCATCTAGCCAGTGCTGTTGTGTAAAGAGGTAACAGCCCTGTCACATGACACAACTAGCTACAGTAGTAATATCAATTACATTGATTTGGTAACAGCCCTGTCACATGACACAACTAGCTACAGTAGTAATATCAATTACATTGATTTGGTAACAGCCCTGTCACATGACACAACTAGCTACAGTAGTAATATCAATTACATTGATTTGGTAACAGCCCTGTCACATGACACAACTAGCTACAGTAGTAATATCAATTACATTGATTTGGTAACAGCCCTGTCACATGACACAACTAGCTACAGTAGTAATATCAATTACATTGATTTGGTAACAGCCCTGTCACATGACACAACTAGCTACAGTAGTAATATCAATTACATTGATTTGGTAACAGCCCTGTCACATGACACAACTAGCTACAGTAGTAATATCAATTACATTGATTTGGTAACAGCCCTGTCACATGACAACTAGCTACAGTAGTAATATCAATTACATTGATTTGGTAACAGCCCTGTCACATGACACAACTAGCTACAGTAGTAATATCAATTACATTGATTTGGTAACAGCCCTGTCACATGACACAACTAGCTACAGTAGTAATATCAATTACATTGATTTGGTAACAGCCCTGTCACATGACACAACTAGCTACAGTAGTAATATCAATTACATTGATTTGGTAACAGCCCTGTCACATGACAACTAGCTACAGTAGTAATATCAATTACATTGATTTGGTAACAGCCCTGTCACATGACACAACTAGCTACAGTAGTAATATCAATTACATTGATTTGGTAACAGCCCTGTCACATGACAACTAGCTACAGTAGTAATATCAATTACATTGATTTGGTAACAGCCCTGTCACATGACAACTAGCTACAGTAGTAATATCAATTACATTGATTTGGTAACAGCCCTGTCACATGACAACTAGCTACAGTAGTAATATCAATTACATTGATTTGGTAACAGCCCTGTCACATGACACAACTAGCTACAGTAGTAATATCAATTACATTGATTTGGTAACAGCCCTGTCACATGACAACTAGCTACAGTAGTAATATCAATTACATTGATTTGGTAACAGCCCTGTCACATGACAACTAGCTACAGTAGTAATATCAATTACATTGATTTGGTAACAGCCCTGTCACATGACAACTAGCTACAGTAGTAATATCAATTACATTGATTTGGTAACAGCCCTGTCACATGACAACTAGCTACAGTAGTAATATCAATTACATTGATTTGGTAACAGCCCTGTCACATGACAACTAGCTACAGTAGTAATATCAATTACATTGATTTGGTAACAGCCCTGTCACATGACAACTAGCTACAGTAGTAATATCAATTACATTGATTTGGTAACAGCCCTGTCACATGACAACTAGCTACAGTAGTAATATCAATTACATTGATTTGGTAACAGCCCTGTCACATGACAACTAGCTACAGTAGTAATATCAATTACATTGATTTGGTAACAGCCCTGTCACATGACAACTAGCTACAGTAGTAATATCAATTACATTGATTTGGTAACAGCCCTGTCACATGACAACTAGCTACAGTAGTAATATCAATTACATTGATTTGGTAACAGCCCTGTCACATGACACAACTAGCTACAGTAGTAATATCAATTACATTGATTTGGTAACAGCCCTGTCACATGACACAACTAGCTACAGTAGTAATACCAATCAGAAAGAGAAGGATTACGTTTTCCCTAGAAGCTGATCTAGTGTTAGATCTGGGTTTTCCCTGAGAGACACTGAGATCTTAGAACCAGGTTTTCAGGGTTAGCCGATTCACAGATTTTCATTGTCACCTAAATGTAATATTCATTCAGCTTATCCCTGGGCTAAGAGCATGCAGTGTGAACCCAGAGGGGTAGGAGAAGTAAGCTGATCAGATCAGTTACCTAGGTACCACTTCTAACCCAGCAGGATTAGACAACTCGATGAAGGTGCTAAGAGTGGTGTTAGTGGGGTTGTGTGTGTGTGTGTGTGTGTGTGTGTGTGTATGTGTGTGGAAGGTTGTTCTCTGTCTCACCTCGATGAAGGTGCTGAGGGTAGCATTGGTGGGGTTGTGTGTGATGAGGAACCTCATGTTCTTGTAGCAGACCTCGACGGGGGGGGCCGGCCGGTTCATCCTGGACACACTGAGGATCCCACTCTCAGGAGAAGACTCCACGACGCCGAACAAGACCAAGAAGCAGGGGTCTGCACCCACCCTGACAGAGGAGTCCCCAGCCCACCAGCTATAGTACACTGTCCTGACACAGCAGGCAGTAAGCCAGGCAGGCAGGCACCCACAGGTCAACCCTGCTAGTCTCTCGGAGGCTGAGGAACAAACCCCAGCAACAACACGCCACCTCAGGAGGACTTCACAAGGTCCTCTCAAGTCTCTCCTGTCCAGGGTGTCTGGGGTGGTGGGAATAGAGTGGGGGCTGGAGAGGGTGAAGAGTAAGGGGCCCAGGGAGTTGGTGGGTGAAGAGAGAAGGGGCCCGGGGGGTTGGTGGGTGAAGAGGTAGCCGTCCGTTAGCTTACACTGCCCTTGGCCACCGACACTCACTACCCCATCTGGTGAGTTAGTGGGCCTGCCGTCCGTCTGTCAGTCTACAGTCAGTGTGGGGGTGGCTGGGTCTGGGTGGGGAGGGTGACCTGTCTGTGGGCATTCAGGGGTGGGAGGTGCAGCGGGGCAGCAGGGCCATCCTCCCCCCAGGGGGGCTCAAGCGCTGAGATGTTGGGCGTGGCAGTAGTCACCGCTCCCCTGCAAGAACTCCATCAACGACTGGCCGGCTTGAGTGCAGCGCTGCAGAGACAGAGGAGAGACAGAGAGTCAGCGGGACACACGTACAGGATGACGAGAGAAAGTCAACCTACTCTCTACTATCCCTAGTCCCTCAGTTCAACACATCATTACATTGTTTTGTTCCAGCTGGGCTGAAGCGCGTTTGGTAAACTTTCATTCTATCAAACTACACACACAGGGTAAGGAGAGGACACAGACAGACAGAAGACGATACAGACAGTCAGTCAGACACAGAAACACACACATGTAATGCACAGTTCATAGGAAAAGGGGCGTGGTGAGAAGATACCTCCCTGACATACAGAATGAACAGGGTACTGGCTAGCTATTTTAGAATTAGGCCTAGGCTGGGCCTAAAACTTACTTTTTTGCATACCAGCCACCATGGCGGGTACATAAAACAAATTCTACCAGCAAATCAGATTTTTTACCAGCCAAAATATTTTCTTTGCCATAATAATCCAGGCTGCATCACATCCAGGCCGTGATTGAGTGTCCCATAGGGCGGCGCACAATTGGCCCAGCGTCGTCCAGGTTTGGCCGGGGTAGACAGTCATTGTAAATAAGAATTTGTTCTTAACTGACTTGATAGTTAAATTAAAAAACATATTATAAATAATAATAATAATAACACAAAGAAATACAAAAATGATGAGCATGCTTAGTAATGTTTCTAAAATAGTCTGTGACCTGAGTATTTTAACAAAAATATCAGACAAAAATGCCCCTTTAAGGTTACCTTGGTAACAGGGCCTCTCGAGTCACTAGTAGAGCACCAACCATGTCTCTTTTTGCTAGCAGTGGAAGCAAACTCAAACATTTAAAAGCAACCTAGCTTGTGAACAGAACAACGTAAATAGCCAAAAAAACACTCTAGACTTGAGTAAATTAGACCAGTTTTATACCTGTGCCCATTGCTTCTAAAAACGAATCTTTCCAGACAGGCAGTGCTGCTGCGCGAGGTGGGATAGCTATAACGATTTCTTTGTACATTACCAGATATGAAACAAAACAGCATTAATACTTTGAAAACAGCTACTGCAGCATTTATTTAGCTATAAATCACAACTCTCACTTGGGCCCCATACTTGACTATTTTATTAAATGCCCAGACTATAGGCTGGAGTGTTACCACACGCCAACGTGGCTGGTGAATTACACATTCTTACCCGCCAATGCCAAAATCTACCAACGTTCGTCAGGTGGCGGGTGTTAATTTTAAGCCCTGGGCCTAGGTGAGGGTAGCCCCATACGTTAAACACTCATAGCCCCATACGTTAAACACTCATAGCCCCATACGTTAAACACTCATAGCTCCATACGTTAAACACTCATAGGCCCATACGTTAAACACTCATAGCCCCATACGTTAAACACTCATAGCCCCATACGCTAAACACTCATAGCCCCATACGCTAAACACGCATAGCCCCATACGCTAAACACGCATAGCCCCATACGCTAAACACACATAGCCCCATACGCTAAACACGCATAGCCCCATACGCTAAACACGCATAGCCCCATACATTAAACACACATACCCCATAAGTTAAACATGTCATGTCAGCTTTTATGCAGTCTGCATACTTCGAGACCATAGGACACAAAAGGAAAACACTGCGCTGTAAACACACCTCCAGTTATTTATATTTTCAGTGCTGTAGGGGCAGTTCTCCAGTTATTTATACTACTTCAGTGCTGTAGGGACACTTCTCCAGTTATTTATATTACTTCAGTGCTGTAGGGACACTTATCCAGTTATTTCTACTATTTCAGCGCTGTAGGGACAAATCTCCAGTTATTTCTACTATTTCAGCCCTGTAGGGACACTTCTCCAGTTAGGCCACAAATCACAATCTTGATCAGGATGATACTGGTAGTGTTGTTTTACCTGTAGAGACATACTGTAACCTAGTAGTGTTGTTTTACCTGTAGAGACATACTGTAGGCTAGTAGTGTTGTTTTACCTGTAGAGACATACTGTAGGCTAGTAGTGTTGTTTTACCTGTAGAGACATACTGTAGGCTAGTAGTGTTGTTTTACCTGTAGAGACATACTGTAGGCTAGTAGTGTTGTTTTACCTGTAGAGACATACTGTAGGCTAGTAGTGTTGTTTTACCTGTAGAGACATACTGTAGGCTAGTAGTGTTGTTTTACCTGTAGAGACATACTGTAACCTAGTAGTGTTGTTTTACCTGTAGAGACATACTGTAGGCTAGTAGTGTTGTGTTGTCTGTCGTAAGGTTATAGGTTGTAGCCTACCGTTATATGTAATAAGGATGAGGCTGAAAACAATTAACTGCTGCTTAATTGAAGTAATTCAATATACTCTATGGGGACTTCAACTTTACAGCTATTATTACACTTTCCCCTTACCAAAATAACTTCCCTCAATAACTCTTTCAAACTGAACACATAGTAGCCTACAGTGAAATAGAGAATCCATCTGTCGAAGTCAACTGTATGTGAAAGTAAAACTCCCAATCAGAGAAGCCAGTGTATTGTTCTCCTCACCTGAGCCAATTCCTTTGACAAGAAAACATCCTCAATAGACAAGAGAAACGACAAAGAGTCCTCTTTAGATTCCTTCCTGGCAGCTGAAGCCCAAGAAGCACCACCATCAAGCTCATCAAAACACCACAGAAGAAGAACCCCGTCTCTCCAAGGAGTCTCTCCAACCTGTTACTATGCAGTGCTTCCCCTTCACACACTGAGCGTCGAGCCACACTGCACAGAACCGTGAGAAAGCTTATAGTAATCTAGGCAAATAAATCTTTACTACGCCTCTCCTCCTGTGGTTCCTCCTCCAGGCTCTCTATCACGTAAACAACCTCTATCCCTGACACTAATAGCAATCTCTGTTCTGAACCAGTTGAGGCTGCCCTGGTTTGCCATATGACACTGACAGCACTCAACTGCTAATGTCACAAACAAACGCACTTAATGCTCTAGGAGGCCCAGAGAGTTAACCTGTAAAACTAACCAACTTCACTATATTTAACAGTCATCACCAGGAGTCAGAACAACTCATAACCTGTAAACCTAACCAACTTCACTATATTTAACAGTCATCACCAGGAGTCAGAACAACTCATAACCTGTAAACCTAACCAACTTCACTATATTTAACAGTCATCACCAGGAGTCAGAACAACCCATAACCTGTAAACCTAACCAACTTCACTATATTTAACAGTCATCACCAGGAGTCAGAACAACTCATAACCTGTAAACCTAACCAACTTCACTATATTTAACAGTCACCACCAGGATTTAGACCAACCCATAACCTGTAAACCTAACCAACTTCACTATATTTAACAGTCATCACCAGGAGTCAGAACAACTCATAACCTGTAAACCTAACCAACTTCACTATATTTAACAGTCATCACCAGGAGTCAGAACAACTCATAACCTGTAAACCTAACCAACTTCACTATATTTAACAGTCATCACCAGGAGTCAGAACAACTCATAACCTGTAAACCTAACCAACTTCACTATATTTAACAGTCATCACCAGGAGTCAGAACAACTCATAACCTGTAAACCTAACCAACTTCACTATATTTAACAGTCACCAGCAGGATTTAGACCAACCCATAACCTGTAAACCTAACCAACTTCACTATATTTAACAGTCATCACCAGGAGTCAGAACAACTCATAACCTGTAAACCTAACCAACTTCACTATATTTAACAGTCACCAGCAGGATTTAGAACATCCTTAGAGTGGCCTACTCTGCTCTCTCCCCTTTCCCTTAACTGCTAGTTCACAGAAACATGTACCACCATGGAACCCCTCTCTTCAGTTGTCAATCAAACCCATAGTGGAGCCTGCTAGCTGACAGACAACTGTGGCAGCTGAACAAAGGGGCTTGACGGGCTATTTATGTATAGTGTAGCTACCAGCACGCCGGCCAAGGACTTTAATAGAGCCCACAGGTCAGCCATTCCTATAAGAGCATTAACTGTGGCTCTAGTCACAAATAGCACCCTACTCCCTACCGAGCCTGGTCAAAAGTAGTGCACTATATAGGTTGCCATTTGGGACTCAGCCAGTGTGACTGTGGTCTCACAGGTCTGTGGGTCAGGTGGGGAATGAAAGGACTGCAGCTACTGACTGGCTCATAACTAACATCACACATGAGTCAGACTTCTATCTGTAGTAATGAAGCAACGTTATTGATAGGCTATTTCATTGTCATTGCTGCAGAGTACGAGAGCGGAGTTGAGCGGTCCGCTCACAGGCTCCAGCGCTCCACGTCCTTTCAAAAAACACTCCTCGCTCACAGAGAAAAAAACAACCACTCCAAATTCGCTTCATTCATTAAAATCACAATTGAACCAACACCCATCTATTCTTTTGACTACCTGGACCTACCATTTGGTTTTGAAGTATTGAAACTAAACCATATAATTTGAAATAATTTATATAAACAACATGAAAAAGTGACATTTGAAACAGGCTACATGTCGTATTAAACGGCATATAAACACTAAATATGTCAGTAGCAGACAGGTAGCCTAAGAAGGAACACAAATGTATTATTTAGGCTATATTATTATTCAACTATTATTAGACTATTATTAGACTATTATTTCAAGGCTATAGTCTACAAAGAAATACATTGTGGAGCATTTGCGAGTGTGACAGACTAGGCTGGCAGGGACATTAAGCACTCAGAATTTAAACAACATTTTGTTGTATTAAATTGTGCAAATAGGCTGTGACTTACTTAGAATGAAATACAAATGAAATACAAAAAATGCCTTATAAGGCTCAGTCTACAGTGCATTTGAATTAAGTTTTATAAACACGAGTTTGGCCAGAGTCTGGCTTCAGGCTCATGCGGTGCCTAGAGAGCAGGCCAGCAGAGGAGAATACACTCTCTGCTCTAGCAGAGCCACTGTGGATACTACCTGGTTCCTTTCTGTTAGCATGTGCACGTAGTAAGTAATCATGATTTCAGGATACGTGTCTTTTCTGATTCCACAATGATCTTTAGTTGTGGACATTACATCACCTCATTCCCCCTCTAGCTCTTGGTCCTCATCTTTGTAAGTCACCTTGATTTTGCACCTGTGTGTTTTATCAGTTGCTTTATGAAAATATTTAGCGAACTCCATGACAGGAGCTAAAGCAGCACACAAGTAGACTACAAATGCATGCTGGGCCGGGCATGCCCTGAGCTCGTGAAGTGAGCGCTACTGGAGCGATATTGGAGCTCCACTTTCCAGTTAAATTGGGCATGCTCCGCTCCTTGCTCCGCTCCTAGCTCCACTCCTAGCTCCACTCCAGCTCCACTCCAGCTCCACTCCGCTAACATACTCTGCATTGCTACGGTTACAACTCACTGCTCCACTTCTTATGATTTTATCAGACTTTAGGCGTGTGATTTTTCTTTAAATGAACACAGTCAGGAATACTCCAGAGTGTTGGAGTACTACTAACAATAGGTCTTGGCTCAGGCTAGCTAGCTGCATCATCACTATACCATGCTACAGTCTTTATTCAGACACGGTCACTGTTCTAATAACACCCTTACTGTAGCCTAGCCAGAGAGGACTACTTTATCTAATGCTGTTTTGGGTCTATTCTGGTCTCACCTGAACACAGCAGCCTATATCTAACAGGGTTGTTGTTGTTCTATATAGGAGGGAGATTTACAGGGCCTCCTGTGGAGTAAAACCGTTTCAGCCTATCAAGAGGTAGGAAGCCCTGCTGAGTAGCTGAAACTGGGCCAAAGGTTGCTTACTAAATAGCACCATATTCACCATGATGGGCCCTGGTCAAACGTAGTGCACTATAAAGGGAATAGGGTGCCATTCGGGACGCAGCAAGTCTGAGCCTTGCCAGAGGAGCAGATATTATGTATATAATTACTCATATGAAGTCAGTATGAAAAAAGTATGAACATCTAACTGACTGCAAGTGGCTCTGGATAAGAGCGTCTTCTAAATGACTAACATGTAAATGTAAAATGAGTCATATACAAAACCACACACACACACACACACACACACACACACACACTACAGCGACACTCACAAGCCCAAACCACACACACACACACACACACACACACACACACAAAAGCGACACTCTCACAAGCCCAAACCACACACACACACACTACAGCGACACTCTCACAAGCCCAAACCACACACACACACACACTACAGCGACACTCTCACAAGCCCAAACCACACACACACACTACAGCGACACTCTCACAAGCCCAAACCACACACACACACACACACTACAGCGACACTCTCACAAGCCCAAACCACACACACACACTACAGCGACACTCTCACAAGCCCAAACCACACACACACACCAGTGATACTCTCACAAGCCCAAACACAAGACCCAAATATAAGAACTTAAAGACCAGTTACATTTTTGTACCAGGGACCGACCGGCAAGCTATGGCCCGTCCTCCTCCTTTGAGGAGCACGTACATACAGAGTTTTAAACCCAGAGTCACGTACATAGAGTTTTAAACCCAGAGTCCCGAGCAGCCAATACTTCAGGAGATGCAGACCAAACAGACCAGACCGGGATTTGAGGTTTGGGAAGTCAATTGGTTGGTTTGTAAGTCTTCGGCTTACATTAAAACGAGCACCTGATAACTGACTAAACGAACCATAGACAACAGCAACACATGGCAGAATGAATCAGGATACCATAGACAACAGCAACACATGGCAGAATGAATCAGGATACCATAGACAACAGCAACACATGGCAGACAACAATTCTTTGTAGCCTAACTTCTCTCTCCACTCTCCTTAATGGCAACAGCTTATCACCCGTACCCAAAACCACACCTTAACAGCTCGGTCTCTGGATAGGTCTAATTATAGCGCCCAGTGATCCAGGAGGGCAAGCTTCATCAGTTAGTTGATGGTTTTATATTTGGGTAATGAAGTCATGCCGTGCCTCAGAAAAGGATGTAGCTTGGCCAAGCTTATTAGCTACTACACTGACTGACTGACAAGCACAACAAGCTGGGATTAAAAAACAATTAGGCTTAGCAGTTTGAGGGCTTAAATTTACCTCAGGGTTGAGTTAGTAAACACAAGATGGATCATAGAAAGCTATTTACGCCTAGGTGTTGTAGATCCACTACTTTAGAGAGTCAGTGATTCACAACTTAAACAGCAATATCGGCCAGTCGTGGCCAAAGGTTTTGACAATGACACAATTATTGGTCTCCACAACGTTTGCTGCTTCAGTGTTCTTAGATCTTTATGTCAGTAGTTACTATGGTACACTGAAGTATAATTACAAGTATTCCATAAGTGTCAAAGGCTTTCATTGACAATGACATTCAGTTTATGTAAAGAGTCAATATTTGCAGTGTTGACCCTTCTTTTTCAAGACCTCTGCAATCCGCCCTGGCATGCTGTCAATTAACTTCTGGGCCACATCCTGACTGATGGCAGGCCATTCTTGCATAAGAATAATCAATGCTTGGAGTGTGTCAGAAGTTGTGGGTTTTTGTTTGTCAACCTGCCTCTTGAGGATCGACCACAAGTTCTCAGTGGGATTAAGGTCTGGGGAGTTTCCTGGCCATGGACTCAAAATGTTGATGTTTTGTTCCCCGAGCCACTTAGTTATCACTTTTGCCTTATGGCAAGGTGCACCATCATGCTGGAAAAGGCATTGGTCGTCACCAAACTGTTCTTGGATGGTTGGGAGAAGTTGCTCTCGGAGGATGTGTTGGTACCATTCTTTATTCATGGCTGTGTTCTTAGGCAAAATTGTGAGTGAGCCCACTGGCTGAGAAGCAACCCCACACATGAATGGTCTCAGGATGCTTTACTGTTGGCATGACACAGGACTGAGGGTAGCGCTCACCTCGTCTTCTCCGGACAAGGTGTTTTCCGGATGGCCCAAACAATCGGAAAGGGGATTCATCAGAAGGATTCACCTTTTGCAGAATATCAGTCTGTCCCTGATGTTTTTCCTGGAGAGAAGTGGCTTCTTTGCTGCCCTTCTTGACACCTGGCCATCCTCCAAAAGTCTTCGCCTCACTGTGCGTGCAGATGCACTCACACCTGCCTGCTGCCATTCCTGAGCAAGCTCTGCACTGGTGGTGCCCCGATCCGGCAGCTGAATCAACTTTAGGAGACGGTCCTGGCGCTTGCTTGACTTTCTTGGGCGCCCAGACGCCTTCTTCACAACAATTGAACCTCTCCTTGAAGTTCTTGATGATCTGATAAATGGTTGATTTAGGTGCAATCTTACCAGCAGCAATATCCTTGCCTGTGAATCAATTTTTGTGCAAAGCAATGATGACGGCACGTGTTTCCTTGCAGGTAACCATGGTTGACAGAGGAAGAACAATGATTTCAAGCACCACCCTCCTTTTAAAGCTTCTAGTCTGTTATTCTGACTCAATCAGCATGACAGAGTGATCTCCAGCCTTGTCCTCGTCAACACTCTCACCTATGTTAATGAGACAATCACTGACATGATGGCAGCTGGTCCTTTTGTGGAAGGGCTGAAATGCATTGGAAATGTTTTTTGGGGGATTAAGATCATTTTCATGGCAAAGAGGGACTTTGCAATTAATTGCAATTCATCTGATCACTCTTCATGAAATTCTGGAGTATATGCAAATTGCCATCATCAACACTGAGGAAGCAAACTTTGTGGAGACCAATACTTGTGTAATTCTCAAAACTTTTGGCCACGACTGTAGAGTGTGCAGCGTGAGGCTAAACTTCTCCGCTGTTGTTGTCATGCAGACTGACTAGTTGACTAGTAAATATGTTCACACGGTATCCTAGCAGCCAGGCCAGAGAGGCCAGAACATCATTCTGAGAAGTCTTCAGAAGGCTTTGGCTGTCCTCTGAGGACATCAATTGGATGATTATATGGCTGGACTGGATGATCACATGGGTACACTGGGTAGACAACAGAGATCACAGAGAGCATAGAGGTCTCTGATGACTTGTTGTAAACAACATGAAAGACATTGAGTGACATGATGTTACTGAAATTGATACAGCTCATGCTGCAGGCTTTACATTAAGGACCAGAGAACCCCTAGTTCTAATGATCAATCACTGTGGTGAAGGAAGTAAATAGGGTTGGGAATTGCCAGGGACCTCACGATACAATCACGATACTTAGGTGCCGATGTATTGCGATTTGATAATGTGATTTTATTCTGATTCACCAGAGAGACAAGAGATAGCCATGAGAAAACAAGTTTTGATCAGTCATGGAAATAAAAGTGCTGAAAACATGTTGGCTCACTATTTAAAAAGAAGATGGAAAACAAGTTATAGGATGAAAAATACTTTGATGCAGGTACAGTCAACTAGTGCAAAAATAATATCCGATATGCAACTATTTTTCCCCCCATCACTAGAAGAAACCAGGCAGGCATTCCCATCTCAGAGGGGAGGCAAATATCGTCCCAAATTGCACCCTATTCTCTTTATAGTGCACTACTTTTGACCAAGGCCCAACGTACACTAACAGTCACTTCCAAACAGTCCAGTCTACACACACTATCATTTTATAGACGACATCTTACCATCTTACCGTCTATCCATCTTAATTAATGAAAATAAGCCTATTGAAATGAAGAAAACATTCTGTGTCCCAAATGGCTTCCTGTTCTCTACACAGTGCACTACTTTGACAAGAGCCCTATTCTATTGCAGACACCTACAGTGGGGAGAACAAGTATTTGATACACTGCCGATTTTGCAGGTTTTCCCACTTACAAAGCATGTAGAAGTCTGTCATTTTTATCATAGGTACTCTTCAACTGTGAGTGACGGAATCCAGAAAATCACATTGTATGATTTTTAAGTAATTAATTTGCATTTTATTGCATGACATAAGTATTTGATACATCAGAAAAGCAGAACTTAATATTTGGTACAGAAACCTTTGTTTGCAATTACAGAGATCACATGTTTCCTGTAGTTCTTGACCAGGTTTTCACACACTGCAGCAGGGATTTTGGCCCACTCCTCCATACAGATCCTTCAGGTTACGGGGTTGTCGCTGGGCAATACGGACTTTCAGCTCCCTCCAAAGATTTTCTATTGGGTTCAGGTCTGGAGACTGGCTAGGCCACTCCAGGACCTTGAGATGCTTCTTACGGAGCCACTCCTTAGTTGCCCTGGCTGTGTGTTTCGGGTCGTTGTCATGCTGGAAGACCCAGCCACGACCCATCTTCAACGCTCTTACTGAGGGAAGGAGGTTGTTGGCCAAGATCTCGTGATACATGGCCCCATCCATCCTCCCCTCAATACGGTGCAGTCGTCCTGTCCCCTTTGCAGAAAAGCATCCCCAAAGAATGATGTTTCCACCTCCATGCTTCACAGTTGGGATGGTGTTCTTGGGGTTGTACTCATCCTTCTTCTTCCTCCAAACACGGCGAGTGGAGTTTGGACCAAAAAGCTCTATTTTTGTCTCATCAGACCACATGACCTTCTCCCATTCCTCCTCTGGATCATCCAGATGGTCATTGGCAAACTTCAGATGGGCCTGGACATGCGCTGGCTTGAGCAGGGGGACCTTGCGTGCGCTGCAGGATTTTAATCCATGACGGCGTAGTGTGTTACTAATGGTTTTCTTTGAGACTGTGGTCCCAGCTCTCTTCAGGTCATTGACCAGGTCCTGCCGTGTAGTTCTGGGCTGATCCCTCACCTTCCTCATGATCATTGATGCCCCACGAGGTGAGATCTTGCACGGTGCCCCAGACCGAGGGAGATTGACCGTCATCTTGAACTTCCATTTTCTAATAAATTGCGCCAACAGTTGTTGCCTTCTCACCAAGCTGCTTGCCTATTGTCCTGTAGCCCATCCCAGCCTTGTGCAGGTCTACAATTGTATCCCTGATGTCCTTACACAGCTCTCTGGTCTTGGCCATTGTGGAGAGGTTGGAGTCTGTTTCATTGAATGTGTGGACAGGTGTCTTTTATACAGGTAACGAGTTCAAACAGGTGCAGTTAATACAGGTAATGAGTGGAGAACAGGAGGGCTTCTTAAAGAAAAACTAACAGGTCTGTGAGAGCCGGAATTCTTACTGGTTGGTAGGTGATCAAATACTTATGTCATGCAATAAAATGCTAATTAATTATTTAAAAATCATAGAATGTGATTTTCTGGATTTTTGTTTTAGATTCCGCCTCTCACAGTTGAAGTGTACCTATGATAAAAATTACAGACCTCTACATGCTTTGTAAGTAGGAAAACCTGCACAATTGGCAGTGTATCAAATACTTGTTCTCCCCACTGTACATCATTGGATGCAACCATGATCTCTGGCCTGAAGTGAATTTGTAGGTCTAAGTCTCCCTTTTAGGGGACCCCCTTTAAGTCCCACTACCAGTTTCAACTGGTAACTGAGAAAGAGTACTTTTAAGGGGAACCCTGAAGGTGACACTTGCAGTGGTTAATTATAAACAACGGTCACTGTGGTGTTAATACTTGCGTTCGTAATGGGTCCGCCGTCAAACGACCACCCCTTATCACTGTCAAACGCTCCCTAAAACACTTCTGCGAGAAGGCCTTTCTAATCGATCTGGCCCAGGTATCCTGGAAGGATATTGACCTCATCCCGTCAGTAGAGGATGCCTGGTTGCTCTTTAAAAGTGCTTTCCTCACCATCCTAAATAAGCATGCCCCTTTCAAAAAACGTAGAACTAAGAACAGATATAGCCCTTGGTTCACCCCAGACCAACACAAAAACATCCTGTGGCGCACTGCATTAGCATCGAATAGCCCCCGCGATATGCAACTTTTCAGGGAAACCAGGAACAAATATACACAGTCAGTTAGAAAAGCAAAGGCCAGCTTTTTCAAACAGAAATTTGCATCCTGTAGTACTAACTCCAAAAAGTTCTGGGACACTGTAAAGTCTATGGAGAATAAGAGCATCTCCTCCCAGTTGCCCACTGCATTGAGGCTAGGAAACACTGTCACCACCGATAAATTCACAATACGGCAGGCCATGCTTTCCACCTGGCTACCCCTACCCCACCCAACAGCTCTGTACCCCCCGCAGCTACCTGCCCAAACCACCCCCGCTTCTCCTTCACCCAAATCCAGACAGCTGATGTTCTGAAAGAGCTGCTAAATCTGGACCACTACAAATCTGCTGGGCTAGACAATCTGGACCCTTTCTTCCTAAAATTATCAGCCAAAATTGTTGCAACCTCTATTACCAGCCTGTTCAACCTCTTTTTTGTATCGTCTGAGATCCCTAGAGATTGGAAAGCTGCCGCGGTCATCCCCCTCTTCAAAGGGGGAGACACTCTAGACCCAAACTGTTACAGACCTATATCCATCCTGCCCTGCCTTTCTAAAGTCTTCGAAAGCCAAGTTAATAAACAGATCACTGACTTCTTCGATGTACCCACCGAGACATCGTTCAGATCAGGTCAGGTGAGAGGGATATCACAGGATGTAGAACAAGGGCTGAGTCCCAAAAGGCACGAGGGCTCTGGTCAAAAGTAGCACAATATATAGGGAGCCATTTGGGACGCACACAAGGTATAACAGTTGATAGTTGGGTTGGAATTCTGTAGCAGTCTGTCGGCAATACAGGCGTTTCCCCAGGTGGGTCAAGCCTGGGTAAGAACAGAACAGGTCTGCTGCGTTTGACAGGGTGGGAGATGTGCGTTGGACACAAGCATTGTTGTGACTCTACACTCCAGAGCTTCTTCACAGTGAGTACTGTAGTCAGGGTCCTCACCGCCACCTGCTCTCTATATTTAACACCACCAGCTGTTATCTAATACATTTAGCCTGGGCTGGCTGCAACCAAAAGTAGCCAGGCAATGTTGTATAACTCAGGGAACTAGCTGGGGTCGCTTGTTTTGAAACCTGAGAGTCCTCCTCTGGTCAAAGAGGAAGAAGATAACAGATTTAAAAGACACTGAACATGAAATGGAGCAGCAATGATACGATTCATTGAAGGTCATTTTATGTTCTGTCTTGCTTCCTTGTGATGAGAGTGTCTTCTGGAGTACACTACTACACCTTGTGATGAGAGTGTCTTCTGGAGTACACTACTACACCTTGTGATGAGAGTGTCTTCTGGAGTACACTACTACACCTTGTGATGCACATGTATCACTCCCTTTGTCACACTATAACTGAACATTCAGGCTAGACAAGACATCTAGCGTAATGAATGGCACAAGACTTGGAATAGCTCCATTAGGCTAGCCTATTTGCTAAGTTACAACCTAGTGAGACATAGTCCTAGGTCTACTAATATCAAATATTTAAAAGTTCAGTTTTCCCACCATATCTGAAGACGCCCCTCGCCCTCTCCTGGCTGTCGACAGCCAATTCAAGTGGTCATGGGAGTGCATTGCGCAACTGAGAAGGTCAAACTGACAAAAACAAACAAAGACGCGGCATGGGATACCCTACACCCTGGAGAAGACGAAGCCTGGAAGACAACGGTGTTATACAACATCTTGGTAACCTAGTTTTGTGTGGAAGGCTATATACACCACAGCAGTACCATTTAGATCAATGGGCATGCCTGATATGTGGTAACCCAAAAAGCTGAAAATATTTGAGCGCCTAATTTCAAACCGGGGGCTTCTTGAAGGTGCCAATACAAGGGCAACATATGGAATGTTAACTAGGCCTGCTCTTGTCCAATTGGACTGGGTGCTGTCCTCATTTATTTGATCAGTCACGACTAACCCTTAAAAGGAACCACTTTGCTAGACCAATCAGATATGTGCTTGCCCTCTGTGCATAAAGTCTCTCTTTAATTGGCAGGTTCTCTTAAAACAGGGTTAAATCAAGCCCTCTAAGAAATGTCACTGTTACACATTCTTATATAGAAGAAACACACAGGTTATTCAAGGTCAAATTTCACAATTACTGTAAACCCCCGGAGCAAAAGACTGGAAGGATAGGGACTTTGTTATATTGCTAGGTCATTGACTCCATTTCTACGGTATTTCACATACAGAGAGAGCCCTGAGACTCTGGTATATCCCAATATGATAAAAACTGTGATAGCCATTTAGTAAACTACAGGCAAAGCAAAACTTCCTTTTGAGATGAAGGGCCATTCTTGACCTCATGGGGATCCTTTCTTGGACATCAGAAATCAAGGTCAAGTGAATGTATATCAGCCAGCCAGTCAGGCCCCATGGGGTCAACAGAGATCTCTGTCACTATAGTGACTCCTAAAGGGTTAGTTGTGCTGGTATGTATTCTGCCAGGTCACTCCCCAGCAGGCACATGTGATCATACATCGCCCCCAAAATCCTGGGTCTTTTTAGATTTTACATAAAATCTTCCACTGGTCACTTTAATAATGTTTACATTACTAATTTCATATGTATATACTGTATTCCATTCAATGCCAGTCCGACATTGCTCGTCCTAATATTTATATATTTCTTAATTCCACAATTTTACTTTGTAAAATTGTTTGTTGTTTTATTGTTGTGAATTGTTAAGATACTACTGCACTGTTGGAGCTAGGAACACAAGCATTTCACTACACTCGCTAAATATGTATATGTGACCAATACAATTTGATTTAATTTGATTGCACCCCACGCACCATTGCTACCCTCTTGGCCAGGTTTCCCTTGTAAAAGAGGTCTTCTGACCTTAAAATGGTACTTCCTGGTTGCATAAAGGTTAAATAAATAAAATGTAAAAAAACACACCCAGGTTCACCTGAAGACATGTGTACACAGTGTAACCTTAGAATCACCTCAGTGAGTGCGGTCATCAGATATCTAGCTAATGAGTGGACTAGATGAACTGCTCTGCATGGAAAGTGGACGTAAGTATGAGTAATGTAATCACTGTGATAACATGAGCTCATCCTTTTTCCCCTTGGCTGGGTCACATGGTCAGAGGAGGCAACCAATCAGAGAGATTATTTCTCTTTATCATCACTGTTGTTATCGCTGCCAATAGGCCCTCTCCACCTGAGTGTGGCCTCTACAACCCTCAGCGAGAAACTACAGCCTAGTACAAAGTAGGTGTGTCGTGTTGTACAAATCTATAAAAAAGGCCATCGGGCATAGAATTGATTTTCCCGGAAAGCTCTGTACTTGATGTGGCTTCTACACAAAACCCCACTCCAATACTGTTTTCTCTCAGAGCGAGGAGTCCTGCAGAGGAAATACCCGCTTCCAAAAATAGGATGAGTGTTTTTTTCTCAGCAGAGCCCACTCTGAAGGCCAACGTCAGCAAGAGTGGCACGCTGGTTAATTGAGCTGAACTAAGAGTAACCCACAAGCAAGCTCCCTTTTAATTCTCCTTGTGGAGAAGCAGGAATAACAGACTGTCAGATAGCTATGTCTGATGTACTTGCTACACTCTGAGCCTGTCACAGATCTATGGTTTAGACATGGGGTAGCCTGCATACCAAATGGCACCCTATTCCCTACAGTGCCCTACTTTTGACCAGAGCCCTTAAAAGTAGTGTAATATACACCCCTGGTCAAAAGTTTGGAATATTACTCACTCAAGGGTTTTTCTTTATTTGCACTGTTTTACATTGTAGAATAAAAGTGAAGACATCAAAACTATGACATAACACATATGGAATCATGTAGTAACCAAAAAAAGTGTTAAACAAAACAAAATATATTTTATATTTGAGATTCTTCAATGTAGCCACCCTTTGCCTTGATGACAGCTTTGCACATCAAGGCAAGTGAATGTAGGGTGGCTATTTGAAGAATCTCAAATATAAAATATATATTTTGATTTGTTTAACACTTCACTTTTATTCTACAATGTAAAACATTTTTTTTAAATAAAGAAAAACCCTTGAATGAGTAATATTCCAAACTTTTGGCCCCCAGTGTATATATAGAGAATAGAGTGCCATTTGGGACGCAGACATGGCTCAAATATTGGAAGAGGGTTTAGACCTGCCAGAGAATCTTAAGAACCTCAGCAAAAGGGGATTTCTAAAATGACAGGGACAAAACACGGCCCAGTAGGAACATGTTTCTAGGAACAACACGGCCCAGTAGGAACAACACGGCCCAGTAGGAACAACACGGCCCAGTAGGAACAACACGGCCCAGTAGTCGAAGATGTTCCTAGGAACAACACGGCCCAGTAGCCTAGCCTAGTATGTCTACAGCTGGTGAATATGCATGAATCCTAGCCTAGTATGCCTACAGCTGGTGAATATGCATGAATCCTAGCCTAGTATGCCTACAGCTGGTGAATATGCATGAATCCTAGCCTAGTATGCCTACAGCTGGTGAATATGCATGAATCCTAGCCTAGTATGCCTACAACTGGTGAATATGCATGAATCCTAGCCTAGTATGCCTACAGATGGTGAATATGCATGAATCCTAGCCTAGTATGCCTACAGTTGGTGAATATGCATGAATCCTAGCCTAGTATGCCTACAGCTGGTGAATAGTCGTCAGTGTCGGAATCTCCCAAAGCTTTCATCATGTTTGCTGTAACCAACTAATGATTTATCTGTAGCTTTCAAGTCCCTATGCATCTGACATTCACATGGACACAGAAGTCATCGTAAATCTATCATCACGGGACATGTTGAGCTTGACACATGGGTTTGATCAAGGCGACAAATACACATGCACACTTGACTAATCCTTGTGCAGTAGCTTTCACGCACATGCATGCCTCTTCATTCCAACTTGCTTTTTGATTGCACTTCCTGTGTTATGAGCAGTAAGCCAGCTGCTGCAACTGAACTTTTTCCTCCAGGCCACAACAGAACGCATGAGGACTGGAGGCTCTGAATGGTGGAGCTGCTGTAAGCCACAACTGAGACATACGTGATTGGGGTTTTAGCCCTGGATTTACTGCACACATCCAGATATAAATAGGAGCCACAGGGTGTGGAACACCGGAACTGAACATCTCAACGCCCTGCTATACGTGAGGATTTCATACTGCATTACTGACCCCGCTGGGCTCATGGTGGAAATGTCTTCTTCCTTTTGAGTTGCTGCTCGTATTCAGTTGGCCTGGATTCAGATCAGACACCCGATTGGTGCTGATCGATTGGTTAGGCTACAGTAGAACAGGGGTTCACATGATCCATGGTGCAGCCAGCCTGGTTCCAGATCTGTTTGTGCTCTTGCCAACTCCATTGCGGTCATTATCAACTGACTGGCTTTCTTGATGTCTATAGTATTCTCTCTAGTATGCAATCTGGTTTCCGCTCAGGTTCTGGATGTGTCACTGCAACCTTAAAAGGTCCTCAATGATGTCACAATTGCCTTTGATTCTAAGCAATGTTGTGCTGCTATTTTTATTGACTTGGTCAAAGCTTTTGATACAGTAGACCATTACCTTCTTCTGGGCCGGCTAAGGAGTACTGGTGTCTCTGAGGGGTCTTTGGCTTGGTTTGCTAACTACCTCTCTCGAAGAGTGCAGTGTATAAAGTCAGAACATCCGCTGTCTCAGACACTGCCTGTCACCAAGGGTGTACCCCAAGGCTTGATCCTAGGCCCCACGCTCTTCTCAGTTTACATAAACAACATAGCTCAGGCAGCAGGAAGCGCTCTTATCCATTTATATGCAGATGATACAGTCTTATACTCAGTTGACCTCTCCCCGGATTTTGTGTTAAACACTCTACAACAAAGCTTTCTTAGTGTCCAACAAGCTTTCTCTGCCCTTAACCTTGTTCTGAACACCTCCAAAACAAAGGTCATGTGGTTTGGCAAGAAAAAGGCCCCTCTCCCCACAGGTGTGATTACTACCTCTGAGGGTTTAGAGCTTGAGGTAGTGACCTCATACAAGTACTTGGGAGTATGGCTGGACGGTACACTGTCCTTCTCTCAGCAGATATCAAAGCTGCAGGCTAAAGTTAAATCTAGACTTGGTTTCCTCTATCGTAATCGCTCCTCTTTCAATCCAGATGCCAAAATAACCCTGATTCAGATGACCATCCTACCCATGCTAGATTACAGAGACATCATTTAAAGATCGGCAGGTAGGGGTGTTCTCGAGCGGCTAGATGTTCTTTACCGTTCGGCCATCAGATTTTCCACCAATGCTCCTTATAGGACACATCACTGCACTCTATACTCCTCTGTAAACTGGTCATCTCTGTATACCCGTCGCAAGACCCACTGGTTGATGCTTATTTATAAAACCCTCTTAGGCCTCACTCCCCCCTATCTGAGATATCTACTGCAGCCCTCATCCTCCACATACGACAACCGTTCTGTCAGTCACATTCTGTTGAAGGTCCCCAAAGCACACACATCCCTGGGTCACTCATCTTTTTAGTTTGCTGCAGCTAGCGACTGGAACGAGATGCAACAAACACTCAAACTGGACAGTTTTATCTCCTTCTCTTCATTCAAAGACTCAATCATGGACACTCTTACAGACAGTTGTGGCTGCTTTGCGTGATGTATTGCTGTCTCTACCTTCTTGCCCTTTGTGCTGTTGTCTGTGCCCAATAATGTCTGTACCCTGTTTTGTGCTGCTACCCTGTAGTGCTGCTATCCTGTAGTGTTGCTGCCATGTTGTGTTGCTACCATGCTGTGTTGTCATGTGTTGCTGCCATGCTATGTTGTTGTCTTAGGTCTCTCTTTATGTAGTGTTGTCTCTCTTGTCCTATATTGTTATTTAATTTATTTATATTTTTAATTCCTGCAGGAGGTATTTTGCCTTTTGGTAGGCCGTCATTGTAAATAAGAATTTGTTCTTAACTGACTTGCCTAGTTAAATTAAGGTTAAATAAAAAATAAAAGCCAAACATGACAATAAGTGACAAGGAGTTGGCATGATAGCACAAACAGACTGGCACTCAGGCTACCTGCCTTTTACCTCGGATTCCCTTTTCAACATCAAGAGACTACTTCTCATCTCCAGCCTTGCTACCAATAACTCAGACAACATCCAACTATGAACTTCTGTTAGGCATTCTTCTGAATTCCACTCTGGATTGAGAGTCATTGGGAATTAGGTTACTGAAAGATTAGGGACAAATATGCCAACCATGCTGCCTTCATTTGGAAAAAATAACTTTGTAGAACTAGACGCCTTGCAGTACACATGCCCTGGGTTATTTTAAACTGATCACAGTAGGCCTATACAGGCCTCAAATTTCCCGGCGGAATGGAGTTGATGCCCCCTTGTGTGGCAGTAACGGCCCCTAAATCCATGCCTTAAGTCCAAAGTGGCCATTGTGCCCTTTGGCTGAATATAATAATTATCATTCCCTTCTCCCGGGTGCCAATCACCGTGCTCCTAAGCACCTCTCAGTGACATGGCTGTCTCAGATATCTCAATTCTTATTAGCCAACGCCCGTCACGTGATCGGGTCAGACACAGCAGGGATGAAGTGAAGACAGACATCGGGGATGCAACAGCGAGCATCCTTCTTATTGAATTCCAAGGAGCATATTGAAAATGTCCACAATTACTTTTCATCAGCTAGCATCAGCCAGAAGCACTAGCCTATGTCAATCTACCATCCCCATGGTACAAAAGTTGACATATTCTATTGGTCAGCTTGTCCTTCTGTACGAGAAAGAAATATTCCAAATAGACTCTGGGACAGTTTTGGGAGAATAGATCCCAAATTAATACAACCACTGTACATCAAAAAAACTTTTACAAGCAATGAGGCTGATGCAACAGATCAGAACGTTTAGCTTAAAATGTTGATGAACTCTTAGGCTATTTCTTGACATTATAAGCGCAGAAATGCGCACACGGCAGTAGGCTATAAGCATGAATGCTCCAAAATGCAATAAGCGGGAAAACACCATTCTCAAAAGTGCACCAAGTGGTTTTATATTTAGAGGGAAGATCTAAAGACGCAACAAGCATGGGTTGTTAATATGACTAGGATTGTACTTGCATGGGTTGTTAATATGCCTAGGATTGTACTAGCATGCGTTGTTAATATGTTGTACTAACATGCGTTGTTAATATGTTGTACTAGCATGGGTTGTTAATATGTTGTACTAGCATGGGTTGTTAATATGTTGTACTAGCATGCGTTGTTAATATGTTGTACTAGCATGGGTTGTTAATATGACTAGGATTGTACTAGCATGGGCTGTTAATATGACTAGGATTGTACTAGCATGGGCTGTTAATATGACTAGGATTGTACTAGCATTGGCTGTTAATATGACTAGGATTGTACTAGCATGGGCTGTTAATATGACTAGGATTGTACTAGCATGGTTTGTTAATATGACTAGGATTGTACTAGCATGGTTTGTTAATATGACTAGGATTGTACTAGCATGGTTTGTTAATATGACTAGGATTGTACTAGCATGGGTTGTTAATATGACTAGGATTGTACTAGCATGGGCTGTTAATATGACTAGGATTGTACTAGCATGGGCTGTTAATATGACTAGGATTGTACTAGCATTGGCTGTTAATATGACTAGGATTGTACTAGCATGGGCTGTTAATATGACTAGGATTGTACTAGCATGGTTTGTTAATATGACTAGGATTGTACTAGCATGGTTTGTTAATATGACTAGGATTGTACTAGCATGGGTTGTTAATATGACTAGGATTGTACTAGCATGGGCTGTTAATATGACTAGGATTGTACTAGCATGGGCTGTTAATATGACTAGGATTGTACTAGCATGCGTTGTTAATATGACTAGGATTGTACTAGCATGCGTTGTTAATATGACTAGGATTGTACTAGCATGGGTTGTTAATATGACTAGGGTTGTACTAGAATGGGTTGTTAATATGACTAGGATTGTACTAGCATGGGTTAATATGACTAGGATTGTACTAGCATGGGTTGTTAATATGACTAGGATTGTACTAGCATGGGTTGTTAATATGACTGGGATTGTGTCTTTGGCTACTGGAAAACAAAAGAAAGTTGAGAACATAAAATATATAAAAAAAATTAAAAATAATCCCCTCAACAGTCCTATGGTCGGAACTCTGTAAGACATGCCTCAAAATGGCAAAAAAAAATTCAGGTTTTAAACAATTACTTTTATGTTTCTAAATGTTGACTGCCTGCCTCCGCTCAGATTGCAAGGTGGGTGATGCTGCAGTGTGCAACAACACTGGCCTTTCTCTCCTATCTGAACGAACAGTGCCTCAAGAATGTCGACAGAATCAAGCCTTTACATTATATTTGTCAAACATGACTGGTGTTTAGCCTGTATATAATGTCATTAAAAGTCTCATTAAAGTTTGCCTACATGTTCAGGCGACTCCCTCCTGTCAGCATTGGTCAGGACATGACAGACTGTAGCCAATCACCTACACTTGGGTTAATAAATTATTTGTGTACATTTACATACACTTATGGTTTTCTTAACTGAAAAACACTATTCTGTTTTCAAATAAATTAACAGGATATTTTGGTTAATGGCATTGGTGCCCTAGCAGATGGCCTTCGTGCCCTGTTCAGATTGGGCACCTCTTGAAGGCCATATGTCCTTGCCCCTAAAATTCCAGGCCTGGGCCTATGTCATTTACAGTAGATGACAGTAATCACATCTCACATGGGTTAACATTATAATTTTCCCACTACAATGAGAATAACACCCGTCCAATCGATCTGACCTTTTTAGATCAAAACAAAACTGCCAAAGATTGTTGGAAAAGTCTCTTCCAGTCATCTAGCTGTGCTCTATGGTGCTCGGCCAGTGTCAGGTCCATCTCCTGGCTGCCAGTAAGACGTGCTGTCGCACGCTGGAGTGTCACTGATAATGCATAGAGCCTATGACCTGCAATGTTGTCAAACAGCCCCTAGCGCCGTAAAATGTGGAGACTAGAGGCCGAAATGGAAGTTGAGGGATCCTGGTACTAGTTAGCCTAGTTCTCTAGAGGGGGAGAATGTGAGGTGATCCTGGTACTAGTTCTCTAGAGGGGAGAATGTGAGGTGATCCTGGTACTAGTTAGCCTAGTTCTCTAGAGGGGAGAATGGGAGGTGATCCTGGTACTAGTTCTCTAGAGGGGAGAATGTGAGGTGATCCTGGTACTAGTTAGCCTAGTTCTCTAGAGGGGAGAATGTAAGGTGATCCTGGTTCTAGTTCTCTAGAGGGGAGAATGTGAGGTGATCCTGGTTCTAGTTCTCTAGAGGGGAGAATGTGAGGTGATCCTGGTTCTAGTTCTCTAGAGGGGAGAATGTGAGGTGATCCTGGTTCTAGTTCTCTAGAGGGGAGAATGTGAGGTGATCCTAGTTCTAGTTCTCTAGAGGGGAGAATGTGAGGTGATCATGGTACTAGTTCTCTAGAGTGGAGAATGTGAGGTGATCCTGGTACTAGTTAGCCTAGTTCTCTAGAGGGGAGAATGTGAGGTGATCCTGGTACTAGTTAGCCTAGTTCTCTAGAGGGGAGAATGTGAGGTGATCCTGGTACTAGTTCTCTAGAGGGGAGAATGTGAGGTGATCCTGGTACTAGTTAGCCTAGTTCTCTAGAGGGGAGAATGTGAGGTGATCCTTGTACTAGTTCTCTAGAGGGGTGAATGTGAGGTGATCCTGGTACTAGTTCTCTAGAGGGGAGAATGTGAGGTGATCCTGGTACTAGTTCTCTAGAGGGGAGAATGTGAGGTCAGCGGCAAAGCAACACTTGGGGATTTTACCCATCTAAGAAAGCTGACAACCGTACCATGGTCTTCGTGCCAGTTTTCAAGATTAGATATCAGGTTAAGAGAGGCTGGCGTTCATGTGCTCATCTGACAGCTCTACAGTGTTGGCAGTCAGAACAGGCACCCGTAGGCACTGGCACTTTCCACCCTTAAGGACTCCAGAGGTGATCTTAAATATAGCTTCACTGCCTCCCAAAAACCAAGGCAAATCTTGGGTTTATTTTTATGACAGTGCTCAGAGCTCCTTGCGGATGACAAATACAATCACTTCACTATGTCCACCTTCCCTATCGCTCAAACAACACATCACAGAATTCCCAAAATATCACATCTGATTCAGCCAAGTGTGGCAGAACTTGGCGGGATCCCCCACAGGAAGCATTTTCCCTTCATTGTAGATCTGTGGTGCCTGTCTACGCTATGGGGTCTTCTGAGGCTCGGCTACCCAGCCGAGTACACATACACAGTGGCTGCGTCTCAAACAGCACCCAATTCCCTATATAAAGCCTTATAAGTAGTGCACTATATAGATAACAGGGTGAAATTTAGGACACAACCAGTCACAGCCGGCCATAAGCAGACAAGCTAGCGCACACTCCGTAGAGTAAGGGCTCAATGGCACTTCATAAATCAGGATTAGGAATGTCTGGCGAATCCCCTCCCCAAAGTATCATTAAAAGGCCATTTGTCAGATGGAATATATCAGATGAGGGTGAGAGAAGCAGACGAAAGAGGAGCCAGGTCAAGAAGACCTCTGTGAGCAGCAGCAACATTTAAATAAGTTAAGTTCTGAAGATAAATGTACGCCATGGTAACTAGCCTAAACTGTGCAGCTGCCTGCAGGCTTGAAGGGACCCCCTAAACTGCTGAGGATGTTCCTAAACACCAATTGCCTGACTTACCCTGTTAACAATTCATGAAGGACATCTATATCCACACAGCACAATGACACTTACAGCTCTGTAATTCTAAGAAGAAGCATCGGTGCAATGCCTGCTATTACTTTGCAGTGAAGCTAAACGTTCTGTAAAAGGCAAAGACCACATCATTATAGACCCAAAACTGAAAAGCAGAAGGCTCTGCCTCACAGCTTGCACTGTAAGAAGCAGAAATAACAAGACATTGTTTAAAAACTTAAAGATCTCACCTTTCAGAGTGGTCAATCCAAATAGGTCAGGAACCTATTTGCACTTCCAGAAAAAGTTCCCTTTTAAAACAATGTGCTTCCTGCTTGCCTCTCTTTTTGAGTGTATGTGCGTACCAGTGGGCTTGCCTGGGCTGTGATGTCTGTGTCCAATTAGTGCTCCAAAATGGCGATTTGAGGAAAGAAGAGGCCTGCTCCTTAGGGAATCCTAACATAACTATTTATTAGGCTGCCATACAAATCCCAAAGCTCCACCGGTTGTCTTCCGTCTCTTTATGCTTCTTTAAAGAGAGGTTGATTGGCTGGGAGCCGGGTCCTGCATGCAGCAGGCCAGGGGAAAGTCAGATGGAGGGCCATTTAACAGGCAGGGGGCTGCGTCCAAAATGGCACCCGATTCCACAGATTTCATGTTAACAAACTATAGTTTTGGCAAGTCGGTTAGGACATCTACTTCCAACAATTGTTTACAGACAGATTATTTCACTAGATCACAATTCCAGTGGGTCAGAAGTTTACATACACTATGTTGACTGTGCATTTAAAGAGATTGGAAAATCCAGAAAATTATGTCATGGCTTTAGAAGCTTCTGATAGGCTAATTGACATAATTTGAGTCAATTGGAGGTGTACCTGTGGATGCATTTCAAGGCCTACCTTCAAAGTCAGTGCCTCTTTTCTTGAAATCATGGGAAAATCAAAAGAAATCAGCCAACCTCCGAAAAAGAATTGTCTGGTTCATCCTTGGGAGCAATTTCCAAACACCTGAAGGTACCACGTTCATCTGTACAAACAATAGTATGCAAGTATAAACACCATGGGACCACGCAGCCGTCATACCACTGAGGAAGGAGATCTCCTAGAGATGAACGTACTTTGGTGCCAAAAGTGTAAATCAATCCCAGAACAACAGCAAAGGACATTGTGAAGATGCTGGAGGAAACAGGTACAAAAGTATCTATATCCACAGTTAAACGAGTCCTATATCGACATAACCTGAAATGCCACTCAGCAAGGAAGAAGCCACAGCTCCAAAACCGCCAGACTACGGTTTGTAACTGCACATGAGGACAAAGATCATACTTTTTGGCGAAATGTCCTCTGGTCTAATGAAACAAAAATAGAACGGTTTGGCCATAATGACCATCGTTATGTTTGGAGGAAAAACGGGGAGACCTGCAAGCCGAAGAACACCATCCCAACCGTGAAGCACGGGGGGTGGCAGCATCATGTTGTGGGGGTGCTTTGCTGCAGGAGGGACTGGTGCACTTCACAAAATAGATGGCATCATGAGGAAGGAAAATTATGTGGATTCATTGAAGCAACATCTCAAGACATCAGTCAGGAAGTTAAAACTTGGTCGCAAATGGGTCTTCCAAATGGACAATGACCCCAAGCATACTTCCAAAGTTGTGGCAAAATGGCTTAAGGACTACAAAGTCAAGGTATTGGAGTGGCTATCACAAAGCCCTGACCTCAATCCTATAGAAAATATGTGGGCAGAACTGAAAAAGAGCCAGGAGCAAGGAGGCCTACAAACCTGACTCAGTTACACCAGTTCTGTCAGGAGGAATGGGTCAAAATCCACCCAACTTATTGTGGGAAGCTTGTGGAAGGCTGCCTGAAACGTTTGACCCAAGTTAAACAATTTAAAGGCAATGCTACCAAATACTAATTGAGTGTATGTAAACTTCTGACCCACTGGGAATGTGATAAAAGCTGAAATAAATCATTCTCTCTACTATTATTCTGACATTTCACATTCTTAAAATAAAGTGATCCTAACTGACCTAAGACAGGGAATTTTTACTAGGATTAAAAAACTGTATGTAAACTTCCGACTTCAACTGTATATAGTGTACTACTACCAAGGCAATGGGCCCTGGTCAAAAGTAGTGCACTAAATAGGTAATAGCCATTTCAACAGCTGTGAAACTTGGCTCAACTGGTTCTGGGGGTTTATTACCAAGCAGCCACAAAGTAACAAGTTCCCTCACTACTGTCAAAACTGACTGATCCCAGGGGGCTTAGAGAACAAAGCTGAATTGCCAGAAGAGGCTCCTCATGAGTTCAGATCACTTGACTCAGTCAGATGCAACCACTTTAATTGCATAAAAAAAAAATGAGGGAAAAAAGGGTCTAACACAACAGAATAATACCACTTCGAAATCAAGTGCTTACAGGGATACCATTTACAAGGGAAATCAAGTGCTTACAGAGATACCATTTACAAGGGAAATCAAGTGCTTACAGAGATACCATTTACAAGGGAAATCAAGTGCTTACAGAGATACCATTTACAAGGGAAATCAAGTGCTTACAGAGATACCATTTACAAGGGAAATCAAGTGCTTACAGAGATACCATTTACAAGGGAAATCAAGTGCTTACAGAGATACCATTTACAAGGGAAATCAAGTGCTTACAGGGATACCATTTACAAGGGAAATCAAGTGCTTACAGAGATACCATTTACAAGGGAAATCAAGTGCTTACAGAGATACCATTTACAAGGGAAAGCGAGATCATTTGCAAGGTTTCCATGCTTTTAGGGCTAATCATTTCTTCATAGATTGAATTGTATCTCTGTTTCCAGCATCAGGGAAACTGTGTTGTTGCCCCCCAACAAGTTCCACTGAGAGGGTGTGCCAGCACATGCCCCACCCACCAGTCCTCTTTGATCCATTTTACAGACATATTTATGACCTGAAAGGCATCACATTTTCCCAATAAAAGGGAAGTAGCAGGATTACTTATGCGGAGGAAGCCACTCCTTGCCCCATGGCAGCCATTTACGTCATTGGTTGCCGATACCATGAGTGAGGCCTGACACAATCTACTGTTAGGACACCCCTGCCCAGCGGTGGGGGGTGGGGCTCCACCCTTTCCCTGGCCCTTAATGAGCCAGCGGTGGGGGGGCGGGGGCTCCACTGTTCCCTCCCCTGGCCATTCCTGAGCCAACGGTGGATTAAGTAGGCTATGGCTACGTCTCAAATGGCACCCTATTCCCTATGTAGTGCCCCCATAGGTCCCTGGTCAGAAGTAGGGAATAAGATACCATTTGGGATGCAGGCTGTGTGTGGGCCTCCCTCCTCACATCTTCCTGGTTTACAACCAACAGAGAGAAGCCAGGGAAAAACAATGAGGTTGAGCCAGGTCAGTGGGCAGAGCAGCAGGGTGACTGGAACAGGGCTTAATGCATAGGGAGAGTTTCCACTGTGTCCTAGCCTCTATTTGGGACCTATATCAAAAAGAGCTGACGTCATCAACCTCAGCACTAGAGGGACAGGTTCTTCGAAACAACAGACTGGGATGTGCTCTGTGAGGCTCATGGGGAGGACATTGATGGACTTACTGATTGCATAACGGACTATATACATTTTGTGTAGACAACACTGTACCCACCAGGAAGGTACGCTGTTTTCCAAATAATAAACCCTGGGTCACCAGCGACCTGAAGGCCCTGCTGAATGAGAAGAAGAGGGCATTCAAGGATGGGGACAGGGACAAATTGAAATGCGTCCAGAGGGAGCTGAAGTTGCGGATTTCTGAGGGGAAGAGAGGGTATAAGGACAAGATGGAGGACAAGCTGAGGCAGAGCCAGGTGAGAGGTGTGGAAGGGTATGAGAAATACCACTGGCTTCAAAAAGTCAAACAGTGGGCAGATGGAGGGGACCCAGATTAGATACTGGCCCTGTCCACCTCCCCTCCAGCTCCACAGGCCAAACACCCTCACGGCTGTCCCACCACCACTTTGCTCACAACACCTCTGTTGAGACAATCAGCGACCCCCTCCCCACCTCCGCCCCGCTCCCTCTGGACTGATCTGCAACACCTCCCTTCCCCCCACCTCTGGACTGATCCTCAACACCCCCCTTCCCCCCACCTCCCCACCTGGGCTGGCTTTCACCACCAACCAAGTGAAGAGAGAGCTGGAGAGACTACATCAGTGGAAAGCGGCGGGCCCGGATGGCATCAGCCCAAGGGTGCTTAGGGTCTGTGCTGACCAACTGTGTGGAATACTCCAGCGACGCTTCAACCTTAGCCTGAGCCTGGAAACGCTCCCTGTGCTGTGGAAAACATCCTGCCTCGTCCCAGTGCCCAAGAAGGCGCACCCCACTGTCCTGAATGACTTCAGACCTGTAGCGCTAACATCCCACATCATGAAGACCCTGGAAAGGTTAGTCCTCGCTCACCTCAGACCCCTGGTGTGTACATCACTGGACCCCCTGCAGTTCGCATTTCAGCGCAACATCAGGGTGAATGATGCAATCATCTACCTTCTGCAGAGGGCCTACTCTCACCTGACAATGCAGGTTGCACTGTGAGGGTTATGTTTTTTTTACTTCTCCAGTGCCTTCAACACCATTCAGCCCCTGCTACTGGGTGAGAAGATGAAGTAGATGAAAGTGGAAGCACCCTTAGTCTCCCTGGATTACGGACTACCTGACCGGTAGGCCCCAATTTGTGCGACTACAGAGCTGTGTGTCAGAACGGGCAGTGAGCAACACAGGGGCCCCCCAGGGAACGGTCCTGTCCCCTTCCCTGTTCACCCTCTTCACCTCAGACATAACTCTGAAACATGCCACCTACAGAAGTTCTTGGATGACTCCGCAATTGTAGGGTGCCTCAGGGGTGGGCAGGAGGAGGAGTACAGGAGCACAATCAATGACTTTGTGTTGTGGTGTGAGCAGAACCACCTTCAGCTCAACATCAGCAAAACAAAGGAGATGGTGGTGGACTTCAGGAGAACCAAGGCTCAACTGACTGCAGTCCCTATACAGGGGATGGATGTGGAATTGATTGGGTCATACAAGTTCCTGGGAATCTATATGGACAGGCTGGAATGGGCTGGTAACACCGGGGCGCTGTACAAAAAGGGCCAGAGCCAACTCTACTTTCTGAGGAGGCTCAGATCCTTCAACGTGTGCAGCAAACTACTGCATACCTTCTACCAGTCTGTGGTGGCCAGTGCCATCTTTTTTGCAGTGGTGTGCTGGGGCGCCAACATAAAAGCCGGTGATGCTTCTCGGGTAAATAAACTGATCATGAAGGCTAGCTCTGTTCTGGGGATTAGCCTTGACACTCTAGAGGAGGTGGTGGAGAGACGGATCCTGGCCAAACTGCTTGCCTTCATGGACAACGTCACCCACTCTCTACATGCTATGGTTATGACGCAGAGGAGCACCTTCAGTCACAGATTGACCCCACCACAGTGTGCCAGAGAGCGCTACAGAAGGTCCTTCCTGCCGGCGGCTATTAGACTATTTAATGCCACACCGGGGTGCCGTGCCGTCGGCAACATAGACCTGGAACTGTTGGGGTGTTAGGACCTAGTTTAACAATTATGCATCCATCCGTGAGTAACTCTGGTCTGTAATCACTCATTCACTCAGGACTTATTTATTCATTCAGGTCTGTATATACATATTCATGTACAGTTGTTATATCATATCACGTGCAATATTGTAAGTAATTCTTGGACTTAACTTACGTAGTCATTCACTCAGAAGAAGTATACTGTCAGTTGTATCTTTTTTCATTGCTTTTAGTATATCCAATGTGCAATACGTGATTTTATCTGTAATTAAACCCTGCGCACTAAGGACTGTATTTTAAGGGATTTACTATTATTACCCTAAATTATATCATACACACATTTAGCTATTTAAGTATCTCTTCCTGTCATTTACCTGTACAGTTAATGTAACCATGCAAATATTCACTTACCTGTAAATTTAACTGTATATTTACCTGTACAGTTAATTCAACCATGCAAAATATTCACTTATCTGTTCATTTAACCAGTCTGTATATTAAGTAAACTATTATTACCCTCACTTATATTCTACACACTTTTAGCTATTTAAGTATTTCTCTGCCATTTATCGAGCGAGTCTTCATGTGGGAAAGGGAGAGGCACCCTCTCACCATGTTGCTGCTTCACACAACTGTTCAAACTTGTGACATGTCTGCCAGTCAGCATTCATTAAACTATAGGGTTAAGGTGGTTGAATAAGAGAAAGGATGCCACAAGCAAATGTGAACAACAGAGCAGAGGACTTTAATAGAAAACCCTGGGTCTACCTGCTAGCCAACACTATGCTATTCTAATCAAACCCAGCTAGCCGACACTATGCTATTCTAATCAGACCCAGCTAGCCGACACTATGCTATTCTAATCAGACCCAGATAGCCGACACTATGCTCTTCTAATCAGACCCAGATAGCCGACAGTATGCTATTCTAATCAGACCCAGCTAGCCGACACTATGCTATTCTAATCAGACCCAGCTAGCCAAAACTATGCTATTCTAATCAGACCCAGCTAGTCGACACTATGCTATTCTAATCAGACCCAGATAGCCGACACTATGCTATTCTAATCAGACCCAGATAGCCGACAGTATGCTATTCTAATCAGACCCAGCTAGCCGACACTATGCTATTCTAATCAGACCCAGCTAGCCAAAACTATGCTATTCTAATCAGACCCAGCTAGCCGACAGTATGCTATTCTAAATCAGACCCAGCTAGCCAAAACTATGCTATTCTAATCAGACCCAGCTAGCCAACACTATGCTATTCTAATCAGACCCAGCTAGCCGACACTATGCTATTCTAAATCAGACCCACTTTTTTTTTTTTACCACTCTGAAACTCATAGACAGAGCTATGGATGCAAGGACTGACCATCCATTATATCTAAATGATAGTTATAACCAAGCTATACAGTGTTTGTTTACATTTACTTTGTTTACAAACATTGGAGTAAAACAATCTTATATTCTGGGTTCTGATGGGGTAAGACAGTTGAACTAAGCTCATGAGGCATTAATAAGTTGTATTCATCAAGAAACAATGGGTACATATCATTAATTTTTAAGTCCAAAACTGGATGTAGCTACTTCAGATTGCCCCTTTAAATTCTACTCCAGCACATTGGATACATTTCTTAGCCTAATTAGAAAATATGATGTTCAGCACTAGCAATCAGCTGGTATTACTAGGCTATAGGTTGTGTCCCAAATGGCACCATATTCCAAATACACTATTCCCAGAACACCTCCCCCCCCATGAGAAATCATGTGACTAAACTGAATAAAAAGAAGAAGAAACTACACTATGAAACAAAGATAGATTACATAAAGAATGAAAGTAGAAGGCTTTGGAGTGGGGCTTCCCGAGTGGCGTAGTGATCTAAGGCACCCGGGTTCGATCCCTGGCAGTGTCGCAGCCGGCCATGACTGGTAGACCCATGAAGCGGCCCACAATTGGCCCAGCGTAGTCCGGGTTAGGGGAGGGTTTGGCCGGCCGGGATGTCCTTGTCCCATCGCGCTCTAGTGACCCCTTGTGGCGGGCCGGGTGCATGCACGACAACATCGGTCGCCAGCTGTACAGTCGTGGACAAAAGTTGAGAAAGACACAAGTATTGGTGTCCACAAAGTTTGCTGCTTCAGTGTTCTTAGATCTTTATGTCAGTAGTTACTATGGTACACTGAAGTATAGTTACAAGTATTCCATAAGTGTCAAAGGCTTTCATTGACAATGACATTCAGTTTATGCAAAGAGTCAATATTTGCAATGTTGACCCTTCTTTTCCAAGACCTCTACAATCCGCCCTGGCATGCTGTCAATTAACTTCTGGGCCACATCCTGACTGATGGCAGGCCATTCTTGCATAATCAATGCTTGGAGTTTGTCAGACGTTGTGGGTTTTTGTTTGTCCACCCGCCTCTTGAGGATCGACCACAAGTTCTCAGTGGGATTAAGGTCTGGGGAGTTTCCTGGCCATGGACCCAAAATGTCGATGTTTTGTTCCCCGAGCCACTTAGTTATCACTTTTGCCTTATGGCAAGGTGCTCCATCATGCTGGAAAAGGCATTGGTCGTCAGCAAAATGTTCTTGGATGGTTGGGAGAAGTTGCTCTCGGAGGATGTATTGGTACCATTCTTTATTCATGGCTGTGTTCTTAGGCAAAATTGCGAGTGAGCCCACTCCCTTGGCTGAGAAGCAACCCCACACATGAATGGTCTCAGGATGCTTTACTGTTGACATGACACAGTACTGATGGTAGGGCTCACCTTGTCTTCTCCGGACAAGGTGTTTTCCGGAAGGCCCAAACAATCGAAAATGGGATTCATCAGAGAAAATGACTATCCCAGTCCTCAGCAGTCCAATCCCTGTACCTTTTGCAGAAATTCAGTCTGTTCCTGATTTCCTGGAGAGAAGTGGCTTCTTTGCTGCCCTTCTTGACACCAGGCCATCCTCCAAAAGTCTTCGCCTCACTGTGCGTGCATGGCTTCGCCTCTCCCGAGTCCGTATGGGAGTTGCAGCAATGGGACAAGACTGTAACTACCAATTAGGGAGAAAAAGTAGTAATTTTTTTTTATAAAATAGAAAACGAAATAAAAACAATGAAATAAAAACAAAACCAAAAAAGCTTTGGAGCAACTTCAATTACATTTTGGGAAAACAGGCAAACTCAGCTCCATCATTCATTGAATCAGATGGCTCATTCATCACAAAACCGACTGATATTGCCAACTACTTGACTGTTTTTTCATTGGCAAGATTAGCAAACTTTGGCATGACATGCCAGCAACAAACACTGACACTACACATTCAAGTATATCTGACCAAATTATGAAAGACAATAACTGTAAATTATTCAATTCAGTAAAGTGAGTGTGGAAGAGGTGAAAAATGATTGTTGTCTATCAACAATGAAAAGCCACCGGGGTTTGACAACTTGGATGGAAAATAACTGAGGATGATATTGCCATATCTTCAATTTAAGCCTACTAGAAAGTGTGTGCCCTCAGGCCTGGAGGGAAGCAAAAGTAATTCCGCTACCTAAGAATAGTAAAGCCCCCCAGAGGGTGTTCTTGAATTGAAGCCTCTCCAAAATAATCCAGGTAGAATCAGGAATTCCCCAGGGCAGCTGTCAAGGTACCTTACTTTTTTCAATCTTTAATAACGACATGCCACTGGCCAGTGTGTCAGCTGCAGTTAGTTTTAGAGTGGGTGGCAAGGAATAAGTTAGTCCTAAATATTTCAAAAACTAAAAGCATTGTATTTGGGACCAATCCTTAACTAATCCCGAAACCTCAACTAAATCTTCTAATAAATAATGTTGAAATTGAGCAAGTTGAGGTAACTAAACTGCTTGGAGTAACCCTGAATTGTAAACTGTCATGGTCAAAACATATTGATACAACAGTAGCTAAGATGGGAAGAAGTCTGTCCATAATAAAGTGCTGCTCTACCTTCTTAACAGCACTATGAACAAGGCAGGTCCTACAGGCTCTAGTTTTGTCGCACCCGGACAGTCGTGGGTTCAGGTGAAACAAAGAGGGACTTAGGAAAATTGCAATTGACTCAGAACAGGGCAGCACAGCTGGCCCTTGGATGTACAAAGAGAGCAAACATTAATAATATGCATGTCAATCTCTCCTGGCTCAAAGTGGAGGAGAAATTGACTTCATCGCTACTTGTTTTTGTGAGAGGTATTGACATGTTGAAAGCACTGAGCTGTCAGTTTAAACGACTAGCACACAGCTCAGACACCCATGCATACCCCACAAGACATGCCACCAAAGGTCTCTTCAAAGTCCCCAAGTCCAGAACAGACTATTGGAGGTGCACAGTACTACATAGAGCCATGACTACATGGAACTCTATTCCACATCAGGTAACTTGGGGTTCGAATCCAGACTGTATCACAAATGGCCGTGATTGGGAGTCCAATAGGGCGGCGCTTAATTGTCCGGTGTAGGCCGTCATTGTAAATAAGAATTTGTTCTCAACTGACTTGCCTAGTTAAATAAAGGTAAAAAAAAAAATAATAGTACTTTTTTTTTTTACTGATATAAGCAGAAGAATCAGACTTAAAAAACGGATAAAAAAATTACATCTTATGGAACAGCGGGGACTGTGAAGCAACACAAACATAGGCACAGACACATGCATACACACACGATAACATACACACTATACACACACACGTACAAATTAATTTTGTATTGTAAATATGTGGTTGTGGAGTAGGGGCCTGAGGGAAAAAACTTAGTGTGTTGTGAAATCTGTTATGAATGTATTGTAATGTTTTAAAAAATTGGATAACTGCCTTAATTTTGCCAGACCCCAGGAAGAGGATATCCTTATTAAATACAAATGGGGATCCATAATAAATACAAATGTCCTTTGGGTGGTGGACCATTATTGATACACACGGGAAACTTTTGAGTTTGAAAATCCAGCGGCGTTGCAGTTCTTGACACAAACCGGCATGCCTGGCACCTACTCCCATACCCCGTCCAAAGGCAATTAAATATTTTGTCTTTCCCATTTACCCTCTGAATGGAACACATAAACAATCCATATCTCAATTGTCTCAAGGCTTAGAAATCCTTCTTTAATCTGTCTCCTCCCCTTCATCTACACTGATTGAAGTGGGTTTAACAAGTGACATCAATAAGGGGACTTAGGTAATCTACAAGGGACATGGTAATTTGATCAAACCAGCTGTAATGATATCAGGATTTATTTGACTGATTGGATATAGAACATTTCGTGAAGTGAACGGAATTTAGCTGCTGTACGTGGTTGTATAACTTCTTTTAAAATATCTATAGCAATCTACAATCAGCTTTGGATATTTTGAGAATGAGAAAACAATTGCACTAGCTATTATGCGCAATTGTCTATACACATAAGTATAACATTGTCTGGTGCTGCTAACTTTCACCAGTATCTTGAGCTGAAATAAAACAGTGTACAAAAGCTGGACTCGAGGTTTTAGGGAGAGTTCCTCCATCAAGTTGCAGAAGATCGGCATAACGTTAGTGTGCCATTATCAACTAAAGTATACAAAGGACTGGAGCAAGAATGTATTTGCATCTCAGCAAGCCGGGCATTTTCAAGAAAAACGAATTGTTTGTTTCCGAGGAATTGCAGTAAAAATAAGATAACCGTTATGCAATTAGTATTTTCGTGCGTATTTGTATAGCCAACCTCAATATCAATAAATATTATAAAATGGTTTGATTCAAGGAAGAAGCACAAGGACTGCGCCAACCTTAAAATGTTAACCTGTTGCCATCAAAACACAAAGCCTGTTTCAAGAATGGTTCATCGATAGCTAGTTGACTTACTGTCAACAAAAAGTCAAAGCACACAACGCAAGTTAGCATGGTAGCTAGTTACAGAGACCACCCTGTCAATCATAAACAGACGGCTACTGTTGCTACGGCCAAGCTAACTAGCACTAAGCTAGCTAACGTCAGCTAGCTACATCCGTAACGTCACTAAACTACAGTAACGTTAGTCTAGCTCTTGCATACAAATTCATATTTGATTTGATAGAGGCTTACCGTCTCCAAGCTACCGGTAGTATCTTAACGTGCTTGGTCACCAGCAGCTCCTGGGTACTTTTCTGAGCAATATTTGGCAAGTTCACATTGTTTGTAGCTATTTTATTGCACCCAGACAGAGCGATCAAAACTCGGTCCATGTGATTTGAAAACGACAACGGTATTTCTCCCTCCTCTGTCTCCATGGGGACCGGGCGTCACGATCTTTCTGGGAGAATAGGGGCGGATCTCAGAACCATTTAAACAGCTGGCGGGAACACACTTATGTCAGATTCTCAATGTCATCTGTCCAGACGTTTTCTACAAATATGTTCTACCTAACTCCATTATTTGTTGTCGAATATCCAGCTGCATAACAGAATGATAGCTCTACAATGCTTTCAACTTTACCGTAATATCGGGATATCTTTTAGGTTGCTCCGGTACGCCATCTAGAGTACGATAAAAGTGTGTACACAACAGCCACTAGGTGGAGATAGACAGACAGTACTAGTATTCGGGTACTTGAGACAGACATAAAGATCAATAAATCAATTGATAGATCCAAGCTTCATGACAACAGTCAAACATGCACATAGTACCTCAATTAGCCAGACTAACCGGTGCCCCCGCACATTGACTCTGTACCGGTACCACCTGTATAGAGCCTCACTTCTGTTATTGTTACTGTAATTTTACTGTTTTTTATTTCTCTGTTTTTTGTTTGCCTAATACTTTTACTTAAAAACTGCACTGTTGGTTAGGGCTTGTAAGTAAGTGTTTCAACCAGGATTTCTCTGTTTTCAACCAGGATCTTAGCGATCACTGCCTCATCGCCTGCGTTCGCAATGGGTCAGCGGTCAAACGACTACCCCTTATCACTGTCAAACGCTCCCTAAAACACGTTTGCGAGCAGGCCTTTCTATTCGATCTGGCCCAGGTATCCTGGAAGGATATTGACCTCATCCCGTCAGTAGAGGACGCCTGGTTGTTCTTTAAAAGTGCTTTCCTCACCATCCTAAATAAGCATGCCCCATTCAAAAAACGTAGAACTAAGAACAGATATAGCCCTTGGTTCACCCCAGACTTGACTGCACTAGACCAACACAAAAACATCCTGTGGCGCACTGCATTAGCATCGAATAGCCCCCGCGATATGCAGCTATTCAGGGAAGTCAGGAACAAGTACACACAGTCAGTTAGAAAAGCAAAGGCCAGCTTTTTCAAACAGAAATTTGCTTACTGTAGTACTAACTCCAAAAAGTTCTGGGACACTGTAAAGTCCATGGAGAATAAGATCATCTCCTCCCAGTTGCCCACTGCATTGAGGCTCGGAAACACTGTCACCACCGATAAATCCACGATTATCGAAAATTTCAATTAGCATTTTGCTATGGCTGGCCATGCTTTCCACCTGGCTACCCCTACCTCGGCCAACAGCTCTGTGCCCCCGGCAGCTACTTGCCCAAGCCCCCCTCCGCTTCTCCTTCACCCAAATCCAGACAGCTGATGTTCTGAAAGAGCTGCAAAATCAGGACCCCTACAAATCTGCTGGGCTAGACAATCTGGACCCTTTCTTTCTAAACTTATCTGCCAAAATTGTTGCAACCCCTATTACTAGCCTGTTCAACCTCTCTTTCGTATCGTCTGAGATCCCTAGAGATTGGAAAGCTGCCGCGGTCATCCCCCTCTTCAAAGGGGGAGACACTCTAGATCCAAACTGTTACAGACGTATATCCATCCTGCCCTGCCTTTCTAAAGTCTTCGAAAGTTAACAAACTGATCACTGACCACTTTGAATCCCACCGTACCTTCTCTGCTATGCAATCTGGTCCCCGAGCTGGTCATGGGTGCACCTCAGCCACGCTCAAGGTACTAAACGATATCATAACCACCATAGACAGTACTGTGCAGCCATCGTCATTGACCTGGCCAAGGTTTTCGACTCTGACACTAACCGCATTCTTATTGGCAGACTCAACAGCCTTGGATTCTCAAATGACTGCCTTGCCTGGTTCTCCAACTACTTCTCAGATAGAGTTCAGTGTGTCAAATCGGAGGGCCTGTCGTCCGGTCCTCTGGCAGTCTCTATGGGGGTGCCACAGGGTTCAATTCTTGGGCCGACTCTATTCTCTATACACAGTATAGCAATGATGTCGCTCTCGCTGCTGGTGACTCTCTGATCCATCTCTACGCAGACGACACCATTCTGTATACATCTGGCCCCTCTTTGGACACTGTGTTAACAAACCTCCAAACAAGCTTCAATGCCATACAACACTCCCTCAGTGGCCTCCAACTGCTCTTAAATGCTAGTAAAACTAAATGCCCGCACCCGCCCGCCGGACTATCATCACTACTCTCGACGGGTCTGACTTAGAATACGTGGACACCTGGCTCCAGGTCATCTATAAGTCTTTGCTAGGTAAATCCCCGCCTTATCTCAGCTCGCTGGTCACCATAGCAACACCCACCCGTTGCATGTGCTCCAGCAGGTATATTTCACTGGTCATCCCCAAAGCCAACACCTCCTTTGGCCACCATTCCTTCCAGTTCTCTGCTGCCAATGACTGGAACGAATTGCAAAATCTTTGAAGCTGGAGACTACCATCTCCCTCAATAACTTTAAGCATCGGCCAGGTCGCAGTTGTAAATAAGAACTTGTTCTCAACTGGCCTACCTGGTTAAATAAAGGTGAATAATTTTTTATTTTTTTTGGGGAACCTATCTAGGCTAGCTAAAGCCAGGTATGAGGTTGGGAGATTGGGAACCTATCTGGGCTAGCTAAAGCCAACTTCATAAAATTGCCAGGTGACTAGTAATATTACAGAAAACAACAACAACAAAAACAACAAAATGTAATTAAAAGAAAAACCCATGACAAATCTGAGAGCCCACTATTGGCATGACGCCTCTGCTCTAGACCAGGGATGGGCAACTTTAATGAGGGCCCGCAGTTGCTCACAGGGATCTGCATACCCACATTCATACACACACATTCATACACACACATGCAGTCAGAGCCGGCCTTAGCCTTTCAGGGGCCCACATTTTAGCGCCCCCCCCCCCCCCCCTCTTGACAGCAGAGAGAGTTTAAAAGTTAATTTCCTACAATTTTACACATTTTGACATGGGGCATAGAGAAAATGTTGCTGTTTCTTTCCTTCTTATTGCGTTTGAGCCAGTCAGTTGTGTTGTGACAAGGTAGGGGTGGTATACAGAAGATAGCCCTATTTGGTAAAAGACCAAGTCCATATTATGGCAAGAACAGCTCAAATAAGCAAAGAGAAACGACAGTCCATCATTACTTTATGACATGAAGGTCAGTCAATCCGGAACTTCAAATGTTTCTTCAAGTCCAGTCGCAAAAACCATCAAGCGCTATGAGAAAACTGGCTCTCATGAGGACCGCCACAGGATCGGAAGACCCAGAGTTACATCTGCTGCAGAGAATAAGTTCAATAGAGTAACCCTAACCCTAACCTCAGATTGCAGTCCAAATAAATACTTCACAGAGTTCAAGTAACAGTAATCTCAACATCAACTGTTCAGAGGAGACTACGTGAATCAGGCCTTCATGGTCAAATTGCTGCAAAGAAATCACTACTAAAGGACATCAATAAGAAAAAGAGACTTGCTTGGGCCAAGAAACACGAGCAACATTAGATCGGTGGAAATCTGTCCTTTGGTCATAATTAGAGATTTTTGGTTCCAACCGTCTTGTCTTTGTGAGACGCAGAGTAGGTGAACGGTGGATCTCCGCATGTGTGGTTGCCACCGTGAAGCATGGAGGAGGAGGTGTGATGGTGTGGGGGTGCTTTGCTGGTGACACTAGAATTCAAGGCACACCAGCATGGCTGCCACAGCATTCTGCTGCGTATCGCAGCCATCCCATCCCATCTGGCTTGTGCTTTGTTTTTCAAATGGACAACGACCCAAAACACACCTCCAGGCTGTGTAAGGGCTATTTGACCAAGAAGGAGAGTGATGGAGTGTTGCATCAGATGACCTGGCCTCCACAATCACCCGACCTCAACGCAATTGAGACGGTTTGGGATGAGTTGGACCGCAGAGTGAAGGCAAAGCAGCCAACAAGTGTGGGAACTCCTTCAAGACTATGTGGGAACTCCTTCAAGACTGTTGGAAAAGCATTCCAGGTGACTACCTCATGAAGCTGTTTGAGAGAATGCAAAAATGTCATCGAGGCAAAGGGTGGCTACTTTGAAGAATCTCAAATATAAAATATATTTTGATTTGTTTAAAACCTTTTTGGTTACTACATGATTCCATATGTGTTATTTCCTTTTTTGATGTCTTCACTATTATTCTACAATGTAGAAAATAGTAAAAATAAAGAAAAACCCGTAGGTGTGTCCAAACATTGACCGGTACTAATATATATATAGAAGTACACTATAAAGAAGTACACTATAAAGACAATATGGTGCAATTTAGTATGCAATCTAGAGCAGGCATGGCCAACTAGTACCCTTTTGTAGGCCCCTGATCAATAGGGTGCCATTTGTCACGCAGACCAGGACATTAAGAGTTTGTTGTGAGGAGTTTATGACATAGGAATGATTAAAACGGTCAGGAGTAGTTTGTGATTTTTGTGATGTAGCCCTCTCACGTGTTGCATTCAACCTGTAAATCTGGGTTAGAATGATGCCCATGGAGCGGCTTACCATACATAGGCTTACCACTTATTTCATAACCCCCCTATAGTTGTATTAATTTGAACAGTATTACAAAGTAGCCTACTGTAGGCTATGCACTTATATTTAGAGTTGTTAAAAAAAGTATATATGATCTGAACTAGAAACCAGTAATATAACAACAAAAAATCTAGGCCTAGCCCTAGCCCATGGTCCACATGATGAAGGCTTGGACAAAATAACCTTGGGAATTGTCTAGGGATTTGCCTTTCATTTGAACTGGCAGACCATGATGACCATTATGACAACCAGAGAGAAAGCCATAATTTCTAAATCTTTGTGACATCTGAACCAAAATCGTTTATTAGGCTATATGTCTCTGTCAGAGTTGCCAAGGAAACAATTGAGGAATTTACGAATCTTGGCCTTTTCTGTTTTTAACCAACACATCCGCGCTACCATCGACTGAGCATCATGTCTAGGAAGGTGGGTATGTGTCACTGAGGTATAAAGAACGGGTATGCGTATGTATGTGAGGATGATGAGGCACTGGCAGGTAGTAGTGATGATGGGTCCTTCGCTAACGAACGGCTATTCTTGAACATATATTTTTGGTGAACGTTGGGAACCGAATCGCTTTGGTGAAAGATACGTTATTTTGGCTCCCTGATTTACGTACTGCTTTTTGAGCTCAAAACAATGTTTTCTGCAGATAAGTTACAAAATAGTCATCTAAAGAGGGTGAATCCTCACTGCAGAAACAATAAATAGTCTCGGGAGAGCGCGTCAATATGGTCCACGCTAAAAAAAATTGTAGGCCATCTAATAATCTGGCTAGGTAAAAATGTATTTGAACGTGCATTTCACGATATGACACCATGGTAGCCTAACTTTTGGGCTATACATTGGAGATGTGTACATTTTTCATGGTTCTAGGTCGATTTTGAGCCAAACGAACCGGCTATTTCTAGCAGGCAGTCTCTCTCATGCGCGGGAAACATCCACGCGCTCACACGTGCGCAATGGCTGACAAACACCAGGACGTGTAGGCTACCCTTTCAGATAATTCGGGAAAGAAACCCAGTTTAAACAAAACAAAGTTGCTGTAATCTGTTCACTGAGACACTGACACATATGGTCTGCAGCATCATAGTAAATGGGTGTTATGGCAAATGCCAACTGTACAGATGCGGTTTGACGCAAATAAGCCTACAGCAGCATTACAGAATAATGCAGCCAATTTAATTCCTAAATCCCCACTGTATAACAAATCCGATAGCTTTTCAAACGATTTAAAATGTGAAAATACTGTATATGTTGGTTAATGTGTCCCTTACGGTTCGTCCTAAACTGCACCCTATTACAAATGTAGTGCACTACTTTTGACCAGAGACCATTCGGCCCTGGTCAAAGTAGTGCACTATATAGGGAATAGAGTGCCATTTGGGACACACCCCATGAGTATTTTGTGAAACTCATTCAACAGGGGGCTCATCAACATCAACAGACTTCTCAGCAGATCCCCTCCTTGGTGGAGCTGGATGAGGTTGACCTGGAGGAAAACGAGGTGCAGGTCAACATTAACCCACTTCCTGTGAGTTGTTTAGTTGTTCATACACCGAAAAGTTCTCGATATCAGTTTGGATTGAATGGTGCTCAGGTCATTCAAAATGCACAGGCAGGAATAAAACATTCCCAAAAAATATATAGGGTGCCATTTGGGATGCATAGGACCACTATACGCATTAGCAGCTTTGGCAGTAGCTGCCTTAGTCAAAGTTATCAATAAACAACCCCTTCACCAGAGTTTATAAAATTAGTATTTTATTTTTTTATTACATAAAATTAGCCCACATGTCCCTGTAGGCAGGACCCCTGAAGCAAAGTTCAACAGTGAAGCGTTTGTCCTGAAGTTTCTTAAAACCAGACTTTAGCAGATTACGCAAAGATCTCAAATGTTACCCTATTCCCTTTCTAGTGCATTATTTTTGACCAGGGCCAATAATGCTCTGGTCGAAAGTTGTATTCTATAGGGTGCCTTTTGGGAAACACTATCTTTTTCTGTTGATGGCGTTTTGATAAAACAGAGTTTAACAACTCCAACAAGTTGATTTATGATGCTGTGTATAATGAGATTGATTTTGTTTTGTCCTTCAGGGGCTGACAGGGGCGGTTGCAAGACTCATGGTCAGACTTAGGGTACGTATCAACACCTAAAACCTATGTATTTACATCATGGTAAGAAACAGCTGCAAGTAGTTTAGTGCTCTGTAACAATGTACCCATTACTAACCTACAGATTGTAACTACCATGTAGATGCACAGGTTATTGCACACAATGTAAAGTGGGACAAATTCATTGCAAAAAAAATTAAGAGAAAACCCTGTGCACAGCAGTGTGTCTATAGATCAAAATGCTGTGTTTGGCAGGAACAACTTGTTAATGGGTGTTATGGCAGGTTGCCTATTCTGAATGTACTGTGTGAGGTAGGAGCTGACACTGGAGCAGGATTCCTGGTTAGAGGACAAGAATAGGGAGAGACTTGAGGTTGTGTTTTAGAGAGTCTATGCTCCCGTTCATATCTTTATTTCAATCATAATCCATTCCATTTCCATTGTTGACTTGTGTGTGTGGTTGGATACTGTGAGGCACAGATAACAGAAATAAAGTGTGTGTGTGTGTGTGTGTGTGTGTGTGTTTGGATACTGTGAGGAACAGATAACAGAAATAAAGTGTGTGTGTGTGGTTGGATACTGTGAGGCACAGATAACAGAAATAAAGTGTGTGTGTGGTTGGATACTGTGAGGCGCAGATAACAGAAATAAAGTGTGTGTGTAGTTGGATACTGTGAGGCACAGATAACAGAAATAAAGTGTGTGTGTGGTTGGATACTGTGAGGAACAGATAACAGAAATAAAGTGTGTGTGTGGTTGGATAATGTGAGGCGCAGATAACAGAAATAAAGTGTGTGTGTAGTTGGATACTGTGAGGCACAGATAACAGAAATAAAGTGTGTGTGTGGTTGGATACTGTGAGGAACAGATAACAGAAATAAAGTGTGTCTGTGGTTGGATACTGTGAGGCACAGATAACAGAAATAAAGTGTTTGTGTAGTTGGATACTGTGAGGCGCAGATAACAGAAATAAAGTGTGTGTGTGTGTGTGTGTGTGTGTGTGGTTGGATACTGTGAGGCACAGATAACATAAATAAAGTGTGTATGTGTGGTTGGATAACATAAAAAAAGTATGTGTGTAGTTGGACACTGTGAGGCGCAGATAACAGAAATAAAGTGATAAATGTGGGAGAGTTCTTCACATTTGCATCGGTTGTTTGGCACTGAACTAAAGGGCAAAGGAACTCCGGTATTTAACTAATTAAATGGGTTGCAGGTGCGCTCAGAGCATAGAGATGTATAGAGATCTCTAGTGCCCAAAAGCCTGTATAACATGGGCAGAGCCATTGAAGACTGACACGTAGAGTTCTCTACACATCTCTATGGCTCAGATGCACCTCTAATTAAAGGGACCGTTAACTAAAGAGTGCAATTATAGGGACAGTGGACTAAAAAGTGTGAGAAGAATTACAGCCTTTTCAACAATGGGACCACAGGAGGTTGGTGGCACCTTCATTGGGGAGGACAGGCTCATGGTAATGGCTGGAGCGGAATCAGTGGAATAGTTTCAAATACATCAAACACATATTTGATGCCATTCCATTCGCTCCTTTTCAGCCATTATTATGTGCCGTCCTCCCCTTAGCAGCCACTGAATGGAACTAATCCATCTGACCTTGGTTGAAGTATAATATAGATGGAGAGAGTTCATTCCTGAAGTCTTTGGTCTGTGGAGAGATATCTGCCAGCCATCTCAGTGGCCTAGGGCAGGGTTTCCCAAAGGCTATACAGTGCTTGTTTACAATTACCTGTAATGAGTGCAGGAATACACCCCCCAAAAAACTACAGAGTACAATACAGACATAACACACCAGAGACATTGTGGATTTTTACATCATGGCTTTTGGTGGGAAATATTGAATTATATACAGTTGTAGTCAGAAGTTTACATGCACCATAGCCAAATATATTTAAACTCAGTTTTTCACAATTCCTGACATTTAATCCTAGTAAAAAGTCCGTCTTAGGTCAGTTAGGATCACCACTTTATTTTAAGAATGTGAAATGTCAGAATAATAGTAGAGAGAATGATTTATTTCAGCTTTTATTTATTTCATCACATTCCCAGTGGGTCAGAAGTTTACATACACTCAATTAGTATTTGGTAGCATTGCCTTTAAATTGTTTAACTTGGGTCAAACATTTTGGGTAGCCTTCCACAAGCTTCCCACAATAAGTTGGGTGAATTTTGGCCCATTCCCCCTGACAGACCTGGTGTAACTGAGTCAGGTTTGTAGGCCTCCTTGCTCACACACGCTTTTTCAGTTCTGCCCGCAAACTTTCTATAGAACTGAGGTCAGGGCTTTGTGATGGCCACTCCAATACCTTGACTTTGTTGTCCTTGAGCCATTTTGACACAACTTTGGAAGTATGCTTGGGGCCATTGTCCATTTGGAAGACCCATTTGCGAACAAGCTTTAACTTCCTGACTGATGTCTTGAGATGTTGCTTCAATATATCCACATAATTTTCCTTCCTCATGATGCCATCTATTTTGTGAAGTGCACCAGTCCCTCCTGCACCCCTGTGCTTCACGGTTGGGATGGTGTTCTTCGGCTTGCAAGCCTCCCCCTTTTTCCTCTGAACATAACAATGGTCATTATGGCCAAACAGTTCTATTTTTGTTTCATCAGACCAGAGGACATTTCTCCAAAAAGTATGATCTTTGTCCCCATGTGCAGTTGCAAACCATAGTCTGGCTTTTTTATAGCGGTTTTGGAGCAGTGGCTTCTACCTTGCTGAGTGGCCTTTCAGGTTATGTCGATATAGGACGCGTTTTACTGTGGATATAGATACTTTTGTACCTGTTTCCTCCAGCATCTTCACAAGGTCCTTTGCTGTTGTTCTGGGATTGATTTGCACTTTTCGCACCAAATTACGTTAATCTCTAGGAGACAGAACGTGTCTCCTTCCTGAGTGGTATGACAGCTGCGTGGTCCCATGGTGTTTATACTTGCATACTATTGTTTGTACAGATGAACGTGGTACCTTCAGGCATTTGGAAATTGCTCCCAATGATGAACCAGACTTGTGGAGGTCTACAATTTTTTTTCTAAAGTCTTGGCTGATTTCTTTTGATTTTCCCATGATGTCAAGCAAAGAGGCACTGAGTTTGAAGGTAGGCCTTGAAATACATCCAGAGGTACACCTCCAATTCACTCAAATTATGTCAATTCGCCTATCAGAAGATTCTAAAGCCATGATATAATTTTCTGGAATTTTCCAAGCTGTTTAAAGGCACAGTCAACTTACTGTATTTAAACGTCTGACCCACTGGAATTGTGATATAGTGAATTATAAATTAAATAATCTGTCTGTAAACAACTGTTGGAAAAATTACTTGTGTCATGCACAAAGTAGATGTCCTAACCAACTTGCCAAAACTATAGTTTGTTAACATGAAATCTGTGGAGCGGTTGAAAAATGGTTTTTAATGACTTCAACCTAAGTGTATGTAAACTTCCGACTGTATCTAAGCTATGTATATCTGTTGAAATGGACATGGTACAGATGATGAAATAACAGCCCTCCTTGTTATGGATGGACTGTGTCTGACCATTTATAAGATCAGGTTAGATCTTTCCATTTAACATAGATTCAATACTAGAAACTCAGAGTGAAGTTTTGAACGTTTGCACTGATTTACTACTATATATTTACTACTATACTGTATATTTACTACTGTATATTTACTACTATATATTTACTACTATACTGTATATTTACTACTATATATTTACTACTAGACTGTATATTTACTATTATATATTTACTACTATATATTTACTACTAGACTGTATATTTACTACTATATATTTACTACTATACTGTATATTTACTATTATATATTTACTACTATATATTTACTACTTTGCTGTATATTTACTATTATATATTTACTACCTTATATTTACTACTAGACTGTATATCTACTATTATATATTTACTACTATATATTTACTACTATATATTTACTACTATACATTTACTACTATATATTTACTACTATTCTGTATATTTACTATTATATATTTACTACTATATATTTACTACTAGACTGTATATTTACTATTATATATTTACTACTATATATTTATACTACTATACTGTATATTTACTATTATATATTTACTACTATATATTTACTACTAGCCTGTATATTTACTATTATATATTTACTACTATATATTTATTACTAGACTGTATATTTACTACTATATATTTACTACTATACATTTACTACTATATATTTACTACTATACTGTATATTTACTATTATATATTTACTACTATATATTTACTACTATACTGTATATTTACTACAATACATTTACTACTATATATTTACTACTATATATTTACTACTATACTGTATATTTATTACTATATATTTACTACTATACAACAGTTGTTTCAATCTTTTCTATTTTCTTCTTAATGAGCTCTATATGTAAGATTCTACCACTCCACCTTAATGCCTCAGAGATTTTAGAAATGTCATTACACACTGGTCTGAAGTACTGTTTTGATTCACCTTTTTGGACTTAGACCTAAACCATAAAGGGGACCATGGCATGTTTTACATGATAAAGTGCCCGTCTTTGGTTGATCCAATTTGCCAGATCTTGTCATCCAGCATTAGTCTAGCTTCTCCTGGTGAAACCTGCAAAGCACCACGCCAGTACACAGAGGGAGTATAAAACCGAGCTCTCAGGCGAGTTCTTTCCAAATACCCTCTGAAGTTTCAAGGCAACAGGATCTATACAGATTGGGATAATGTGTTGGAGTTGCTGTTGATGGTACATCTCTAGGGGTTGATTGTGGATCTTGATTGAATAGACTCAAGCTTTTCATTTGTCATCATGGTGGAGTTCAGTGTGGATACATGTAGATGCAGTTTGTAGCTAGTATGTTGGGTCATGTTGAGTTTATTTAGAGTATTGTTTCTATAAATGCAATGGGGAAATGATAATGCATACCGTAAATGTGACGTGTCTGTCAAGTCTACTTCATACAGTAGTGAGTCAACACCATGTATTCACTGTTTGTTCACCACTATTGATGACACAGAGGATGAATTCCACAGCTCTACTTTGTTGACCATATACCTGAGACCATTACCTGACAAATTGTGGGGCAGCAAACAAACACTTGTACATTCAGAACACATATTAGATAACAATACAACTCTCAGTTTGGACTTAGAATACAACGTAGATCTTAAAGCATCTAAAGTAGCTTCTAGAACAAAATGACGATGATGCACAAAAGTCAAAGTTGTGAACTAACTCTTGGAACAGGGTAATTCCTAGAACAGTTATAGTTGTGGTGTTTGTATAACCAGAGTTGTTTTGCCATGGCAGGAGGATGACGTGGAGACTCCGTTTGGACAGGTCCACTGCACCATGAAGGGGGTTCCCAAGGGCAACTGCCCCGTCATCATGACCTTCCACGATATTGGACTGAACTGTACGCTTTATTGTTGTTGTGAGAGAGCCCTGTCTGGGCTGTGCAGTGTATCTTTAGTTTAGTTTATTATTACTGTGCACATCTGGCAGCCAAGAGCTACGTTCCATTCCATATTGATGTGCATCTAAACCAGTGAGAGCACAGCGCTATGATGACAAACAGAACTTGTTTTTATGTGTTAATTCAGGCTGGCATGTCATGACCTGTATACAGTCACGTATGTTTGTTCTATTCAATTCAATGTCAATTTCAAAAGCAACAATGCACAAGGAAAAAAACATTTAGAAGCACTTTGACAAACTTGTCTTATATTCTCCTGTGTGTCTAGACAAGTCATGCTTCAACCCCCTGTTCAGCCACGAGGACATGCAGGAGATCATGAGGCACTTTGCCGTGTGCCACGTCGAAGCCCCTGGGCAGCATGAGGGTGCCGCCACTCTCTCCACCGAGTGAGTGACCAGTGCCACCCTCTGAAGTCATCCTTTATTGGCAGACTGAATTTGTACTTTGCAGGGTGGTTATTGAGTCCCATCTGTTGTTAGGTAACCCTGGGATCTAGTCCCATCTGTTGTTAGTGAACACTGGGATCTAGTCCCATCTGTTGTTAGGGAACACTGGGATCTAGTCCCATCTGTTGTTAGGGAACACTGGGATCTAGTCCCATCTGTTGTTAGGGAACACTGGGATCTAGTCCCATCTGTTGTTAGTGAACACTGGGATCTAGTCCCATCTGTTGTTAGGGAAGACTGGGATCTAGTCCCATCTGTTGTTAGGGAACACTGGGATCTAGTCCCATCTGTTGTTAGGGAACACTGGGATCTAGTCCCATCTGTTGTTAGGGAACACTGGTATCTAGTCCCATCTGTTGTTAGGGAACACTGGGATCTAGTCCCATCTGTTGTTAGTGAACACTGGGATTTAGTCCCATCTGTTGTTAGGGAACACTGGGATCTAGTCCCATCTGTTGTTAGTGAACACTGGGATCTAGTCCCATCTGTTGTTAGTGTTAGTGAACACTGGGATCTAGTCCCATCTGTTGTTAGTGAACACTGGGATCTAGTCCCATCTGTTGTTACTGAACACTGGGATCTAGTCCCATCTGTTGTTAGTGTTAGTGAACACTGGGATCTAGTCCCATCTGTTTTTAGTGAACACTGGGATCTAGTCCCATCTGTTGTTAGTGTTAGTGAACACTGGGATCTAGTCCCATCTGTTGTTAGTGAACACTGGGATCTAGTCCCATCTGTTGTTAGTGAACACTGGGATCTAGTCCCATCTGTTGTTAGTGAACACTGGGATCTAGTCCCATCTGTGGTTAGTGTTAGTGGACAGCTGGACTAACAGCAGCTGCATGCCATGCTAATCCACTGTCACATGGCACCTGGTCCACAAGACTCGTAAACAGTCAACATGGGGGACTGGGTCACTGCTAGGCTACTGTATGAATGTTCAGGCAGTTGAAGTATCCAGTGAGAAAAGGATTATATTCAGAGGGTAGAAAGAGAATGAAAAGGCACCAACAGATGGTAACAAATGGATGATACATTAATTTAAAACATGTCAACAACAACATGTTTGAGAGACTAGTTTGGCACAATAACATTATGGTTGTCTCCTAAATGGCATCATATTCCCTATATAGTGCACTACATTTGACCAGAGCCCTCGGCTTTGGTCAAAAGTAGTGCAATATAGGGAATAGGTTGCCTTTTGGGACACATGACTTGTATCGTGTTAGTGATGATGAGGAGCACCTGAGGTAACTTGTGTTCTGGTCTTCTGCTGCAGGTACACCTACCCCTCTATGGACCAGCTCTCTGAGACTCTCCCTCAGGTCCTCAAGCACTTTCGGTAAGTCCCAAATCAAAGTTTATTCGTCACATATACAGTTCACAGCAGGTAATTGTGTACTGGCAAGCTCCCTCAACAGTGCAGTACAATATCAATATAAATTAAAACATGATTTAATTTATGATTGATTAGTTTTACCATTGAGGAACGCTTTGGAAATACGTGTTTTAATAAATGCTTTCAAGTGTTATCCTCCGGGATCATGTAGAGGTTTACCGTAACTAAATATAAATGTAATTATTCACATAGAGGTTTACATCCTCTTCTTATTAGAAGCATCAGACCTCTTCTTGTTTACCTGCAGGTTTAAGAGTGTCATTGGACTGGGCAGCGGTGCTGGTGCCTACATCCTCGCTAAATTCGCTGTGAGTAGATTTGTTGTTGTTGTTGAACTCTTTTGTTTTTGTTAAATTGAGCACCCATGATTAAACTAGTATTCAAACCTAGTAAAAGTCCTTCAACATACCACAGTGTTGATACTGGCAACACAATCTTGATCATTTTTCATTGCCAAGCAGTAAGTCCTTGGAATGTTATTTTGTTTGCACACATCTACACTGTTCTGTACTGTTCTGTACAGACACTGAATAGACGGTGTGGTGTTTATCCTCACGTTAGACGAACCACTGAAACTATGAAGCTTATAGTACATATCACAACAAAGTTCATCTTGCTGTACAGATGTGTGTGTCGTTTCCTGCTCTCTGAATTCTAAATATGTCCCAAATGGGTTGTGCTATGTCTTCATTTCTTTATCCTTCCTGTCTACAGCTGAACCATCCAGACAAGGTTGAGGGACTTGTCCTCATCAACATCAATGCACGTGCCGAGAGCGTGATAGATTCACTTACACACAAGGTAGCATAGCATAACTAACATAACATAACTAACATAACATAGCATAGCATAGCATAACTAACATAACATAACTAACATAACATAGCATAGCATAGCATAATTAACATAACATAACTAACATAACATAGCAAAGCATAACTAACATAGCATAGAATAGCATAGCATAGCATAACTAACATAACATAACTTAACTTTCAAGTGTTTTTGAACATGTAAATAAATAAAAGAATATGCCAGGTGTGTATTAGTTTATTATTATTAAGACCCTCCAACATAACAATCCACATTGTGGTCTTTCAGGCTAAGCTCATGGTGACACGCTGATTTACTCTGATAGAGTTGAATTCTTAGGGGATTATGTATAAATCTGCTTTAATTACCTTTGTGTTTGATCAGAGCCTGGCTTGGGGAGCATGCACATACACCTCTGTAAACTCCCAACTCTCTCTCTGTTCAGATGACTGGCTGGATCCAAGCACTGCCCGATCATGTTCTAAACCACATGTTTGGAAAGGTACAGGTTAGATAGAAACAGGAACAATACGGGTTAGATAGAAACAGGAACAATACGGGTTAGATAGAAACAGGAACAATACGGGTTAGATAGAAACAGGAACAATACGGGTTAGATAGAAACAGGAACAATAAGGGTTAGATAGAAACAGGAACAATAAGGGTTAGATAGAAACAGGAACAATACGGGTTAGATAGAAACAGGAACAATACGGGTTAGATAGAAACAGGAACAATACGGGTTAGATTGAAACAGGAACAATACGGGTTAGATAGAAACAGGAACAATACGGGTTAGATAGAAACAGGAACAATACAGGTTAGATAGAAACAGGAACAATACGGGTTAGTTAGAAACAGGAACAATACGGGTTAGATAGAAACAGGAACAATACTGGTTAGATAGAAACAGGAACAATACGGGTTAGATAGAAACAGGAACAATACGGGTTAGATAGAAACAGGAACAATAAGGGTTAGATAGAAACAGGAACAATACGGGTTAGATAGAAACAGGAACAATACTGGTTAGATAGAAACAGGAACAATACGGGTTGGATAGAAACAGGAACATTACGGGTTAGATAGAAACAGGAACAATACGGGTTAGATAGAAACAGGAACAATACGGGTTAGATAGAAACAGGAACAATACGGGTTAGATAGAAACAGGAACAATAGCAGCACTAACACTTTAATTTCTCTTTCTGTTCCATCTACTACACTACAACCACTGACAGTCCGTATCGAAAGAGCAATGAATCGTTTTGAAACATCCTAAAGTTGTAGTTTTGTTCAATAAACTGTCAATATAAGACTTCTGCCCCCTTCTGTAAAGGAAGCTACAGTATATGCCTGAGTATGAATAATACAACTATATTTACATAGCTATCAATTGTTGTGAAAAATCAACCCCTTGTTATGGATTTTTATAGTCAGTGTCATAACACATTACATGTGTATTATAAGGCATTATAAACAACGTTATAGCGCGTTATAAGTATGTACTTCTTAGAAGGCGTTACCATTGAGTTTTGTTCTTTGTTCTTAGGAGGAGATCCAGAACAACCCTGATCTGATCGCCACATACCGCAACCACATCACCAATGATGTCAACCAGTCCAACCTGGCCCAGTTCATCAAGTCCTACCAGAGCCGCAGGGACCTGGAGATTGAGAGGCCTGTCCCCGGGGGAAACATTAACGTCAGGACTCTGAAGTACGTCACATGGACCGACTCAGCATCAGGGCCTTGACTCTTACCTGACCACCTGACCAGGGAAAACTCAGGGCCTTGACTCTTACCTGACCACCTGACCAGGAAAAACTCAGGGCCTTGACTCTTACCTGATCACATGACCAAGGAAAACTCAGGGCCCTGACGCTTACCTGACCAAGGATGATATGATATTATGATATTGACTGAGTATTAGTTATGATATTGACTGAGTATTAGTAATGGTATTGACTGAGTATTAGTTATGATATTGACTATGATTATTAGTTATGATATTGACTGAGTATTAGTTATGATATTGACTATGACTATTAGTTATGATATTGACTATGAGTGTTAGTTGTGATATTGACTGAGTATTAGTTATGATATTGACTGAGTATTAGTTGTGATATTGACTGAGTATTAGTTATGATATTGACTGAGTATTAGTTATGATATTGACTGAGTATTAGTTATGATATTGACTGAGTATTAGTTATGATATTGACTATGAGTGTTAGTTGTGATATTGAATGAGTATTAGTTATGATATTGACTGAGTATTAGTTATGATATTGACTATGAGTGTTAGTTGTGATATTGACTGAGTATTAGTTATGATATTGACTGAGTATTAGTTGTGATATTGACTGAGTATTAGTTATGATATTGACTGAGTATTAGTTATGATATTGACTGAGTATTAGTTATGATATTGACTGAGTATTAGTTATGATATTGACTATGAGTGTTAGTTGTGATATTGAATGAGTATTAGTTATGATATTGACTGAGTATTAGTTATGATATTGACTATGAGTGTTAGTTGTGATATTGACTGAGTATTAGTTATGATATTGACTGAGTATTAGTTATGATATTGACTGAGTATTAGTTATGATATTGACTGAGTATTAGTTATGATATTGACTGAGTATTAGTTATGATATTGACTATGACTATTAGTTATGATATTGACTATGAGTATTAGTTATGATATTGACTGAGTATTAGTTATGATATTGACTATGAGTGTTAGTTGTGATATTGACTGAGTATTAGTTATGATATTGACTATGAGTGTTAGTTGTGATATTGACTGAGTATTAGTTATGATATTGACTATGAGTGTTAGTTGTGATATTGACTGAGTATTAGTTATGATATTGACTGAGTATTAGTTATGATATTGACTATGAGTATTAGTTATTATATTGACTGAGTATTAGTTATGATAATGACTATGAGTGTTAGTTGTGATATTGACTGAGTATTAGTTATGATATTGACTGAGTATTAGTTATGATATTGACTGAGTATTAGTTATGATATTGACTGAGTATTAGTTATGATATTGACTGAGTATTAGTTATGATATTGACTATGAGTGTTAGTTGTGATATTGACTGAGTATTAGTTATGATATTGACTGAGTATTAGTTATGATATTGACTGAGTATTAGTTATGATATTGACTGAGTATTAGTTATGATATTGACTATGAGTGTTAGTTGTGATATTGAATGAGTATTAGTTATGATATTGACTGAGTATTAGTTATGATATTGACTATGAGTGTTAGTTGTGATATTGACTGAGTATTAGTTATGATATTGACTGAGTATTAGTTATGATATTGACTGAGTATTAGTTATGATATTGACTGAGTATTAGTTATGATATTGACTGAGTATTAGTTATGATATTGACTGAGTATTAGTTATGATATTGACTGAGTATTAGTTATGATATTGACTATGAGTGTTAGTTGTGATATTGACTGAGTATTAGTTATGATATTGACTATGATTATTAGTTATGATATTGACTATGAGTATTAGTTATGATATTGACTGAGTATTAGTTATGATATTGACTATGAGTGTTAGTTATGATATTGACTATGAGTGTTAGTTATGATATTGACTATGAGTATTAGTTATGATATTGACTGAGTATTAGTTATGATATTGACTGAGTATTAGTTATGATATTGACTGGGTATTAGTTATGATATTGACTATGAGTGTTAGTTATGATATTGACTATGAGTGTTAGTTATGATATTGACTATGAGTGTTAGTTATGATATTGACTGAGTATTAGTTATGATATTGACTATGATTATTAGTTATGATATTGACTATGAGTATTAGTTATGATATTGACTGAGTATTAGTTATGATATTGACTGAGTATTAGTTATGATATTGACTGAGTATTAGTTATGATATTGACTGAGTATTAGTTATGATATTGACTATGAGTGTTAGTTATGATATTGACTATGAGTGTTAGTTATGATATTGACTATGAGTGTTAGTTATGATATTGACTGAGTATTAGTTATGATATTGACTATGATTATTAGTTATGATATTGACTATGAGTATTAGTTATGATATTGACTGAGTATTAGTTATGATATTGACTGAGTATTAGTTATGATATTGACTATGAGTGTTAGTTATGTTATTGACTATGAGTGTTAGTTATGATATTGACTATGAGTATTAGTTATGATATTGACTGAGTATTAGTTATGATATTGACTGAGTATTAGTTATGATATTGACTGAGTATTAGTTATGATATTGACTATGAGTGTTAGTTATGATATTGACTATGAGTGTTAGTTATGATATTGACTATGAGTGTTAGTTATGATATTGACTATGAGTATTAGTTATGATATTGGACAACGCTGATGTTTTAAGTTAAGTAGCTAATTAATCTGCTGGCTCCTGCAGGTGCCCTGCTCTGTTGGTGGTGGGAGACAGCTCCCCTGCAGTCGAGTCTGTGGTCGAGAGCAACGCAAAGCTCAACCCAACACAGACCACACTGCTCAAGGTGAGTTTAATGTGTGGCTCAGACAGATGTTACTCTTGATTACTCTCAAAAGTACTTTGTAATTAAAGATCCAGAAGCACAATGTCATTGACCATCCAACAACAATACATGTGATTGGAAATGAGAAGGGGTTGTTTAGATCAAATGATGATTGGTTGACCCATTTTATTTTGTCTTTGTCCAATCAGATGGCTGACTGTGGAGGACTTCCCCAGGTGAGCCAGCCTGGCAAACTGACAGAGGCCCTCAAGTACTTCATCCAGGGCATGGGTTACAGTACGTATCAGCTCAGGATAATGGATCATGGATCATGGATCTAATTGGAAGATAATGTTAATCTCAGTGCATGTAAACAAGGTATCACCTGTAGTCAGTGGTAGCATGCACAGAATAAAGGAATGAGAGACTGACACATGGAATATTACTGCTCCCCATTATCCTGCACCCAAATACACAATGTCCCCACTTCACAGAAGCCGTGGTCAGCATGCACTGAGAAATCTGAAGAACAACAACTAAAATGTAGCTACCAGCTTCCTGGTTACCCAGAGGCTAACTGTCTACGACACTGTGGATCATTGGTGTCCCCTCCACTAAGACTAGGGGCTCTATTCAAACTGTTGATGAAGCGTTACAGATTGCGCATTAGAAATGTTAAGGTAATTTCCAGTTGAGCTGACATACTGAATGTAGTATTCACTGTGAATGTAGTCTCTGCTAATGCAGAAACGTTGCCTTTAAATTTCAATCACGTTGTAACGCTGAATTACCGCAATACGGATTGAATTGAGCCATTGGACTCTGGTCCAAGCAGTACACTATATAGGGAATAGGGTATAATTTGGGACAGATCCTAACTGTCTCTCCTTCCTTCCCCTAGTGTCCTCGGCCAGCATGACCAGACTGGTGAGGTCCCGCACCGCCTCAGGCTCCAGCATCGCCTCCTGCGACAGCAACAGGAGCCGCTCTCACACCAACGACAACCAGCCCGCCCGGGCGCACACTGACGTGTCCATGGAGAGAGTCTCCAACAGCACCGTGGATCAGACCGTTGTCACGTCCAGCAGCACTGTGGATCAGAACGTTGTCACGTCCAACAGCACTGTGGATCAGACCGTTGTCACGTCCAGCAGCAAGACTGAGGATGCCTGCTAGTGCCATGGTCACTGAAAGGTTTTAGGTTGTGTCCCAAATCGCACCTATTTCCTATATTATGCACTACTTTTGACTGTGGGAAATAGGGAGCCATTTGGGACGAAGACCCAGTAAACCTTAACCTCATAACCCCTGTCCTGTTTTGCTGCTGACAATAAACCACAACATGCTCCACTGGCCTCTATCTATGCTGTTCTCACTGCATTGTGGGTAATAGAGTTTATCCCCAATGGTTGTCATACTGTATGTCATTTGGGTGATATGTAATCTGTATGGATGTTCCTCTGTGGAAATAATATCTCTGATATGTATTGTTTTTATTTTAAGAATCTCACAATGCCAGGGTTTTTTCAACCATACACATTTCATGTACAGTTCGGATGTTAATGTCTTTGGCTGTTGCCTGGCCGTTTCCTGACCGTTGCCTGGCCGTTGTCTGGCTGTTGATGATGGATCAAATCGAGGACTCTTTATTTTGTTATTTCTTATAACATGAGCTGATCTGTAATACATAAAGAAATCATAATGACTGTAACTATCAGTGATCATAGGATGACAGATTAAGATTTAAATTATATAGAAATGAAATGTATAGTACCACTTTGTATTAGAGAAATAGCAAAAATTGCTGCAGAAATTATTTTGACAAAATTACTTACTAAACATTTGTCACTATCCAAACCTGCATAATGGTACATAATACTGTTTGTATTTATTTGAACCAATAGAATATGACTTCCTGGATGGAGTTTGATGAGTTTGTTTTTGTTTATGACATGGATATGGTACATGGTTAACTAGAGTATTGACCAATGAAATAAATTACAACACTTATTTAGCTGATCTCAATCAAATTTAAATAAATCAAAGTTGATACACCTTAAAACTTGTAGAGAGCAAATAATAACTGACTTGACAATGCAGACATTGAGGCAAACATTATTGTTCACTAAGAGTCAATGGAAATAAATGCAAAACTGAGACAATGTGAGAAGAGAATCTTGTCTGATATACACTTTGCAATAAACTACAAAATATTTGAATACTTCACTAAATGTTTTGAGTACAACAGTACATACATATTAAGCTTAATGACATGACACAAAAAGAGTAGAGTGAAACAGAAGTGTAAAACAGGGTGATCACTCCAGTGGTTCATGCCCTAACTTGGTAGAAGATTATCCCCATATGAATACGATGCAGAATTACATGGCTTTGAGCCCTGTATCCTACTATGACATCATCACAAATACATTATGAGTTTACATTACATGATCAACGTCAGCAAATATACTGAGTGTACAAAACATTCCATGACAGACTGACCAGGTGAATCCAGGTGAAAGCTATGATCCTTTATTGATGTCACATGTTAAGGGGAAGAGACAGGCTAAATAAGGATTTTTAAGCCTTGAGACAATTGAGACATGGATTATGTATGTGTGGCATTCTTCGGGTGAATGGGCAAGACAAAATATTGAAGTGCCTGTGAAGGGGAATGGTAGTAGGTGCCAGGTGCACCGGTTTGTGTCAAGAACTGCAACGCTGCTGTTTTTTTCACACTCAACAGTTTCTTGTGTGTATCAAGAATGGTCCACCACCCAAAGGACATCCAGCCAATTTGTGGTAAGCGTTGGAGTCCACACGGGCCAGCATCCCTGTGGAACACTTTCGACACTTGTTAGAGTCCATGCCCCAACGAATTGAGGCTGTTCTGAGGGTAAAAGGTGGGGTGCAACTCAATATTAGGAAGGTGTTCTTAATGTTTTGTACACTCAGTGTATATTTAGATGTTTTTTCCAATATGAAAAATATGCTTTCACGCTCACAACTACATCTCTTTTCCCTTCATTGAATGGAGTTTAAATAATTGCAAAACCCTGTGCATTAAAAAAAAATGTATACTTATAAGAGGCTTGATCATAATCAAGAGTTTGGGTTCAACTACAATTGTCTTCAATCCTAGTTCTGGGGACCATCTATTAAACTAAGCAACAAATCATCAATTTCTTTATTCCAAGGAATGTAAAGCTGCAATAGAGGCCAATAATAACCTAAATTAACCTGTCCTCTGCTCAGTTCTCCCCAGTCGAATCATACCAAAGACTCTAAAAATGGGACCCGACATCTCTCTGCTTGGCATTCAGCATTAAGGAGATGGATTTGGGCAAGGCCCTGCGACAGACTAGCGTCTTATCCAGGGTTTGTACTTGTACACTAAGCTGCCTCATGCTACATAAACAGGAGATGGTCTCCTACCCCATGGACCTTACGTTCAGGCTAGGACAAGGCTGCTCAGTTGTCAGTTGATGACCTCATTGTGGTCGTAGTAGTGCCCCAGCTCAGAGAAGATGTCGTTGGGGTTCCTGCAGCTGAGGTTACAGAAGCAGGCATTGATCCACATCACCTGCCATGTCAGCGTGGCTCCGTTGGGACACTCCAACTCCACCTCGATAGTCTTGGACTTGTAAGGGATGCAGCACCGATCGTCTGTGGCCGTGCAGACACCACAGTATTTTGGTTGGTAGGGCTTCTTGCTGGTACAGCCTGAGATTGTGAAGTTCTGGCTCTGCTCCTCCCTGTAAATGTTCAGACACTTCTTCCCTGGCTGAGGGGTTCATAGATAAACATGGGTCAGAATCAATAATTGATTGATTGACATGGGGTCAGAATCTTGTTACACTGTCATAATGGTCAAAATTATGTTAAACTGAGAAAACATACAGTATGTCACCCATATGATTTTAAAAACCATGTTCATATGCACAATACATGAGTTGATGAAGTTGGGCCTGGTTTCATTGAAAGCATAAGTGAGAGATCGTGAGAGATGTGTGCATCCCAAATGGTACCCTATTCCCTATATAGTGCACTAATGTTGACCAGAGCCCTATGGGTAGAACACTTTAAAGGGAAAAGGGTGCCATTTAGGACATAAGCTATGACAGATGTTCTCACCTTGATGTGCTTGGTGATGTCGACGTCACAGGGTCGGATGTTGCAGAGGCGGGATTCCTTGATCAACTCACACTGGTCGTTGGCGTTGGAGATCCTCAGTGACAGGCCACGCCCACAGGTCTTGGAACACGGGGACCAGGAGGTGGTCTGGGTAACGCAGTTCTTATGCCAGACCTCATTGTGGCTGGCGCGCACTGCCAAATAAACAGAGGAACAGACATTTGATAAGGGATGCAAACTTCCGTTAACTTCCCCAAATATGGCCAGGTTTTCCTGAAATCCTGGTTGGAGGATTCCTGGGTTCACTGCTTATTCCATCCTGATTCAAGGAATGTTCCAAACAGGATTTCTGGAAAACCAATGGGCCCATAGTGCTCCGGTCAAAAGTAATGCACTACATAGGGAATAGGGTGCCATTTGGGACGGGTCCCATAGAATCTAGTACTGTACCTATCTCTGCATGCCTTGGGGCTGCCTTGCGGGTCTTCCTGGGCTCGTCACAGATCCACTGCTCACAGCACCGGCCCGGCAGTTTGACCCGCCTGGGCGTCTGGCACCACACCCGGGGTGGCTGGGAGTCCGTGCAGAGTGGCACACAGCCGATGGCCCCGTTTACACACAGACAGCGGTACTTACAGCTGGGTTGGAAGCTCTGGCCGTTCCGGTAGATCACTCCATCGTACTCGCAGCCTGTGCCCACCATATCTGTTCGATACATCATGTCAAATAATAATAATAAGCATCAGTGCTCCACAGTAACATATAGCCCCAAGAAAGACTAGTCTCAATGCACTGTGGCAACACAAAGAAAGACCAGTCTCAATGCACTGTGGCAACACAAAGAAAGACCAGTCTCAATGCACTGTGGCAACACAAAGAAAGACCAGTCTCAATGCACTGTGGCACACAAAGAAAGACCAGTCTCAATGCACTGTGGCACACAAAGAAAGACCAATCTCAATTCCTTTGTCTAATCAGTACAGCGTCCATTCTCATCATTACTGTATTTATATTTACAAATGGTCAGAACTCAAAGTGGAAAGTTATCTGGGGTGAAACTTACAGGCACACACTCCTTTTTCGTACCTCGGCTTGTCCGCGCTGTAGTCACAGTACAGTCCCTTATGGTAGTCACAGACATCCGCCTCGTTGCATGTCTCCCCCACCTGCTTGGAACAGGCCTTACAGCAGTCACAGCCGTCCATCAGCACACTGACCCCTGGCGGACACAGGGGGGCGCTCTTGGCACACTTGCAGGGCCATTTGCAGTACGCGGTACGGTTATACAGCTCTATGGTCGTCGTCAAGGGAGGCATGGCAGTGGAATTTTGGGAAAAGACCTGTAGGATGGACAGAACAACATTTATGAAATACTGGGTCATACTGGTGGGTTGGTCTTTGGGATAGATTTTGGCATGTCCGTCTTGTTGTGCTATTCCTGCAAACCCACAGAGCAGAGACCAGCAGCAGCTCCAGGTTGATCATCACTACCTACAGGGGTTACATTGGGATGGGCCCAGACAGTATAGTGGGTACAGTAGACAGTTGTTACATTGTGATGGGCCCAGACAGTATAGTGGGTACAGTAGACAGTTGTTACATTGTGATGGGCCCAGACAGTATAGTGGGTACAGTAGACAGTTGTTACATTGTGATGGGCCCAGACAGTATAGTGGGTACAGTAGACAGTTGTTACATTGTGATGGGGCCAGCCAGTATAGTGCGTACAGTAGACAGTTGTTACATTGTGATGGGCCCAGACAGTATAGTGGGTACAGTAGACAGTTGTTACATTGTGATGGGCCCAGACAGTATAGTGGGTACAGTAGACAGTTGTTACATTGTGATGGGCCCAGACAGTATAGTGGGTACAGTAGACAGTTGTTACATTGTGATGGGCCCAGACAGTATAGTGGGTACAGTAGACAGTTGTTACATTGTGATGGGGCCAGCCAGTATAGTGCGTACAGTAGACAGGGGTTACATTGGGATCGGGCCTGTAGTTGCACGGACCCCACATTTGTTGTGGAAGGACGTTTTTTAACAGTAGTACATGAAATCAGACCACAGCAAGGGGAATATGTTAAATTCTAGAGGGAAACACTGACACATTTTCAAACTAAGGCCAGGAGTTCTCCCCACCAAGCTAAAGATGAATATAACATTATGTATGAGCTGCAGTATTGTAGACTGAAGATCAATGTAGGGTAGGATTCACATGCATAACATACACGTTTGTTCTTCCTTAGTATTTACATGTATTGAATTCAATCTAGTTCAGCCAGCCTCATGGACACAAATACCAAATTGGCACTAGTTTCCCCCTAAAAGTAATGCGTGAGACTAGTGACTGATAGATATAAATAACTCTCAGGCCAGGGTCATTAAACCACACCAGTAGCGGCTTGTCAATAGAGGGCCCTGGGGCGCCGCCCCCATCAAAATTCCAGAAATGTACATGTATACAAAAATGATATAAAAATGAAATAAAAAAAAATTAATAAAATAGATTACTCATACGATGTGCCGGCTGGTAGTAAGAGCCTCAGCATTTAATAAAAACTGTCTTTAATCGGTTAACTATTTAGTATTTTATATGTTTTGCAATATGTTTCATGCGGTTTCATGGGCGAAGGACGCCGGACAAATGGATGTCTATCTGAGTCCATAAATCTTCGGGCAGCATGTGACCTGAAGCTGGTCTCTAATTGGTTTCTTAAAGATTCTCCTCCGGACGCAGGTCGCTGCGTCCCTGGCGAATCAGAATTGGATACATGTTATTTTATCCAATCTGATTGGTTCTCCTCACCTGTCATTCAACTTTACGCTCTTGGCCACTACTGCGAGTGCGCGGGCGACACCGACACACCGTCACTCCGAGTCGCCAAAACCTTGCTAGGCTGATCACCTTCGTAGAGATAAATGGCAGCAGTTAAACCAAATTCTGTAATTCATTTACAAAAAAATCCTTTCACAAGGCGTTCGCTGGAAGAAAAAAAAAGGATAAAGGATCTCGGACCGGACCAACCCGATTTACAAATCCAGCAGCAGGCCAGTGACAGAGGACGAAGCTACACCCGGAGCTTCACCCGCGCTTGTTATGAGAAACGGAGGTGGCTGGCAGGATGTGACGTTAGCAATGCCCTTTTTTGCTTTCCCTGTCTTTTATTTCAAAGTGTCGGCACTGAAGTTTTGTGGACAACAACGGGGGTAAGAGACCTCAAACATCTATCTGAAAAATGCAAACGTCATGACAGTAGCCGCAGCCATCTTGATAATAGCATGAAACTAACATTTTTGGGCAGAGTTAGCATTGCTGAAACAACTAGATGAAGGCTACAGGATTGGCATTAGGTGGCACAACGAAGAGGTGACAAAAAGTTCTCATTACCACCCAGGACCACAGCTGAAGCTGAGAGGTGCTTCTCAACCTTGAAAAGAATAAAAACTTTTCTCAGAAACACCATGACCCAGGAGAGGCTGAATGCACTGGCATTGCTGTCCATGGAAAAGAGACTTGTTACTGAGATGACTGACTTTAATCAGAGAGTTATTGAGAAATTTGCAGGCCAGAAAGAAAGGAGAGCAAAATGTATGTTCAAGTAGTCAACATGCTACTCTGTTGTTGCTGTTTGTTTTTCTCATTCAGTTATATGTGGGAAAGGAATGTGTAAAAATATAAAAGTGCAGACACTGTTTTCTCTTTAATGCTTGAATTTATACTTGTATTTGTCTGTATAATAAAAATGTGTTATAAAAAATAAAAAAAAGTAGTCAACATGCTTTTTGGTACTGCATGCGCCCCCCCAAAAAACAATTATCACCAGCCACCACTGAACCACACATAGCAAATAACACATTTAAACAATATTAGTCAGAGAGAGTACTGAGGTAGTACCTGACCTGTCATTAACTGAGCTAAGATGAGAGAGAGTGGAAGACAGAGTGGAGGAGAGAGTAGAGGAAGGAGAGAAAGAGAGAGTGGAGGAGAGAGTAGAGGAAGGAGAGAAAGAGAGAGTGGAGGAGAGAGAGAAAGAGAGATTGGAGGAGAGAGTAGAGGAAGGAGAGAAAGAGAGAGTGGAGGATAGAGAGAAAGAGAGAGTGGAGGAGAGAGTGGAGGAAGGAGAGAAAGAGAGAGTGGAGGAGAGAGTAGAGGAAGGAGAGAAAGAGAGAGTGGAGGAGAGAGTAGAGGAGAGAGAGAAAGAGAGAGTGGAGGAGAAAGAGAAAGAGAGAGAGAGAGTGGAGGAGAGAGTGGAGGAGAAGCCAGTCTAACAGTTTCATGACTGTCTAGGTTTCAGTGCTAGCACGAGACAGATCCTCTCTGAGTAGGTCTATTGTATGCTTAATATTGACAACAAAATTATAGCACAGTGTCAATAGGAAACCAATAATGGGCTACCAGTAAGTGGCATCGCGCACAAAATGTATCTGCGTTATTACGCAATTATATTATCTAATGGACAGATATGCACAACCTGCGATCATTTATATGGATTATATTCGTTGGATCTGGAATCCATAACCTGTAATCTTGAAAACCATAGATAAAATAAATCAAAAGTTAGTGTGAAAGTTGGAATCAAACCAAATAATGTATGCTTACCTGATGAGTAGTGACTACTATTAGAATCCACGGCAGAATCCACCTCATTACGAGATTCCAATATCAACTTCATTGAACCCAGAATGAGATTCTTGTGAAAATAGAATTTATCCCACGAGCTCAGAATATTACAAAGCAGTGCAGTGCAAATGCTCGCTACAAGTGAGTCCTTCTGTCTGACGTCAAACTTCGGGACAAGCCCTGTAGTGTTGCTTGAATGGTTTTCATCCCTGCCTTTCTTCAATCCCCACCTCTACTCCAATAAACAAATATTTTAAAAACTTGTGCTGAGCAACAAAAATAAATAGTTGATACAACGTAATTTCTCTTCCTTACACTTCTCTGCCTCGGTTTATCATAAATACATTTCATAGCCCAATAAAATGTAAAAAAAAAAAAAAAAAAAACAATTCACACATAAACTTGAGGAATAACCTTACACATACAGTGTGTGCTTTCAATAATCCCAGACAAAGGTCAACTATAAACTTCACTGAAACAGTCACTCCTACCAACAGATGCTCAAATACTTAGTGAACCCTCATGGTTGGGTTTTCTATGAAATGGTGAATTTAACACTGCAAAAGGATAAAAGCACATGTTGTATATGACTTAACTAAACCTCATTTGGGCTCTAATTCCTTTAACATGTTCAGTACAGTACTGGGTAAACAGAGCTATACTTTGCGCAAGGACTACAGTGTTTGCTTGTGAATATACATTTTGATGAGGCGATCAGCTAGCCTGGCCAAACCTCAGGAGGGGATTGGATATCCAGCAGGATATCTCTAGCAGAGCTTTGTATCCAACAAAGTAGGTTCACTGATCTGGAGAATGACTTTAACCTCAGTGTGCTTAAGAAATTAAAACCCACTAATAAATCAACCCTTTATCCTTGAAGCAGCTGTAGAGAATGACCAGGTTGGTGGTGGTATCCTAACACTGCTTTATCCTTGGATGTAGGCTGTGGCTGATTGACATTGAAAGGATCGCTGCTATTTGGAGAATACAGGTGTAGCGAGTGGCTGGTATAGTGGCAAGTTTAAAATATACTGTGTTTAAAACCCTATTTCCTACATAGTGCACCTATATTGACCTACAGTGCACTACTGTATATAGGGAATAGGTTTCCATTTGGGACATAGACAGAGAGGATGGGAAATCCCTCATTTAACAGTAGCTAACATGTTGTTCTCTCTTATGTGTCACGAGTGGGTGTAGAGAGAGACCAAGGAGCAGAGCAGCGATAGTTCGACATGTTTGTTTATTAACATAAACTATACCTTGTCAGAACTTATACAAAAACAATAAAGACTTTCTTATGAACAGAAGAGATAGCATAACATGAACACACTTACTTTGCCTGTGACTTGAAATAATGATTCACACACAGGTGGATGTGTAGGGAGCCTAAATACAATCCCCAATCAGAGACAACCCTGTACAGCTGTCTCTGATTGAGGATTATTACCTCCCCTAGTTAGGGTGTGAGGGCTCGACTGTGGTTCTACCACTCCCCTTATTGGGAGTAAGGTCTAACCACAGCCAAACCCTCACATGATGAGGACTGTGAACCCTCGTAACACTGATCTGTTGACCTCTGATGAGGACTGTGAACCCTCGTAACACTGATCTGTTGACCTCTGATGAGGACTGTGAACCCTCGGAACACTGATCTGTTGACCTCACTGATGAGGACTGTGAACCCTCGGAACACTGATCTGTTGACCTCTCTGATGAGGACTGTGAACCCTCTGAACACTGATCTGTTGACCTCTGATGAGGACTGTGAACCCTCGGAACACTGATCTATTGACCTCTCTGATGAGGACTATGTACCCTCGGAACACTGATTTGTTGACCTCTCTGATGAGGACTGTGAACCCTCAGAACACTGATCTGTTGACCTCTCTGATGAGGACTGTGAACCCTCGGAACACTGATCTGTTGACCTCTCTGATGAGGACTGTGAACCCTCGGAACACTGATCTGTTGACCTCTCTGATGAGGACTGTGAACCCTCGGAACACTGATCTGTTGACCTCTGATGAAAAGTCTGTAGAGTCCAACCTTCAAAGGAAATCTAGATTGTTTTTTCAGTGACAACAGACTTGTTAGAGGCTCCTAATTAAGCAAACTACTGGTTAAGAAGTTAAAAAGGGTTGTTGCTAAAGTATGTTGAATATCACACAATTAAGTTCCAGAACAAATGTACAGTAGAGGAAACAAGGGACTTAGTATGGCTCATAAACATATTCATATTTTATCACAATTTGAATTCTTAATAGAAACATTGATACACTACTATTTACTTGACACTATGAATCTTTGGAACACCGATATCTGATGATTGGGAAATTGTGGATGCATCCCAAATGCGATGAAGTGCACTACTTTTGACCAGGGCCAATATGGCTCGGGTCAAATGTAGTGCACTACATAGGGAATAGGGTGCCATTTGGGACGTAGACCAGCCTGCGACACCAGTTGCATCATAGCATGGCCTCTTGAACTGGTAGTTTAAGGAGCGATGTGGTGTGATAGGACTAGCATTAATCTGTCTAGAGGACAAGGAGAGATGTGATAGGACTAGCATTAATCTGTCTAGGGGACAAGGAGAGATGTGATAGGACTAGCATTAATCTGTCTAGGGGACAAGGAGAGATGTGATAGGACTAGCATTAATCTGTCTAGGGGACAAGGAGAGATGTGATATGACTAGCATTAATCTGTCTAGAGGACAAGGAGAGATGTGATAGGACTAGCATTAATCTGTCTAGGGGACAAGGAGAGATGTGATAGGACTAGCATTAATCTGTCTAGGGGACAAGGAGAGATGTGATATGACTAGCATTAATCTGTCTAGAGGACAAGGAGAGATGTGATAGGACTAGCATTAATCTGTCTAGAGGACAAGGAGAGATGTGATAGGACTAGCATTAATCTGTCTAGAGGACAAGGAGAGATGTGATATGACTAGCATTAATCTGTCTAGAGGACAAGGAGAGATGTGATAGGACTAGCATTAATCTGTCTAGAGGACAAGGAGAGATGTGATAGGACTAGCATTAATCTGTCTAGAGGACAAGGAGAGATGTGATAGGACTAGCATTAATCTGTCTAGGGGACAAGGAGAGATGTGATAGGACTAGCATTAATCTGTCTAGAGGACAAGGAGAGATGTGATAGGACTAGCATTAATCTGTCCAGATCACATAACTCCTCTTTATTTCTCTATTTGGAAGCCATGAGGTGGAATGTGTACAACATATATAGAACAGTGTAGTGTGTGTGAGTGCCAGGAACAAAGCTTAACTATGGTCATATAAGTTTAGGGCCAGCTCAGTCAGTCTCTACAGTACAGCAATAAACCCTGTAAGGTTAGGGCCAGCTCAGTCAGTCTCTACAGTACAGTAATAAACACTGTAAGGTTAGGGCCAGCTCAGTCAGTCTCTACAGTACAGTAATAAACCCTGTAAGGTTAGGGTCAGCTCAGTCAGTCTCTACAGTACAGTAATAAACCCTGTAAGGTTAGGGCCAGCTCAGTCAGTCTACAGTAGTAAACCCTGTAAGGTTAGGGCCAGCCCAGTCAGTCTACAGTAGTAAACCCTGTAAGGTTAGGGCCAGCTCAGTCAGTCTTTACAGTACAGTAGTAAACCCTGTAAGGTTAGGGCCAGCTCAGTCAGTCTCTACAGTACAGTAGTAAACCCTGTAAGGTTAGGGCCAGCTCAGTCAGTCTCTACAGTACAGTAGTAAACCCTGTAAGGTTAGGGCCAGCTCAGTCAGTCTCTACAGTACAGTAATAAACACTGTAAGGTTAGGGCCAGCTCAGTCAGTCTCTACAGTACAGTAGTAAACCCTGTAAGGTTAGGGCCAGCTCAGTCAGTCTCTACAGTACAGTAATAAACACTGTAAGGTTAGGGCCAGCTCAGTCAGTCTCTACAGTACAGTAGTAAACCCTGTAAGGTTAGGGCCAGCTCAGTCAGTCTCTATAGTAAACACTGTAAGGTTAGGGCCAGCTCAGTCAGTCTACAGTAGTAAACTCTGTAAGGTTAGGGCCAGCTCAGTCAGTCTACAGTAGTTAACCCGGTAAGGTTAGGACCAGCTCAGTCAGTCTACAGTAGTAAACTCTGTAAGGTTAGGGCCAGCTCAGTCAGTCTACAGTAGTAAACACTGTAAGGTTAGGGCCAGCTCAGTCAGTCTACAGTAGTAAACACTGTAAGGTTAGGGCCAGCTCAGTCAGTCTACAGTAGTAAACACTGTAAGGTTAGGGCCAGCTCAGTCAGTCTACAGTAGTAAACACTGTAAGGTTAGGGCCAGCTCACTAGGACTAGAGGGGCCTCATGGGCACCCTGACCTTTTAGATATTAGATTGTATCTCTTGTTGTCTCCTTTAAAGCATCTGGCTAAAGTTATGAATTATGTGAAGAAATGTAAGAAAGTGACATATATAACTTAAAGGGGAAGTTATGACAAACGTTATTTAAGTGTGTTTTTATGTTTTGATATGTAATGGTAGAAATATATTTTGGAACATTCCTAGAGGAGGCACTTCCTGGAAAGACTACTTAGTTGCTCTTGGCCTTTGGTTGGTATAAAAAGTAAGGCAAGCATTCTGTTAGATTAGTGAGGTAATTAGTTGGTTTTTACATTCAACCCTGCATCTCAAATGGCACCCCATATAATGCACTAGTTTTCAGCAGGGCCCATAGGACTCTGGTCAACAGTAGTGCCCTATAAAGATGATAGGGCGCCATTTAGGAGGAAAACAATTGGGACCGGCCAAGTGAAACAAGACCTCACACGGAAGGAAGGAAGGTTCTGGAAACTTTCACCAATTGTGCACTTCAACTCTATTATCAGTCTAGTGACTGAGTCAGGAGATTCTCAGATTTGACTCTCTTAAAGTAATGTCTCTTACTTCTCCTTGATTACCAATCCCGGCAACACAACATATGATTTCTCACTATGTGTGAGTGATAAACCCTACATGCAGATCAGATGGTACGTAGTGTGGATGTTCTTTCTATTTATAAACATCCTTCTCTGACTTGGGTTTGCTCTGGGTGACAGTTGTCAGGAAATCAGAAAATAACTTGGTTTTGTGGTGTTGGAGCGCCAGCCCCTAAACCAGCAGATTCCCCCTCCAACACAGCAGATGAAAGTTTGCCTGAAAAACAGAGACGTCTTCCTTGTGACACCAAGTAATACCATGAAGAAGCAGCTTTGCTCTTCTCTAAAGTGGTGATGTATGGATGTTTTTCCTAAAGACGTAAAGCTCTGCAGACGGAGACTGGACGTTTGGCACCATCTAAGTACATACAGTACCAAGCCTCTAATTACTGGCTACATATGTATTTATGTATTTTCTATGTATTTCCTTCTGACACTGAAAGAACAGAAAGTGAATAATAATTAAATTATTAATATTTTTTTGCCTTTGTGTTAATGTCATTGTTATTTTTTTCAAAGATGTCTGTGGTTTGTTGGTAAATTGATGTTTTACGTAATATTATTTTCAGTTTGGACTTGTACCTACCAGTGGAGGTGGTCAGAGATGGTACGTAGTCGGCCCAGTAGGAGCACTGGGCCTTGCGGAGGCCCCTGTGGTTACTGAGGCCTGGCTCCACCTCCA